>JBBMOE010000001.1:19261929-19434387 GCA_037975065.1 Chaetodon trifasciatus
GGTGTGTATAAGAGACAGGGAGAGGAGAGGAGAGGTGGCTGTGGCATTGTTGTAATTCAGCGCAGGTCTCTATTGATTGACTACACACACCTGACACTGCCCAAGCTCATGAAGACCATGTTTATTTACCATGCGCACTTCACTGCATACAGACTTGTGCGTATGTGTGTTCTTGTCAATACAAGATGTGAGCCTGTTCAGTCAGGGTGATACCAAACTTGCAAACAAAAGCGGGTGAGCAAAATGTGTGTCTTGGTTTCAGCCAATCAATGTCAGTCTTCTAAGTATTTGTTAAACAAAGTCAGTGAGTTCCTGTTTGTCAAGCCATGTATCTGCCCTGTCCTCTCAATGCGTATACCACAGCCAGTACATGTGTGTGTGTGCATGCGCACCCATGTTTTCACAGGCTTTTGTGTGTGTGTAGGAGTGCTTTACCTTTCGGACATTAACCCAGTAGCCTATGATACGGTCTGTGGCCTCGGGATCCTTCTGGGTCCACTGCAGGTTGTAGGAGTAGTTATTTCCTTTCAGGATTCGGACTGGGTTGGGTGTGTCAAAGTAGAACTCAGCATTGTATGGTTGTGCTGTGGGATGGGGGGGGCAAAATGCCACAGATAAATGACACCGCAGAAGGTAACTGCCATGTTTAATATGAATATAAGATGGGAGAATGAACAGTAGACAAAGAGTTGTAACCTCTTTTACACAAACAGACAACAAAGCATTGTCTCATGTCTGTTCACTCACCAGAAACATTAAATGTGCATGTTGATGTTCCTGCACTATTGCTGACTCGGCACTCATAAGAGCCGTTGTTGGTGGGCTCCAGCTTGAACTTCAGCTCCGGCGTCTCCTTCAGGTCCGGCATGGGCATGCGGATGAAGTCACCATTACGGAACCAGCGGATGTCTGTTAGGCGTGGCGGGTTTGACCGCAGGACTGTGCACCTCAGGGTCACCATCTGATAGTTCCTAGAGCGAACATCCTGGAAGACAGGGTCCAGTATGGGAGGATCTGTGAAGATGAAAAAACTGTGAGTTGTAGCCAATTTAATGTATTGTTTACTCTGCCATGCCAATTAATATAAGGGTATGAGGTGCAGAAGCAAAAGAAGCTCACGACATATGTGGAAAATATAATTTCAATATATTTGTGTGCTTTTCAATGTATTTATTTTAAAGGGAAATGAAATTATTTCTGAACTATGAAGATGTTTTGTTATATAGTGAATGAATATAGCACATGCTATGTTTTATCCATGATGATGCCAGTACAGGGACCTGCATGAAACACCCAGGATCAGTTCTCTGCCGTCCTTCCTCAGCACTGGACAGAACAATTTCTAAATCTCTGGATTCTTGGTTTCAGCAAATTATCCACTTTTATACTTGTGAATTACTATACCTTTTCTCACATGCTTCCGTACACCGACTGTACAACATATTAGGAACACTTACTTTGTGATTAAGCATAATGATGAGGTGAATCCATGTAAAACCCATTACGCCTAATCGTTTTCCATTTTAAAATTCATTTCCATCATAAAGGGGGAGATGGCGATAACTGAGGCAGAAAAGTTTGAGAAGGAATTTTAAGCTCAGAGATGTGGACAATGCAAAGTGTGCTGCAGCGGTGTACATACATCACCGTCATCCACGTCTCATTTTCCCTGCCTAGTCATCTCTTTGTTCTCCGCCGTGTAAATTTCCTCACAGCATCAGAAAACATTAGTTTTGACAAATCATCCGACACAAAGCAACTGTTATTACCACGGGGAATCAGGCGTTTCTGCAAGGCACAATCCCATCCTTGCTGTTAACCTATCCTAACCATCTGTAATTAACCTGTCAGCAGCAATGTGTGGCTCTGAGGTTAATGACTGACTAGCTGCTGTTGCCCTGGGGTCAGCCAGGACACAACACAGCCAAATGACTCTCCCACAAATCACCAGTCAGCTAGTTCACCCCTGGCTAATCATGTAGATGATAGACAAGATGCTAATAATGGTATTGTTGCACTAATGGTGATGAGATCTGGTGTTAAGGCCCCCAGAGGTGAGGCAGCATGACTAGAGTCCCTTATGAATCAAGTTTATCAGACACAGATGTGTAATTACAGCCTAAACGATGTTATGCCTGTAATTTAGACAGATAGGACCATGGATGAGCTACACAAAGCAAGAGAGACAGAGACAGAAGAAAGATAGCATAAGAATCAGGGACTGAAACAGAGAAAGATGCTCGTACTGTGCTCTTTATTGCTTTTAACCTACATAAAAAGTGATATAAAAATAAAGTCTGATTAATTCATACTTGCTATCTTTTTCAAATGAGACCAGGCTCACTGTCATTGTCATTGTTAGGAGACAACCACAAAATGGCTTACACATTTTTACATAATTAAAGTCTATTTTTTTTAGTATAGGCACAGATATACACAGCCAAGCCAAATCCACAGTTTACCATTCTGTGCTTGCTCTCCAGTCAAAGGAACATGAGTACGCACCTGCATGCTAAAAAGACTGGAAACCACCATAACATTTAACTTCTCAGCTATGTGTTGCCTGTTTGTTTTTAGTCTAGCCTCCAAGCACGCAGACGCAACATATATACAGCTACCCGCTGTCTTCTATAGAATCTAAATTGCCATTTCCTGCTGGGTTTGTTTTGACCTCTTGAAATGACTGCGTTACCTAAACTTCCTGACGGATGGCTGTCAAAGGTCATAGTGTAATCCTATGGACTGATTAGTGTATGGTCACATACCCTGCTCCTGCTTATAAACACACATGTGCATACTGATGGCTATCTGACTTTGGAATCAGGTGGCAAGGGTAAAAAAAAAAGCAGGCAAACTCTAGAGTGATGGCGATAGACGTAGGGAGGAGGGAGGGAAAGGGGAGGAGGTGTGTTGTGAGCTGGTTTGTGAGCAGTTTATGAATCATTCTATCCCCAGTAGAATTTGGTTATTACAATCCCTTACCTGGCCTTTCCTTACTTGGCCATTTCAACAATTATGTAAGTTTCGTAACAGTATGTGTCACTTTCGCAAGTGGGGTTGCTTCAATTTCTAATCCAACTTTTCCAATTGTCTGGAGCTTTGTTTTTGCATTTCTTTGCTACTCATTCAGGACTCACAGCACC
Organism: Chaetodon trifasciatus; assembly: GCA_037975065.1. Taxonomy (NCBI): domain Eukaryota; kingdom Metazoa; phylum Chordata; class Actinopteri; order Chaetodontiformes; family Chaetodontidae; genus Chaetodon; species Chaetodon trifasciatus. Next base: position 19,265,073 of record JBBMOE010000001.1, read on the forward strand.
ACAATGCAATGCTTCATAGTCAGAAGACCATAATCCATGTAAGCACACCATCGCTATCTGTCTTATTGAATGCAAAATGGATTCCATCCGGGAATGCAACACTGACCAAGCCAAACATTTACATTACACAAAGAGAAAATCAATTTACATGAGACTGTGAGAGGGGGGAGGCGATTGGGGAGTAAGGTGGGACGAAGGAGGAGAGAAACAGCTCTTAAAGGAAAAGACAATGAAGAAGACAAATGACAGGGAAAGTGCAGTGTGAAAGTGAGAGAAGTCAATGATTGAGTATGGGAGCTGGGGAGAGAATGAGAGAATGCAGGATGCAGAAAGGGAATGACAAGACAGAGAGAGGTCCTCTCTCATGGCCAGCAGTTAGCTGATTGATGATGATGAGAATGGCAATGAGGAAGAACAGCCACCTCTCACGGAAGGAAAGTGGGCAAGTAAAGAAGGGATACAAGGCGAACAGAGGAAGTGGGAGAGGCGAGTGTGGCAAGAATCTGCGTATCCACTTAATTATATCTGCCATAAAAAATGATGGCATCCTTTCCTCGCATCGATCAACATTGCTAAATGGAAGGAGGCAAAACAAGCCTGATAAAGTAAACAAATGAAGTAAAATGGAAGCAAGACGAGAGCCAGGGTCTGTTTGTCCACAGTTGGCTGTAGCTAAGCAGTAATAGTGTATCTTCTCTTTTGTGGTGTTTCTCTATCTGCCCGCCTGGTTCTCTCTTTTTCATCCTTTTTGCATCCCAATCATTCAAATCTTTATCTCAACACCTCACCATGCCCTTTCTCCACCATCCCTAACCCTGTTTTCCTGCTTGAAGCGCTCCCCCTCTCTCTCCCTCGGCCCTGCTCATGTATCTGTGTCATCTCTCTGTTTCTTTCCCTGTCCAGAGTGGGGTGGCCACCTGGTCCATTAATCAGACTTGGCCAGTGTGGACAGCAGAGCTCACAGAGTTTTGCCCTTCCGCCCCGCCTGCATTAGCAAGCCCTGTAAATCCTTCTTGAAGAGAGGAGAGGGGAGGAGAGGGGAGGACAAGGGAGGAGAGGAGAGGAGAGGAGAGGAGAGGAGAGGAGAGGAGAAGAAACTGATTTAAGTGTGTTTTTATCAAGTATGTCAGAATGGGAAATTGGTCCTACCGGGCCCATTATTCTCAGACAAACAAATAGTTGGTTCCATTTTGAAATGTAACTTTTTTTTTTCTTGAAATACAATAAATATTGAAGTCGCTGATTTTTTCCAGGATATGCTTTTAATTACTCTGTCCACCAATATAAAAAGGTCTCTCGCTTGCAGTTTTGCTTGCCCTGACTTTCTATAAGAAATCAGATAAAATGCATTGGTCCTGGCTAAAAGTAGGACCAAAACATCAGTCAATCTGAATTTGGGCTGAAGATGGACACTACTCTAAATTGCTTGATAAACACAGACCTCTTTTTTTCCTCTCTTTTTGAACCATTTGTACTTGTATGTGCTTTAGATGCATTCGTCTTGTTTTTGGTATCCTCATATTTTTCTAATATCTTGTACATTTCATCACTTTAATTAATAGTAGCCTTTTAACTTGACCGTGTACACAGGGCACACTGGGAGAGTGCTGAAAGGGTTGAATTGAATACTGATTCTTGTTAACATAAATTCACTTAATTAAAAACAAGCACTTGCCAATGCAATGATACACTGCTGTGCAAGTTTCGTCCAAAAACAGTACATTAGTGACTCCTCTCGAAACATTTTAAACTAGTGAACGTTTTGCTGAGTTTTAAGTAAGTTATTAAACACTATGGATGAAGAAACAGCAGGATGGATGTCCTTAAATTCCTCAGTTCAGAACTTGTAAGGCCTCTTAGAGGCTAACAATTTTAATACTGGATTTTGGTATCCTCAATTGTGGTGTTGTAGGGAAGCTCAGACTCAACCAATTACCCTCTGTAAGGATTATTTTCTATAGGTTATTATGTTTGATTTTACCCTCTGGTTCCACTACGCTACAAGAATAACAACACTTTCACTCAAGGAAATTCAGCAGGGGACCCTGTGTTACAGCTGCTGGTAACAACTTCTATGGTGTGCTGATTTTGCCCACCAGGTGTGCCAACATTGTATGTGTAACCTCCTGCTACCCACACATATTATTTTTCCTTGGAAGCAAAAGCAATGGGATTTTGTTAGAAAATACAAGGAAAGACGGACGGGTGCTCAATACCAGGAACTGCATGCCAAGCATATGCAGCTCTGGGTGACAAATGATTTTATATGGTTTGATGAAGCATGAATAAGGAATCCTGAAGTATAGTTTGCAGAAAAATCCAAATCAGATTTGTATTTCACATTACACTCTCTCCACCTGTTCAGTTTCAACAGTGCACAGGCAGATGAGCCGGAGTCAGATGTGCCATTGCTCAGCACAATTCAAGCACTGCAGAAGTAAGTAAAACTCGGTAACCTCATGGGAGTGGAGAGGGTATTGAAATTTTGTGTTACTTTAGCAAGCCAGATCCTATTCCTTTCTCAAAGTACATCCTGCGGGAGTTTTATAATGACAGACCCCACTGGAGTGCTCACAAAGGGGAAGGGGTAGGTTTAGCGAAAACAGCGTTTAAGCCGTAGAGGTGTGTCCTCCTTTCCTTTCAGTCTCCCTTTTTACACTCTGTACATTACCATCCATTTCCCTATCTGTCTTAAGGTGCAATGTTTCGTGCGAAGTGTGAAGATCATGCCATTTTTGAGGGTAGGAAGAAGAAAAGTGTAGTGTTTTAATGGATCTCTGATATTACCATAGCAACAAATACACACTGTTTATGGCCTGTAGAGGTCTACACAAAGGTAGCATTATACCTTTTATACTTTCATTGAGCATGATGCCGACCAAACATTTTCTCTCTACTGGTGCTGCTGTTGTTGCTGTTAATATCCTCTACCTGCTGTAATCTTTACACTTTAATACTTCATTTTACACATTTATTCTAGTTGTGAGATTCCGTGTTTCTGTTTTATATTACTTTTGTTTTATTTTCATATATAATGCATTTTTCTTTGTACTGCTGATATTACTACTTCTATTACTGTTTGCCGCTAACATTGCCCTTGGATCATTAAAGTTTCATATTATCCTGTCTGATCTTAGTAGTAGACGAGCTGCAGCAATAATAGCATTTGAAGGCAGTCGTAACCAATCTGGACTTATTTACAGGAAACTGCACGGCAAGAGATGGCATGAGTCCTCTGAACAAATAACCCCGTCCTTCAGTTGCTTGATCTAAACAGTGATGTTCTAGGCTGTTGTCGTGAGTTTGAGTGAACATGATCTGATCCACACTTACACTGCACATTAAGTTGAACCTGTGCCTCTCTGCGTTTGATGTTAAGGCCGTTGTATGGGGCAGTCTGGCACCGGTACAGCCCCATCATGTCCCGGCTGATGTTCTTTAGCCTCAAGCGGCCATCAGGCGTCTCCACCATGGTCTTTCCTGCTGGCATTAGCAGGTCCTTTTCTGTTCGTGACCACAGTATAGGTGGACGTGGTTTGCCATCTACTACCAAGCACACCAGCTCCACGTTACCTCCCTCTCGGACACTGACCACCTGACCTCCTGGTGGAACCGACAGCACTGGAGGAGAGACTGGAGGAGGAGGCCAGCATACAAACAAACATAAATAATGCATTTGAAAAGAAGGACTTTACATACAGACATACAGATCTTGGATTAAATAGATAAGAATTATCCTATTTCATACTATCCTTAAAATATAAATATATTTTTTATGTACAGTAAGATAAAGCAGAAACCTGAAGAAATGTTATCTGAGATACTTGGTTTCACTTTCAAATTTCTAAATTGTGAAGTTAAATAAATAAATGCCTCAGTGCAGGAGAAGTGCAAGAAGAATGGAAAGGAAGTCTGTTGTCATCAAACAGGTCAGGAGGCGGACATGACATAAAAATTACAGATGTTGTGAACAGAGCAACTGAATAACAGAGACAGATGGAGAATAAAAAAGGCTTGAAAGAAAGTGGCATTTACAAGGCCAATTTTATTCAAAAGTCTCACAGTTTCAATGCCCCACAGGAACGTCAAAGAAAAAAAGTGCTCTGTATTAAATAGTTAAACGTCACTATAATTCTCAAATTTGTGTAGCACCAGCTGAGCAACAAGCAGGTAAGCTGCATGAAGTAATAGATAATTACAGACAATACCATTTTAAAGTTGTTACCTTTTGTTCAAAATTCCTATACTAAAAGCCCTATATTGTATTATGCATACATTAGGCAAATACTATAGAGTGCAATACTTTGCTTAGAAACTCATGGAAATTTGTCTCAGTCTGAGAGAGATGTGACATAAAAAGGAAAACCTCACCACTGTTCTGAGAGATGTTGACATCCACACGGAGCTCCGGCACCCGGCTCCCTGGGAAGTTCGCCACACAGCTGTAGGTAGCCAAATCTCTGAACTTCATGTCTACAATCTCCAGGCTGCTGGTGCCTGGTGCCATGTCTGGGTCACTGCGTAGCAGGATCAGGCTATCTGAGTTGAAGACAGGTGCACCGTTCTTGTACCAGGTGTAGTTGACCTTGTCCTGTGGGGTGGCATCAACATGGCAAGACAGCTTGAGGTCCCGACCCATTTGGATGGTCTCGCTGTCCTTGTTGGAGTCAGGTGTAATCTGGAAGGTCAGGTTGCTCATTGCTGTGTGTGATGGTAGTGGGGTGAAGAGGAGGAGAGAAGAAAGGGTTAAATAGATGATACAGCGAGAGAGATGTGCTGTGGGAAAAGACCTAAATGCATTTAAAGCAACTAATACAGAAAAACACAATTTTATTATAAATGTATGACTTACTTAAACCTAATCTCTGAACTCTTTCGTTCTGAATGAAAGCTTTAGATGGAAACACATTGTGGAACTCACTTGTAATGCTCAGTTGCTCAGAAATTCACATTTAGCAGGTTCTGTGAGGGGTAGCTGTTTTATTTTCATATAGTGAGGATCAAAATAACACAAAGAAGAAAATAACACAAATACATGCATTTGCAATATGTGTGAACAAGTATACAAAAAAGTATAATAGGCCAAAATTATCATGTATGTTATCAGTCTCTTACCCACAACACAACCTTTGTTTTATTTTGGAAGTCTACCTTGGGAACACATATCTATATATGTCATGCCAATAAAGTTTGTTGAGATTAGTTGAATAAAAATGAAATATAAATTTGACAAAAGAGATTGAAAACAGGTTTGAGAAATGACATCAAAAGACAAAAAGAATCACCACAGAAGTGTGGGTGAGGGAGGAGGAGAGAGTGAAAAGGCAATTAAAGTAAAAAAGTGGAGGGAGGAGGGGGAAGATGGCTAATGCAGGACCATAGATGAGTTTGCAACATAGTGTGTGAGGAATAAGAAGGGGGCAGAATGACAACGAGAAACCAAAAGAAAAGGGAAATTGAAGAAGAAAGAAAGAAAGAGACAGAGAGGAAGAAGCAAATTGTGAAGGAGGGAGAGACAAAAGGAGCAAGATAGAGAATAAAATAACACTGGGACAAAGAGGAGGGGGGGAACAAAATCAAGGACAAAGAGTAACTCTCACACTGTCACATTTAATTTTCAGTTTCAAAGGCTGCGTTTCCCCAACAGATTTCCATGTTGAATACAAAACAGCTCTCTGTTTCCCCACTAAGGCGAGAGACTTAGTGGGGAAACAGAGTCTCTCGAGGAGGAGAGTGAGGAGGAGAGGAGAGCTTGATTTAAACTCCTTTCCAGCCTGTTAACAAGATGCTTGGGTGGAGCCATGGATGTGAAGCAGTAACCATATGGTTAACATGATCCTGCAACTTCACCTGGTTAGAGTGAGGACACTGTGTGTGTGTGTGTGTGTGTGTGTGTGTGTGTGTGTGTGTGTGTGTGTGTGTGTGTGTGTGTGTGTGTGTCTGTGTGTGTGTGCGATGGGGGAGCCTGTGGCTGTGTGCATCCATGTGCATGCACAGCCGTGTCGCCTGCACTCACTGTGTGTCTGCGTGTGTGTGTCTCATTTGCAGTCTTACCACCTGTGCTGGTGTGACAGTGCGTTCATGCCCATTAAGCTAACAGGAGAAACCCATCCAGCATACGTTCTCTACAGTGTTAACTAACAGAAAAGACTGTCGCTAATTGCTTCCACTCCAGTCTAACTAATTGGAGTGAATAAAGATGATTAAAGGGGCTAAAAATAGCCGGAGGGGAGGGAGAATGGAAGACTTCTGTTTTAACGGCAGGGGAATTAGAAAAAGGGAGATACTTAACCCGCCTATTCTGACAAGATTCACATCAGCTCTCTGTAATGATGGATCAACTGCTTGTGTGTTGCACACCACACAGACACACACAGCACACGCACACATGAATATATTTGCACTTTAAAGCCAGCAAGGACTGGACAGATGGCACTTCTGAAATGAAAAATAGGGTATGTTCAATCAAATATTTTCAAGAATGCTGAGGTATATTTCAGGTGTGTGTGTGTGTGTGTGTGTGTGTGTGTGTGTGTGTGTGTGTTTTCTTGTCAAAAATAATTTTAAAAAATCAGAGTGTGCTTTTATAATCTGTTGAGAAAAAGTGTGCAATGGTTACAAAATTGATACATTAATCAAAAATTGGATACATTGGTTTTAGTTTCAAAGCTGCTGAAGTAGGAACCTAAATTGTTGATGGATGAGTGTCAGCATAAATTATGTTAAGTGTGAACCAAGCATTTTGCACCCACCGAAAAAATAATGCACAGACACACATACACACCATCAACCTCAAGATACAATCTCCCACCCTCTGCCCCTCTGTCATCCAGTGATGAACACACACTGCACTTACTCCTGACAACGAGATTGACGTTCTTGCGAGCAGGGTTTCCTACGTTGTTGACAGCTGAGCAGTTGTAGAAGCCTGCGTCGGCCGGTGTGACGGCCCGCAAAATCAGTGTTGGGCCTCGCACTTGGGCACTAAGGGGAAGGGGGCCCGGGTAACGTGACCACATCACTGTGGGGAAGGGGAAACCTGCGGTGACCTCACAGGTTAAGAGCACGTCCTGCCCGGGATCCACCACCACTGTGTCGTTCACTGACAGCCGGATCATTGGGGGAGCTGGAAGGGGAGACACAGGGAAGGCAGAGACAAGAAAAGGATTAAATCACTTTCTCTGTTGTCACATTTAACAGAACAATGTTGTTTTTCTTTGCAACATGTTGTAAAAGATTGGTGGTTTACAGATTTTGACACCTTCAGATGTCGTAGCTGATGTGAACTGTCTCTCTGTGCCTGTAATATGTCGATTCAAAAGCAGGTTTCCCAGCGGCATTGCAGGATGGTTACAGGATTTTGCATGTAAATGATGACATTATTCAAAAGTGAAAATGGTTATGTGCTAGGTTTGTGTGTCTGTTAATACCTGTATGTGCGTGCATGTAATATGCTTGTAACATAATCTTATTAAGGAAACAGAATTTTCAAAAGAACTCATTGAATTTGATGTTCTGCACCTCACATGCAAATCTTTATAAATCAGTGGTTTGACTTCCAGGTCTTTACATACCACAGCTACTGGTTTTGTAATGTAGATTTGTTTACTGCACTTCCTTGCATTAGTGGCCAGGGAAATCAGGAAAACTGTGGCATTCAAGGACCGGACATAGACTGGTATAAATGCATCTTGAGTAGCAATGAACTCCCAGATGCTCAGTGTAACTTATGGATATTTCAAAGGAAGCAGCTGGAGCTGGCTATGGAGGACTGCTGCTTCTTTGTGTCCCAAGTCCCAAGACCCATAGGCAAGACCTGACCCCCAACCAAATCAGCATGCGGCAGCTGTTTATAAGCTTTTTTCTGACTGCAAATATGATGTAGTGGAATGATAAGTGTAAACATGTGCTTGAGTGTATTTGTTTCTCACATTGTGTGTGTGTGTGTGTGTGTGTGTGTGTGTGTGTGTGTGTGTGTGTGTGTGTGTGTATGTGTGTGTGCATGTGTTGATGAGCCATTTTGATGTTTGAACTTCTAGCCTTTTTTCAGTTGACAGTAATCAGTAAAGCAAAGGCAATTTAAGTCCCAGCTCCCCTGCCGTTAGATCACTCATATCTTGTCCAAGTCATTTCCCTGTGCGTCATTTTCCAATGACTGACCTAACAGGAAAAGTACAGGATGACCCAAAATGCAACTGCAGAGGGGAAAAAAAAAAAATCCTGTTGCCAGACAAAGATCGATTGGACCCCAGCACTTTCAAAATATGAAAAAAGGGAGAGCACACACACACACACACCCACACACACACAAACACACACACACACACACACACGCACACACACACACACACTACCTGGTACAGCACTGAACAACTGACGAGGAGGGAGAGAATAAAAGACACAACTGAAGCGGAAAAGGGGAAAAGAGCCAAACGAAAAAAAGGATATTAATCATCTAAGAGGAGGTTTCGAGAGAGGTAGCAAAGGAAAACACCCACAGTGCTACCAACATGTTTAGATGCACACACTGCTAACTACATGTGCTCATACTGAAATGTGTAGATTGTTTTGACAATTGGATCCTCATAAGACAGCTTTCTCACACTGTCTGTAAAGAAGGAACTCCACTCACATACAGTGCAGAGCATATTAATACTCTATAAGAGCACAGTTATTCTAGTGAAAGGACACAGGCATTGTTGCAGTTTTAAGTTTTTAGTTTTACTTTGAATAATCACCAGGAGCAGGTGGAAATGTCAGGAAACAACAGCTGATGAATGCCAGGTGTGCCAGCTGACGGCTCAGTTGCATCATTCAGGCTGATGATGGTCTTTCATGTCGGTGCAAGTATATTTTCATTTTCTTATGAAATTCTGCTGCATGGAGGCTTGCATATACATATTACCTGTGCAGTGTGAATGTTTAATTCTACTTGCCATAAATGCAGTAGCGTAGGGTCGGTCACTCTCAGCAGGTAAATGTCCCTGGTGGCTGTGTGTGTAACAGCGGCAGCTGTGAGCGAGGTTTTCCTGCTTGGTGTTCAGCAGATGTGTCAAATGATATGCTAGCTCTGTGATTTACTGAATGGTAAGTGTAACAAGTGGGTATAAGGTATTTTATAGTACTAAATTGGTCATAAAATGTGAAATTGTGTGCTCAGCAAACAAGCTTGCTAGTTGTTGTGCTAAAATAAACACTGATCATTCCTCCTCCTAACACAACACTGACTCAATGAGCTGCTTCCCTTGCCAGTTTCGTCAGTGTCTGACTCAGTTCACTTACATAAAGTTAAACCAGCACCGAGCAAAAATATCTCAAGACATTTGTGCTGACAGCTTGATGATTAATGCTCCAAAAATCAATATTTTTATAGTGAGACAGAATCAAATGTATGCGTGTTATGTGAGAGGGGCTTCTTGTTGTTTTCAGAAAACAGGCGCTGATAAAGCCTTTATATGTTAGGCCTTGTTGTGCCGCATTAGGCAGCAATCAACAGTAAATAGTCTTAGGTCTAGCAATCCAGCAGCTAAAGCTCCAGGTGTTTGCATACTCTGCCCATATTTTCAGCCACAAATCAAGGATCTCTCTGTGGTCACTACTGCACTGTCTTATATGGAGCTTTAAACAGGGTTATCCTACAGCCTAATGACGGTGAAAACCCTGTTTCATGTGATTACACTTTCTAGTTCGATGTAAGACCGAGCACTTTTCAAAGCTATCAGCGCGCTCCCATCACGTACAGTAGATGGCAATCCTATCTGCAACATCTTGTAACAGGTTTTTGCATATATCTTGTCACAGGGTGTAAATGGGGTGACAAAAGGGTAATGTTGAGAGAAATGAGCTTGTGACCAAAATGTCACCTGTTTGAATCCCTTGAGTGACAAAAAAAATCTTTTTGCAGGAGTAATATGGAAAGGTTTCCCCCTCCCTCGTCAGCTACAATAAAAACACCCTGGAGCAAAACAGTCAAGCCCCGGTTCTCTACTGGAGCTGCTTTACTGGTGACAAGTTACTTATCTGTGGTTGTACTGCTGAGCTCTCTGGTGCAAATTTGAGTATATGTGTGTAATTTTACCTCTCTCTGAAAGTATTTTCGAAGTTGAAGCAGCAAAAAAGAAAAACGAAAAACCAGGTCATTAGATTCAGTTTAAAATGTGCTCAGTCATCCTGCCACTTTGAATTACGAATACACTATATTCTCTATTAAGCTCCACGATAATTCTTGTTTTTATATAGCAGTTGTGTGAGACCTCATGCATCAGGTAATATCTCCGTATTGTTTAGCATACAGATGCATAATGACATATCACTGTGAAACTGTTTCCAGGATTATTTTTATGGTGGCTGACAAGGGCAAACACGCTGCAACAGCCCAAACCATTCCATTAGGAGGAACGTGTTGCAGCTTCAGTGCTCCTGCAGGCCTGGAGAACTTCCATTGTGTTGATGTGTGGCGTTTTTCTGTCGCATTTGTTTCTTTATTCATGGTGTATTTGCTGCAGCACGTTTTCCATTTGTAGCACATTTCCATTGTTGTATTTGTGTTGGATATTGTATGTGTTTTTGAATTGGCATTGTCTCTGAAACTGCAGCACATTTCTCCTGATGGAAATGTTTAGCGCCTTTGCAGTGCGCTTGCCCTTGTCGGCCACCAAACATTTTGGAGATAAAAGCCAACAATAAAAGTGTTGAACAGTTTTCTCCCAATTATTCTTTATATTAATTCATTTGCTTCATATATGCTTCTTATTTGCAAAACATCTCATCTGGCACGAAAACTAACGAATACTCCACACACACACACACACACACACACACACACACACACACACACACACACACACACACNACACACACACACACACACACACACACACACACACACACACACACACAAACACAAAGTGGTAAACACCTGCTTTATTTGCCAATCTGAATTCATTCCAATTCAATGAATGAAGGAAGATGAAAGAGGCTTACATTCTCTAATAGGTTTACATGCTTGTAGTAAAGAAAACAAATCCAACATCAGAGTCAGATCCAGGTGAGCCTACGGCAACCTGAGTAAAGAATAATTTGCTGCACTATGTGCTGTCTGTCATCTGGGCCTGTAAGTCTACCATTAGCCCATAATGGTGGCTGGGAAAATAAAAAGGTGTTCACAATATTGTACACTTTGGAGCCATCTCTGATGTTGTTTTCACTCAAAAATTGTCACGAGAATTATTCAGTTGAGATGAAGTCAGCCCTTATTACTCACATTACTAATAACTGATAAAATTACTTTTCTTAAGTCACATTAGCTATAAAACACTGATTATTTAGCTAATGAAACATGCAGAGGGGTTAATAAGTATATTTTCATAAAAATGATGATGATCCAGTGAATGTTAATTATATGAACTTATAATCGCAATTCCATTATCAATATTGAACCATTAAGCTGATGATACATGATGAATGAATGCATTTTTAACCACTGTGGTCCTCTTGAGCAAGGCATGTTGGATCTGTGAGTTGCTCAGATCAGACTGGTTGTACTGGACAGCTTGCACATGCAAATGTGTCTCAGTCCAGAGAGGGCTGAGCAATTTGTGCTTACTGAACCTTTCTCAGATTATTAAAAGATTAAAAAATCCTGTGATGTCATGCATTAGTTATGCATTATCTAAGCATGGGTGTGTGTTCTATTAGAAAGTAAACCATTTTATGTTGACATTTGTTTACCATGAAATATACGGTGCTGTTGAACAGTCTGAGATTGCATTCATGAGGTTTTAAATATTAATATTTGGGTGTTTTGAAGGAGCATGGTCCAGCTGAGCTGTTTTAAATGGGCTCTTGAGGACAAAAAGTAGGAGAATCCAGGCTTTTATCGACCTGAGAGAGTTAATCCTCAGTGAAAGACCGACCCCACAGAGTACAGGAAGCAATTCATTCCTCTAATAGACTTTATGCAGTACATCCTCTCATCTAATCTCTTTTTTAACAGATTGCAATCGCCGTAATGAAAGAGGTGCATGGAGGCTCAATGAAGTAGCTTTCAGATGCATGTTGCTGCTTATACAAGATTGCGCACAACAATGTGCACACACACAGACAGGCCTGTGCTCTCTGAATGGGTGACAAAAATGTGCATGCAAAGACACGCACTAATTAGATCTATCTTTAGCTTACCTCACTGGTGATGACTCTCAAGCTGACAAGAAATTTCACTGGTGTAACAACTGCAATCAGCACATAAATAGCACTGTCCACTTCCATTGTATCAAATCACAACGCTGGGAGAGTAAAACCCTGGAGGCCTCATGGGCTTTCTAAGTGTTAAAATGAACCTCAATGGAAGCTGTTTTGCTTCCTTCTTTGTTAGGAAAGTACAGTTACAGTTAAGTATCAGCCAGCTGGGGATATATTGTAGCAAAACCCTGTATTTTATTATGATTGATTATAGTGTCACTTTAAGGTCCAATACTCTAAGAGAGTATGCGTGATCCTCATGTGGTTTTCCTCTGAGTGCACTTGAGCCCTACATGAATTTAAAAGATGTGCGAGATTTCAGTTTAACTGGAGACTCTAAATTAGCTATAGGGGAATGTTAGTATAAACAAACAAATATTATCATTTTCTAACAAAATTAAACATCCAGGAACAGAAAAGGGCAAAATTTACAGCAGAGAGAAAGTCTAGTAAGAAGAAAAAAACTATGAGAGAACGCTATATGAAGCGGGGGGGGGGCGGAGGATTTGAGAATTATAGCTTCAATTTCCTGAGGATGCGTGGGTGACGGCAACGGTGGGATCAGCCAGAGCTCTTCCCAAAGTAATGGGATTTATGTGCAGCACAGAGGTTTACAACCAGGTAACAAATGCCTCTCTCTTCCACGCTCACACTTTCTCACTCCCCCTGTCCCTTCTCTCTCTGTCAGTTTGTCACCTCTGTATCTTCAATATCTGTGTCTTTACCTTCCCTTGTCTCTGTCTCTATACCTGGTTCTCATTCTCCCCGTATTTGTTGTTCACTACATCACTTTCTCTCTCACCTCTATGCTGCATTGCCTGCTTCAGATTTGCAGGGCTTAATTCACTTATGGGCTAAAAGCAGAGGGGTTATTGGGGAGAAATCAGCTGGAAATAAAAGCTTAAAGGTTTAGGCAGAGGGTTGTGCTGACAGGCGGTATCCGTATGTTTGTGTTTTGTATCCTGGAAGAGCGGGTGCCATCTGTACATCTGGGATGGCAGGGTGGCATCAGGGTTTGGAGACTGACTAGCAACCAAAATGTTGTTGTTGATCCCATCATGAGGAAATGTTCCAGGTGTGGTTTGGAAAATGGAGGACTGGTGGTTATAACCTCTATACACACACAGATTGATACCCTGAAGCAATGTGAGGAGATGAACCCCAGAGTATTTTATATCAGTGCACTGCAGGGGCCAACCGATACTCTGACCTTGAGGTATTCTATTTATTTAGGGATGATGTGTTCAGTGGAAACCGGACAGTTGAGGACAGCTATATAAATTTGAATTGCCTCATGAAATAAAACCAAAACAATACTAAAAATAGCAGAAAAAAGTACGAGTTGGAAATGACATTTTGACATGGCACAGGTGTAATCAATCATCAGCGATGTTATTAGCAACACTTGTGATTTTACAACTACGACGGATGAAAACGTCTGACTCGAGAAAGGCTTGTGAAAACTGAGAGTGAATATGAAAAAAAGAAAATGACTTGCAAAGTGTGAATGCACATGTGTAATGTGTGTATGTGTGTATTCTTTGCTCTTTAAAAAAAAAAAAAAAAATGATCAAAGGAGCCTTACAAGCAAATTGATTCTTGCTAGTTGTGTGGCCTTATATCCCCACACTGATCTCCTGACTGGACTGGATCTGACACTGGTGGAGAAATGTCAGAGAAGTTTAGGAACAGGACAGTCCCATAAGTCATGTAGGAGGCCTTTAACGTCAACCCACAAAGCCCACACACGTGATCTTTTGGTTAAATATCTGAAATTAACATTTGTACGGAAACAAATAAATATCGTCAGGAATGAACAAACAGCAGCTTTCAATAAATAGCAGTGTTTGACTGTGACTGTGTCTCTTTCTTCTTGTCTTGACTCATTATTTTTTCTGATTCTCTGTCCCCCACATGACCGCATTCACGCATGGATTACAGCCTCACATAAAACCCACTGCACAGCTGCAGTACATTGTGCCACCACAGAGGTTTTACAGCACTAAGGGTTATTGCAGATTGCCCATTGATCCTCAATATTTCAGGTAGGAATTCATACACAATAGGCTTTGCCACCTATTGATCTCATCATATATATTACACATTTGTACAACTGTCATATTATTGTGAAGGAATATTGTAGTAAGAGTTACAGTAATCAATAAAAGCCTGAATCAACTCTCCCGTCGTTCAGATTTACTGGCTGACTCAGTTCTCTCAAAGGTTGTAAATTGCTTTAAAATACGGTGTTTGTGTGTGTGTGTGTGTGTGTGTGTGTGTGTGTGTGTGTGTGTGTGTGTGTGTGTGTTTCTTTCTTTCTTTCTTTCTTTCTTTCTTTCTTTCTTTCTTTCTTTCTTTCTTCCAACATACCTGCCACCACCATTATTCAGGAATGGAAACATTCTTTGCAGCATTGTTTATTTCTTTGTGATTTGTTCCATTTATGCCAACAGAACAGGAGAAAAACATTTTTCAGCAAATTCCACATTAACACTTTGTTACATAATGAAGCAGTTTTCATCCAAGGCCAAAGTCTCTGACTTGTATTAACTGTGAATTGTTATCTAAACCTGGCAATTACTCATAATATGACGGTTATAAAAATTAAATTGTGCATTTCTCGTTTTCTCTTTTTATATGCAGAGCTGCTCTTTTTCACTGCACTATTTCACTACAGTCATTATAGCTGCTGTACCCATTCACTGTGCAGACAACTGGCTGTTTTATGATTGTATTATAGTACCTAGACCTCTGCAGGAGCCCACTACTAGAAAACATTTTCGGACAGATTAATAATTTACCTCATAGCACAAGTTTTAGCTCCAAACGAACTTTATAAAAATAAGTGATTGCCCTCTTTTTTTCTGCCTGTTATGTCATAAAACTTGCAAGCGTCACATTAGAAAAATAGCAGGCCACCATGAGTATTGGTTATGGTGGTTCTAGTATTCAGTTATAGTGGAAGTCAATCTTATGTAATCTATTGTTTTGCTCCATTCCTCAAAACATCCAGACCTTGTTCCATTACCCCCCTTCACCCCTGTGCACCACCACTTTAAATAACATGACAAGCTCCAGAGCATTGTCCCCGTGTTCTCTTTATGAGAGGCAGGGGATGAGGATTTGGCCACTGTCAGCAGTTACTGGAGGGGCTGAAGCTCCGTACTCAAATCCCAGGTTGGGATTATGATATAAAAATCAATCAATCCTCTTGTCCCAGTGCGATGAATCAGCAGGCGGTGGCGTGACCTAGTTGGATGAATCTAATCTAAGCAGTGACTGACGCCACAAGGACAAAACAAACCTCAGCAGGGAACAACAGAATACGCTCATTAGATAAATATTATGGATAGAAAACAAAGCAGCAACTCACTCCTTGTCTTCCTCATTTACAATCTCTCCATCTCTGTTTTTATGTCCATCTGTCTATTTATCTCCTTCGCTCTGCCCTCTGTGTATCCAGTTCATTTTCTCTGGCCTCTGTCTCTTTTTTTCCATGTTTCCGTCTGTCACTCTTGTTATTTCTGAGATCTGAGTCTAGATGTGATTTTCTGAGATAACATCATTATGTTTACACTTGTCTGAAAAGCAGCGTTATTTGTCTCCTGTAGCTGGATTTATTCTGTGTCTTTATTCCCACTTTGCTCTGAGTGATGTGGGTAAAGTGTGTTCAAGTACATCAGCTAACTTGCTAACTTTGAATATATCATTACATCGATAGCATTTACAGAGCACTGTTAGCACAACAAATGTTTTCAAAGGGAGCAGTCGACTATTATAAATCTTTTGAATCAGATTAATTGTAACAGCTGTGAAATGATGGAAGTTGTGAGACCTACTCATAGGAGAGTAGACAGAACCAAAAAGATGAGGTAGCTGTTAAGAGTATCTGAAGTTTAGTGTATTGACACCAGGGTGTCAGTTTGGTGGCACAATGCAAGTTTTAGGACAATAGGAGTATAGTTTGGGGAAACATGTCAAAGCAGGTAGTAACTTGGGGTTAATTTTTAGAAACGTGTGTAAGCTAAACAGAAAAATACTGTAAAACTCACACACACACACACACACACACACACACACACACACACACACACACACACACACTAAGCAGCGTGTTTTCCATCACTCTGTGAGGCTGTGAGGTCCAGACAGATTGGCTGTTCTGGCAAGTGTCTGAGCCCGTATGCCAGCACCAGGCAGACTTATTGTTATTATGGCTCTCTCTCTCTGTCTCTCTCTCTCTCTCTGTGAGTGTGTGCGTGTGTGTGTGTGTGTGTGTGTGTGTGTGTGTGTGTGTGTGTGTGTGTGAGTGAGTGGACTGTGTGTTGACTGAGCCATGGGGATACAATCGATCTCAACCACGGGAGTCCAAGAGCAGAGGACAGAAAGACAGAGGGAATGTGAGTGAAGAACACCCATCACGTACAGCTTGAACACCAACACCTATTCGTTTTCCTTTTGTTTTGGAACAACACTATTTGTGACTGTTTTACACAAGATGTTTTGTAAGATTTAAGATAAGTTACAGTTACTACATGAGTCAAAAATGAGCTCACTTGCACATTAGAAATAAATCAGAAACATTAGTTAGTCAGCCTTTCACAGTTAATTATCTTTCTGATTCCATTCTCAAGCTGTTTTCTCATATAAGATCCAAAGTTGCCCTTTTTCATACGTAGCACACAAGGAGAGTGAAACTGTCAGATGCGTCCTCACCTACTGGAAATACTTTGGTTTAGGCAGGGATGGTGCCTTGGTAGAGCGTGCAGACAGCAGGACATGATGCGAAAAGTATGCTGAGAAAAAAACGAGCCTATTGCTGTACCTTGAATTTGACTGATCATTTCGGAGTCAAGTTCATTTCATTGTCCCTTCAGTTAGCAGACATTTTCACTGGCATCTTTATGTAAACAGCTCCTCTTCCTCACAGAAGGTTGTTTGTATTCTTCCAGTTTTGTATGAGTCGCATGATAGAGACCTCTTCAACATGGCCACTCGCTCACTGTGAATTCTCTGGACAATGACCCGTTCTGTTCACACATGGGCTCAATCGGACATGACACAGACTTTGTACTGGCAGGGTAAAGTCTGGTTAATGTTCGGCCCAACTGATTAGAACATTTACATTCTCAAATACAGCTCCTCCAGGTCAAGTGTAGATAAGTTCAGGCCTGCAGTACATGTGTGAAAGGGACTTCAGTCTTTCATTTCCTCATCTTTCTATATCTGTCTGCGACCACTTCTTCCTCATGGTCAGTCTTTCACAGAGATGCCAAACTGTTTTCTGTCCTCTTAACTTTATCACATTTTATTTGAGGGTTCCTTTTTTCCCCACCTTCAGCTCACTTTAGAAGACTCCTGAGGGGACTTCATGTCTTATCTGAAAGAGGCCTTATTGCCCAATTGATAACCTCTCCTTTAGTTCAAAGTCTGTAAATAAAAAGGAAAAGTCTTGGACATGAGTGGTCATCATAAAAAATAGAGCAAAAAAAAAAAAAAAAGGCTTTACTCTTTGTAAGTGTGTGACTGAGATGTCAGACAGAAAAAAATAATAATTTTCCATTTCTGTTTTATTTTCTTGAATTTATATTTGCACAATAATCTAAATTAACATCCAAATGTGAAACTTCAAAATGACCGCTGCTACTGAATAACAGTGAGATGTTACAGTAATATGGACCCCCTTTTTAATGTGTTGGATTTTAATCTTTGCACGTCTTTTTCTACATCACATTCAGAATCACTGTCATCCCCAACATGTGAACTGAACAATACTGAATAGTTTTAGTTTAAATAACCTCAGGGGACATGCTTATTACCGCTGTCACATCCGTATGGTGAACGTAAAGTTTCCACCTGGGTTATGTGCAGGACTGTGTTTCCACCTTTGTGCGAAGCTAACAGGCTGCAGGCTGTAGCTTCATATTTAACCGAGATACATGAGAGGATCAAGCCTCTCACCTAACTCTGAGCAAGAAAGTGTAATTCCCAAAATGTCAAACTACTGCTTTAAGGGAATATTAATCTTTCATTTTCACCACCTGCCTGGAGATTTAAAGAAGCTGTGTTTTGGCCAAAAGGCTGCTTTTCTTACCTAAGCCTCCTTTAGTATAAGTAATCATTACTAACTTCAGTGCACATCTAGTCAGGATGTTCCAAATTAATACACTCACACAAATGAAAAGAATAAAATCTAACTGATAATGGGTTTGAAAAAAAAAAACCCTATTGAGCATGTTACTGTGGAGCAAGACTCACCAACATGCATACAGACTGTGTGGGGTTAAAAAATGTAGTAAGAATAGAGGGAGAGAAAATATCAGGGTTGTCAACAGCCACAGTGTTGTTCTCGGTAAAAGAGTTGCCGGGTAGATGGTAGATGGCGTGCAGATGGACAGAGGGCTGCAGAGTGAATTGGAGATAACAGAGAGTGTGACAACTGAATTACAGCTGACGGCCCTGACATGAGATCTCAGCAATAGAAAAACAAGACAGATCACGCTTGGGAGGCAGACGAGGAGATATAGAGGCTGAGAGTAAATTTGAGTGGAAAGTCAAAGGGCGGGGGATGAAGTCCATAGAGAGGAATGAAAGAAAGACATAAGGAGACAGAGAGAGAGACAGATTAAAGGACGTGAGAAAACAAGACACGAGACAACGAGCATGCTAAAACAAGGAGAATGAAAGAAAGACAAAGAGAGTGCAAAAGTCAAAGCTTTGTAGTGGAAAAAACCTTGCCTTGGTGAAGGCATGTACTGTGTATGTCTGTGCACACACAAGCATTTCAAGCATTTGTTTGTTCACAGTGGGGAAAAAGCAAACTTACTTGTGGCATTTGTGAGTCTGAAGGTGACCGACTTATCCTCGATGTTGCACACATTGCGGACGGACACCTGGCATGTGTAATCAGCAAAGTCCTTGGGTCGAAGGTTTTTCAGCTTCAGCACCTTGGTCTCACCCTAGATGGGACAAAACACACACAGAACAACATCATGCTGAAATGCTACATTCTTAAATACTTTTATCTGGTTTTTATGATCTCTCTATATATATATCTCTAAACATTAATTCAAACATAAATGTTATACGACCACATTTCCATTGCATAACACATCTCATCAATGGGAAATCTCAAAGCTTTTTATTCCAGCCTTCTCTAAACTGGGTTGTAATCTTGTGTAAAAGTCACTTCAATTTTTGATGAGCCGCAGTGTGATAAACAGGGTCAAAAACACACACAGAGACGCATGCATGCATACACACATACTGTGTTTGTAAGTCTGACATGCCCTGATTATCAACCAAAGTGTCTCAGATCTACATATGAAGTAATGTGAATGATGAATTTCAAACAGCTTTCACATGAGACCATTATGGAAATGAAACTGATCTGATTGTCAGTGCAAAAACAAAAGCTAAATCCCTCCATCCTCACCCGGACTCTTCATAAAACAATGTCTCTTAGCTTTCTGCGTGCCTCTCATGTGGACATACACACTCTCTGGAGCACACACAGACAGTCACACATCTCTTTTTAACATCACTGGGGATTTTTTCAGATCAGGATTGTGTGCCTGATACTGTATAGCTGTCTCTCTGCTACAGTCAGTGATGGACTGTGTGTCTGAGGCGGCCATGGGAAGAGCTCCACTGGCTGGCTAATTGAACTCAAGGGGTTCTGCTTTGTGGCTGACTGATGCTTTGATAAGTGGAGAAAAAGGGAGCAGTTGTGTTAACACAACAATCATGCACTCAGACTGGGAGATCAGGCTTGTTTTTCTTTTTCGTTAACTTCTTGGCCATTGCTGTTTAATTGTTCAAGTGACTGACCACCTGAATGGACGGTCAGGGTAGTTTCCCTTCTTCTATCAAGTCGTGCACAGTGTTAGGCTTCATATTATTGAGTTAAAATGTGTGAGATGTGTCAAGCTTTATTCTGCACTGTACAATTACTGAGGAGAAAATTGAAAGTGATTCTTTGTTCTTTCAGTACAATACATTTTAGTGTACTAGCATGTGGTCTTTTATAACAGTATCAAAAAAGGCCACTTGACCATTGGCTCAGCCTCATCCCCCATAGTTGCTGTTGCTACACCTTTTCTGCTTTCCATTGGCACATATGCAGTTTACAATGACAATGGGGGTCAGTTTACAATTTAGTAGCAAGATGATTATTGCAGATTTAGAAGATCGTGCTAAAGACTGCATCTTGCATTACAGCAGATGAACACACTGTTTGATCCATTCCTTACACTTTTTCTCTTTTTTTTTTCAATGATCATTTTATTAATCAGTGCCCGAGAGGTGCCCTCAGCTACCAGTCCACACTCTGTAACATGGTCAGAGCTGGACTTGAAGCAGCCACCTTCTGCTTAACAGAAAATGACGTGACCCTTCAAAGGCTTTAAATGACGAGTGTCGCTCTTAATAGAGCCTGATGCACTCTGCCTCAGCATGTGGAGAAATCCACAGCCTGACGGACCTGCCGTGTGACGTTGAGTTTAAAGCCATTGGAGGATCGCTCTTCAGAAGAGGGGTTTAGTGAACATGGATTCAGCTCCTGTGACCCTGGAGCACCATAGTGCTTTAAGGGCGTTCATGAAAACGCTGAATGTCAGACAGAAACAGTTGGAAAAAAAAAACAGATAAAAGCAAGAGATTTAGACTGAAGACAAGAGCTAAACTTGAGCAGACGAGTATACAATTCAGCGGGGAGGATTTTATGAGGCACTTCTTGAAGAGAGAGAGCAGAAAGCGCACCTGGGAGCGACTGCACACCTGGCAGCGTGTCTGTGCTGTGTATGTGTTTGTGTGTACCTGAGTGTAAAGCGGCTCGTAGATGTCCACTCCATTGTCCTTGCTCTGTTCGATGAGCATGTTCCCACGTTTCCAGATGAATCGTGCGGGAGGGTTGGAGTTGACGGTGCAGCGCAGAAACACCGTCTTCTCCTGGTAGTAACTGCCACGCACATCGCTGATGGTCTGGTGCACCGTCAGAACTGGTGTGTCAAGGTCTGCAGAACACAGCAAAGGAACAATAAACAACAACAACAACGAGGCTCAGATATTGCTACAAGGAGGAGAATATTGGTTAGTATACCCCAGCAGATTGTTCATTAAGGCCACACAAGGTGCACTTTTTTTAACAGCACAACTTCCTCAGAGTGAGTGTAGTTAAAATATCCTTCAGTCTGTGTGATGTTGTCACCTTTTCTGTGCAAAACACTGGCAAAATGATGTGTGGCAGGGATGGGATTTGGTAACTGGGACACAGTTGTAAATAAGGACAAACAAGTGCTGTTTGTTGGCTGAATTGTCCACCCAAACTGACCAAAACTATCCAAACAGTTGCCTATTGATCTTAGCTTCTAACAGGCACAAATGTCCAAACAATCTCTTATGTTTTGCCATTTCCCTCTCTAGCTGTGACTCTCTCACACACCAGATTTATATATTTTTTCTGTCATTTTTATCTCTTTCCCCCCACTTGCCTCGTTTCCCTGTACATTTCCTGCATGGGGGTGTCATCTTCTTTTTCCTCCAGTGGATAGGATTTCAGCTGCTGTCACGAGCACAGAGGCTGCTCCCCCCTGCTTTCTGCCATGTCTCCAAAACTCACTGCCACTTTCACTCCTCATCACCATCCCTCCCTCTCTATCCCCTCCTCCTCACTCCTTGCCTCTATCTCTTTCAGGGCAGAGTCGTGTGTGTGTGTGTAATCCTGATTCTTTGCAGCCTAATTGGACTGTTGCGGACTTCAAACATCATGGAAACAATTTCTGCCAACACCAGGGCAGCCTTTTCCTCCCCTTTCCTGCCTTTCCATTTTACGTCTCGCCTTCCCACTCGCCTCCTCTTTTCTATTCTCTGTCACTGTCCCTCACTTCATTTCTCTTTTATTTAACCTGCTATATGCTATCAAGACTGCATGGTGCAAGCTATAGAAAAAAGGTGAGATGGAAGTGTGGCTACCGTGTTCCCTGACAACATCAGTTGTGAGTGTAGCGCAGTGTTGATGGATGAGGGAGGGTGGTGTTTGTATTTTATGCATCTTTGGTTGAGATGTTTGAGAATGCTGTTGAAAAGGGCACAAATCTCACACCAGGGTTGTGTCACATGCAGGCACATACACATATATGCACATTGGACCTACAAGTGTGTGCAGTCTCAGCATAGCATGAGAGCACTTTTGGGGCGTGAAGGTTAGAGCTGTAGGAAAAGACCAGCACTGAAACACACACAGAGGCAGCTTGAACTCCAGTTCAGTCGATTTTTGTGACTTAAAAAAACCCCAAATCAGGGTCACAAGGTTATGGAAAGGTTTACCAGTTCGTAGGATATGATGATTATGATGCTGATATTATCTTACATACTTAGGTACAGTACACAGTAGCCTTGCCTGACTGTCGTGGAAAAGAAGGGTGAGTTAGTATGGGTATGACACTGCAAACGCTGAATTTTCTGAAGGGCCTTAACACCACATCTCTATGTCTTCCATGCCTTTGAGCACTCTGACTGTTTCTGTCGTGACTCCTAAACTATGTAATATCTAATGCAGTAGCAAAAAGATCTGACCTTGCAATGACCTGCATGCTTGTTTTGTCCATGTCCACTGTTAAAGTAGCATCTCTATTCAGTGCTCCTGTAAGTTTATTAAGAAAATAATGGTTTTGGGTTTTGAGCTTTTACTGTAACGTGCATTTGTGTATTTTTGTAAGAAATGTATTCCAATAATGTTCAGACATTAATTGCATTAATTGCTTATTTCGCCATCTCCAAACTCTTGTAAAACAGAAGAAAATGCATGGAAGAGTGACAAAACAGTGCAGCACTTTAACTGTACTGTGTCTAACCTAGCTAAGCTGCTTACTCTTTGTATTTTTGTGTCTCTTTTGTTTGAGATTTCTCAGTGCTTTAGTTCTATGCTCTGTGAGGTGCTCACCTGACTCCACCTGTTTCTTTTATCTCCCCATGGATGCCCTTATTTTTAAAACGGCAACCCACAGATTGGAACAAAAAGCCCAGCAGGAAACTAGACAGTGAGGTACCACCAGTCTCTCTAAAAGCCTCTGCCAGCAACAGGCCATCAAACCTGGGCAGCTATCAAAGATATCCACCTCTTGGTTCGGCCATGAGTGCATGTGTGCGTGAAAGAGATCTGGCAAAAGAGCAAGCACCTTTGTATACTTCAATTTGTGAATATGCGCATGCATATATGAGTGTGTCTGTGTATTTGTCCAAGACTGGCACCGGATTTCTGTGTGGTTTTCACAGATCATTTGCAGCGCGGGGGGAATCCGAGCTGACTAATGCCGCGGCAGTGTGTGTCTGTGTGTGTGCGTGCAAGTGTCATAGAGTGAGTGAATGTGACTATCTGCTGTCATTCTGTCTGTTTCGTGACACTACGAATGTGGAGAAAGTGGAGAGCGACAGATTGACACTGACAGACGCAGATACAGACAAGTGGATACTCAAGAACATCACAAAACTGCAAATGGACAAATGCTGCACAGTCACTCAGACATCCACATTGTATGTTCATGTACAGCCAAGAGGATTCTGGTAGCATAAATGGAATATTAATGGCAAACATGGGGAAACATAATTCAGTTGTTCTGCCAGTATCAACACAATCTGGTGCTTTTGTGCAACGCCAAAAAAGAAAACAAAACTTACATTTAACATCATCCCAACTGCAGCACAAAGATCTGTTCCTGCTGGCCTCATATTTCTAAATTCCCTTACTGAGGTCATGGATAAAGCTATGATAATAATTTTACAGCCTTTTTTCCCACATGACAATTGTTTTGTTAAAGTTTTTATAATCCAAGCTCCCAGGGTGAGTCTAACTTTACTCAGTTTAGACCCTTAAGTAAATAGACACACAAGATGAAACTGCAAGTGTACAGAAATACAATATGAAACTTTAATGAAGCTTCTGATTTCCCCAAAGTCCTGCCTTTGCACACAGCTTAGATCAATTGCACTGCACTGCTTTTGTTAGCCACAGCTTTTAATGTACATTTACGCATCCAAGCCACTCCAAGCCACACTGGGGGTCTGGCATTGTTTTCTGCTTAGACACCACACATTGCTGCTGACACAAAGACCTTCTAGCTTAGAGTGTCACCCTTAGCTTGGATAAATACCTGTGGATAAAGCACAAGATCACATATCTTTGATAAAGTTGATATCATGTGTTAAAAAGTGACACCTGCCCTCTGTAACCCAACGATCGCTAATCAGAATAGGAGCTTCAAGACGAGCCTTCGCATGTTTGTTCTGGATTACATCCTGTTTTAAAAACAGGGGTATTAAGAGGGAAGATTTGTCTTTTAATAATAAAAAAGAAGCTTCTTTTCTCACATGCTAAATTATCAATGAATACAAATGTGGATTTAAAGACACATACAGCACAAAACATACAGCAACTTCCTAGTAGTAACTGGTTAGTAGTCTTTTCAACTGTGATTGAATTTTACACAAAGTGTGCAGTGTTTGCACAGATTTTCCTTTTTGGGGATTTGTGGTTTATTGTACAGTTGTCTGTGAGAGACTGGAAAGGATAGAAAGATGGAAGATGGTGGAAGAATGTTAAAAACACAACACACTCAATTGAAGCCCCACACAAATATACAAAGTCACAGTCATGGAATTGACCTGCGTTACCTGAACTACATGAATTCTTTGATATTATTTTTAACATAAAGTCAGACAGCAGAAACAGACAGCAGCTGGAAACTGGAAAACTGTAACATCTACAACAATTGCCACTTTATCTGCTGCTGTTTTAGCTCTTGAACATTTACATAATGGCAAACACCTCAGTTAAGATCATACTTCATGAATAAATTTGACTTCACTTCATTTAAAAAAATTGATAAAGAAAATAAGAAAAAATGGCATATCTCTGGCACGCTGTCTTATCTGGTTGACTCAAATTAATTCGAGGAGGGCAATTCAACACTGTGTTTCATACAGTCGGGATCAGGCAACCAGATCCTATTAGACCAGGTGCCTGTTAATGAAATTCCTTTATCATTTAAAATAAATATTTTTAGTATTTTCCCTCTGTTTATTCAGAATATTCTCTGGTCCCAGTTCATCTTAATTATATTAACAAACTGATGCAGGGAATCCACTTATACACCAGCGTGTGCTTCAAATTTACCAAATTGTTTGAGGCGTTCCCAAAGGGTTTATACAGAGCACAAATTTTGTTCAGGTCTTCCAATTATGTTTACTCTGGAAAATGATGTTTGTTGTTTTAATACAAATTGCAGAGCATACTAACTGGCAGAAAGAAGCACCCATGACTTTGTTTGCTTGTTATCTGAGGGATCAGATGATCAGATGTGTGATGAGAATTCCAAGTACTGGACAACTGGTGAATACGCTGTGAGCAAATGTGATAAACCCAGTGAAGAAAATGCATGTCAACAACAAAAACAGCCCTTTTTTCCTCTATTGACCACCAGACCTTTCTAAGAGTTCATCCACTACATTTTAAAATGGTTTCACCCTGTTCCAAACCTCTTAGCCCTGCACAACAGATTAAATCTTGAGTGACGACATGGAAGAAATAGCTATTATTATGATTTAATTTCACAGACTCAACATCTGTATGCCTCTACAGTATCTTTCATAGACTCTCTGTAATATGTCTGCATTCCATCAGTTCTTCACAATCACACCTCAGAAATCTCTTTGAAATAACCAGAGGAGCCATGGCAATGATGGAAACAGAGATTTACTCAGAAGCAACCCGTCTGAGCGGTCACGGTTGACCGAGTGTGTTTTTGTAACAAGTTGACCTCTGCTGGGTGCTTTCCCCCGCAGGAGGACGCCCTGGACTCCAAATCCTCTTTGATTTCCAATAACATGTCCTGTACTCTAATAGCTCTCCAGGAGTAGACGGCCATTAGGGGACCAAAGAGAAGATGACAGGTTCAATTGAGTGTGAGCGTGCAATAGAGGAGAATAAGGTGTGGTGCGGTGTGTGTGTCGGTTGGGTGAGGAGATGTGATTGTGTGAGTAAGGATAGCTATGTTTAGTATTTATTGTACAACACAGAACATAGTAGAACTATGTAGTGTTATAGTGTTATGTAGTAAACAGAACTGTAATCATTGTAATTCACCAAAGGTCGCTGCAGAATCATTATCAGTATGCTGAATAATAAGTAGGAAAGAAAACTGTGCATGTATGGAAGATAGAAGAAAGGGAGGCACCCTATTTGCACTAAACATATGAGATATGGTGGCTGTTCTCTATTCAACACAGGACAATTGGTGTTGCTGCATTGGACACTGAGCACAAGGCTTATCAAGATATGCTAAGGAAGTGTTTCATTTGTGTGGTCCTCACTCTTGATGCTGGGCAGCATTTCAAGAAACTGGACCACAAGAAAAAACAGGGTGCATGCCAGTGGGCTTACTTGATGGTTCCTCTCTCCTCGCTTGACCTGGAAAAGGCTCGGGTCCTTCATCATGAAGGCCGTTCCAGTACTCCTATTTCTGCTCTGAGGAAACACGAGTGAGGGGACTCTACACCAGCCTTTGCGGAAGTCTTTTATCAGACCGACACACCTGTTCATTGCAAATCTGTTGGTAATTGGATGCTGCAGCTCATTGGAATGATGTGATACTACATAAGTGCGGTTTCATGGTGAAGAGGACGGACTAATCACACACCCAAGTTAAGACTCCCACGTTTTGGATGGCACGTTTTCAGATTCACCGTCTAGTTAAAAATCTATAATATTATCACTGTGTATCAGGTGTGAAGTGAGATATATTTACGCAATTTTCACTTTAAAATATAGAAAATATAGAGGCTAATGAATAATTTTACAAAGCATAAAACATTCTAATCTTAACCTTGACTACAGAATAAAGAATATAGAAATAAAATCTCAGTAAATGCAGATGCAAATAATGGTTTCATTTAAAATGCACATTCTGCCATTAGAAATGTTTCGTGTGCATTCAGCGTCTGAGCAGTTTATCACATTTACACACTGTGCTTTTGACTGCACAGCATAAATACAGTATATTCAAATGTTCAGCTATGCTAGTGGTGGTAATTGTGTTTTGGTGTTTGGAAAAATAAAACGTCCAAACCATCAAAAGTTGGACAAAGCTGAGTAACAGCTGATCCAGCTGTGCTGTGCCATCATTTCAGATGACGGTTTGTTCTGTCTCATTTCTCATTTCCTCGATTTATCCCTCCTTGCATCTTTCCTCGCACCTTTAATAGGAGAGCCTAACATGTTTGCACAAGATTTCATGGCAATTCACAAAATAGTTGTTGAGATATTTCAGTCTGGACCAAAAGTTCCAGTAAATTAGTTTTCAATTCAAATCAGAAAGATTCATTAACCACTGTCAAATAGTTACATCAATCCAACGCATGTATTTTACTTCTCTGCAATAGCATATAATGTGGACTTTTATCTAATTTGAGGATATACAGAAATGCAAGTAAGCAGCTACACTGTTCTTACTACCAGCATGCCTGAACAGTGATGGTCAAAAATAACTATTTGCTGATGTTAAATAAATTCATAAAAATCATGCAAGATGACTTCATCTTTTGTGAAGAAAGGCAGTCTTTTCTGATGGGTAATTATGTGATGGACATTTGGACGTAATCAAAACTGGTGCAGAACAGCAGAGTCCAAACACATTTCAGTCTGCAGTAACAAGTGATCATCAAACCAACTACAGAAAAACAACCAACTCTGTCTGTCTGTCTCTTTTATTCTTTGGCACACACACACACGCAACATATTGAAAACACATTATAGGCTATCAACCACACACACACACACATACACACACACACACACACACACAGACATGCGTGCACGCAGAGAGAAAAGCCTGTGCATACAGAGAGGCACAAACAGAGGCAGACTTGCCGTTTGATCCAGCTTTGCATCTCGTCAATTATTCAGCATTCTGCTCATAGACATCGCCTTAAAGAGGGCATAAAACATGCACGAGGCCCACATTTTGAAATAACAAGAACATTGCCTGTGTTTAAAATGCAATGTTGAGAAGTAAAGATTGATTTAGGCTGACTTTTTCTGCTCAGTTTATTTAAGTGTACCAACAAAAATCACTGGACTTTTTATTTTTTAACCTCACTAATCATGGGTCTGTGCCTCTCTCTCTCTTCACTGATGCCTCAGACATGAGCCAAAAACAAATGGTGAAAGAGGGGAAGAGAGATGAAACAAGAAAGGACTTTTCCAGCCTTATTATTATCTTTGTATACAATCAGAGGAACTGGATCTGCAATGTATTCTGCAATGAGCATCAGCAATGTGATTTATCTAAGTATACAGATGAAGAAAACCTGGACAGATCCAATAACTACTTTTCATTCATAGCAAACTACATGAAGACATTTGTTAGGTTTTTATGACCGTTTAAATAACTGATTTCAGGAGTTTTACACATGCAAACCCAGAGACAACATATATATGCCAAAAAAGCCAAAGCCAAAACATCATTCAACCTTTAGAGCTACTGTCTCTCCAGAGCACACCAGGAATTCTTAACGATAATTACACAGAATGTGACGAACACTGCAGTCTCCGTGAATATACAGCAGCGTCTGGTCTTACATCCCATGTGTTAGGTTTAACAGTAAAGCACAGGAGCCTGTGTTAAGAAGAATTACACAATGAGTCTTCTCTCAAACTAACGTTCATGAATTTGCTGAAAATGGCGCATTTTCGTTGAGCCAGCGTGTTATGTACAAGCCTTAATTATGCTTTTGTCAGCAAAGAGCCTGGGAAATGGTATTAAACATTCATGATGGTGAGACTCTATTATTTTAGGGCCATAAAAAGACTAATTTGGGCATGGTTATTTACTCTGAGTGTGACAATGTAGCTGCACAGCAGTGGTGACAGCAGAGAGGGTGTTAAGGGACAAAGAGGCATAGTTCACTCACTCAACCTCCAGGCTAAAATAACACATACACACACATGCAAAAACACACAGGGAAACACAGTTATGCAAAATTTAGGCTCACACATTCAGGCATGTTTGTGCACATACACACAAACACACACACAAACTCCTCAAGGCCAAAATAACACATGAATCTCAGGTCCCTCACTGCAGCCCCCAAGGGCAAAAACATGAAAGTCCTTCTGAAGTTATCTATGGGGGAGCAGAGTGGATGCCCTTCTTACTCACTCTCTGGGCAAACGGACACCTGGGTCATGGTGTGACAGCTGGGATCTATACATCACTGTGTGAACATGACAGGTTTAAGAAAAAGAGCACGATGACATCAAGAGTCATGTGTAGCTGCTCCTTAAAGGTAGCAAGAGAAACACACAGCTTCTTTTATACTAGTGCACACATATACACACTTAGACAATTCAATCTTTCACACACACACACACACACACACACACACACACACACACACACACGTACAAACATACATTCTTGGGAGCACACTAGGATGACAGATGTATAATGCCCAACCCCTTGGCTTTGTCTTGTTGTATATTTAATTAGCTTTGTAGCATGCAGAGCACTGCGGACCACAGCAATAGAGAATATGGAGAACACATATAGATACACACACACTAATATAGGCTGTTGCTGCTCTTATAATTATCAAATTGCTTGTGTTTTATTGTGTTGTGTTGAGGGATGAACACTCGGCTCAGGGGCAATCTGCACAATGCCTTTATTAAAGCAACTCTAGAACACTTCTGTGGGCTCCTGCTCAGATACTTAAGTGGAATTCTGGCACAACTTCATTTTCTTTGTCTTCTGGTTAACAGGAGACAGTGTTATATAATTTTATAATATATATATAAATAAATAAATAAGAGCTTGGAAACTCCCAGTGTGGCAAGAAGACTGGAAACACAGAATGCACCACATCTCATTACAGTCTCAGTGAGATGCTGGGATAGTTTTTGTCACTTTCAGAAGTTGGTTTTAAGCACACAATGTAGAAGACAAACTGCAAAAATAAAGCATTAGATACAGTTTTATCATAATAAATCTGGTTGAAAGTCTTTTAAACAACACATGGCATCCCATTCACTACTTCAAAGATATTGAGCAGGAGGCACTGATCACCTTCAAAGTATTCATTAGCGTTACTCCTACACTGTGGACTTTACAAGCAGAGTGCCTGTGCAATTTTCTTGACTTGTTTTTTGTTCTTGCTGGTTTCACCACAGCCATAAGCTGACCTTACAAACTCATGGAGGTGACTATTAAGGAGAGGACAAGGATATTTTGCCACTCTTAACTTCCAGGCAGCCATTGGATGGGTTTGTGGTTTGTCATCCTCTGCTTCTCCTTGGCCTAATTAAACCACCCATTGACTCAGCCTCCATCTGTTGGATCCATTATCTCATATTCCACTTAGTAAATTAGTGTACCACATGCATTTGTAATGTACAATACATGGTTGTAGATGCAGGGCAGTGACTGTTTTGACAAGTTTGCCAGTCTAAGTAAAACCATTTGATCAAAATATTACCTGAGCAGTGTATGGGTCTTAAATTCCAGCCAATCAGGTGTTATGACACAAAGACTGAAATACATGATGACAAGTCAGTGGATATCATCAAAATAGCTTGTGAATACAAATATTAATGTTGTGCTGAGAAATAGAGATGTATCAGTTACATGTGTGGTAATTTATTGTCCCATACTGTCATCCCCTCACAATTAGCTCTTCAAACACTACAGTAAAGGTATTACCTAATACCTTTACCACCTAGTAACTGGCAGGTCAAACGTTCAGCGGTGCTCAGTGGCAGCAATAACAAGCCTTCCCATAATGCCATCCAGCAAGACACTTAAAATCCATCTGCTGACTCAATAAATATTTAACAGCTGCATCTAAACACCTGAAATGTACATTTGGACTTAGATTTTTTTTCCTTTGATAAATTCTAAAACTGTATTTTGTTACTCCAAAAAACAAAACATACAATCAAACATGTTTCAGAACAAATCTGAGGTTACATGATTGTAATTTGAATGGTCCAGTTGTCCCCACATGGACCATTAGGGAGCGAGTAGGACTTTGTACAGATGTCTTATACTGCAGCCACATAAACCATTTATTTAAGATGGACACAAGGGAATTTAACACGTGGTCTATATGACCTTCACATGACTTTATAGGGTCAAAGGTCTCATGGAAGTCTGCGTTTTTCCACAATAATGCAATATTATGAGCTGTGGATGTTGAGTCAGAGTACAATTCAATTTACTTGACAAATACCTGTGAAATACTATATATAAATTGTTGCAATATGCAATAAGGCCACTCATAGCTGACAGGGTAAATAAATAAATATGATGAAATCTGATGGAACAACGAAATGACAAATCTACTAAAATTCCTATCACAATTCACCACACACATGCACACACGCACAAACACACACACACACACACACACACACACGGTCTTTTGTGTGTCCAGTTGTATTGCTTATGCTGTGTCCTTTACAGTCCTTACAGGTTTGACTGACTGTGGGATAGAAACATCAACAGTTTGCCCTCATTTTGTTCTATATAAGTCAATAAATTAGTTTGATCTCAGTGTGTTTGGCCTTACAGAAAGGACAAAGTTGACCCACTCTCTTGCAAAAGTCGATCTCCATCTTGGAGGACCTGCTCTATGAAGCTTTTCAGGCCACCAACAGTCCCCCAAGTGTTATTTGAGAAACTGCCTACAGCAAGACTCTTCACAGAGCTTATTAGGCAGAGAATAACCCCGCCTGCCTGTGGCTGTGATGGTTATTTCCTACTATGCAGACTGATTTGTGTGGCACTCACCACCACCAGCTCTGCCTGCACTCAGGAAGTGCTGAGCTAGCCCACGCTTAACAAAATTTAACACCTTAGCTTTGTGGTAGTGCACCCACCGGATATCCACTTCAGATTTTTGCTGGGTTTATTTTCTGGTTTATTTCCTGCTTTCTTGACATTCTTTATCTGTTTGTGTGTCTTCCAGTTTTTTTGTGCTTCCCTACTTTTCCTACAGTGGCAGAGATGATTTCCCAAGGCTGGAATACTTGCAAAAGAATTGCAGACTTGGTTTGAACTGATTTTTGGTTGGGGAGTAAAAGTGCCGTATTATTCACTTGCTGTGATTCACTTGGACTGAGGTTAAAAGCTTTTCATTATTCTGTGTCTGTATTTGCACAAAACATATAAAAAATAAAAAAAAAAAAATCTCCAATGTGAGAAAAAAAAGGTTTCCAAGGTTTTTATTTCAACTGGAATTTGATTTAAAACGTTGTCATTGGGTTAAAAGGATACGTTCTCACATTCAGTACAGTGAAACTACCCCATTAACACAATCCTAATTTCAAAAAAGATGAGACACACAATGTGATAATTGCCTGATAATCCTTCTTGACATCCACTCAAATGAACACAGTGCAAATACAATATATGTAATGTTTCACCTCATCAGCTTCATTGATTTTTGTAAATATCGAATTTGATGCAGCAACAAATTTCAAACAGGTTGGGACAGGAGCAACAACAGACTGGGAAAGATGCGCAATGCTCCAAAAACACCTGTTTGGAACATTCCACAGGTAAACAGGTTCACTGGTAATAGGTGATAGTATCAGTATCATAGTATCATCAGTATATTGTAATGTATGTGTGTGTGTAGCTACTTTATGTACGTCACAGACTACTCAAGTGAAGTGCTTCATGCCACAAATAATAAAAAGACTAGAGAGTAATCCTTTCACAGTCAACTCCCTCCTTCCATCACTATACATTATTCTCTGTATCGGGCTTCTCTATAGTTCTCAGTCTCTGCTAACTCTGACTCCCATCACAATTCAACTTCTTTTCTTCCTAAGCTGGATCTTGCTTCAGCATGAAAGAGACAACTGCTTGCAGCTGATAAAAACAGATCTGTACAAAGTAATTGCCTCCTCAGGTGATGCAGGTTTATTTGCTCCATTGATTAGGTATTTATCTGTTGACATATCAGGAAGTTTCCTTGCTCTTTCTCTCCCCTTCACTTAGGTTTAAAGTAGATTTTACACAAAGGCTGACAGAGGCGCATAAAGAAACTCATTTACATACCAGCTATGACTTTCTTTGTTCTTGTAATGTTTTCCTACATTTTTCTAATCTTGGATCTTTTCTATGTTTCATGGCTGTCTAATCCTCTAGCCTCTGCCCCTTTGTCTCCATCCTGAACCTATTTCAATTTTTTCTATCTGCCGATGCTGAGGCTGTGAGCCTGCCGGGAGGCACCTCCCATACTTTATAACACTGCCTTCATTACCCAGCCCGCTGCAGCTGGCCATAAATGAAAAAAACTGAAGATGTGGGAGGAGGGAAGGGAGGAGAGCAAAAGCAGAGGAAAGGAGAGGAAAGGGTCAAAAACCACAGAACAAGTCAATTGTGAAAGAGACAGAAAGGTTAGAAATGAAGCAAGAGAGAGTGAGAGTGAGAGTGAGGGAGCTTGAGAGAGAGCAGGAGGTACAGTGTACACACACAGGCTGAAAAGGTAAAAAAGCGAGGATGAGCAAAGCCATAAAATCTAAGTTGGAAGTTATTGGAGAATGGTTGGATGAAAAATGCCATTGCCATAAAATAATATTAGAATTGGTCTGGCCTTATGGCGTTGATGAATACAGATGCTGCCCAGCGGGGTGTTTGGCTGGGGGGAACAGGCTAATTTGAACAGCCATCCTACCTGTGAGGGCGCTAAAAAATATTAGAGGAAATGAAATGAATGGTTCACTGTCAGTTGTTTAGTTTATAGCTCCACATTTCCATCTCATAGCGGGTTAGGTGTCAGACAGAAGTCCTTCTTGCTAAGAATAGCTGCCAGCGGGGTAGTTAACCATGTGTGCAGGATTTATCATTAACATACCTGAAATGAACTACAAACCCCAGCAGAAATGGACTCGCAGCACCTTTAAACAAATATAATGTATGACACGAATCAAACCTTCTTTCAACCTTGCCCACAGAAATTAGAGTGTATTTTACCCCCATCCCACTCCAACACATCATCAATAATTCCCCCAGAGGGGCCATGAGTAGCAGGAAATTGATGACAGCTGAGTGAAAAGGGACCAGCTGAAATCTGATCAGCTATATTGACTCGAGGATACTGAAAACAGATACGGATGTCTTAATTACCGCAGCATCATGGTAATGCCATTTTATCGCATTTGAATTGATTTTAAAGAAGGCCATCAGCAAACCATAAGTCCATTTTGATTGCAGGGGAAGTAAATGAAATGAAAATTATTCTCTTTAATGCCTTTCAACAAAGATCAATGGTACAATTTCTGCCAAGACTGAGAAATGCAGATAAATTATGCTGTAAGAAAACACGAGCAGTATGTAATCTAATCTATATCATTCTAATGAAGTGGGGCTGTTGTTACACCAGGCCTATACTGAAAATCCATCTGTGTAATGTTACTCTTTAAGTTGTCAGTCTTTCTGCACTGCTGCCACCAACATATTCTTAGCAAATAAGATAAAATAATTCTTCTCTGCATCATAATATACACATTGCAACTGGTGGTAGCATTCTAAAACTGATCCTGGAAAGGTGCGTTATATCAACTTAGTAAAGTGTTTCTGCTTGTACACGTCTTTCTTTCAGCTCCTTTCTTTCATGACTGTCTGACTTTCTTTTACATTGTCAGCGCCACAGGAAATCCACCATGAACCACTTGATTTACGCTTCATTCCAGTGTAATGGTTATTTTCCCTAAGAAAAATACCAGTGTGTACTTCAAGAGCTGGTGGTAAGGTCAAGATAATTTCAAGCCTACACTACATTGTATAACCTTCAAGAGAGAGTCCATAAATAAGGGATGGAAAAACAAAGGGGAAGGGGGAAGAAAAAAAATGCATTTTAGATAAAGCCGGCCACACGATGGGGACAAGTGAAGTGGTCTTATCTCTTCATGGTCTGCAGGACAGCTTATAACTAAACCATTCCTCACCCTATTGTATGTGTGTGTGTGTGTGTGTGTGTGTGTGTGTGTGTGTGTGTGTGTGTGTGTGTGTGCATGTGCCTTTATGGTGGTTGTGTTGCTAAATACTTCAGTTCTGGTGATTTCATGCAGTAGAGATAATGTGCGTGTCAAATTAAAGGAAACATAGATTTTTTGATATGACAAAAGTCAATACGTGAAACAAAAATGTCTTCTTAGTCTAATGGATGTAACACATGACTATCTCTGTCTGTCTGAATATCTCCCCTTCATCTATTCTTTTATATCTCACTGTCTTTCTGTCGATGTCTGACAGTCAGCATTTTCATTGGTAGAACAGTTTTCTTATCTTGTCTCCACCCAGGAAATGATGTAAAAGCCTCACCTGACCTGACTACGTATGAGACTTCGGCAAAATGCCATAAAGAATCCGCACTTCTCCTGGCCATTTTAAATGTCTAAAGCTATGATGTGATGGTTACAACATCCCAAGGGCTTGCACAATTTTTCCAGCATTGTCTTTTACAATTTTGCTGTTTTTCTTTTGTGTTAGTTTTCCCTATCTGCTGCTGTGCTCTACATTTCCACTGTGTTGCTGGACTTACTTCCCTTTCTCCTTTTCTCTTTACTCTCTTCCTTCCTTCCTCTCTTCCTTCTCTTCACTCCTTCCACACATGCCTTCCTCTCTCTTCTTCCCACTCTCCTCCTTCACTCTCGTTTTCCACACGGCACCTTTGTCTTTGTCAACCATACTTTATGTTTAACAAAGCCTTCATGCAGCTCAGCTTTTAAAGGAGTTAATCATGATGTAGTACCTTAGCGTGGAGGGGTGGGGACATACTGGATGACCCCAAACTGTCATGAAAACCCATACTGCATGTTATCAGTGACTCACCACACTCGACCACCGGGAACATGGGTTAAGGAAAGTGTCGGCAGAGTGCTGCCTGTGCATGCATGCATACATACAGTCACTTAAACCCATTCTATCAAAACCTCATAACTTTCCACATTCATGTCGGGAAGCAAACACACACACATACACATGCACACACATCATACACATAGAGAGTCTACTGTAGGTCACCCATATAGTGTATTCACCAATCAACCATGTTAACTCTGTTGTAAGGGGTGCAGTCCCTTGCAGTTGCGTTTATGATATGGACAGGAACATTTTGACATGAATCTCAAAGCTGTTTCAGAAAGGAAAAAAAAAAAAAAAAACACTTTGAGCATGCTCCACAAAGGAGGCTACAAGTCTGCACCAAGATAGTGGAGAAAACACAGCCACCACACGGCAGTACTTGGACTATTTCAGAATATGAAATATAGCTTTGTGTGTGTGTTGAGGTCATCACATACACTAACTGTCCTTTGTTTAACAAGAAAGAACGTAATGCATTTCAAATACTGTCTCCACTATGTGTCTCTGGTTCTGGGCTTCTGCAACAGTGGAAACTGCGATATGCTTCTGTGATTGTAGATCATTTAAGATTAAGATTAAGATTAAGATTTACTTTATTAATCACAGCACACATTTACAGGAGGGAGAGACTACACACACGCCATGCTTAGTGAAATATTTTTCTGCATTTGCTCCTTCCTCCACGGCAGACCAGGAGCGGTGGGCTGCCAGCTGACAGCGGCGCCCGGGGACCCAATTCCTTTTGTCACCATTCAGGTGGTGATCTTCTTGCATGTTTTTAGTGGGGGTACATTTATGGAGGATACCCTTGGTGAACACGGGGAGAACATGCAAACTCCACACAGAAAGGCCCTTTTTTTTTTCCTCGAGCAGCAGGCACTGAAGGCATGGTGGAGGACACGCCACCAGCGCTCACAGCGCTCACAGCGGGAATCAAACCGGGACCTTCTAGCTGTGAGGCAACAGTGTTACCACTTGTTCCACCGTGCCACCCAAGGCACATATTGCAGTGTTTGCTGAAGTGTAAAGTAAGAAAATCCTTCAGAGATTTCACTGGCTGTGATTACACTTTCCTAAGTTCTATTAAGAGAGGCTGTTAGAGCAAAATAGCCAATATCTAGATCTTGGATCAGTCGGATTCTGCTGTGTCGAAGCAATCTGACACAACTAGATGGTGCCTGAAATGTGGATAAATGAGGCTCTATTGTGACAGTGTAATTGTAACATGTCATATTAAGCATATGTCTGGGAAGTAGTGGCAGGCTGATTGTGGTCTGTGCTCATCACCTCCATCTGCTCATCCATCTGTCTTGACAAATACAGCTGATTTGCAAGCAGACTCTGAAACTTCTCAAGTCGCACTAATTGGGAACCTTTGATAAGGCTGTGTTAAAATGACCTAATTAATACTGCTATATAATGCTTATTGTATTCAGAATTCTGTACCTGCTATAGGCTCATTCATATGTACATTAGCCATTGTAGCAGTAACTCTTTCTGAATGCTGTCCTGAATATTGCTCTTTATTTTGTTTGACATACCTGAAGAGCAAATTATGGCATTTTACCTCTTAGAATCAGACATTTGTCACTGATTTAAGATTATTTTTTTCTATTTTTTGTATTTTTTTGATTGACACCTTTTTTTTAATGGGGCGAAAAGCCAATTCACAGTGGTATCCTGCCAATACATCATCAAAATAAGTTCTACAACAACAAGTGTAAAAAGTATAAAATAGCAAAAGAACATAACACAGACACATCGTTCAACAGAACTGCTCTGAGGTAAAACATTTGTCTTACAGGAGTCTGGACACTTATTCCACCTATAAAGAGTATAATGGGTGGGCAGTTTTTGCCAATTCCATATTCATAAATGGGATTTCCCAGTGAACTAGTATGGTCACCCATATTTCTGAATCTTAAAACTCATGATAAATAACATGGTAGCTCCTTAAGGATGGCTTCGTAAAATATAGAAGTGTGGTTCCTTTCGAATGGTAAGTGATGACCATCCTACTCTCTCGGGGATGCAATGATGGGTTCTAAAGCTGTCACCTGTAATAAATCTAACAGAACTGTAACACACAGCATCAATTGGACTTGAGGGTATGGGCAGCAGCATAATTATATCTGCACAGTCAAGCACACATGTGCTTAAAACTGCTTGCAGACCAGATTTTGGTAAGAGATCTGAACCCCAGCAACAAACCACTGGATTGATTTTAATGAGGAGAAAAAATGAAAAAATCTCTGCTCTAAGAATAACAGAACCATTTTAAACAGCAATTTGAACATTTTTTCTTCCCTTTTTTTAGAGCAGCAGTGCCTCAATTTGCATGACACAAAATAGTTAAATGTTTTTTTGCATGCTGTACAATGACCAGTCAAAACACTGCTATCTCACATGACACTCTCACCCAGAAGCAGACACAAACTGTTCACCTTAATATTCTTAATAGGCCTGAGTGTTACTGTTAACACTTTATGTCACTCAGTTTATTGAGGAAGTGGCACCAGGCTAATTATAACAGTGTCTGCACCACCGTCACAGGCTGTTTTTAAAGCAACTCACACCCACCCTGTCAGAGGTGAATCAATGCAGTTCAATACACAGTGACATAACCTCGCCTGTAGTTACAATAAAGGGTATCTTGCAGGAGGGCCTGTCAATATTTAAATCTCTGAAAATATGAAATGTATTTTATTACTCTGTGTCCTCTGTGGTTGCCGCCACACGTGGCAGCAACCACAGCCCTGGTAATTCCCATCCTTCCTATCCCTCTCTGAAGACATGTGACTTACTGCCATATAATTGTCCCAGTTGAATGGCTCTCCAGGGAAACCAAATGACCTCTCACAATAGAGAGGGTAGGGCTCGACCAGGAGAGAGGACATAATTCTTGCATAATGAACTAAGTAATGGATCCAAAGTAACAGCACTGTGACAGACTGACGTTTAAGGAAGGGAGCCACTGATATGAATGATACGATAAGATGCTCACAACAAAGGACATTTGTCTGTAGGCTTCTTGATGTGAAGTGTTCCACCTGCAAGACCAGTTCTTTTAGGTACCTCAGTTAACATAGGTAGCCAACAGCACTTTAGTTTAGGCTATGAACTGATGTACCATATACACAGCATGTCAAAATGGTGGCACTGCCTCCTAGTATTAATGGTTTGTTGAGCCCGATACAAAGAGTGAGATACAATTCCTCAGTTTAGCAAGATAAGTGCTAAATGGATTGAGAGAAAAATGTGCAGTAGTATTAAGGAAAGGTGACAAAAAAATTAACAAACAAGAAAGTTGTGAATCAAGCCCATTTCCAGAGATTAGCATAGCCTCCGTGGAAATGAGGTTGAAAATTGACAGTGTACCTTTAAGGGTCTGACCTGTAGCAGCCGTTATGCAAATCAGACTCATTTGTAAGCTTCGCTTTATGTGGGTAGCAAGTTTTATGTTAACCACATTTGCGCTGCAAGAATTGGTGCCTTTAAAAGATTAAAATTCTGACCTGTAATTATGTCACACCTATCAAACAAATTAGTGTTGTTTGTTTTACCAGAACATGAAATAAAAATGTATATTTGCATTAAAAACTGTCTGGGATATCATCTGAGCCATTACACTTGACACACAGTAAAACCTGCTACCCTTGATGTGGGAATATTATGGGTGAATAATTCATCTATGAATTGACATCTGTGAAAGAGCACATAAATGCATTACTAACAGAAGGTACACTGTGCAGGATGATGGCCAAGGAAGTCTCACACCAGCTACCTGTGTAGAAATGTTTCCACAGGCTGAGGGTGGTATTGTCTGAGTGAAAGCTTCCTCTCTCACAGACGTCTTTATTATTGAACATTTTACTTCATAAGCATTTCACTAAACGTTGCTCTCTAGTGGATCTTGTAGCACAATAACTTCACTCCTTTCTGTGAATAGGGCTATGTGTGACATGACACAAAAATCCCAGTGCTAATGTGATACAAGGAATTTCTCACAAGAGATCATCCTTTAGAGACTTTAAAAGCGGAGAGTATTTTTTAAATATATTCTGTTCTCTTTGCTGATCAAAAGATTTGTGGGATACATTAAAGTGCTTTTCACTGTTTGATTTGATCCATATTCTCTTGGACAGAGAGAAGCCATTTTCTGAAGTTGTGGCTTCTTTGATGTCTCTGTATGTTCTTCCATCAAGGTGACACCAGCTGACTTGTCAGGGAATGCACACGTGAGATTGTAAAAGATGCTTTTTGTTTGAAGGCAAAGGTTCTCCTAAAGACTCAATCAATCCCTCGAACTCACTCCTTCATATGCTCGCACACAGTGTCTCTCAGTGAGAGAAAATAATTAGGCCAGTGTGGCTGTCTGAAGCATAAAGATCCATTAGTAACAGATCTTATACATGGGAGGCTATCTTTGCAAATGTAGCTGGGAACTGATGAGTAGGGCAAAGAAAAACCGTAGCTCTCAAAAGGAACGCACCCCTCTTTCACCTGCTGTATTTATAGTACTGTTAGCTAACATAGCAGTGTATATACAGGTTAGCATGTACCTAATAGTTTCTCTTTTATCAAAAAACAAAAGTGTGGCAAATACCTGAAATACACACAATGGACAAATGCATCATTGGCTGTGCGCATTCAACAAATGGAAGTGTACAGGTAATTTTTTAGAAAAGGATGGCTTTTTTTCAGGACTGACCGGTTTCTACTTTAGGAACCTGCACACCTGCAAACAATTACCAAGAAAGACTGAATCAGGGTGCATTTGTGAGGGTGCTATGCTGACATTCTGTTCACTAACAATGTATTAACTACATATTTACACTGGCGATTTCAACACAGTACACTGAAAATTAAGTGCATAAAAGCAAAAATTGCAAATTGATGTTAAAAATGATGTTTTCTTAATTTGCACTAATTTGTATTTTGACTACTGAAACTGGAAAACAGAATAGCTTCCTGGTATTATTGATAAAGTATGGCATGATAGTAAATAAAAATTCTATGTCACAGATAAACAGAGCAAATTAGTTAAAACACTCTGCTCACATGTGACAGATGAGCAGTAATTAAAACAAACATAAAGCCACAATACAGATTTGCAGTATGGTCACGTGAATTGCAACATTGCGACAAAGCCAGTGATTTCATATAGTGACACATTACACATGACATCCTGTCACAATGTGAAATGTGAAATGTAAACATTGTGATTCATGTTAAAGACAACCAACTCTGCCACATTATTTAAATGCACATTTCTAATATAACAGCAGTAGTGCGAGTATGTATAATCAAGCTTTTATGTTAGTCTCCACTCATCATTTAACCCAATACCTTGCACAATCAACCTACCCACACGATGCAAATGCATGACACCATGCACACACACACACACACACACACACACACAGAGAGAGAGAGAGAGAGAGAGAGAGAGAGAGAGAGTACAAGTTACCTTATTTAAAAAGTAACTAAAATACTGATTACTTCCACTAAAAAGTAATGTATTGCAGTGTTACTTGTTTGTTTTTTTTTAATGTCTATTTTGAAATGCTGACATTGGTAATAGGGCTGTGCGATATGACCAACCTCTCAATGCAGATTATTTCATATTCAGATAACAATAGGCTACATATCACAATATAGCACATTTTCTGTAAATTGAGAAATTGCCTGTGAGAACAGGTTGGTTGTAGGTGCTGGTCTGCTGGACACACACACACACACACACAGAGAGAGAGAGAGAGAGAGAGAGAGAGAGAGAGAGAGAGAGAGAGAGAGAGAGAGAGAACAGTGCAAAACAAAATAGAAAAGATATTTTTACTATAAACACACCCAGGAGAGGGCTGCTCCTGCCTTCTGAGCACTGAAAATAACTCCAAGGTCAGTGAGCTTCCATTAGGGATTTATACCATAGCAAAGTGCTAATTAATTAGGCCTAATGTGAGACAATGGTCGGATTGTCGGCTCGTTCCCCTGTAGGAGATACCGTGCAATGCACTGCTGGACTTCTGGAGGCTATTTCAGGTCAAACGAAAGCCTGTTTTTTGCCTTAATTTAGCAGGCAAGCTGTGCTGACTGTGCATGCTTTCTACCACTGAGCATATGTCTGAGCATTTAGTCTTGTCATATTCTCAAGTGAAGAATGGAATCCCTCCGTTTTGTGAAATTTATGGAATCCCCTTATTAACGACACATTTCTTCAGCAGACACAAAATAAAATGTCTTGTATGCAAACAGAGCAAAGACAAGAATGTAGCACAGCGGGTGAAGAGAAGTATGCATGCTCATTAGACAGATGCTGTTTGACAGCTGGGCCATTAAAACACCACAGCAATGCTTTTGTTATTTAACTATAAATCATAAGTGCTTTATATAACTGCCAACCATTTTCAAATCATGTTATAATGTTAAACATTTTTGAATGTGTTTTATCTGCCTTCCACCACTTTCCATTCAGTATATAACCTAACTGCATAGACGTCTCATTGAAGAACATCTCTGCTTTTGTATTACATCGCTGCACTGTTTCTCACCAGCACTACTAATGCACTGCCAAATAACAATTACATAACTCTGACTAAAATATAAGCAGAAAAGATGTTCACTGTGATGGATTAACTAACTGAAGTGTCAAGTCCTTGCAGGTTGATCTTCACACTGTAGTGAAAGAAATGAAGTTTAGTAAAAGTTCAGTCAGTTCAATATAATATTCTTTCTCTCATTTCTTTTTTCAGCTTCCAACTCAATCAGCTGACTGAGGGCATTAAGTCTTTCAGTTAAACCAATCAGATTTTGCTCCAACCCCTGTAAGCCAGTCAGCTTATTGCTGTCAAACACCTCTGCTGCTCTCAGCTGCCAGATTGATACAACCCTCCTCCATCCCATTCGCCTCCAGTTGTCACCACAGTCAGCATCCATGAGGTCTTTCCACTGCGCTCGTCAGAAGTCCAGCTTAAATTACT
Source organism: Chaetodon trifasciatus (assembly GCA_037975065.1). Lineage (NCBI taxonomy): Eukaryota > Metazoa > Chordata > Actinopteri > Chaetodontiformes > Chaetodontidae > Chaetodon > Chaetodon trifasciatus. The sequence continues at coordinate 19,308,220 of JBBMOE010000001.1, forward strand.
TTTTAAACTTACAATGTCTCTCCTGTCTGAAATGGGAATAAATTGAAACAGGCTGCCACATTCTAAACATTAAACCACTATGTTTTGCTTTGGAAAATGGACGGCTGCATGAGAAGGCAAGTACAGACTGCGTTTTATTTCAGGATACTGAAACAAAATGAATATCAGACAGGGTTTGGGGTATAGCTGCTCTGAAACTGTCTGTCCAGGAGCAATGATACAGACAGACAGGACTAGAACATAATAATGCACAACAAGCATACACATAATGAACAGACATAAACACGCTTGCATGCATGCGTACACGTTCTGTGAACATAATGAGGAAATGTTGTCACATAACTAATGAAAATATCAACTAAATGTTGATACTGAGCAAATCGACAAAATGTCATGTGGCGATGTTTTTCATTTGTTTTCTGCACAAAACTTGCAAAGTTATATCCACTGGTAGCATGTAGTTATGTTTTTGGACTGGTAGCACTTGGTAGAAGTCTGCAGTGACTTGAGGCGAGAGACACAAAAATGTTCACTCTATTAACATTTGAATGAAACCACAATCTTCCATTAATAATAACCAAAGTGCTTCTTTTGCCTAAACCTAATCACAGGCAGAACTCAGGATCCTGCGCTTTGATTTAAAAAAGACTAAAATGATGCTAGTGAACATAATCCAGGTAGTGATTTATGGTCAAACATAATGGAGAAAACATTTTAGTACATAAAATAATTTCTTGGAGACAAGGCTGATACTGTTCAAATGTACAGAATAATACACAATATTGAGATAATTGAGAATAATCCCATACAGTACAGGCAATGAGAGGCTAATACATGTGGTATGTTTTCCCTTTTCTTTCAAGAAAGTCTACTTCACCTTTAAAACTAGCACGGAAAACAATAAACCAAACCAGCCTTAATATGGCTTTTTTATATAATACATTATTTACGATTTGTTCTCTGGTATATGGCATGCGGGACCACGCTGACACCAGAACACGGCACAAACAGTGAGCTAAATAATTTGCTTTCTCATGAAGCAGCCCATGAAGCTGGATGTTGTAGGGGAACAAAACCTCTCTCTTTTGCTTTCACCCAGAGGACTTTAAATATCAGAAAGAGTTACTTAATCAAAAATATGTATTCATGAGGAACAGGACAATAGCTCCCTCACCCTTTTCATACCTCTTTACTGTCCCTTATCTGTGGAGCATCTTTTGCCTGTTCAGTCTTAAAAATAGGATGCACCATGGCACAAAATTAGATTTCATACAAAGAGAGATGTATAATTTTGCAGTGACAATAGTCCTCCTGTTGCTGCTTAGCGTGCACTGTCAAGGACATACACTTAAACACACTCCCTTGTACGCACAGATTGCCAAATTAATTTTCCTCCGAAATACAGATGGACACACTGTCCATCTTGCTACAAACACAGACCTACAAACATGCACAAACACACACAATCATACACACATTCAGTTTCTTATTAAGTCAAAGCCGTTCATCTGAAGGTGACTGTGTGAATATTATGTGACCGGTAATGAAACCCACCTTAGTGTTACATCATATTAGTTCTGAAGTGGATCTGACAATGATATGATGATAATCTGATAGCAGTGGAGGTGATAATAATCATATTCTCCTTCTTACAAAGATCAAATGAGACCTCAGAGTGGCTCAGCTGGCAGCTTATGGTGCAGGTGTATTTATACTTCATATTGTGAGTCAAATTACTTCATTTACATTTTTGACTGGAGGTGAGATAGTGGTAATGAGAATCTTTTAAATTCACAGAGAGAGCAAGGAACATGACCGATACGCCTGACTATTAGTGTGCATATTCTGCCAGTTAATACTGAATATAAGCAGCAGAGCTCTGCCTTGGATGTTGCTACATTCAACTTTTCTTAATCAATCGCTATCTAGGGTCATATCAAGGTCATGTACAACCATTACATGAGTTTCTTTCTAGATGTCATGACAAAGGAGACATGAGCAGTGTAGAAAGTAGTTACTGAAAAGCAGGAATGAGTTACATTTACAAGTTACCTTATTTAAAAAGTAACTAAAATACTGATTACTTCCACTAAAAAGTAATGTATTGCAGTGTTACTTGTTTGTTTTTTTTAAATGTCTATTTTGAAATGCTGACATTGGTAATAGGGCTGTGCGATATGACCAACCTCTCAATGCAGATTATTTCATATTCAGATAACAATAGGCTACATATCACAATATAGCACATTTTCTGTAAATTGAGAAATTGCCTGTGAGAACAGGTTGGTTGTAGGTGCTGGTCTGCTGGATAACTTTTTAAAGTACAGTTTTCTGGCCCCTGTCAAACATTTCATAGACAAACCACATCCAATGTGACAGAAATAACCCCACTTTTGGGCACCAGCTCCTCATTTTGCCTTGGTTGGAGTCCTTCTCCTGTTCGGGATTCCCCTACTCTGTGTCACATTCACTGCATGATTGTGTCTTTCCTGCTTGCACCTGTGCTGACAACACAAAGCATTGTCCAAATGATGAAACATTTCCCATCACACATGCCTCATGCTGGGCTGAGTAGTTTGTTAAGTTTGCTGTTTTATGCTCCAAAATGCAAATGTTGTTAGTGTTTGTAAGGTGTCTGTCCAGAACATAGTGGTTTATGTTGGTATTTGTCTCGTTTGTGCTGATTTATAGTTTTAACCATTCATGAAATAACTGTTGCATTTCTTGACACCAGCTGACAACCAGTGACATTCAGTATTCAGTTCACTGAGCTTCACTTTACAGCTCTTTACAGCCATATTTGCATTTGCTTTTGTCATGCATGCTACTGAATGGTAAAGATGATGTAATGAACAAAATAACAGAAGCACACCTTATTCTACTACAAAGCATGGATATGCAGCATTAAAGGGGACATAAAAAAAGGGACATAGTTTGGCCTGGGCTGTGTATTTGTGGTGTTGTATATACACAACATGCAACTCTGCAGCTCCTGGTCAAAATACAACAATTTCCTATTGAAGGAAGCCTGAGGCTGCTTGCATATTATCTACACCACAACATTCAATGAATTCTAGCATGAAGAGATCTTTCCTGATGGATTGAGGCTGCAATGCTAGTGTATACCAAATGTAACACTCAAACCTATAAGCCGTGAACCTGAAAAGTTCAGGAGAAACAGTTTGATGCCGTCCTTTCAGTTTATAGTGAAGTCACAGTTTTGTATGTCTCAAGCAACTGGAGTACAGGGGGAGCTAATATTTTTTGTCCTTGTGCTTGATTGCTCAGAGCTTGTACCTTGACTTGAATAATTCAGCTTTTTGCTATAAACACTGAGTGCCACTGTCGATAATATTTTACTTTCAGGTTCAAGTACATTGCTGGAGCAGGATACATGTGCTACATATGCAGGCTGTTAGGCATTTTGCCATCAATGATATTTCCTCTAGTAACTACTTTATCCTTGGATTGAATGCAGTGCTTGATTCTTGCAATGTGAAGACCCTTTACATGGTTTTACCTCTCTATTGTCAAACTGTCAGTGCATCCGAGTGAGGTTTGCACTTTAACGGTGAAAAATACGACTTTAATTTATTAGACATAATTGACACAAGCCCCAACACACTCCTTCCTTTAAATCAGACCTATCTTGCGACTGTTCTGCAGGTGTGGCACTGCTGTGCTACTCGTGTCAAAGGAGACTTTATTTCAGCTATTATGCCGTGTTTTTCTGCACATAGAACTCAACTTGAAATCAACATCCATAGTAATAATCATAGATTATTTATGCACTTTCTACACAGGGGGTGAGAATGTGATGGCTAGTATGCTCTATGTTCTACTTTAAATTATTATAAGCCTCAGCGACATACTCAGCACACCGTCACTGCACTCCATGCAGTTTGATACATGGTTTAATCCAAAGTGCCTTTCTGCTGCTGTCTATGAGTGCTTACATTTTTGGCAGATGGACCCAGTTGGACCTAGACCCTTGACCCTGACAGCACCATACTGAACTCGGGGAACTCCTGTTCAGCAGCACCATGTCTCAGTTAAGTGGTACATTTTTAGTTTTAAGTATGTAGCCTTTGGTAGTGATTGCCCCAGATCGCTGCTGACAGCACACAATGTACAAATCACAATGTAGATGTTCAGTCTAAGTATTCAACTGAACACTGGGTACTGGAAATTGATTTTGAAAAAACATAACAAAACAAAAACAAAGCAGAAACATAAGTCTAAGGCTGGGATTTGTGTATACCAGAATGTGCAGGACTCATTTAGTTCCCAGAGCCGTACCTACCACTGAAGACAGCAAGGTCATGTCCATGGTGTTCTTTCAGCTTGTTTCTCATTTTTCATACACGAGTGCACTTCATTTATTCAGTCATTCATTAATGGTATTTCTAACCCTGTGTCTGTGACTGCAAACGTCACATCAGCGTGAAGACAGTCTTCACCTGACACTCAAGCAACTGTCAATACTGGTTCCACTTTGTGGCATCAACCAGCAAAGTTCCAGTGCAGTATGCAGTTTCCCATTGAAATGTCTGATCTATCGTTAGATCAACACTGATGCATATGATTGGTTAAGCACGAGAGAGAGAGAGCATCCCAGTGGTTGCGCTCAGCAGACAGATGATGGCCATCGGAGCAGAGGGAAAGCAGTGAAGTTGTCCTGTGGCAGTAAATGTACAGTGTAGGTTACAGCTTCCCCTGAATAAACACTTCAGTTCCTCAATACCCAAGAAGCTCCTGTGCTTTGCTTCCCAGTTAAAAAGTGAAGAGACTGTGGGATCACAAACTGGCCAAGATTGCAAAATATAGATAAATATATTTATTCAGTGCCTTTTTATTGAGCGTCAACCTCATGTTTATGCACGCATTGTCAAGAAAACAGGTCTTAAGTGTAACACTTCAGGTTGCACAAACACTTATAAGAGGCGTGTGAGAGAAAAATGCATTTTATAAGTTCAAGGTCTAGACACGGGTGAAGCTTCTCAATACTGAAGCCTGATCAATGGGCGTACGTTTCATTGAACATTTACAGGCTGTAATGCATCTCGGACTTATGACCAGAGGAAAGGAAAACAAGGTAACAAAACCCACCAAATTCACCTCACCCTACTCCCACTAAACTTCTACTGCCACCAACATCTGTTGCATTGTCTCCTTAAGGGCTTGGAACTCTTACATTGTTCTCTTCTTCTGACAATTTTCTTGTGTTCTTGTACAAAACTTGAAACATTAATATTCCAGCAAAACCTTTTTGCTACAGTATGTCATGATATAGTGAAGTAATTGCATCCTGAGCAGATAATGTAGACACACACTCCCTGTGTGTGTGCTATAATCCAAGCTTCTCTGGTTTTTGGTCTGGCATGAGTGCATGTGAGTCCCTCCCTGTGAAACTGGTGGCCCTGAAGAGACAAAGAGAGTGACCTCCCACATAGCATTGTAAAAGCGAGACAGCACAGCGCAGTTTGAAGTGTTCAGCTGTAGGCAAACTTCCAGAATTTCCTCTAAGGCCTCCAACAAAGAGAGAGACAAGATCAGAATCGACACTGGTCTGGTTTTTCCAAGATTAAGAGCGCTACGGGGCTCCAACTTGACTCGGAGCTGGCTTTTCTCCTCTTCGATGTGTCAGTAACTTGATGGGTACAAAATGTTACATGTCTGTTTTCATTAGTGACTGGCTAGAGTAGGCATGAAAACTAACTAGGTATTACCAATATTACGATTATTATGACAGGATGACTGTTTGTTCTGTAAATATTGCAGTGCTTAGTGTAACATCTCATGGCCGTATTTTTGCCTTTGTGTACACCAACTTTCTGGTTATAAATGAACATGCAATACTTTGTGATACTAATTCACAAGCCTTGTTGTAGCCTCTAGTTACGATAGTTCAGTCATGTAAATCAGTCAAGATGAGCTTAGAGTGGACTACCAACCATTGTCATCTCTTTGTTCTATTATAATCATGTTCAATTGCTGTCACTAAGCAATATAGTAGAACAGTGCAGTCTGAGTAAATAGCTTTGACACAGTACAGCTGAATAGGTCATGGACAAAAAAGTAGGCAAGCATCGACAGCCAGTAGCATTAAACAGTTACAACAAAAGAATGGGAAATAACAAGAGGCTACGATGAAAGTTGTGTGTTTTTCTATTTTATTTCCTCGTGTTCTAACTAAATGATAGCATCGACATTGATCGCTAAAGTGTAACTTTATTCTGTTGTTTATCTCAAGTATTATTTTTATTATTACAATTATTATCAAAAATGAACAGTTTTTAAGCTTTGTCATCTTTGTGAATTAAATTAAAGCACTTGCCAAGCCAAAATAACATCTGAAAGCAACCTTCATGCACCATTTTAAAAACTTTTCATACGGATGCAGTGAGAGGACTGACTGGGCTGCTCTGAAGTGTCTTCAAAGAAGGACAGGATGAATTTATTGCCTTTTATACCCTTTCTGTAGCTTGAATTTAGGGACAAATAATTGCTCACCCATGCCCACAACAATGTATCCTCTCATGCTGAAGTCAGTTTTTCAAACTTTTTTTTTCTGTGCCCTTCCACTCTTTCCTCTTTTATGTCTATTTCATTTTTGGAAAGCTCATTCAATTTGCTTTATTTGCTTTGGTTATGTATACAAAATTCAAACACATCCTGCTTAACTAACACACAGACAAGAGTGTCCAATTAACCTGACCTGCATGTATGTGGACTGTCAGTGGGAGGAAATCCACAAAACCACGGCAAGAACATGAGAACTCCAGCTGGGTTAATATCCTTCCTTCTTGCTGTGAGGTAGCAATGCAAACCACTAAGCCAAAGTGCCATCTTTATTTATTCAACAGCATTATGAAATTATTATGGTTGACTAAAGCCTCTCCTTCTGTCACAGCCAACAAGAATATCAGACTGCAAGGAGAAAGATGAAACAGTGTGGACAGATGAATGCTCTGCATGCAAGCTAAAGCGTTTACAGTATGAGTTTTTGTGTCCAAGTGTACCTGATGTTCTACCTGATGTTCCTGTGTGTATTCCTGTGTGCATGCAACAGATACAACTGTATGTCAACCCATGTTGGGAGGAACAGCAGATATGGTATGTTCTCAGTCTAACACCTTTGTATGCAGAACATCCAATATGATGACAAATCACTCCCTCATGATGAGCAAGATATTGCTTCTTGGGTGATTTCAGAAATTTACTGTATTCACAACAGTGTAATTTTACGTGACTGAGAGATCAGAATAGTCCTTAAAAGAAGCAATTAAAAGGAAAAAGAGGAGTGTGCAAATTAAATTTAAAAACAGCAGCTCTTTCTACTCATTGTGTGTCTGCACTGGATTTCCAGGTTAGGGAGGCTTGAGCTGATGGGATGTTGGACAGAAATGCAAACGTGATCTCCCTCTTCCAAGCCCACTTGTCAAATGCAGCGTGTTTTTCAATTTTCACAGTGGAAAGTTGAATGTCTGAAGCTTTATAAGCCACTGGTTTAGCAGAAAAGGGTTATTTTCCACATTTGTTGGAAGCATGACATCAGATACCCTGTGTCAGTATGCATCTGATGTAGACCAACACATGAGATCATTGCTGCCATTGTATTATGACCTGAAATCAGAGTAATTTGCATGCATATTCTTCTGTCCCTATGTTATGTATTAATACCACTATAGACATTTTGCACTTCCTAAATCTATGCTGCTAAAGAAACGTTATTAATAATAATTACCAGAGTGTATCCCTGTGACCACTAATTGTATTTACTGTAGATTGTATTCATATATACTGTGCATGCACATACATACATAAGCAAACACACACACACACACACACACACACACACACACACACACACACACACACGCACACACACACACACACACGCACACACACACACACACACACACACACACACACACACACACACACATTGAGACACAAGCATGTCAAGTCAGATTTGATGTGGAGTCTAAAAACCATCCACCAGACCACATTTAATACGTTAGATCGATCTGTTTAACTAGTCTATCAACTAACGTCATATGACAGTGATTCAATTAATGCCCAGTTCAGGAGGGGTTGCTATATTTTCTAAACATCCACTGATAGAAACAACATTCCCTGAAAATATAGCATTCTACTGCACAGACTGCAGTTTTCTGACATTTCTAATAAACAACATAAAAAGTGGATGGTATGTATTAAGGATGGCCACTACGATTGAACAGACAAAAAAAAAGTGTTTGGTCACATTGCCACGCTGTCATATACGGACACTTTGTCGCCCCTCAGCGTTTCATACAGAGATTCAGCGTTTCATACAGCTTTCTAACGCCACTGTAAACCTTTCTGTATCCATATCTGGGATTGAGAACATGTTGGAAAAATCCAAGGACCCTTAAGGCGAGCAAGCAACTGCATACGAAAATAAACGACAGCGGGACCATGAGGGGAGATGTGGATAGATACTGTATGGTTTCCTCTTTTGAAATGTAGTTCACTGTAGTCTACATAGGATGTCTGTAGACTTCAGACTTTACACTGCTTCTTTATTGATCCAAATCTGGGAAATTGTTTTGTTGCAGTAGCAATGAACAAAAAACATACAGACGATCGTAGAATATATGCAAGAATTTAAAAACTTAAAAAAGTGACAAAAAAAATATATAGAGAAAAAGCAGCAGTGAATACAGGATAAAACTAAATGTAAATGTAAATATACTGTAAAATATACTGTAAATGTTGTGCAATATTGCAATAGTGCAGATAAAAATGTAAAGTACTGGGGTTGTGAGGTTGGTGGATTAACTGTTTAAGTTACTATCGTACAGTGTGAAATCTCTTATATATATCACCAACATTGCAAATGTCACACAATAAATCTCCTGCCTTCTAATTTGACTTTGTAAACCTTTCTCAAGGCAGATATTTTTATTTCTCAAATACGTGGAACTAATAATGGCTGAATTTAGTTGTTGCTGTTCCAGTTGCATCCTCAGTGACTTCTTTCATTTTTTGTAAATTCAGCAACACAAACGCTGTTTAACTGTGCAAACTCGTAAGGGCTCTTTCAAAAGCATTAACTTAAAGAGACTATTTGGTCTACTGAGAAAGAGGAAAATAGAATGAACAATACTGCGTTGACACACACGCAATGCCCACAGTTACATAAAAATTCCTTTTGCCTGTGTCAGAAAATCAACAGAACATACTGGATTTCCCCAAGCCACCCAGAGTTTCCAGATTACCATGAATTTGACATCATCCGATACATTTCTAATGTACTTGTTTTTACTATGTGCTGCAGACCAAATCAAATCATGGTGTGAAGGTCAACTGTGAAGTAAGGATAAAAAATGAACAACCATATGAACTATATATCAAAACACACCTCTTCAATAACAGTCCAGCATGGGAATAATGACCGTTCCTTCATAGACACAGCCAGAATAAGAAAATTGGACAGGGGATGAAACTTACAAAATCAAGAGGAGAAAAAAATCCTATAGAGACGAGGCTGAGTGACGAAGAAAACACAACCAGACCAAGGAAATCACAAAGAAGCATGCACAAACAGAAATATATATTGAAAGAGCAGCAGAGAGTAATAACAAGTATCACGCAGAGAGGAAGATAAACAGAGAAAGTTGAGGAGGGAGGAACACATGGAATGAGGTGATGAGCAAAGGGAAGAAAGTTTGGTGAGTTTTTGCCACACTGTGTGACTCAGACAGTCGTGTGGTGGCCCGATGATTCACCCACTGGCTACAGCCTCAATCCCACTGAAAGGTCAAAGCTTCTTTTAAAATACCTGTTAACGCCTCTCCCTGTCTATACCACAGTTACTTGCTTTCTATGTCAAAGTGTGTGTTTGTGTGCAGCTCGTAATGAATGTGTGTTTACATGTGTGTATGTGTGTGTGTGTGTGTGCATTGTGTTTCCACTGAGTGCCAGCAGCAGCGGTGCCCATTCGTCCTGCTCCAGCCAGGACTGGTGTCACCGTGAAGCACAGAGCCTGTGTTGTGACAGAAGACTCTGGCCAACACGGACGGACAAAATTCCACCTAGAGTGCTGTGTGTGTGTGTGTGTGTGTGTGTGTGTGTGTGTATGTGTCCACTCTCCACTGTCAAAAACAACCATTCCAGAGCACTTGCATTTCTGCACTGGGATTTTTTTCCTAAAGATTACATATTCTTCTGTTGACTACCATAGCCAGTGACAGTTAGGGTGATAACTGGCAGAGCTGTGAAAGGGCTTGTCTACGTTTGGACATCCATGGTATTAAACTCCATTGACTCATACAGTCATTACTGACAATGCCACAAGAGGTTAGAGCCAGTTCCTTCGAAAGAGTCAGTCTGACTGGAGAATCAGCAGAACAGGAAGTTCATTTTTGATCATCATTTCTAGCACACTGAACACATGGCAGTTGTCTCCATTTTGTCAGAGGGGGTAAGGTAATAAGCTGTTTTTTCTGTCTTGAGTTAAAAATTTTCACAGAAGCAAAACAAAAAAGAAACTAAAAAAAAAATTGCAAAACCATCAGCATCGTGAATATCATCATCTTCACTCTCACTGCCACAACATTGCCATCAGCAACAATATGATCATCATCATCATCTATTCCACATTTCCACTTACCTGGCTGTGTTCAGAGGAGAGGAATGAATCCACAGAGAGGACTTGATTTTAACTAAGCTGAGCTACCAATTGCTTTCATGAGTACAGTTTTTTGGAGGCTTTTCTGTATCTGATCAACACTAAAGTACCATTGGTTGGGTTTCTGAACCAAGTCCATCCCATCAGTAGAGGCTACTCAAAGTTAAACCCCGCCTGCTCACTGTCCCACTGCCTCAGCGGTTAGAGTGCCAGGTCATTGGTCAGCTGGTTGACACAGGTGACCTCTGTGTGATGGAGGTCTAACAGGGAAAGAAACCAGGTGGTGGGTGGATGAGGTGTTTCTGAATGGAAAGCGTCAGTTAAGCTAGTTGCAATGTCGGTAGATAAACGGGAAAGTTTCTGTATGTGCTTTCTGTGGAACTGGAAAAAAGGAAGATTGACAGCAGTAAAGAATAGCTTCACCTGTAATTGCTCAGTAACTACACAGATTTTACAACTTATTGACTGAAGGGCCTGAAATTAAATTCATATGGAAAACAAGCTGGCTGACATAAATTACTCTGTACAAACTGATTTATTCAAATATCCCTATAATAAATAATACATGTTAAATTATTAACTTAATTCAGGGTTGAGAAACAGAAATTGTAAAGAGGAAAGAATGAGAAAAGGAGGGAGGAAATGTGCCTCTGTGTGAGCTGCGGAGCAAAACACAAAATAGACAAAAAGAAGAAATGGTGCAGGCAGAGAGGAAGGCAGGAGATGTAGGGTATCACGCTATAGATATATACAAGTGACTTCTGCTGTATGTGCCTTTTATTCAAAGCAGAATATTGAAGATGCTGTCTGCCATCATTCACTCTCTCCCCTCTTCATTCTTCCATCCTGCGCCCCTTGCTCTCACACACTGCACATTGAGTGTGTGTGTGTTTTTGGACATGTTTGAGTATATGTGCATACTTAAAAGTCTCTCCGTGTTACTTTATGCCTCAGTGTGCATGTGTGTGTATGTAAATGCAAAAGATATGTGCGTGCTACACATAAATGAGTTAAGGGCAGGTATATATGTTTGTATGTGTGCGTGCATACTTTCTTGCATGCCTGCTTGAAGCCATGTGACTGTATGAAAGCAAAGTTAAAGCTGCATGCGGGGCAGATGACCGAAAGCCAGACACTGCTGGGCTTGGTTGAGTCTCACAGCTGAGAGTGAGAGACCCCAGCTGACTCATTTCATATAAACACACACACACATGCACTGGTGTGTACGGCTCAGAGAGGAGGAGGGAAGGAAGGAAAACACGGAGGATGAGAGGACAACATGAAAGAAAGAGGAGTGAGGGAAGGAGAAGGGGGAAGTAAAGAGTATATAGAAGGTGCGGCACTTGGTCATCACAGTTAAAAAACCTGAGACATGAGAAAAGACAGTGTGAGCTGAAGCTCGTGTTTGTACCCTGTGTGAGTAACATGTTCTGCCCTCTAGTCGAATAGCTGATCTTTGGGATGCATTCAAATTGAAAACCATATGAGTGCATCTACCTTATTATGTGCGTCTCCTCCCCTCTCTCTCTTCTCTCCATAAATTCCACTCTTCCTTCACTCTGTCTTCATTTTCCTTTTTATCTCTCCCTCCGTCTGTCTTGGTCTTCTTGGAGTGGAAATTACAACTACCTTAACACTACAATCTGTTCAGCCATTCTTTTCTATTGCAGCTTTTTCCTCTAGTCGCTGTTCAGGTATTCCTGGAAAGGTAGAGTCCTCTTTAGGTTGTATTAAACAAGATGAGAAGTGGCATTGCCTTTTTTTTACCCTGCACATTCCTGGTTGAACTACACATATCCTTCTGTTTCTCTTGTACTATATCTTTAGAAAGAAATGGATATATCATGTCGTCTCACGTTGGCTTCTGACAGGGCTTTTTGGGAGCCTGGAGTATGTGTTTACAACTAGCTACCACCTTGTCAGCTCTTTAGAGCCAGAAAAGAACAATTTTGGGAACACAGTGGAGGCTGGGCAGAGCAGATTTTGGTCAAAACAGCAGCAAGCACAATGACTATGTACTAACTCCAAATCATTTAAGCCATCAGAACTGCCACCAAGACACACGTTCGAAGTAAAGTGAGCTATTATGGCCCCAGTCCCTTGAATATAATTAACTTTATTGAACTGTATAACAGATGAGTGATAAATCAAAGGAAAATCTGAATAAAAAAACACGACAGACTCAGATTTCTCAATCATAACCTGACTGATACTAGAGTGTCAACACCGATATCCATCCAGCCCGCCTGCCCAATATGTGCTGACTTAGAAGAGACTTATTAATCTGTCTGGCTCTGGCACGAGGTTTGTAGAATCTACATGACAAGCATAGCAGCTGTTCTGGTGGCTCGACACCTTACAAAGACACTATATCGTTTTGTCTTTTGTCACCCATCTGTTGATTAATATACATACAGAACATTGACTTTTTTCTGACAATACTTCCTGTTGTCCTGCTGTTCAGACTACATCTTCAGGGACACTCAGCTATGAAAGTTTCCGCTTGTTTCCTCCCTGCTTTTCCCTTTACCTAACTCCCTGCTTAAAGTGCCTCTTTCCTCCCTCTCCCATCCATCTTTCCCTTCACTTCCATCTACCTCTCTCCATCTTTCTCTCTTTTTCCCTGGTAGCCTAGGCTAATTGTTACATTGCTCTGCCACTAAAGTCATCCTGTGTAGAAAGCGTGGCTGACCGCCGCTGGGTCTAAGGCAGCATGGGGGATGGGGAATTGAACAAGCATTGGCCGTCAGAGCTGGTTAGCTTCACAGACCTGTCACAACTACACACACAATACAACCTGTTTACTACCCAGGCCCCCTGCAATTACCAGCTCCCCAGCAGGGGCCAAGCCAGCGCCTGGGGAGAACTAACACTAACAGCAGAGAGGGAGGAGGAAGACGGGGGGAGGGAGAGCCCCATTAAGAGTCTGAGTCAGGGTGGTGTGAAAGTGACAAATCCTAGAGGGACAAGCATGGGGCGAGGTGTGTGTACATGTGTGCGTGTGTGTGTCTATGTACGTACGCTTGCCACTGCACAGTCTGATGTAGGAGATTTGATGTTAAAGGTGGGGTAGCAGATGATGGTTTTCTACTGCACACAATGAGGAGCAGAAGAAGAGATGAATTCAGCAAATGAACGGCAGGTAATGGATGTTTACTGTTATAGGGCCCTTGGAAAATCAGCCTTTTTCTATTAGTCTATAAACCTCCCATTAAAATGATTGAATCAATGAAGGCAGGAACTATCTATGCAATAAACTTATGTAAAAGGATGGGCAAGGATTTTAGTGCTGGGAATGAAAACGAAACTGTATAAAAGTATTGATGTGTTGGGTAAATACCTAGTTGCATGTGCATCAACCTGTCGCCATGACCTGGCCCCTGACTCACAGGGACAGTGGGGCAGTGAAACAAGCAGCAGCACGGGGCCCCTACAACGCAACACTGCTTCTCACAATTGTCTGTCTGTATTACAGACAATAACAAAGAACCCTTTATAGAGCCCCAGACCACAGGGACAGTTCAAAAGATCTGTAACTAGGTCTGAAATGAGAGGAGATCTCTTAATTATCAGTCGATTAGTAATTTGCATACTAATCACGGCGGGCACCGTCAAATAAGGGGACGTGACAGGGATAAACCTGACTTTGTGGTTTGGTTTTTCTGCCTTTTATTTTCAAGAGTAGTGTGTTACTTGAGAAACAGTGGGTTAGGGAGCCCGTACCACCTGGACTAACTGTTATAAAACTTTCGGTATGTCCCACAGACTTCACTTTTTCCAAGGAGTATCTGACGAAACAGTTTTTTTCCTAATCACCCTTGTTGGTGGAGTGCACACACCTGCATTAGCTATACAGTAAACCAGTGGTACACTACAGGTAAAAGAGCATTGAAATTGGGATGTTTATATATATTGCACTCTCTTATCTACACTATTTCCAAATACTGCACTTCTATTTGATCTATCCTCTTTTCCCCTAATCCTCCAACCATACTTTTCATCCTGTCCACCATAAGTCATCAGATACTCCTGGAAGCCATTCCCACCTGAAATCTCATCATCCATCCAATCTGTCTTTCATCTTTCCTCCTCCAATCTTTCCATCTCTCCTCATCTGGGTCTTCTCTACCAGTGGGAATAGTTGTAGTGATAGTCAGCTGTGGTCTAGAAGTGGACCTCTTTCTCCCTGCCCACTTACACTGCACATCTACGCGGATGGACTTGATGGCAGCCACCCCCACCCCGTTGTCGGCCTTGCAGTAGTAGCGACCCCCCTGCACCCTCTGGATGCCCTCGATGCGCAGCGTCTCGTTGTAGATGGATGTTTCCTGGAACTTGTCTGATGCACTGCCTGCCGTCTTTGTCCACCGCACCTGGAGAGAGCAGGGGAGGGGAGAAAATGTTGAATTGACAAAGATGCTGTTGGTGACAGCGAGGTGTACTGAAGGACAGAATCAGTCAAAGTGTAACAGAGAAAAGTTAAGACAACAGCGCAGAGAAAGACTATGAAAGACAGACTTTGACATTTGATTTAAAAAAATAAACTTCACGCAGCAGGTAGTGCGCGTGCCTCACAGCAAGAAGGTCGCCGGTTCGATCCCCGGGTCGGGCAGGAGCCTTTCTGTGCGAAGTTTGCATGTTCTTCCCGTGCTTGCGTGGGTTCTCTCCGGGTACTCACAGACCAAAAACATGCTCATTAGGTTAATTGGTTACTCTAAGATTGCTCTAAGGTGTGAGTGTGAGAATGAGTGGTTGTCTGTCTCTATATGTTGCCCTGCGATCGACTGGCGACCAGTCCACGGTGTACCCCGCCCGTTGACAGCTGGGATAAGCTCCAGCCCCCCGCAACCCCGAAAGGGATAAGGTGGGTATAGAAGATGAATGAATGAATGAACTTCAAAGATAAGCAAAAATGCTGAAAGGCATCCGCTCTTAGGTGCATAAACACATCTTCATGTTCACTGTCCACTCTGGTGGAAGGTTTTAAGTTAGTTTCTCTTTTGCAAATGAAACCACATCCAGCAGTGATGTAACAGTGTAGTGACACATCCAGTACACTTCTACCTTACTGCACCAGGGTGAGAGATTAAGCCTGACTGTCAACAACATCAATCATTTTGGTGATGGAACAAAAACAACATAGTGACAACCGTAACCCAAACCACAATGCTTCCTGAACATTAATCAGTTCGTTATTTTAAGCCAAACTGTGATCTTTCCCTAAAACAAATACAAATGAGGGTTTTGTCATTTCATTGACTTGTTAGTTTCTCCACTTCTCTGACCTTGATATGTGTTGGTTTACATGCCTCCAGACAGCCTTTGATGCCAGTTTGTTATTAATGAGAAAATGCGGTGAGAATGTGGGGTCTCTGGCAAAACTGTCAATTAGTATCATTTAATGGCCATATTGTGTCAGAATATAACTTAAATGATAAAGAATATAAAGAGAGAGTGCATAAGTGAGACAGACTGGAAGAGTCTTCATTTCACTGCGCAGGTCATTAAATTGTCCGAATAACTGGTCAAAATCATAAAATGCAGTTATGCCTTTTTTTTTCTTGCTGATAAAATCTCTGTCTGCTCCACAGAGTGGAAGTTAATGACACTAAGCGGCGTACTCGTGGGGTCCATGATGCTAAACTCAGACCACTAAGAGTTTTGACAAACTCTATATGGCTTTTTCACGCTTCAATTATCCCATCAAGCTGTGGGAATGCTGCATGGCTGACAGCTACATGATACTTTCACTAATCAAATGCACAAATATGCACACACACACACACACACACTTCAGAGATACATGAAAGCCTGTAAACTCATCAGCACTGAAATGTTTTTCTCGCACTCATGTGTATGTGTGTGTGCAACTGTGTGTGTACAGTCCATTAATCCCTATTAACCCTTCTGTCTGTTATCAACATCGACGAGACTATCAACCATGTCCTGTTGAGGAGGTCAGGGAGGATAATGGGCAAAACTCCCTGATACGGTGTGCGTGTGTGTATGCACACATGCAAATGTTTGTGTGTAGAAGTGTGTGTTTCCTGCTTTCGTGCCTGGGTATGTACACAGTATCGGCATACATATTCACTCCTGTGTGCATGTGAGTGTGTCTGTGAGTGTGTGTGTCGGTTAGAAAGCAGGTTATATGGATTAGCAGATTATCAGGGTCTGTGTAAACGCTCCCTGTCTGTTTATTCAGCTCTGTTTGTGGGAGGGATTTGCAGGAGGCAGACTGCCATTGATCAAACCAGCCAAAGTGAGCAATGAACCGAACCCCGTCTCTCCGTGGTTTAGTGAGTCCAGTTTGCATGTGTGTGTGTTTTTATTTGTGCACGTTGGCGTGTGGATGTTTGTGAGAGACAGAAAAGGAAAGTGAGCATGAAGTGTGCATCTCCTGCTTTTATCCTTTGCATTCAAGGATTAAAAGATGATTGAAAATCTTACAAATAATAAACAGTTAGTCTGTTTTAGCTTTGGAGAGGGAGCATTTTATAGTTGCTCATAGGTTCAGGGACATGTAGGCTAAGCTCAAGTTCAGAAGAATTTTAATGGTAAGATTATGTGGTGTGGGGGCTTTGGAACAGGCGAGGTATTTTGGTTGAAAGCGGGTCTTATATGGTAACTGACATTTTCTGACCATGAAATCAAGATGCATTCAAAAGATTACAGAAAGTCAACGGGATGGAAGTTGCATATGCGCTTATAATACAGAGTATTGTTATATAAGAAGATCCTGAGGTAAAAGCCATGAGGAAAGTATGCAAGGAAACAGAGAGACAAAGCGTGTGAAGAAATAAAAACAGTGTGAGTTGGTGATGAATATAGTAGGTAAGGAGAAGGTATGTGTGTGAGACAAAAAAAAAGACTGCACGTATAAGTGAGAAATAGTTTTTTCAGTAAGTGAGAGCGAGAATGAGAGGCACTGATATACACAGTATCGCTGGCAGCTGTGTGATGGGGAGAGAAAAAGTGCATCACACTGGGAGTCGCTACACCAGGGAGGCAGATGAAGCGAAATAGAGAGAGGTGATATTGCGAATAAAGGGGATATTGTGTGCGATGCAGATCTCAGCCAGGCGGCAGAGGAGCCTATATCTGCCTGTGACACCAGCAGCTTAAAACCATCACCTGCGCTCTCTTTCTCTGACCTCTTTCGCTCTCCCTCTGCACTTCTTTCTTCTCCCTTCCTTCAATAGACGCGTGATGCTGCTCTATTTTTTCTGCTCAGGTCCCGACGGAGCGGCCTGGATATCTCTCGGTCCTTTTTCTTCCCCTCATCTTATCCCTGTCTGGACACTTTCTCTTTCCTTCCTTTGTGATGCTTTACAAAGTAGAGGAAAGCAAACATGCGCTTGTCATCAGATCTTGCGTCTAAATGCACATCCATTTACACACATTAAAAGAACACACACATTCCCCCAGACTTTCTCTCCCACGCAGATAGACACACATACGCTGGGAGATGAAGATGCATTTGTTGAGTCAGAGCCTTTTGTAATAATAGCTCTTACATATGGTTAGAAGAGTAAAACGAAGAGAAGGTTTGGGATCCCCTGGGATCCAGCTCGGCATGAAACACAGCAGGTTTTGTTCACTGTTTCTGTATTCAGCTGGGGAGCTGTATGCTGTCTAGGACACAGATGTTTCAACAGGAGAACAGAAACAGTGCAGAGAGAGGAAGAACAGCCTTGTCAGACTGTTGCAGGAAGAAGTTAGGGACCACTTCGTGTTTTTACAGGATGACGCTATGGGGTCCTATTCATACTGTGGTTATTGAATGTACTAAAATACTGACTAAAGCCCAGCAGGCCAGTAAATTTTCCATTAGTGGTCATGTTACATGATCATCATTTGCAACAAATCCCTTCAATAAAACATTTGTCTCCAATTGATGTGATGCTGTGTCTGCACTGAACAGTAGTAACCTGTCCTTATATCACACTGACTTGTTTACACTGATATATATGATATATCTTAAATCTTAATCTTATAGAATGAGCCAAGTAAAGATGTTACAGTCTTTGTGCTGTTTGACAAGAACAGAGTCTATAGTTTAATACCACCTATCCTCTGGCATTGCATTCATTTCGAAAGGTATATTGAGATTCCACCAGGTGTTATTTGTTTGCCGTGCCTTTGAAGTTTCATCGTTCCAACCCAGAAAATGAAGTGAATATTGTTCGGTGAAAGACAGCTCTCTGCATTTAGACTGAAATCAGTTACCTGCATTCAGCAGCATTCACAATGCAGCAGAGATGTTCTGGATGAACTGTTGTGGAATGTTATTGTGGCCTCCTGCTGTTTATGTGACTCAGATAAACTGACTCTATTGGCATTTTCAACCATGTTTTGACCTGACGGCAAGTCAACACGCTCTTAGCAGTAACTCACAGTATCTCCAGCCACAGTAAATGTCCCGTACTCCATAATCCAGCTGGATATTTTAACAATACACCCAGGTGCTAGTTTAATAGGTACACACACCTTGCTAAATCCACCATAATCCAATAGAACCGCCCTGCAATAAAACCTAACTTTATGAAGCTTATAAAGTTCACTTTTCAATGAGACAGTGGACAAAATATTAGATACACCTTTCGATGTTCTGCCTCCAAAATGATAGAGTTGAATCAACACCTGTCTGACACGTTATCCACAAAAGTGAACTTTATGAGCTTCATAAAAGGAGTATTTACCACAGAGCTCTTGTACTGGATTGCTGTGGATTTCACCGTGTATCTAATAAACTGGCGACATAGTCAGGCTTCAAAATCAGCAAATCTGTGTTGACTTGAGAGGAAAGAAAGAAGGACAGTTAATTATGTATGATGAATATGGATCAAAGACAGCGAAGGTATGCTCGGGAAGAAATGAGGTACAGCAGCAGCGTGGACAAAGTGACAGAAGGAGGGGAGAGAAGAGAAGACAAGACAAGAGAAGAGGAGAGACAGAATGAAAGGTGTGCACTTCTGTAGGTGATGAGGGAGAAGAAGGCTAATATGTGTCAACCATACTGACAGGTCAGTGGCCTGCAGCTCTCTGTATAAACGTCTCTCAGCCTCCTCTCCTCTCTATGTGGTCTCAGTTTCTTACCTTGCTTCTCGTCTCTGTCTCTCTGTAAGTCTCTCTCTCTGTTTCACTCTGTCCCTTACGTCTCTACTAGTCAAAAGTTGGTCTTCTTTAACATCTCATCTATCTTTCCTCCTTCACATATGCACACACGCACACACACACACACACACACACACACACACACTTTCTCTCCTTCTCCTGATCCGTCTCTGAGCCTTTCTCTTCCCTCCTCAAAGTGACACATCACAACAGGATCCAGCAGACATGGTCCAGTGGCTGTCGCACCCTTTTGCCCTGCTGTCTAAACAGGAAACTGTCAACACAACAATACATGAGAGACCTTAATCCTGAATTAGCATTTAGCCATAAAAAAGGACGTTGAGATGGCTGTTTACATCTTGCTCTTTATGCTAATGTTCAGCACAGCTGTCACAAATATTATTATTATAATATAATATTAAGAATGCGGAATAAAGTGACCTAATTGCATCCTCCTGCAGATATGTGCACATGCGCCGACCGTGCATGCAGCTTGTCGCCGTTGCTCTTGTTTCTTTTCTTAGTTTTACAAATTCTTTTGCTCTATTCTTTATTATTTTACCTGCAATTTTATGACCGGCATTTTGAATCTGTGCCCTCTTCAAACATGTTGGCCGAGAGAGTTTTGGTTTGTTTTTTCACTCTGGAGTTACTACTGTCACTGGGACACAGTTCCGATGTGCGCATTGTTTACTCCAGAGATCAGCTGATCGCGCTGAGGCCGGCCGGCTTGTCAGCCAGAACATCAGAGATTCCCACTGAAATCTGGAGAAAAACACACAGAGGATGCAGGGGAGGACAGAAACAGCAGAGGAAAAGAGCTGGGTCGAGACAACAGAGGCTTATTGAGAAGAGGAGATATAAGCCGTGTCTCCCCTCTCTCATCATGGGCAACGTGAGGTCGCTGGCAAATAAGGAGGATGAGCTAGCAGCACTCGCCAGGAGTCAGAGGGAGTACCGGGAGTGCAGTCTGATGTGTTTTTCAGAGACATGGTTGCAACGTCTCCATCAGTGGCTTTCAGACTGTTCGGGCCTACCGGGATTGCACCCAGAGCAGTAAGCGTAAAGGAGGGGGGCTCGCCGTTCTAGTCAACAACCGATGGTGTAATCTTGGTCATATTACCATCAAGGAACGTATTTGTTGCCCGGACATTGAACTGTTGGCTGTTGGGCTTAGACGATATTATTTGCCCAGGGAGTTTTCACATGCCATCGTCCTTGCTGTTTACATCCCCCCCTCTGCCAACCCGACGTCGGCATGTGACGTCATTCACTCCGCCGTGGCCCGTCTGCAAACTCAACACCCGAGTGCATTCATCGCTATCTCGGGTGACTTCAACCACGTCACCATGGCAACAACACTGCCCAACTTCACTCAGTATGTGAGCTGTCCCACAAGAGAGGAGAAAACCCTGGACTTGCTGTATGCTAACGCCAAGGATGCTTATAGCTGCTCCCCCCTCTCCCCTCTGGGCAGGTCAGATCACAACCTTGTGCACCTCACTCCCTGTTATGTGCCTCTAGTGAAGAGTCAGCCTGCGACCACAAGGACAGTGAGGAGATGGTCAGAGGAGACATACGAGACACTGCAGGGCTGTTTTGTGGTGACAGACTGGCAGGCACTCTGTGAGCCGCATGGGGAGGACATTGATGGGCAGTTCTGTGTAGACTCTACTGTCCCAGCCAGGACTGTCCATTGTTATCCAAATAACAAGCCGTGGGTGACAAAGGACATCAAAGTCATCCTCAATGAGAAGAAGAAGGCTTTCAGAGCTGGTAACAGGGAGGAGGTGAGAACGATAGAGAGGGAAATGAAGGTGAAAATCAAGGAGGCTAAGGAGAAATACAGGAGGAAGCTGGGGTGGAAACTCCAGCAGAACAATTTGAGAGAGGTCTGGAGTGGTATGAGGACCATCACTGGCTTCAGGACAAACAGCAGAGGAGTTGAAGGCAGCATTTACAGGGCCAATCAACTTAATCTGTTCTTTAATAGATTTGACACTTCAGGCCTGACTCATCCCCCCTCTGAACCCTCTGCTGTCTGTCCTGGACAACCATCATCAACCACTCCCCCCCTCCCCCCCCCCCCCCTTCTGATGACTCTGCGATAGTTGGATGTATCAGCAAGGGCGATGAGGATAAGTGCAGGGCTGCTGTGGACAACTTTGTCACATGGTGTGAGCAGAACCATTTGCAACTAAATGTGGCAAAGACCAAGGAACTGGTAGTGAACCTGAGGAGAACCAAGGCACCGGTGACCCCTGTTTCCATCCAGGGGGTCAGTGTGGACATTGTGGAGGACCACAAGTACCTGGGGGTACATATTGACAATAAACTGGACTGGACAAAGAACACTGATGCTCTTTACAGGAAGGGCCAGAGTCGTCTCTATTTTCTGAGGCGACTGAGGTCCTTCAACATCTGCCGGACTATGCTCAGGATTTTCTATGAGTCTGTGGTGGCAAGTGCTATTCTCTACGCTGTTGCGTGCTGGGGCAGCAGGCTGAGGATGGCAGACGCCAACAGACTCAACAAACTGATCCGCAAGGCCAGTGACGTGGGGATGGAGTGTGACTCTCTGACGGTGGTGTCAGAGAGGAGGATGCTGACTAAGTTACGAACTATCTTGGACAAAGTCTCACACCCACTTCATGATGTGCTGGCCAGGCATAGGAGTACGTTCAGTGAGAGACTCATCCCACCAAAACTCAGGACTGAATGCCTAAGGAAATCATTCCTGCCTGTGGCCATCCACCTGTACAACTCCTCCCTCTGAATGGCCCTTGGACTTTCCACTGCCTATTTTGATATACATTTTCCAATTTCAATTTTGCACATCCAATGTTCAGTATTTATATTTTGCTTTAGTGTTGTATATTTTATTGTGTTGTATATTTTGTTTTATATATATATTCTTAGTATAAATATTTTGGTTTCTATATTGCTTTTATATACATATTTCTTTCTCTTTTCTTTCCTTTCTAATTTCATTCTAACTCTATAATTCTATCTGTATGGAGCACTGCTACAAAAACAATTTCCCCTCGGGGATCAATAAAGGAATCCTGAATCCTGAATCCTGAATGATGGTTACCATTTATGTTTCTGCTTAAGAGATTAAATAGTACCTGAAACTAATAATAATTACTCTATCAGGATTCATGTTGTAATGCAAGAACAATATGTTAATTAATGCAACACCTAATGTATTTTATCAATTGTGAGATCATATATAACGATTTGTTATTCATGCATCAAACATTTTTGCGAGCCCTCAAAGAAAGTCAGCACTTCTGTCTATGTGAGCATCACATATTTGGTATTATTAGCTTGTAAATGGTGGTAACATTTTAATAGTATTTTATGTGTCATTCAGTATAACCTTAAAGGAATTACATTTGAGTCACAAAACCAAGTATCTGTCTTTCTAAAAAAAAAAAAAAAAAAAAAAAAATATCCCAGATGAGCAAGAAGGTTGTTTAAAAACACTGTTTTAAAGGTACTTTCACAACTCTCAAAAATTCATCTGTATGGGCAGAAACACTCTACTGGACAATTTAGATTTGCCAAGTTGAAGAGATTATAAATTTCAAATGCTTTATAATCATTTATATTTATCCATTAATGTTGTCCGCATACACAACCATAATATATGAGAGGCACCAACAGGTGCAGTGATGAACAAGCAATTGTTTCACACAGCAGTGGACAAGACTATGAGCTGGCTGCAAATGGTGTCAACAGACTGTTTGCAGTCATGCACGTTACAGAGGACTGCTCAGTGTGGCACCGCATGCTATCCATGACTACATGAATGTCTAGGCTAATTTCAAGAGGCTACACCATCCAGTTTGCCAGTTCTCTTCCCGTTTGTGGAGTGTGGTGGAAACAATCGTGTCATCTCGGACAGAGATAACAGCCCTGACAGCAGAGCTGGTGGAGCTTCTGAGGAGGGAAGTGATCTCCTGTGTTCCTCCAGGACAGGAGAACAAGGGCTTTTATTCCCACTATTTTCTAACACCAAAGAAAATGGGTGGGATAAGGCTACTTTTGGTATCATCTCTGTTCAACAGGTATACTATGAAACCTCTCAAGAAAGATCTCAATGCTTTCAACCCAGTTGTTTATTTATCTGAGCATGGAAATGAACTCCACCACCATGAGAGTAAAGCTGTCCCTTACCAGGCTGAATTTACTTCACTCTCTGCTATTTTGTGTCTCGCTGTACAGAGTGGTGACAGTGCTAGCAGCGATGCATCTGTTGTGTATGATATTCGCAAGCCACATGGTCACCTTGGGGCTCCAACACATGAGGAGAATCCAGAGGTGGTTTGGCCATCTGTGCCTCAACCCAGATCAAATGCTGGTCATCTGTCCCTCACTGCAGTCACACCTTACATACTGGAAAACGCCCCCCTGTTCTGACGACAGGAGTCCCCCTCAGGAGAGTGACATCACACATATTAGAGCACATGGATACATCTCCCTCCTGATGGGGTGGAATGTGCATGTCTCAGGTGGTGGGAGGAAGGTGGGAGAGTGCTCCATCCCTCCACATTAGCTGCCTGGAGCCATCTATAGAACTGAAAGTATATAAACACTCTGCTCCACTGCCGACAAACAGACATGTTGTATTAAAGACAGACAACATGACAGTAGCAGTGTACCTCAACCGTGAAGACGGTGTTCACGCAGCCTGGCTGCTGGAAAGAGCCAAGGGTCTCCTGCTGTGGTCACACAGACACCTGCTCTCCATCAGAGTGGTGTACATCCCGGGGTACAGAACCACGCTGCGACTTGATGTCTCGTGGAGATCCCTCCCACTACGTGTGGAAACTGACGAGAGTGAGAATGTGCACTGTGGTTCTCCATGAATGCACAACAATGCCCCTCCACTGGGGGTTCCTTTACCCAGTTCCCCTGATTTATCTATCTTCACACATTGGTAGATAACAGTTTGCCATTATCTACCAGCCATTTCACCCTGCCATGGAGGTTGTGGAGGGAGATTGGTTTTCATGCATTCTTTGGTGAAGGGCTTCTAAAAACTTATTGTGAACTCTTGTGACACCCCCAGAGCATGCAGCACCACATTGGGATGTACCCGTGGTGCTGCATGCTCTGGGGGTGTCCCACACAACAGAGTAAGTGACCTATGTGCACTGTTGGTCTCACCACTCCTGCCATTAGAGAGGACAGGAGTGTAGCACTTTTACAGCCAAATCCCCCATTTATACCTACAGTCTTAACAAACTCCTTTCAGTCCAGAATAATTTCCCTTGAAGGCTTCTTCCCTCCACCTCACAGAAATGAGGCAGAAGAAGCATTTCACCTACCCTTGCCCAGTGTGCGCTTTGTCTCAGTATGGTCTGCACAAACATCAGGCACACAGCAGCTGTTCATTCATTACAGAGGACACTCACAAGGCGTGGCACTGTCAAAATAGCGTCCCTCCTCAAAGGGATGACAGCAGCAGACATCTGTGCAGCAGCATCTTGCGTTTCTCTCTGCCCTTTCATCTGTTTCTATCTGTACTATGTGAGTCCTCCCTGACACAGTCAGTTTTAAACGTGCTAGACAGCAGATGATGCATTTTCAGATATGGCGCTTTTATGCACATGCCATCAGCATGCCCCAGATTCCATCATCTTGCATTAGTGGCCTAGATGGGGATGATTTTGGTACGTTATCATCGTCCCACCCTTCTGCAGCAGCAGTACTGTGTGGATGGAGAGCAATATTAATCGGTGCCCATTTTTCCACAGAGGCTGACATGGTGTTATTCGTGGCACACCTCACTTTCTTTTTTTGTTTGGGATTTTGATGTTTACATTAATGGGACTGAGAACTGGTGAATGTTATCTACTTGTGAAACTTGATGTCACAGTGGACACTGACATCAGTTTCATCCTTGACCCTACAATGAGTACAGGCACAGCCCTCTAAGACTTAGGCCCCCCTGCAATGAGCAGAGCTCAGGTCCTGATGGTGGACCTGACCTCCTGATGGTGGACCTGAGAGAGGCAACTGTACAGCGCACAGTGGCAGGAAAGAAAATCTTCAAGACTCTGTATATATTTGGGGATAAACTCAATAGAGGCAGCTCTTACAGGTCTACTCCTATACTCACTGAGTTGCGATATGTAACAAATATTTATGTCCTGTCCCTTCATCTTCAGACTAAACTATGAAGACATCATTAATAACTCATGTATGATTGAAATACCTTAGTTGTTGTATTAATTAACTCATTGTTCTTCCATGACAGCATGCACATGATACTTTTAATTCCTGTGCATCCCTGATATTTCATGAAGTATTTCACAAAGGAATTCATGCTTTTTCATGCATGGAGCCATCATAATTCATGTTCATTTACCTAAAGTGTTACCACTGCATCTCCCTTCCATCTATCATCGCAACATTCATGTTCAGTGTAATTTACTATTAACTGTGAGGTTGACAAGTAAAACACTAGTGTGAAGTGAAATCGTTCCTCCTTGTTTGACATCACTGTATAAGCAATGTTTGCAAGGCTTTCCCCCCTCTACTGCTGCTGCTTCCTGGGGTATTACAGAGTTTGAATTCTTTATGTTCCCTCTTCCTAACCCACCAAGAGCTTGCTAGGCCTGCCTTCTACAATTTTTCTAACTCTTTTCTTGATGTAACGCCAGCAGAGTTGACGATACAGTGCTTTATCCATCCAACTGGCTCACTTACCGTGAATAGGCTTAAGATGGTAATCCTGTTATCGGGGAATACTACTTGGCACGGACGCAGACCCACACACACAGAGGCATTCACACATACACATTCACAAACACAAGCGTTAGCACACAGGGTGCAACGTCTGAGGGAAAGTGTGGGAGAGGAAGAGAGAAAACAGGCAGAAATGACAAAAGAGGAGCAATGCAGGCTTGTAAGAGCAGACAGACACAGAGAAGTAATCACTCCTGCTTTGCTTTATAAACAGTGGCTAAATTGAATAACTTAAAGTGACAAGCTGTAAATGACATACAGTATAAGCCTGAATAAACTTGTGCATGGATAAAACAGCTTAGAGGAGAGAAAGAATAAATCAGTGGTTAAAAGAAACTAAAATAAGTGATAAATATAATTTCAAGCATCACTGCCTGCATGGAGGTTACTTTGCTGATTCATACCATCAAGTGTTGGGAAGCTGAGGGAGAAGAGAGGAAGGAGGAGAAATGTGTGAGAACAGGTGAGTACAAGAAAGAGAGCAGAGTTTTCCCTCTTTTTTCATCTGAAAATGCATGAAGAAAATGAGTGAATAAAAGTTGTGGGAGAGAAGAGTATCAGTGACAAAGAGTAAAGGAGAAGAGAAAGCTGAAAATTTTGAGAAAAACAAGAGATGTGATTAAGCATAAGAAGACAGAACAAATGAATACGTGAAAAGGTAAAAAAAAGGACAAAAGAAGACAAAATTAAAAGAAGAAGAAAGAGGGAGAGTGGATTAGAAATCAAGAGGAAACATTCGGTGAAAAGATAAGATGGATGTTTATTCATGTCAGTCAAATGCCATTTTGATGATGTAATCTCCATTTATCAACGATTGAATGTGTAATCAATACTCTGGGTAATTGGCAGGACTACATTTAAGTCAGTAGAGTAACTCAATTATTGTCAATATGAACATGACTGATTTCACATCAATAAGCTCTTACACACACCATTTAATGTAGCCATCTACATCTGTACAAACCTGAGCAACAGCGCCTTCCTGATCTTTTACACCTCAGTGTGAAACACCTTCACACCCCTCGATGCAGAGATCACACTGGCACGAAGTTCAATAAAACTGACTCATTGATATTGAACACGCCATCCCTCTTTCTAACCTTGTCATATAATATGGATGCCTTTATCGCTTTTTCTGCCTCTGTAATACGAGACCAACACTGTGATGGAATAACAGGAAGCAGAGGAATCATCAGCATTTACCACCATTCCTGATCTGAAAAAATGTGTACTGTATATGTAACTTCTGTGTTGATGAATTCAATGACACTGATGATGATGATGTTTGTTTGTAAGCATGGACAAAAGCTACTATGACACTGAGGCTTGACAGTTTTCCATTGATTGTTCTTGAAGGATGCCAGAATTGTAAGCATATTCAGAAATTCCACTTTTCTCATGTGAAAAGAAAATGTTGTTGGAGATATTTCAAGTGTCTGTTCAACATTTCCTTGACCATTAGATGACTCGAGTCGGAGCAGCACAAACAGGGGCAGACAGAACCCGCAGACATAAGCAGCTCTCTGCAAACAGCCTGTGTGTTGACAGCTGTCAGCAGCAGTGTCAGCCGCTACCTTACACGCTCCGCCCATGTTGGATGAGTTAGTTGTAATGAGCAAAGGATAATTAGCACAAGCATGGCACGGGTGAGCGAAATTTGAACTCTCAGTTTTGTGTGTGTGTGTGTGTGTGTGTGTGTGTGTGTGTGTGAGCGTAGAGCAGATGATGTCATTGCTGAGTGCATAATGGATGATGCAGAGAAATGAAAAATGGAAGGAGGGAGAAAAGTAGAGAAAAGCCTGACAAATATCTATCTGCAGTATCTATTAAGAGTGTAAAAACTGGCCAAAAGAGATTCACCTGTGTTGATACACAACCACCAATCCCACCCATATCCTGCATGAAATTCAGACAAGAAGTTACTGTACTGGTTACTTGTGCCTATAGCTTGTGTGTGCTTCTATCTATCCACAGCATCCCTCCTGAAAGAAACTACAGTGCTGAAAGACACTGAAATCTATGCATTGCATTAGCAGTCTTCAAAAATATGCTGGTGACATTGAGGACGGCGGCATGTGCACCAGTGGCATAGCACAAAAATCAGGGTCCCTGCTGGTATGCAGCCTCAGCGGGGCCCCCTCCCCCCTTTAACGCTCAGACTGAATGACTGGTCATATTCATCTTAATATGTGGAGTCTAACTTTTCTGGTGCTGCTGAAGATTTATTTGCATCAGCAGCACTTGTAAACACAATACTGCACCTTATTAAGACATTCTAGCAGTTCTGATGTTTCTAAAGTTGGTCTTTAAGAAACATTGTGCACAAGCATCTATCTATCAATCTATCAATCTATCTATCTATCTATCTATCTATCTATCTATCTATCTATCTTTATGTCTGTTTGTCTGTCTTTGTCTAGCCACTGTTCAATATGTACAGTCTACTTTTTTCCACCATTTCATTTAATATTATTAGCACAGACATACAGACATTTAGACACTGCCTTAGTATTTTTAGCTCCAGAGAAGGGCTTGTCTGCAAAGTACAGTGCGTTACCACGGCAGCAGACACTCCAGAGACACTCAAACATACAGACAGGTATAGAGGAGTCCAGTACAGAGCTGTACCCCCAGACTTATCACGGCCAATATTACGTTTTTTTGTTTTTTTGGTTTGTTTGTTTGTTTTTACCTGGAGATCCAATTTGATTTTGTCTTTGATGTCTTCTCTCTCACCATCTCAAGTATTCAAGGACACAGACGCAAAGACTCACACCGTCATAGATACATATGAGGTAATCGCACTGCTGTGTTTCTAGCCTCTATTTGAAGTAAAGTGTGAAGTAGTGAAGTGATATGCAGACATTTAAAGTTGCCCTCATCAAGTGTTGGCTGAGTGATTGCATTGAAAAGGTTGATTAGTCTACTGAATTCATCCCACACTTCTTCATGAAATCAGAGGCACTATAGGCCACACCACAGAAAGCAGTGACACTTTTATCTCCATCTATGCTGCAATTTCCTTTGTCTGCTTATATAAAATGCCCGTATGTAGCTTCGTGACAGAACGACCTTCCAAACCACTGAAAGAACACCAAACAATGCTTTTGGGTGCAGCACACTGAGTACACACGATGCAGCATTGCCCAAAGATATGCACCGCAGCAGATGTTCTATCTCCGCTTCTATTGGAAGCATAATTTCAGCGCACATAATGAACACAATTTGCTAGCTCATCCTCTAGTCTTGACCCTGTCTAGTGGTCAGCGTGTCCTTTTCACTGTGCAGGACTCATCACCGGCATTCACTAATCTCTTTTCTCACTCTTTCTGTCTTTTGTTTGCTCTGCATCATCTGCTGTTGTTTGTTTTCATGCTCTCAAACACAACTATTTCATATACTCTAGCAAATGACTGTGGCTGTAACATCTTGTGGTTTAATTCAAGATGGGTGGAAGTCTTTTTTTCTCGAGGTTTAAAAGCAAGTCAAAGGTTGCCTGTTTCTCTCTTCCTTCTTTTTCCTTCTCTTTCCCTTTCTGAAATATGCAAATGTTACAGATTTCCATGTCTGCAGAAGCGGTGCATTATTCTCCTTTTGCTCCATCACCACATATCCCTGTCTCATCTCCTTCATCATGTTCTTCTTCTATTTTTATCCTCCCCACTGTTCCTTCTTCATTTTGCCAGGGAAGATGAAAAATAGTTCAGTTGCAGCTTCAACCTCTGCTTCCCACCTGTCGAGTGACCCTCCTCCTCTTTAACCTTTTGTCCACCCAGCTTCTTTTTCTACTCTCGTCTTCTTTCTGTCCCTCCATCCAGTTAGGGGTCAGGCAGTGACCTTGTTTGCGTCGAGGTTGTGTTCCCACTGAGTGCCTGTGCAGCCTCGTGCTGCCACCCGATCAGCCTTGCTTTCAGCCTCACTATCGATCGCCTTCCACTCACCCCTCAAGGACGGAAATCCAAACCCATATTCCAGACCACAGCCCTCATCTCCCTCCATCCATCCCTCCCTCCTCCCCAATTCTTTCTTTTCTCTGCCCCTCCACTTTTTACTCTCTTATAGAATTCGTCACACACACACACACACACACACACACACACACACACACACACACAAGCAAGCACACATGCTGGTCTCAAGGTTGCAATGACCAGCAGACCCATGAATAAATAATAAGGAGGTAGGAATCACTTTCAGAAAAACCATTTACTCTCCTATTGTGTTCTTGAAGAAGCCATGTGAGTGTGTGTGTGTGTGTGTGTGTGTGTGTGTGTGCCTACATGTGTATGTGTAACAAGAAAAGCTTTGTGAGCGAGACTACAGTACTTTGTTAACCAAAAGCCCCGCTGTCCCTGGAGTGAACTTGAGTGATGCTACAAGCACCGTCTAGGTGACCTCTAACACTAAGGTTTTATCTTGTGTCTTTCTTTCTTTGAAGTATCTTAAAATATTCAGAGAAATAATCAATGCGCTTGACAAGAGGACAGTATATGAGGAAATCATTGCATATCATTGCCTCACACTGTTGCCTACTATCTTGAAACTCTGTGCTGTAAGGCTTTGAATGTCTTAAAATGCTCTAAGGCCATGTTTGTTACAAAAAAGAGAGAGATACCTGAGTTTGAACCAGCCATTTTTTTTTGTCTTTCTCCAAAAATATGCGCATAAAATTGACTTCTCCCAAACCAGGCTGCTCCTTCAGGTGAACTAACTGTTTCAGACTTGATGTATGGCTCGTTGCAGTTGGTCTGAAGTGCAGAGAAGACAGAGGCGAGAGGAAGCCCAAAAGAAATAGAGAAAAATTCAAGGGGCAGGAAAAAA
Source organism: Chaetodon trifasciatus (assembly GCA_037975065.1). NCBI lineage: Eukaryota > Metazoa > Chordata > Actinopteri > Chaetodontiformes > Chaetodontidae > Chaetodon > Chaetodon trifasciatus. Next base: position 19,339,595 of record JBBMOE010000001.1, read on the forward strand.
AATAGGAGAGCTGGACAGGGAAAGAAATGAAGAGGAAACAGATCTGGTTGGAGAAGAGAAATCAGACGAGGATGAAAGAAGCATAGAGACAATAAAGACTTGATGATTTGAGGTGAAGCACAGGAAGAGTGAGAAAGACAAAGAGAGGGAGGCAGAGAAAGAGACAATATGAGGGAAAGGGGCTGCAACAACAAGAGGAAGAAAGAAAGACATAGACAAAGACGGACAGACAGAGAGAGAAATGATTAGATTTCTCTCTCCTCTGTATGGATCAGGGCGAGAGCTCCCTTTTCAATCCAATCAACCTCAGGCAAAGGTAAACAATCAGTCTTGATAAAAGATTGGATAAATCCTCAATCAGACTCATTCTCAGTAAAGCAGCTATTTATTGGGCTGGCCTCACATGGCTAAATTGGATCCTCCTTCTTCTGAGAAGGGTGAGTGAAGAGAGTGAGAGTGAGAAAGAAGAAGGGAAAGTCTACATCATCTAAGTCCGACGATGTCTGGATTTAAGTTTTGTGAGCAAAATGGCCCTTGCATTAAAAAATAACGGACAGTATAAAAGTCTTTCCCAATAATACATCTCAACTGAAAATGCAAAAAAAGAAAAAAAAACAAAAAAAAAACACTGCCAATCAGCACTTAGTACATCATATTCCTATGATCTCAAACAGACACATCAAAATGTGGGACACGAGCGTCTCTCTCTTTCTCAAACTCAGAAACCTCAGATAAAAGATTCTGGCCTGCTATGAAACCGCTTATCCGATTAATAAAATATGAAACTCTAATGTTTTTAAAGACCCAGTGTGGTCCACTCAGCGGCGGGTGCATTTACCAACAAATGTATTAAAATGTTGTCGGCACAAATTTGTAACCGTCTTGTTTCTCTGAAGGGTGAATACGGAGTGCATTATAAGGACACTCACGCTAAACTGCAGCACATCCATGAATAATAACAAAGCAGCCAGGAGACTTGAACATCTTGTGCGTCTGCAGAAACCTGCGGGCCAATACAAACTTCTCAGAGAGGACGGGAAAAAAGGGAGACATGCTTCACTTTGGTCGCTGTTCAGCTGCTGTTTTTCTTGTTCTTCTTCATGAGGTGACTCCAAAGAACAAAGAGTCTTGTTCCAAAATAAGATGAAGACTATGGCAACTACTCTTACACGCTCTTTGCAAGTATGGTAGTAAAACCTCACATTATTTTTACATGTTTTGACAGCAGTTTATTTAGACAGTCCTCTGCTTTGAACATACTGGCCAGTCTGCTTTGGGTAATAACCTTTTCATAGCATTGCCTTGGGTATGCTGCACCATGCTTTGGAATGACATGTTTCATATACACAACACATTTACCTGAGATCACAGCTCATTGGCAAAACTGTATCTTATCTTCACTTGCATAGATGTAAGTCTGATGCACAAGGCAGTTATTTATCACCATAAACAAAGCATGCCATCGACACAAGGAAGCAATGTGCAATTCTGCCTAAAAAGCCACAAACTAACCACCTCATTTTGAGTTATGAAGAGATGCTTTTCAGGCCAGAATTGTTGTTAGCTCCTCAAAGTTGATGTCACAGTTTGTTTTTATTCCAAGGTCTCCTGAGCTTCCTGGTTTGGGTATTTTGTCTCAATTCTTGACTTTGCAGCAAATAGCAGTTAAGCACACACTGATGGAAGAAAAAGGCTTTATGAGCTTTCACTTTTGTTCACAATGACAACACAAAAAATAATTACATCAGAAACCACATGTTTGTGAAATGACAGAACAGCCCCTGTGTGCACAGAAGAGGAGGTATGGAAAGCTGTAAGGATGGATGAAGGAGAGCTGGGGTGACAAAGATCGGGTTATCAATATAGCCAATGGAGCGCAGTGGAAACTCTGTAAGCCCATGAGACAACCGCAGAATGCTGCAGTGTGCTTCTCCAGCAGAACGCACTGGGACAGAGGTCAGCACACTCACTGTTTACTTCTACTGTACTCTACTTTGTCCTGTTCTATGCTCGGAGGCTTGGAGGACGAATCCTTATCTCACGTCTGACTGGTTATAGTGGCTGATTTTTTAATTTATTTGGGGCAGATTTGGACAATTTGTGTCTTTTTAGATTTAGAAACCAGTGGAGGGTGACAACAAAATATGGGAGACAGACAGGAGACAACAGAAGGTCAGGCAGTCAAACCCTTAACAGCTTCTAACACATACAGTCTGTTTAAGTTAAGTCTCTAATGTTCTCTTCTATAATGCTAATAGATGCATTACGTTGAGATAAGCATAACACACACACACACACACACACACACACACATACAGAGGCCAACATGATTATCTTGACTTTGAATCGTTCTCTCCTCTTAATCAAAATAAGCATCAGCATCTTTTTTTCTCTTATCTCTTATCACTGTATCTTTCCTTATTCCTCTGGTGCCACCATAATCTTTCATCATTCGATTTCTCTTTAATTGTCCTTACACTGTTTCATCCTGTTGTTATTATCTAATCTCTGTCTCTCCCTCCCTACCAAACATTGACGATAAGTATTTCAGCATGATGCTTGTTTGGATCTAGTTTTCTAATATGTGCTGACTTGGGTCAATTACTGTTGCTGTATTTCATTTGGCAGGTATAATTTTGCAGGGTGTTCAGCCATCTATATGTTTAATTTTTAATGCAATGTGGATGTATGATTCACGGCTGCGTTCTACTGAAGTGAAATGGGAAAGATCCAAAATAAAATAAAATGTGTTTGCATGTTGGTTGCTTTCCTCGCAGCAGTCAAAGTCATCACTGGTTGAGGAATTATTTCAGTGATGCTGCCAAGAATAACATTAAAAAAAACATCTGGGTACACTTACAAACATTTTTGGAGCTTTCTACCACATCTCACCATCTTCACCAGCAAATTGACTCAGTCATCATCTGACACGACGATTTAATGACATCTTGTCAGATGTCACCTGAACCAGTTTCATACTCATTCGAAGACCTTGAGATGAAAACTCAATTGACATTATATTGACAGTTATACTGATCCCAAGGTCTAGAACAAATTTCTATGTGCAAAACAAATATCCAGGTCATCATAAAGTCTTAATGACAGGTGTGTCTATTAAAAACTCTTGACTTGAAAAGAAAGCGTTTCCTGCCTTTAACCACTCTACTGTAAGATACAGTCTTCATTTTGATCAAATCAGGCCGGAGATGTACTGAACTTGGTTTTTACCACATGGTTGCATAGACAAGCTGCTGGGTCGTGAGCGTAATCATAATGGTCTAAGTACTATGCATGAAAGATGGAGGTTACCACTAAAGGGCACAATAGAGCACTCAGAGTATATAGAACTTCTGTATTAGCATGATGTAAGCAACAAACATGGTGGAAAAAGTGACAGTGGCGCCATCGTTGACAGTATATAAGACTTCTAAATCAAGCACATAGCGACAATGACGCGTATCTGCTACCATCCTTATACTGCCCCCACACTGCCTCTACCTTTCATGTGCATATTGTGGTGATTTCTGAGGAAGTGCACGACCAGCTCTCCAAACAGATGTGGGATATGCAGAGCAGTCATCATGCACGTGTGAACATGTCGTGAAAAGGAAATATATCTCCAGCCTTAGTCTATAATTTGTTGCTTTGTCTGCCTTTGTTACTGTGTGTCTACGTACACAGTTTCTTCCAGTCAGGCACACACACATACATGCACACATATGCGAATGCAGGCACACACACACATTCACTCAACCAATGTCTCTTTGCCAGAGGCGGTCTAAGTCCTGCTTGTGCACACACTAAATACATTTTACATTGTGACAATGTGACCAATGTGATCATTATTCAAAATACACTCCCACCTCCGACCCAGAGAACAAGCAATCACTGACGCAATTTCCTACATCTTTGAACTGCTCCAGGGGAAGGAACTTGTGTTGTATGTGTTTTTCAGAGTACGTTTCTATTATGATTATTATTCCAGCGCTGTTGAAAATAAAAGTTTTAGTAAAAGTTGGTCTGTATTTGTTTTAGGGCACCCGGCAAGTAAATGTGGTGTGCATCTGTGTGTGTGTGTGTGTGTGTGTGTGTGTGTGTGTGTGTGTGTGTGTGTGTGTGTGAGAGAGAGAGAGACAGAGAGAGTGAGAGAGACAGAGAGAGAGAGAGAGAGAGAGAGAGAGGGAGAGAGAGAGAGAGAGAGAGAGAGGCAGAGAAAGATGGATCAAATGAGAGAGAAATGACAGCCAAGGTTAGCATAGGCGGGTTAGGAGGACAGGTCAAGGTGTAATCAGATATTACAGCTACATACAAATGATCAGTTTGCATCAACAGAATCCCACAAGCAAGCTACCTCTTACACACACGCACAAAGCCACCCGCGCAGACACACACACACACACACACACACTCAGCGGTGTTTCCACCACTTTTGGGGACATTATACAGTCATTAAATTACATACATCATTTCCTGGAGGCAGACCCTAATTATAACTGTAACCCCTATTTGCCTAACCCTTACACTCACCTTAACCTAACCCTACCTGACTTTAACCCAATTCTTCACGATTACTAGACCGATGTTGTTTTGTCCCAGTATGGCAGGTGGGTCCCCATAATGCGACTGTGTAAACAGATCTATGTCCCCACACAGACGCAGACAAAATGCACAGACACATACTTGCACTTCTAACCTCGTGAGGACATTCATTGACATAATACATTCTCTTGCGACTTACCCAAACCTTAACCTTAACCTTAAATTATATAACTAACTTAATCCTTAAAACCAACTCCTAATCAAACAGCCCTTTGAAGATGTGAGGACTGGACAAAAAGTCCTCAATTTCCAAAAATGTCCTCACTCTGTTGGTTATAAACTTCCGGTCCCCACTATGTTGCAAGTACAAATAGACACACACACACACACACACACACACACACACACACACACAACAGGAGACTCAGCCAACACTGGACACATCTGGTTTCCTGGTCTGAACTCCAGCAAAACATTTTGGACAAGGGTCTCTGTGCGTGCGTGCGTGCGTGCGTGCGTGCGTGCGTGTGTGAGTGTGAGCTAACAGAACTAGATGTAAAATGAACTGAGGTGACTGTGGAAGGATTGTGTGTTTTGTGTGTATTTGTATGGGAGTATGTGAGGTGAGAAAAGCAGTGTTCCTCACGGGTGCATGTCCACTGGCATCACATCAACATGAATAAAACAGTGCCTGTGTCTAGGCTTTGTTTCTTCTGCTTGTGTTTATGTGTGTATCGGGTCTGTGCATGCGTGCGTATGTGCGTGCATGTGTGTATGTTTGAATGTATGTCTGACTGCGCACTTATGTGTGTGTGTTTGTGTGCACATGTACAAAATGTACTGTATGTACATATATTCACGTGTGTGTGTGTCTGTGTGTGTGCTTGCTCCCATACTGTATATCTTTATGAAAGATGGCCATGCTCTTTTTTAACCCACTAATCGGCTGCACTCCAAACGCAGCATGCGCAACCCAGTCTGAGCTGTTGTATAATAGCATTTGTTCTTCACTAATTTCCAGTGTAGCTAAAAGGGGCAGAAGAAAATTGGGTGGTGCATTGAAGTGGACAGCAAATTACTTCATACTATGATTTAGCATATATTGTATTGTGTATTTATCTTAACATATATGATCCAAATTGTGTCTTGTACTACATTTTAAGAAGTAATATATTTAAGATCCAGTGGTGAAGTTGCTTAAAACTGTCAGTAAATTTACTATTTACAGCAGGCATAGCACATTTAGCCTTGCAGCTATTCTGAGGAATCAAATCCATGACCTTAAAGTCACAAGCATATTGCTCCAATCCTGAGCTATTTCTGCACTTATTCATCAGAACAATTTGTCTAATGTTAAACCAATTATAGTAAATGTGTCACTAACAACACAGGGGACTCAGGTAAGAGCCAGCTTATATTAATGTCCACCTGAGAACACTGAAGCAGGGCATATTAGTTAGAGCCAGTGTAAGGCGAACAAAGGAGGAGCTTGTGTGACTCAGCACAAACACAGGCATAGACACTATAAACATGACTAATGGCTTATGGATGTATCATATAATCTACGCTAGCCAGAGCAGGGTATGTTTTGTAACTGAGGCTAATCATAGAAAGTGTCACTGTCGCCTGCAGTCTTTTCAGTCATGCTTTTGCCTCAACATGCTTGTGTGAAAACAGGCACTCCATGTAAACAAAGTGAGGCTTTGCCAGATTAAAGGAGGTGTTCATGCATTATAACAAAAGGAACAGCTTGATAAGACCTTGGGCTTTGCTATATTTGAGTCAGGAAAATGAAGGCAGAGATATTAGCTTGAATGTGAGATGTGCATTAAGAATTCAGAAAGATTTAATGAGGAAAGGTCTGCAAGAGTATTCAAGTTTGATCGGCTGGGATGAATCAGTATTATTTTTCAAACATATGCATAAATGCATGTAGTGGATTGATCACCTACATATTAATTTCCTTTAAGAAAAAAACAAAAACAAAACAACAAGTCATCTTGATTTTGTTTATTCTGCTCTATTCTATGTGGCTTTTGATATAATTTAACTGTGAAACCACACTGAAATTTCATTAGCACACATTTTTTTTCTCAGATGGCTTCATGACAAGAGTCTGAACAGACCGTGTGTGTAATTTGACCAAAAACTGAAAAGGCTTCATTCATCCATCCAACCATCAGTTGCCACATTCAACTAGTGTGCAGTGATTACAGAGAGGGTAGCTGGATGTTGGATTGCAGACAGCTTGCCTTCAGAGCCACTAGAAACACTATCGTTCAAGTGTCCTTGAGCAAGAGTCTCAAAACCTACCAGCTCCCTCAATGAAAGTCACTCTGGAAAACAGGATCAGCATCAAGATACATGTAAACTGTCCATAAGCAGGTGGTTTTGCGAGCTTACCTGTGGTCGTGGGTGTCCTTTAACAATACACTGAAGCACTAGTGTGTCTCCTTCTTTGATGGTGTAGATTCTCTCACTGATGTTATCATCCTTGACGTTACACGCTGCGCCTGAGTGCACAATCTGGGCGTTGGCTGGAGCTGTGAGTGAACGCATGGACACACACACATGCAGAGATAGGCATGAAGCCATGCAGACATATACACACACACACACACACACACACACACACACAAACACAAAGGGAAAGAAACCACATTACGTATTTAGTAACATCTCTGCAGCAGAAAAAAAAGGTCATTCTCTTGTGGGTGTATGAGTAATACTAGTGCCAGTATCGATGACTCAGATAAATAAATATATCACATTACTCCTGCATCTGCACGAACAAAGCCTTTTACAAAAATGCTGGAGTGTTATGTGTGTCAGTGTTTGATGAGCGATGCAGGCATTTATTGGAAAATTGAAACTTTGGGCTCCATTAGAAGGTCAAAAGGTTGTTTCTTCTACCTGGGATTGCACTTTTGTCTGATACAATATAGAGTGTGCAATAACACAAGTGCATTTCACACAGTACAAGATAGGTTTGTTGAAGTCTTGGTTGCAATCAGTGCCAGGCTGTATTCAGACTGTACAGTATCAGTTCTGAGGCATGTGATGAATGCCTGGTGAATCGTGGTGGTGAGATGGAAAGAAAAACAGATGCAAGAAGAGACACATCATCAACTCACATCATCTCTCTCTGTACCTCTCTCTTGTCTCACTCGGTCATAGCATTGGCACTACAATATGTCGAAAAACCTCAAAACAGGAGGATGAGGAGCTGCAAGTCTGCAGACTTCGAGCTAAATTTGTTTTTAGCAGCAGTATTGTGCTAACTTGCCACTGTGCTCATCAGAATACAGCAATGTTGTATTCTTGGTCAGTAAACTTGGGTCGTGCCAACGATCACCTTGTCTAAATGGAAGGATTTTGTCAATGTTTGTCAGTGGCTTTAAAAGATTTATACAAAAACGCCAGAGAACCAATCATTGGGTAGTCAAATGTATTGTTCATTTGCCTCAGGTGGAACATGACAATATTCAGGTTTTGTCGTACCTCAAATCCCAAGCGAGATCTTGTCTCGAATCACCATATTAAAATTCTATCACCATGTTATCGACAGCTCCATGCTCGGCTCTGCTTTACAAAGCTGAAGAAACAACAGGCTGCAGAACGGCAGCTGGGAAAAAAACGGATGACAGATGCATGATGGGTCTCTGCGGTGGTGACAACTACAATATCTGAGTCTGCACAGCGCTGACCGATGAGGGGGGCTGGCTTGCGTGCAAGTAGCCTCAGATGGCTTCACCTCCCCTATGATGAGGGGAGACAGGAGGGAGGAGGGAAGAGACAGAGACAGAGCAAGAGAAACAGCGGGTGAGGAGGAAAAGGCCAGAGAGGAGTGTGAAACCCCAGAGAGAGGTGTGGGGGACGGGGAAGCACAATGATGTGATTAGCATCGATTCACAGGGAGAGCAAATTTTCACTGCGCACTACAACTGTTATCATTGAACAGACAGGAAGGAAGTGGGCGGCCTGTTCACCTTAAACTTCAACTCAATCAGACATAACAACACACAGTGCGATCTCCAGCCAGAAATCAACTTCAAAATAAAAAGAGGCTCTGAATCTGTCGCTGCATGTTCTACTATATGGAACAAGCTGGAGCTACTGATAGCTTAAGGTACTAGGACAGAGCCAGTCTGTCCGTCCACTGACATTTGTGCATTTTAATGACATTTTCAGATTATTAGGTAAGGATTTTTTTCTCTTTCGAGAAACTAAAGAAAAGAGAGACAGAAAAAAAGACTGTAGGTCAGATTCAATCCAAGTTGCAAACATGTGACTATTAAAAACTTGTGCCATTGTCTTTTTGCTGTGTTCCTAAGCCTGGTAGGTATATGCACAAAAAAAACTTTAGTCAAAGCCAAGCCTCCTGGTTGAAAAGTTGGCAAATAAGCAGTATGCTATGATATGCTTTTCAAGTTGTCTGCCTCTTCCTCTGTCTGTGTTCTCTATCCTTGGTCTTAACCTCAGTGACTCTCATATATAAGATGGGAGACCAAAAGTGTCTTAGAACACTTTTTCCTTTTCGGTAAACACTCAGCTTCAGATTTATACAGTTGCACACATACACACAGGGAACTATCCAGTATAATTACAGTCTTTATATGCTGGACACAGAGCAGATACAGCAGCACAACCGCAGGTTAAGTGCCTTGCTGAAGGGCACGTTGATAGCAGTTGCGGTGGGATGGGAGTTCATGTTTTATTTATGTTCCCTTCTCTGAGATTTTCTCAGCTTACTTTTGACCAATGATCGTCCAGTAACAACCAAATTGTGACCGCTGAGCTACAGTTTCCCTGGTGCACATCTGTACAGTATTAATTAATCAGTGGAACCCTCATAAAAGGGTACAATTACTAAAAAAAGTATGAGGGGGTAACAGAGCTGGGTTCCAGAGGTGCGCTGCGCTAACTCAGAAAGACGTAGAGCTGATATAAATGGTGAATAACTGTCTCCTCACAGCTTATTGGCGTGTCGGCATTAGTTTGCCTCTCCAGAGCAGGAGGGAGGTCGGACAGAGCGGCTCCTCTGTCTGCTCTCGCCTCCGGCAGCTTGGCTGCTTCAACTGTCTGATCGGCTAGAGAAAGGAAGGCTGAGAGAGAGGAGGAGGAAATAAAGGCAGCAGAGAGAGGAGGAAGAGAGAGAGGCAGGGGAGGGAGAGAGAGGGAGACAAAAAAAAACAGCAGAGAAGTACAGAAAAAGGGGAGAAGCTAAAAGAAAAGACAGAAGATGAAAAACAGAAAGGTGAGGAAGAAGCAAAGTTAAAGACAAACAGCAGAGGAAAGAAGCGGAAGGATGAGGCTGAGAACAGGAAGTAGGGGCAGAGAGATAAATGAATGTAATCAGGGATTTGATAACGCAATTGAAAAGAAATCAATGGGAAGTGGTACGATGAGAAGAAAAAACAGAATAGAAGTAGATGGTAGTAATCACAAGACAAAGAATTCAGCAAAGGTAGTCAACCAAGGAAGAGAGACTGACAGCTCGGCCAGAGGGAGAAGAGGGTGGATGGGTGGAGGCTCCCTAACAGGGCAATGCAATCAAAAGCAAAACAACGGAATGATACAAACAAAGCAAGAGGGCTCAACCTGTTACACTGGAGACATTCATTCTCTCCTCTGGCCTCAGGCACACCACAGGCATTCCCACAGAGGTCACATCATCAAAAGTACTAACTGGAGAGGTTAGCTATGTACTAGTTATGTACTTCATGGTACATTCATGTCATGAAACAAACATATCTTGAGTGTTACCATTATTCAGAAGTGTCATGATACTGCAACAACTTGATTTCTGATCCATTCTTAAGCCATAAGTAGTATATCAACCGCAAAAATCCCAGTAGGCAACAAAACAGTACAGGAATTCATAGTGCAAATCAGGCCAAAGGCTGTAGCAGAGAGGAAAAAACATAGGAAGAAGTTATTAACACAAATATTGGTATGATGCCGTTTCCCGCTCAGAAGAGCATCAATTCAGTCAGTGTGAAAGATGATCATCAGTCATAGAAAGCTGCAGTTTTGACAGCGATCTATCTGACTCTGATGATTCATCGATCACAGCTGTTCAGGGGATGCTGATTGAGAGTGTTGTCCATGCATTATTGGAAACTTTCTGAGACATTCAATGCACATTAGTTGTAAGTGAAACATAACTATCGGCAAATGCCTCGTCTGATTAATTGATTCGTCACCGCCTGCCATGTTTGTTTTTGTTGAGGGGACAGGACATCTCTCACTAAAACTAATGATGAGACAGGAGAGCTGGTGTCAAACCACAGTGACAGCTTGACAAAGTGCTGAGCAGAGTGTGTGTGCTTGTGGTTGGAGAAGTGTATGCATGTGTGTGTGTTTATGCGCATTGCTGAAATGTGAGTGTAAGTACATGCATATGTCAATGTCTTTGTGAGTGTGTGTGTGTGTGTGTGTGTTTCTATGTATGTTATACTGTATCTTGCCAGAGGAATCCCGCAGAAGGTCATGAATCCTGTCGAACACGAAGTCACGCAGAGCATGATTGATATACACAGTTACTTTATGGGAGCTGCTCATGCATGCCAATGACCTCTGTCTCCATTCACTTCATTCATGAGAGAACATTTAGATGCTTTGGCCCTTCCCCTGCCAACACCATTAGAAAGGAAAGGAAAGGAAAGGAAAGGAAAGGAAAGGAAAGGAAAGGAAAGGAAAGATGGAGAAGGAAATAATAGTGAACAGAGGGTACTTGAGAGAAAAGTCACAGACTTTATCGATTAACTGCAATAGAGGGAAGTGTTCATCTGACCCAAAAAAAAACTAATCACACACACACATGCACACACACGTGCGCACACTCAGAAAAAGCAGCCTCATGACAGCAGCATTTTTATCAGGATTCTTCTCTGTGGACAGGTTGGAGAGAGATCAAATGGTTGATGTCATGACCCCTTCCTTTTCATTTTGGCTCGAATGGAGCTCTAGATATCAAAACACATCTGGGATGTTGATTTAACTTCTGGCCCAAACATTAAATGGCGGTTAAAAAAAATGAAAGAACTAACCTCCAGTGACCTCTTAGGTGCTTTCAATCAACTCTAAATTGCTGTTTCCCTTCTTACACACTCATATAAACACACACACGCACTATGAAACAATAAATAACTCTTCAACTTAACTTTTTTTAAATCTTTTTTCCTGCAAATCCTTGAATGTGTTTTCCAGTGTATTATTATAAAGTCATCTGAATGTTTCACTGTTCCAGTAACTACATACAGCCTCCCTTAAACCAGAGTTGCGTCTCCCATACAAACATGAATTTAACTGGTGTTGAATTCAGTGGTAGGTTTCCAAACTCAGACTAAGCCTGCATAAACACCAGCAAGCTGCCATGTTTTTCACTGCCTTGTGGCTTCTAATTTGATTCTGGTCTTGGAGCCATCTACATCTGAATACAATCTCCATTTTACATTTTTTTTCCCTCTCAGGCAGATTCAAAGGTTAAAAAAGAAACAGGAGAGAAAACTGACATTGCTCATCTTAATTTGCATGCACATTCTAATACTGAAGCCCAGTCACTTAACTTCACAATAAATGGAGACAGATATTCAAACACAAGAACATTTTGGTTTGAGTCCAGTTACAAAGTAGCACTTTTAGACATAAACTGATTATAATTCTGTGTTAACCACCATAGAGTTTGACAAATATTGGAGCTTTTTGGAGTAAAAGAAACAATAAAATTTTATGCCAATCTTTGAAGTTTTATGATTATGCAAAAAAAAAAAAAAAATCTCAATACTGAACGTGTTCATTGTTTATTCCAGAATTGGTCTTGGCAACATGGAAAACAGCATTTAGAACACCATAAAACAAGCTGCATGATCTCCTACGCTTACTGTACTTGCTCATTTCTGTTTTTGCCAAATCCATATGTTATACGGATTTATACTATACCTACTGCAGCAGTGACAGTTTTGTCAGACCTTGGACAAACTTTGTTTTACAGGAATATTTCGACAATAGTCTGTGACAAAAAGTGATTTCATGGAGTACAAATTTCAAGTAATCATTGCTCCTGGCCAAGAAATCATCTAGTGTGTGACTCAATGTAAAACTACATCACCCTTTGGTTTTTGTACGGATTAAACCAGCAAGATGTGATAAGTTAATTAGTGAGCTTTAGAGGTGCTGGCAGGTGGTCTTGAACAGAGCCAGTCAAGCTGCCTCCCTGTTCCCAGACATTATGCTAAGTTAACTTAACGCTGACTGTGGTTTTATATTTACCTCAGGCATGACAGTGGTATCTGCCTGCAGGGCTGAAAGGGGGGTGATATATCAAATGAATTTGACTAACTAAATTGTTTGTTTTTGCACAATGCGTAAAATGTTCACACCATCAAATCAAGTTATTACAACATGCCCAAAAAGCTTACTTCTAGTCAAAAAGTAACAGAGGTGATAGCTAGCTACCTCATCTGAGGCACAACAAGAAAACAAATAAGCATATTGTTTTCCAAAACTATTTCTTTAAATGTGAAAATATTTAGAGTGCCTGACTGCTTTGCAAAACTATGTGTTTTCTATGCTCATGACATAGAAAACACAATAAAATCCTGCGGGCCCTGGAGTTCTTCAGTTCATCGAAAAGTGATATGTGGAAGCAGCCTGGTCAGAACAGTGAAAAATACAGATATCACTCCATCACACACCACGCTGAGAGGTAAGCCAACAGTAGTATGTGAATAAATTACACGCACACAAACACACGTGGACACCAATCATCACTTCCTTGAGGGAAGCTAAATGCAGAGTGCAAACAGAGGAAACAGCAAGAGAATGGATAGATGAGGAAAGTAGAAACATATTCAGGAGGCTATATAAATGAATGAATCTCTACATGTAAAGTAATTCATGCCTTCATTCTCTCAACATATTTCGGCTTGCAGGCTATTTGGTCTGTTTGCATTTGTTTGTCAGTTTTAATGCATGGTTTCATCTGTGAGCTCATGCATCTGTGCATTTATGAGCATGTCTCTATGCCTGCTTGTGCATGGTCTCCTATGTGGATGACCATTGGATGCGGCAGTAGAGAGTGTATCTGACAGTACTGACTGCGTACAGACAAAGCCATCAACAAGAACCTTGATTTACTTATCCACACAAATCGAAGGCTTTTCCAGTATGATGATTGGCATGTCAGGGTGTGTTTGATGGTGTGTGCATGCTGTGATATCTTGCATATGTGTGTGTACCTGTGTTTTTCAGTGAGCAGCGGTATGTTTTCCACCACAATCACTGTAAGAGCAGAAACAGATTGGGCGATCAACAGAAGTGTCAGATGACAGCGGCAGCTAATAAAGGGGATCACTGGAGACCAGAGGCTAGATTGGAAGGGCAGAGAGGTGGAGAAACAAAAAAACTGTAATGGAAAAGAGAGAGAGAAATAGAAGGAGACAGAGGGAAGAAGAGCAGCAGCTTCCTTGCAGCACTTCAGGCTTCATGTCCAAGGACAGTGAATCTTCTCTTTGAAATATTGTTCAATATAGATTATTGGCAAGCACAAAGCATGCAATCCTTGAGGAGAAGGGGGAAAGACTGAAATTCAAAAGATCCCCACTTTGTGCAGCCGGTTTCTTTGGACATAACTGAGCTTCTTTCAACATCAATGTAAAAGTTTGTCCATTTTCTAGTACTTTTTCAGCATACATTTCCCGAGAATAACATCACTGTGAAGTGCTTCACTGTAAGCCTAAGTTGTCTAAGTCACTGTAAGTTTAATGTAAGCATCGAAAAAGTAGCAGCTTGGTCTGAGCTCAAAAAGGTCCAAAACTAACTAATTATCCAGAAATTTGATTAAAAGAGTTGAAGAGAAAGGTGAAATTCCAGTTAAGTCTAGCAAACATGAGGCTGAGGCATATATGGTCACACAAACAGGTATATTTGATATGTGAATTAAATGACAGTAGTGTTGTGAAATGTAGACAGAAGAAGAAAAGACAACAAGCCAGAGGTGGAGGATTAGGGGTTGCATCTGCTGTGAGACCTGGAGTGATGTGAGGTGATCTGGGGTTTGTAGAGCACGGCCAAACATGAGTCGCTCTCCTCCATAAGAGCGTGTTTGCAACACTTGAGCTTTCCCAGGATGAAAAGATAACGAGAGAAGAGAGAGGGAGAGTTCCGACAAAGAGATGAAAACCGCTTAGATCTTTGGCACATACGGACAGAGGGGGAGACGAGAGGAGAGCAAGGAGCGGGAGGGAGGGAAGGAGAAGGGGAGAAAATAAAGAGAAATGTGTGACTGGCATTTTCTTTGTGAGGGCTTCATTCATACAGTCCGCTGTATCCTGTGTTGAAACTGACAGGCAGAGAAACGGGACAGCAGAGCGGAGGGAATGTAAGCAGTTTATTTCACACCAGCTAACAACCTTATTGGATGGATTAGCATGAAATTTAGACATTCATGGTCCCCTAAGGATATATCCTGCTGACTTTGGTGATCATCCAACTTTTCCTCTAGCTCCACCAGAAGGCAAAATTTTCCCTTGTGAAACATCAACATCTGCTCAATGGATTGGCGCAGAGACTATGACTTTGGCGATCCTCTGGCTTTTCCTCTGGAGTCGCCGCAAGTTGGACATTTATGGTTTTTGCATTAAATGTCTAAACAACTAATAGATGGATTGCAATGAAATTAGCCCTAAACACATTCATGTTCATCTCAGGAAGAAATGTAATATCTTTCACTTGGTTTGGTTTGGTTTGGTTTATGACCAAATAACTGCAAAACTAATGCAGTTTAACTAATACAGCCTTGTGTGTAGGCTATTTTGTGTGCTGATTAGCACATCTTAGAATGCTAACATGCTAAACTAAACTGGTGCTTAAGATAATCATATTGGTACTGTCGCTGTGAGATGGTTAGCATGCCGATGTTGGTATTTGTATTAGCATTGTCACCGAGATAACTGATAAATGATGATGACTTTACTGAAAAAATGCTGGATAACTGTTGAATCATCGGCTGATAATTTCAGCACCAGTGTACACTGAAGCCAACTGTAGATAACTCAGTGTCTGACAGTCAGTTTTGAAGTCATGCAGAAGTCATAAATAGGATCATTGTTAAAGCTTGTATTTCTGGAGCCCCACTGAAACCTGAGTGTTAATGATAGCGAGGACAGTGTTTGTGAACTGAAAGTATACTGGCCAACACTGACTGAAGCTATAAAAAGGTCAAATTGACATTGGAATATAGTGTATGTATATGTTCATATTAAATCATCTTGACGAGTAAATTAATGCTGCTGGATATCAGAGTAGCCGGTGTAAATCGGCCTAAAGTGAAGGAAACAAGATCCTCAATTACCTCCTTTTTGAGACTGAACAATACATCAGTGTGCAGTTAGAGTTACAACAGCACATATTGATATCTTGATTAGAGTTTAAAGTGTTCAGACAAAGTCGTACACACAGACAAATCCACACACACACCTACACACACTCAAGCACAGTGCTCTGAGTGGAGCTTAGGGCGGCTAAAAACAACAGTAGCTCTCTGTAACAAAGTTACCATCATCACAAGTATCATGTTCAGAGTTAGGCAATGATGTGAAACTTTCATTTTGATTCTCTCGATACCGTGCGATGTTATCTGAGCTGCACAAAATCTTCATCAACAAAAACAATTTATTATTTAAATAATTAATTTTTTTCTCATGTAACATAAACGTCTCAAATCATATCAGACTTCTCTTATGGACACTCATCTCATATTGACCACAAACCTCCTCCTGGGGATTTTCAGAAGTCATTCTCATTCAAATCTTTTAATAGTCTTACTGAGCTTAATGGGGCACCTTGGTATGAATCCCTGCTATCTAATGTTTAAGCTTGTCCCTTGACAGTGTCGTCACAGGTTATCTACCCTCTCTGCGCCTACTCTCCTGCTGTTCCATTGCACATTCTCAATTGTGTTTAATATCATTAAGAAATAAATCAATCTTAGAGGACAGGAGGGAAGCAAGAGATACAGGCATTGCTGATTCACACCTCCTTGTAGAAAACTTAGAAGTGTGAGTGATGTTTGAGATTTGCACTTCACGCTTCCTACATCATCATTCTCACCAACCTTTGGGTCTCTCAACGCAACACAAGCATCTGTTAAGACAAGAAAATACAATGAGAGCAAGGGAGAGAGAGAAACAGGCGGAGGGCAGCAGCAGCTGGTGAGGCTTCTAAATTACAGCAAAGGTTTTGCTGCTTTTATTGTGTGTGTGTGTGTGTGTGTGTGTGTGTGTGTGTGTGTGTGTGTGTGTACTGTTTCTTACTGTGTTTGTGCAGCATTTGCCACATGAACCCCCTTCTGTGTAACATACAGTATGGTTATTCTAGTCAATGTAGCTTTCTGAAGCAAGATGGGCATGGCAGGGAGAGACAAGGAAAAGTCTCTCCACTGTATAGTTTCTGTGATTATACTGTGATGGAGGGGAGAGGAGAGATAACAGAAAGTCACAAGGCAGAGAGCAAAACACCCAAATAACAGGGAGAAATGAGAGCAGAGGAAAAAAGCACTGTATTTAGGAGGAAAGAGAGAAGCAATGAAGACAAGGCAGTGTGGCATGGAGGTCATGTGCTCCACATCATCTGTCAGCCTGACTGTCAACCTGACCTTATTCTACTCAACCATAATGCTCCAACTCACTTTGATGGCGCACACACACATCCACAGCAACAAATAACAAGAGACACACTTGACACACTGCAGCACTGCATTTGAACAAAAGAAAGAATTCTTGCATTTGTGTGTGCATCTCCGTGGAAAGTGCAGCTGACCAGCCGACAATGCATAGCGGTCAGTCCAGGTGAAGTGGTTGGAAGGAGGGAGGTACTCAGAAAGGATGTCGATAAAGAGGAGAGCGAGGAAAAACGCTTGAATGAAAGGTCAGAGTAAGAGCTGGAGGTAAGGAGGGAGGCAGATGTGTGTGTGTGTGTTTGTGCTGCATGGTGGGGAGGTGGGCGGTGGAGGGAAAGCTCCTCACAAGCAGTGGCAAGGTATTACATATTCTATCCGATTTAATGGTCATGCTAATAAAGTGACTGAAATTGGAAAACTGAAACTAACAGAGAAAGGAAGACAGACAGACGAAGAGTCACAGACACAGAAATGCTGAGGCAGAAGAGCAGGTAGAGATCCAGACTTAACGGTGACATCACAGAGCAAGAGAGAGAGAGAGAGAATGAAGTGAGAGCGACTGCAATTACTTCAGAACTTAAATGGAACTCCCTTTGAGCCTGTCAAAACAGCCAGACTCTGGATATTGATATTAGTCTCACACAGAACCACTGGATCCATTTAACCAGTTGACAAATAATACTTCATTAATGTGTCACACTTCATTTCACACAGGCCTTTTCAGCTGCTATCAGGATTTAATGAAGAGCTGGCTCACAATAAAGGCGGGTGTCGACAACTATGTGGGTAGAAGGCCTGGCATCATTTTGTCATGTTCAGATCTGTGAGGACATGGATGGATGGATGGATGGACACAAAGAGACATATAACTATATATTGTAGTTTTCCAGTTGTTCATACAATTCCTCTGTCATGTTAGAGAAATACATTAATTCATACAAAAAGGTAATGGTGTCTGGCCCATTTAACTGCTGTGAACACCATAATAAAGGTGTGTCATTCCATGCTAATACTTGAGAATAACTACAGTTGACAATCATTATTTCAGAGGTAAAACAATAGGAGAAAATGGTATATGATTATAGTAAATGACAGGGAGACAAAGTCAAGTGCCACTAAATAAAGCTGCCTTGCACTCTGGTATTTTTTCCCACAATATGTATTTTCAGAGATCTTTCTGAAAATATATAATATCAGGCTGTTTTATTTACTGCTCAGGTCAAGACACCAGGGGGCTGGAGTGCCATATGAGAAAGACAGGAGTAGTGCTGATTGATGACATTCTTACATTGCTACCACAGCAGTACAATAAATAAGAACAGAATACAACAGAATGCAATAAAGTCAGAAATAAGTTGTCAGATACCACACACACTGGTGATGTAATGATTGAGAATTTGTTTTTGTATACAGATGGATGGCAAACCGAAGTAAGAACCAACCTGAAGTGTTGTATGAAGGCATTGTGACTGTCCAGAACAGCTTCAGTGGTCTTTGGCATGGATTCTGTATCACTGCCTGATGAATATTTAAAATAGGGCAAAAAGTAAACCTACATGAATTACAATTTGAGATAATGACATTTAAGTTTTATTCATGAGATACCAGCATGTACTGCATACCAGAGCTAGCAATATGGTTTTGTACCAGGTGTTTATGATACTAGCAAAGTAGACTGATGACTCAAAGGCATGTTCTTTAAAGTGTTATATTTTTAGACATGATAAGACTATAATGTAATGTCAGACGGCTAACTGTTTATCATTCAGAGTAAGGGAGGTGTAGAAGACAGTTAAGGTGTATGGGAGCTAACATCTGGCAAACACAAGCCGTGATAATTACAGCTCTTGAAGGTGTGTGGAGGAGAAGGGAGGGAAATGAAATGAAAAGAAGAGACAATGCATGTTAACAACTGTTTTGTGAAACTGTAAATCTGTCTCATCTGAAAACAACAAAATGTTGACAACAAAAACTCAGCCCTTCAAACAAGCTGCAACACAACGCTGCAAGCTGCTTAGGACGACTGTTATGGAAATCATCCCATAGTCAAGCGGTACACAGCAAACACAACTAAAAATAGTTAGCCCATTTCTTTTGCATGATGTCCAGTGTGAACAATGTCCACAGTTTGTGAGGCGGGAGGACCAGAGAGCTGGAGAGGGAGGGAAGTAGGAGAGGCGAGCTGTGACAGACTTCATAGGTGCACCCAGTACCATCAGCTATGATGGATTATCACCTATAGGCCTGCCCTGGAAGCACCCTAAAATTAAATTGGAGCGGCAAGCTGCACGCTAGAACCTGACAGGAGCAGCTGGCCAAGGATAACCTTCATGCGGCTGTTTGGCTTCAAAGCCAAAGATGGGTCAATATTAAAAAAAGAGGAAAAAAGCAAGGTCTGCAGGTTAATCTGAAGTACAAAACTTTTGAACTTGAAATGTTGTATTTTTTTGAGAGAACAGATATAAAATATGCCACTAAATACATCCCTCCGCTTTCTGAACTGCTGTATGAAGTTGCTCAGGGCTGAAACCTATCCCAGCATGCATTGGGCATAGGTGGTGGTAGTAATATAGCAATATCACAGTGTAGAAATATTCTGTTAGTAAGTAAAACTCATCCATTCAAAGTCTTACACAAACAAAAGCATCAAAATATAATTAGAGTCCAAACAGTAAAAGTATTCACACAGAACGGCCCATTTCATTAATTCCATTAATCATCCTTGATTCTGGTTGGGGGAAATGGGCAATATTAGATTTCAGTGAGTTTCAACCTTATATTGTGACTGATTGAAAGGCAGCACTGAGTACAAATCTCTCCCCATCTAGATATTTTACCACATCTCTGTGATTATCACTCTAATTTACCTTTTAATATCCACCTGTAACCTAGCAACCTCTGATTGGTGACGTCCTGGGCTACAAAAGCTCAGCAGCATCACACGACAACAATTTCAAATCTATTTTCTCTCTGGAGGTCTGAACGAGCCTTTCCTCAGCTAGGTAGGTCTAATAAAGACATGTAGTTGTGCATAATGTGGGGCCACACAGCCAGCACGATCAGCCAGATGTCACTCATGTTGTTTTGTAGCAGCCAGCAATACACACACACACGCACGCACACACGCACTCAAATAATATTCAGAACTCAACATGTGACCTCAGTTATTTAAGAGTTTATTTTGTCCAAACCAGACTTGGTGGTGAGTGTTGAAACAGTAAAAGATGAACCAAGATGTTTTTGTGGGTTTGATTTTTTTCTGTTGAGTCTAAATGAAGAGTGTTTTAGGAAATCTGTGAATGGAGTCTGGTGGCTTTGGCAAGAGCAATACAGCAGCTGTTTCTGGTGACACAAAAAAGATCTTACACTTTAAGAAAAATGTCAATTTCTGCAGGGATCCTTTCCATAATGTTGTCAGACACTTAAAATGAGCCGTCACAGGCAAAAGCAAACACCTTTAGTGGACGTACATTGTGTAAACACATGGAGGGATTACACTGCAGTGTGCTTCGTGGCTGCCGGCTGCAGCGCTCTCACTCAATACTGGACCAATTTCAAAAATTGTTGTCTCCATTAGTCACTTAGACACAAAACATGGCAAATAGGGTCCATAAACACAGATAATATTTGACCAGAACTTCTCCCATTTGTCCGGGACACTGAAACCTTTCAGGACACGTGGATCCGCACCAATTGGAAACTCAACCTGACGCACAAAACATCACTTTCATTACTTGATAATGAAATGTAGGTCAAGCTGAAACAACCAAATAATTCAACAAGGACAGTATTTTATTTGTTTGTATTGTAATGTGTGGGTGTGTAGATCTTTTGCAAGATACGTTTGTGCTGTTTACACTTGTATTGGTTTGCCCTCTAATGGATGCAATGTGGCAAAATAGATATTTTCCAGAAGAAAAAACCCTACATAATTTTTTGCCATTTTTTACAGCCTTACTCTCTATATACTCTCTTTCTCCTTGTGATAATTACAATAATTATTGTTATACAGTTTA
Source organism: Chaetodon trifasciatus (assembly GCA_037975065.1). NCBI lineage: Eukaryota > Metazoa > Chordata > Actinopteri > Chaetodontiformes > Chaetodontidae > Chaetodon > Chaetodon trifasciatus. The sequence continues at coordinate 19,360,832 of JBBMOE010000001.1, forward strand.
AGAACAATGTATACTACATTAATAAGTGGTTTTATGAACTTGCCATATACAGAATGTTAAAATGTAATATCGATATGGTCTTCTGATAACTTGTCTTATGTGACCTGCGGTCTTTTCTATCATTTCATTCTTCCTCCTGTCTTGAAAACATAAATCCTGCTGTGGAACTCAGACCTAAAGAGTTTCTTGTCAATTCCTGAATGAGAAGTTCAGCTTTTACTAAGTGAGAAGGTAAATTCCAATGAATCCCATTCGCTCATGTGTTTCACACAGTTTGGGGCTGTGATCATTAATAACAGAAGATCTCAATAAATTAGGGGCTGAATAATTTCAGAGGAGCTGTTGAACTAAGAGTGGAGTGATAAAACAATACCCCGATTCAGGATGTTCAGAATTTTCTAATGATGTGTTTAAAAAGGAAAAAGTCGAGCTAGAAATACCTTAAAATGACTTCAGTGACAGGAAAGATTTTGTGACAGAAATGAACCTGAACAGATAAAGGCTTGCACTGAAAATCTCAGAGCCTCAAACCCTTGGAGGGTATTCATGTCTGTCTGTCTGTCTGTCTGTCTGTCTGTCTGTCTGTCTGTCTGTCTGTCTGTCTGTCTGTCTGCTGTTCGTATATTACATCTCTTTATATACTATGATAATGCTTGTGTCCCCCATGACATATTTGATGTAATATATATCAGTCAAACTGCAATCTCGCACAGGCAGAAGAACACTGAGGGCGGATAAAGATCCCAGTGGATTATTTTCCAACTGAGGCTGCATCAGATACTGACTTAGCCAGCAGGAATGAACAGTAAGCCCCAAAATTCATTGCAAGAGAGAGGAATTGCATCCAAACAGGGCTTATAGTCAAGATATGCAGCCAGTTGAAACACAGTAAAGTAAAAACAGACATCTGTGCTTCTTAATTGACTGTGTGATGCTGACGGTCTGTTTCCATTTGTGACAATATGTTCATGCCTGCTTTCTCTCCAAGGTAGCTTTGGATCCAGGTGGACACAAACTTCAGAGCAACAATCTGATCTTTGATTATTCCCACCTTTCTTTTTCTTTTTTGTCTGTCTCTTCATCTTTGCAAACATACTAGTCTGAGGAACACTGTGTCCATTATGAACAAAGTAAAAGAAGAAAAGCAGAGCATATTGCAGCAGCGCCTGTGTACCTATGGTTCACGAGTCTAGTCAGGGTGGGGGAACTGTGCCTGGAGGGTCCCGGTGGCTCGAGAAGGTTGCTGACCTGTTTTTTCAAGGCATTTCTTAGCCTACAGGATGAGAGACAATATTTCCCAGATTTGCAATATGAGCCACAAAAAACAAATATGTGCTGTGACTAAATACATTTGAAAGACAGTCAGTGACTCATCAACGATGTGTTATTTAACAATAGATTAAATATTAACTAGCAGCTGAACAGTCAGACTCTAACCCTCGAGGAGGGTGGATCGTAAGAGAGTAACAGATTGACAAAGAGAGCAAAAACGAGCAGGTGACAGCGAGAAAAGCATCGAAAGGACAAATGCACAATTGGTAAAGAGTGAAAAGACAGAAAGAGGACAAATAGTGAGAGAAAGACAGAAACAAATCCAACTAGAGGGTGTCTTGATTCCAAAAGCAACTAAAGCATGGAGCTGCTTTCCTGCACTGGCCTCCACCTAATGTCCTGTTTGTCCTGTCCTTTCTTATATTAATATATTAATATTATGTGCTTCAAGCCAAACTGATTATTTACTACGTGATTAAAACATTTCATCAGCTAAAACCACCATGAAAGATGAATAAAGGCAATCATGACATCACATTCTAACACTTTTTGTTTACCCATACTAACTTTTTCTAAACTCTTATACAACAATGCCTACGTCACACAATTAGCCAAAAAGTTAATTTTCTCCTCAAAACTGAAACTTTTCATATATCAGTTCTACCTGCATATAATAGACAATATGAAATACATTGTTTGTTTGCAAATTATCTAAAAGTCAATGAGTCATATTTACTTTACAGAACGCAAAGTAGAAAAAATAGGAAGTGACAGAACTGCTGCAGTAAAAGCTTTATTAGCAACATGGAGTATCTGCCAGTCATCCACAATGAATCCAACATACAGCATTTTGTCCCAAATGTGTAAAAACACACAAATACAGTAAATAGGCACAGCAGGGAAAAGACATGTCTTGTTCTAATCAAAATGATCTTCAGCATCTGGCCACATGTTCTTGTCCACGTCTTATGCCGTCTCTTGCTATGCACCTTGGATGGAGATGCCTGGCATGCCTTATACACCCCTGGCGGTCTTTAGCTGAATTGTCTCTGCAGCCGGCAAACATTGCTTTCACAAGGGGCATTTGGTCATGTGGCTGATCATCACACACTTTCCACCTCCGGGCAGAAAAAATTCCTCAGTGGGATTGAGAAAAGGTGAGTGGGGGGAATGCTGCATTGTCCCATGGAATCACAAATGTCCCCATACTTCCTCCCACCTGTTCCCTCTCTGCTTCTGGCACCAGTTGCTGGTGGAGGTCATCTGCAAACAAAATAAGACGCTCAATGTTGTGGGGACCAATCTGTCACTTCTGCACAACCAAACTCAAGTTTGCAGCACACATTGTGATATTTGCTTTTCTCTGACCCAGAGCATCAATGGTGGCCCATTTCCTGATGATGTTTCTTTCCTGCCAACATGTTTTTGCCAGGGTTAACCCCGTCTTGTCTACATAAAAGATTTCTTGTGGGGTCGGATTCGCCTCCAACTCCAACTCCTCCAAGTAATGACATAGTATGGTAAATTCTTTTCAGTATATCTTACTATACTATGCTGCAACCTATGCTTACATGGACATTTTGAAAAGACACCATACCTGGAAATGTTCGTGCTGGAGTTCCTTGACATGCTCACACTTCTGTTCAAAAGGAACGTGTTCTGTCAGAGTCTGAGCAATGGTAGTCAGGCTGATGCTTTCCACATTGTGAAATACCAGGTTGTCCTCTACAATACTGGTCTGAACGTCTCAGTTTTATCTCATTATCAGCAGTGATCAATCTTGATGGCACACTCTTAGTCTTCAATGAGGAGGAGTCCTTTGGAGCAGCAGCTCCAAAACGAGGTGCTGTGGCACACTGTTGGGCCATGATGCAAATCCAGGTGTGCTGTGGGATTTCATGACAACCATACATTATTACTGCTATATACTAATTGCGCCAAAACACGAGCCTTGTCTCTGGAGTCTGGCAGGAGGAGGAGTAATCGACCGATGTGTACATTTTCCAGTCCAGGAGTTGCCATTTTGTTGGAGCTTTGTGGGGTCCCATGGTAAAACCTGGAGTGGGCTTTTGAGTTGACTTTCTTTTTGTAGTTGTGAACTTGATGACACACACACACACACACACACACACACACTTACTTTTCTGTCCCTCCCTCTTTTCAGTTCCATTACTTAATTTCTCATTTTTGACCTGTCTGAATCATGTAAATGAGTGTGTTGCTTTGCTGTGATGTAATTTCATAAAGTTTCAAAGGAATCCTTGAATTATGTTGAGTAATATGGTTGTTTGTGAAATTTTTTTCGGCATTAGTAAATAAAAACAAACTCAAGAGAGTGACAAGAGTAAAGATGATTTGTTATAGGAGCTATTTTGCACTGATATGAATACAGGAAAAGGAAAATTCTGGATGGTGGAAGCCACAGTGAGGTCTGGCTGGATTCTTTCACCAGCCTCTCTCAGTGATTGGCCATGGGTTATCACATGGTCCCCCCTCCCAAATTTCACTGTCAACCTTGTCCTGGACCAACTACTCCGCTCCCTGGATATTTTTTTTTTCTCTTGCTGCTCCTCTCTGTGTTGTTCTGTATCCATTATGACCAAATTTAATTCAAAAAGTCCCCTTTTCACTGTGTATGTACATGTAATTGACAGAACTTCAACACATCGCTGTCTCCAACTGAGATTACAATGTCTATTTTACACATCTTAAATCAACTATTTCTCAGAGTTTCAATGATCTGTTCAGTCAAAAATGCTGATCAGCTGTTTCAGTGTAGCCTTTGAGCTGCTGTGGCCAGACAGGCTTTGAACATTGGTTTTTCAGTTCTGGCATGCTGTCTGCAAACACTTGTAAATAGGACAAGGCAGATCCATAATTTTGGTATTAGGTAAACTTGTACATAGAGAAAATTTAAGCATTTTAGAAACGCATTAATTGACAGCATTTTCTGTGAAAGCAACATGAATTGAGTTGATGTATGGATCAGGACAGAAGGATGTTGTGTTAGTTGTGTTTTGAAAATTGAACTACAGAGGGTGGTAAGACGTTAGCAAGTGACTGTAATAACTCTTGTAATAAATATGAAGTGAGGAACAGAGAATGCTTCTCTGAGGGGGAAATTACACACAGAGTGCCATTTTGGATACTTAAGAGGGTGGTAATGAATTAAAAAATAGTGTCAAATTGGTCATGGTAGAGTAATTTTGTACTTCCAACACAAAACTAATATTTAATCAACGCATTTAACAGTTTCTGTTGTGCAACAAACGTGGCAAACAATGAGTGTAAATCAGCATATGTACAGTAAGTCGTACCATTAGCAATAAGACATTTAGTGATTTTGTGTATGCGTGTAGGAATATGTTCCTCTCACAGACAGATACTGAACATACAAACACACAAACAGCATCAACCCTCCCTGCACACACAGAGCATCAGGCCCTTTGAGCTCTCTGTGTTGTCATCCCGGCACCTCTGTAGTTTCACTCTGGGCTTCAGAAAGAGAAAAGTGGGAGAAAAAAACAAGACAACAGAGTCTTTTGAAGTCTCCTCTCTCCTGTTTTGTCAAAGAATTTTGACAAGAGTGGAGGAGGAGCGTTGATGAGAACAGGTGGAGATGGCTCCTAATTGGCTGCGTGAAGAAGCAGAGGACAACGCCAAGGAGGCTTCCTGATAAACCATAAAGCTGTGAGTGACGGCGTGTGTGTGCATGGTGACAACATACACAGAGTATTCCACAGTGCTTGTACCTGGAGACAGACCTCTCACTAAAGGTCTGCAATTCAATTTATTGTCATTCATTCCAGTGAAACTGCCACAATCAGTGGATTCATTTACAGGGCTGAAGCAAATCTGTATACATCTTTCACAAACTTTGGCCTGCCAATTTGCGCTGTTGACCCTCAACAAGCCATCTTGACAATCCGTACTTTTGAGGTAACAAAGAGCTAGATAGTCCAAAATGGTGAACACTATTAGCTGTGCTGTACCCTTCATGTATATTTAACCCCCTCTGCCAGAGTATAAAATGCTCTACAAAAGAGGAATGGTTTGCTGCTATATAGGAATCAATGGTTCAAATACATCTTTTCAAATAACCGTGTGAACTAATTTATTCCATTAGCAACCGAGCTAATGTGCTTGGTAGCTGACAGTTAGCAAGCTTGTTCTTAGAATTAAATTATCTTGAATCCTGAGGACCAAATACCAGGGACGATTAAACAGCACAGAAAAAGTGGAAATAATTGGAATAATTTCATTCATCATGGAAAATAGCAAAAGTGTATTCATTTCTCAGTGTTATCCTGGTAAGAAATACTGTCTTGGAGAGAGCATAGACTAACGTCTCATATTAGAGAAGTCAACAATTGCAAATTTTGAAAAATTAAAGCGCTGTTTTTATTGATATCACACTGTCATCAGTGGGCCTTTTTGCACAAATGTTATAACCTACATCTGTATCAATTCCACGGCTTGTGAGAAGGAACAGGCAGCTGTAATGCAGTATTCATTTCAGTAATAATGCAGTACTTCTCTGCAGGGGTAATGAAGAACAGAATGAGGAAAAGTAGGATGGGGGATTTCTATAATGACCTTTACCATAAACGTGATTCAAAAGCATATAATATAGCAAGATCTTTCTCAAGGTGTTATGAGTACAAGATACAGTTGAAACAAAGCTTTTCTTCTGCTTTTCTCATAGGCTATAATGTACAGCAATGCAGGGGATTTAATATTCTGGATACTCTGTCAATCTGAATATTCTGTCACATCTCAACAACTGCAACACAATATGGGTCATTGTAGAAGAAGCCGAGAAATATATGTCACAATAAAAAGACAAGACACTCAAAATATGCACACATGCACACACACACATGCACACAACTCGTTGAGAAAATCCCCAGATGCTGTTTGAGTCTCACAACCAACTTTTCAACACAACCATTAGAGGCCTGGAAGAGTGGAGGAGGCAGGAGAGAGTGAGATAAAGTGACAGAGAGGAAAAAAGGCTTGAAGAGCAAAATGAGAGGTGAGGGGAAGAAAAGTAAATTAGAAAGTCACGAATGAAAAGAGGCAGAAAGAGGAAAGAAAGAAAATCAAACGAGTAACAGAAAAAGTGAAGAGGGAAATCATCAAAAAAAGGAACAAGAGAGAAAGTAAGAAAGACAGAGCACAAAAAAGAGAGAGAAAGACGATGACAAAGACAAGGGGAGAGTAGAAAAAGCAAAAGTAGAGAGCGAGCGATGTGCTGTCACTGAGTGAAATGCCACCCAGCCTGTCACATATCTCTACAATATTAATTACACTGTGCCACGCTTCTGAATAATGGAACAGCCCTATTTAACCAGACTGAATAATTTAGCAGCTGCTTGGCCTAGTGTATATAACAGGATCGATAAGCACCAAGTACAGGTAATGAAATTCCAAAGGGAACCTCAAGGAGGAAAGTTGAGTTCACCTGCACTCAGAGTTAGAGCCCATCCAGGGTGTGTTAATGTGTGCACACTCGTTGTATTTACTGATGCATTATGTGTACTTAGAAATAGAGTTTTTTGAGAAGACTGTGTGTGTGTGTGTGTGTGTGTGTGTGTGTGTGTGTGTGTGTGTGTGTGTGTGTGTGTGTGTGTGTGTGTGTTAGCTTGCACTCTTGTGTTTGGAATTCTTACATACAAAACAATACAGGTGCAACGAGGCGCCATTATTTATTTTGTCTCTCTTGCAACCGAACCTGGTGAGAGCTCTGATGCTGGATTGCCCAGTTTATGTAAGGATAGTTGAGTGAAGCACCCATTTAAAGCATTTTATGCTGATAAAGTTCTGTATCAGATCAATGTTAAAAAAACATGAAACCCACCTGAGGGAAACTGAACTTCTCAGCAACGGTTCAGGCAATTTATTGTCAGTGTTGGGTTTATGTAGGGTATAGCAACATGGCTTACACTGACGGTGTGCAGGCAATGTGTTTTTCTTAATCTTCATATCAAGAAACAGGCTCAGTGAGAGCAATGCCATCTATGTTGTTAACTAGATGTTTATTCACCACTTATTTTAACTCAAATCATCATCTTTCCCTCAACCTAACCAAGTTGTTTTAGTGCATAAACATAACCAAACACCATTTTCTGATCCTAAGAGGAGTTACGGGTTAGGGTTGGGGGTCACTTTCCCACCTGGTAGAGCCCCACCAGGGCTTGAACTGGTCACCCTTCCCAATTATCAGATTTTTATCAGAACTGAATTGACAAAGAAATTAAATCAAACAGTCAATATGAAACAAATTCCTGAATAACATCTCCCTCTCTTTCTACAATCCCAATCCCAAAATAGTTGGGACGCTGTGTAAAACATAAATAAAAACAGAATGCAGTCATTTGCAAACAAACTGTGTTTACCAACAAGGGTTTAACGAAGTGTTCATGAGTCCATGTAATCTCCTTCATACAATCATGTGTTCACAAAATGGTGAGCGACTGAGCCTTTCCAGTATTCCCCTTGCAGGTTACCAATCAACCTGTTTACCTGTGGAATGTTCCAAACAGGTGTTTTTGGAGCATTTCACAACTTACTTAGTCTTTTTTTTTGATGAGGTCAAACAGTAAATATAATATAATAAAATAATTTTATTTGGACTATTTTGAACAACTATATGCCAAAAAAGATGAGCCAATTATCACATTCTGTTTTATTTATGTGTAACACAGTGTCCCAACCTTTTCGAAATAGGGGTTATACAGCTCTGCTGTTGCAGAGTGGCCTCTCAGCCCATAAATGCATATGATTCATTGATATATTGAAGACTGGATGTGTTACAGTAAAAGCAGAACTTGCTCACTCATCACACGCAGCCCATGATGAATGAACACTGGTGTTTTTCCCCTGGCTCCACCTGGCCCGCATCAACAAGGTTTAGCCCACTGGGATGTGCACACTGCGCTTCTACTCTAAGATTATGTAGTTGATGTCACTTTCTGGGCTCTGATTAACTATTAAAATTTGAACTGTTTTTGGTTTATAAGCTGATGCAAAGAGCAATAACTGATGTCCTGTTGGAAATACTGTGAATAATGGTTAATAATGGTTTCTATAGCTATGAGATATGTTTTGTGGCAACCTGCTGCCACAGATACAGACATATGTAGATAGAAATATTCCTACAACCTTGGAATATACATAGTGTAACTGCAAACACACATAGACACACACATGCAGACATAATATGGTGTTAGCAGAAGAACGGCTTGCATGTAAACTGTTGTATTTAAGATTTAACATTCACATTCACACCAGTCTGCTCTCCTGACAAAAGGTTGAAGCAATAGTGGCTTTGTCCTTCCAGTGAAAATGTTTTCATATTGTGTATGTTCGTGTGTATCCCTTAGGTAATCGTCATGTGCATGCATTCACATGTGAGCAAGCGTCTATGCAAATGTCTTGAGGGAGGCTGTGTGTATGTACAGTGCTTCTGCTGGGCACGGCAACCAAACAATTAATCAGCCCTGCCATCCTCCCCTCCCTGGGAAATGGATGTAAGCAAAAAGTTAAAAGACTTAATTCATAAATAAATCACACAGTAAATAATAGGTGTTTGTGTTGCCCACGACAGTACACAAGGCTGTATGTAAGCCAAGGGAGGGAGAAGATTTACTCTCACACGCTGCACATGCTGGATGAGGCAAGACTGCTGAAGACAATAAATATGCAATACCAGTGGATGGTAGTGAATACAACAGGTACAAAAAAGCAAAGGATGAGGCAAGAATGAAGGAGATGGAACAAAAGAGAGTGGGGAGGAGGAGGAGGGGTAGGATGCTGGAAGAGAATGAGACATGAGGGAATCATGAAAGAGGCAGAGATGGAGCAAAAAGCACATGGAGAGAATGAGAAGATGCAAGGATGCAGAGGAGAGAAAGCTGGAAGATAGGAGAGATGATGATATATTGCAGAGATGGAGAAATGAGGAGAAAGAGGATGGAGTAAGACAGACAGGTGGGGCTTTTTACTGTATTGCATGTTAGATACAGCAGCATAAAGCATACATTTTTGCTCAACAGCTGTGTTTACATGAATAGTTTTGCTGCAAAAAGTTAAATATCAATCACTGTTTTACATTTGACACTTTTTAGTAACGGTCCACACTACATTCATCCTGAACATGCAGGACTTAACATAAGAAGAACTGAAGACAATGCAGCTCGATGCACAGGCACCACTGGCACTGCTTTACTTTTTCAGCACACTCAGTAAGAATACACGGTTAACACGCCATGGAATGATTAAACATTCACATGCAAAAAGAGAGGAAGAGAGATAATCATATGCACACACGATATACTTACTCAAGCACATATTTTCTAGTTTGCCATGAATCCTTACAGGCATTGAGCCACAGCCTATAGAGTTATTACATCTCCACATTCTCTCTCTCTCTCTCTCTCTCTCTCTCTCTCTCTCTCTCTCTCTCTCTGTCTCTCCCATAATCGGCTCATTCTCCGACTTGGTTTCTCTCCCAACTCATCTGGAAAACCCAGCCATCACTGAGGTCATTGTCTCTCAATGAATGGTCATTACTTCGGGGATAAAATGTACTTTTGGGCCCTGCTTGAAGCTACAACAACCTTGTCCATTTGCAGCCTGCCTTTTGTAGCCATTTAAATTGGTCAAGGTAGACTGCAAATACAAAGTGATGATGCCTAATGCCTCAATAGCTAAAAAAACATCCATCAGAGTTCAGTGATTTGCTGCACCGAGCCAAATGATGGATGATCATTTCCTTTTGATAATCATCTCATTTTTTTTTTGCATCTTTTGCATTAAACCTATGATATCTCTTTGAAATCCTCAGATGCATTTTGAAGTCTCGTTTTAACACCTCTGACAAATAGCACAATCATAATTTCTAATTTTGTTTTCAATTTCCTGCTGGTCGTTTGCATAGGTGAGCACCAATTGAATCAAGCAGAGATCATCTGTCTTGAACTACACTATGGGGCTCTCCACAGATACACCAGAGTCTTCTTTATTTCATTTGTGGTCAGACAGACGCTCTATACCTTGCTGTAGCTGAGAAAATTATATTTTGGGTTCAATCCTTCTCACACACAAACGCACATGCATACACACATGCGCCTGTGTCTTCAAATATCCCTCCCCATCCCCCTATGGAGCTTGCCTTTTTCCCAATGACTTTCATTTTTTATTAGTGCGCTTGGCATCTGATTAATTCCCTTTTGGAGTGTTAATTAGCTGAGCTGCTCTGCTCCGACTGTCTATACACAATAAGGTCAAGACAACAATGACAAAACCATCAGGTTTCTTCGAGAGCAACTCAAAGGTTCACTGCCTGTGACAATACAAGCCCTTTTTTTAACGGACAAGTCAGTTTCTTTTGATTCTGACATGAATAGCAGCAGAAAAAACGAGGTGACCTGCACAAACATGAATGAATTCAAACAGTAGTCTGACTACAGCGCTAACAAGATTGTCCTCACCAGAACAAAAACTGCTTTGGACGTTTGTGCAAATGTCCTCTTTGTGTTTCCCGACAAGCAACTTCTCACTATCTTGCAGATTCTCTCTGCAGCAAAGGCCAAAGTATCATGACAGTGCTACAGTGTTAGGCTGTGTGCAGATAGATAACGACACTGCATGAAAAAATGCTGCACCCTCATTCATTGGGGAGGCACCACCATGGGGTGCAAACAGGACAAAAACTGAACATCAGCCCATAGTGCAACATCACCCAGCACAGCACTGACAATTGGAAATGTGCATTCTTATAGATAAACTAAATAAAAATTAAATAAACCTCATGTTTCTAATGTTTACTTCATGATCTTCACAATTATTGCTGCAGTGATCATTTTCTAGAATTGTTAAATGCTTCCTTGTAATGTTACAAACCACTGCGCTTTGTTTCGCTGTCTGATTGGCCTTTCAAAGTGATGAAGATACAGCTCAGACTGGACTGAACTATGACACCATGTCCTGTCTCTGTCCAACAAATGGTGCTACTTTCATTAACTGTAACCCAATTTATATGACCACTGTGGCCAAAAAGCATAAGTGCACAAAAGGCAGTCTTTCATGAAAAGTTATTGTGAAACATGGTTTTCAGGGGACAGCGACAACAGATGACACTGTCTTACATCAAGGACGTTTCCAGTGAAATCAAAATGGATTGGATTTCTTTTCCCACTGATGCAAAACACAAATGTTTGAGTGTCATTCCCTCAGAATGAAAGAGCCATGGCTGATTTGTAGACATCATTTTGCACAGATGTTCAACAACCACTGGGAAAAAATGTTTGTGGAGGACGCAAAGCAAAGACACCAGTTTCTCCCCTGACAGTAGCCTCAAAAGACGAAAATGCCACACAGCCCTAAAATAGCCACTTTTTTTAGACTGGGAAAGCTCTCTGCTGTGTTCATTCAGCATTGCTCTCTCCACCTGCACACCCTGAATGCAACACTATCAGGTGTTTCTAAATGGAAATCACTGGAGGAAAATTGTTCCACCAAAAAAGTAAATTAAAACATTCATCACAACAAACTTAGATTGATTATAACCAACAACATAAGAGTATCCAAGGGTTCAAAGTTTTTGTTTGCATGAGAAACAATCTGTCTCAGTCACTCTCGTTCAGCAGCACCACCGACACTCACTGTAACAGCGGCCCACGTTACCATGGCAATTAACTTGCGAATATCAAAGTCACAGAGACAAGAGGCTTATGACTTTCACACAGAGAGATCACTCAAGTGACAAATGGATTAATTAAAGGTTGGGCTTACTTCTACCCTGAAAGCAGTGATTGCATTATTTCCCCTGATCACAGGTAAACAAAGGCTTCTCGCCAACAATCGACATTTTGTGCAACTTCACATACAGCAGTATTACCAAACAGATTATATCTGTGGGAACACAACATGTAAGCAACTAATAACATTTTTGCACACAGATGTGATTTTGGCCAATCCTTTCTCTTGGGACTTGGATTTAGCGTTAAAGGATTAGTTCGGCATTTTGGGAAGTATACTTACCTTCCTCGCCCGGAGTTAGACGAGAAGATCTAACTTGTGTCGAATGATGTTTCAAACTGTCAGTGATGACGCAAAACAATGACGATTAATGATGTCCGAGATCTCAATCTACTGCTCACTATAGAGCATGCTAAGTGTGGGGAACAGTGAATAAATGAGCGAAGGAGCGGTTTCTGACAAAAGACGAGGCAAATGAACATCCTAGCACATACCTCCATGTAATTCATGTCAATTTATAATTTGGTTTTTATACAAATTGAACAAGCAAAATATAATGTGTTAGTGAGCTCTGTAGGTGTTGGCAGGAGGATTTTGTTACTTTTGGACAATGCCAGATTAACTGTTTCCCCATTTCCAGCAGTGCTCGAAGGGGCCTGGTACTCACCGGTACTCGGCCCCAGCACTTCTACATTTTGCTCTTTGATGTTTCCATGACTTTTTCTTGCACACGGTCACTTCTCACAGGCTGCATGTACTCTTTTCTGCCCTCTCCATATCACATTCTCTAGCTGATTCATAATGGCCCTAAATAAACCGCATTACCCAGGAGGCACTATGTGAGGCTCACCTGTTCCCGTTCTCGCCTGCCTGCTTTACTCTGTCACTGTTTCAGGTTCTTTGTTTGTGTGACATGCTAAATTAGAGAGGAGAGAAAGTATGCAGGAATGTAATACTTAACAATTTGCCGATACAGACGCCAACATAGACTGGTTACAAAAAAAATTAACATGAATTTAGGGGCAAAGGTCAGACGTGGTGCTGTGTAAAGCTATACTCAGCTATAATCGCTATTTTTATAACAACAATGTATTAAATGACAATGTAAAAAAACAGCATGACAACATGAAAGGGATCGCTCATAGTTAATCGACAGAGAATTATCACCTGATTCTGCAGCTCCCCTCGGCTTTATTCCCTCGGTTTTATAGCGAGTTGCAGCTCATTATTTTGCTCTCTGGCCCTCATCTTTATTGTTTTGGTGTACTTTCACCACTCTAATAGCGCTGTTTTCAGCAGGAAACTGCTTTCAGTGGAAATAGCTCTAAGAATTCAATGTACACTACAAGCTGAGCACCCACACAGTTAGCCACTAGCTGTTGAACACAGTGGAGCTAAAGAGCCAGAGCCAGATGTTTCCTTCAAGAATTGAAAGAGACTAAAAACACAGATAAAAGTGACTGAATCTTGGATTTACATTGGCCATGTGGCCAGAAACACAGCTCCAAGTCAATGAATGTTGCTCCTTAAGCGCTGAGTGTGCAAATAAGCAAATGTTTGTTGTTCACCACATGGACACAAAAGGAGATGATATGTCAGTGTTGTGTTCACAACTTGTTCACTTTCCCCAAGTGATCAAAAAATCAGCTATTGCAGGTTTAAAGTTGATTTTTAGCAATGAATATACGGTATGCATGGAGTGTGCTGAATGATGCGTACAAAAATATGTGTGTGTGAGTTTGTAGTGTGTGTGTGCTCGTGCATGTGTGTGTAATAGGTTCAAGTTTTACTCCTTTAGGCTCTGCTGAGTGTATAAGTAAAGCACACCGATGAATAATGAGGCTATTACAACCACAGCAGACCACAGAGCACTGCCTGCTCTCATTCAATACCCTTGGACCCCTGCTCTATATTTTCTTTCTATGAACCACTCCTCCTGGAGCATCACAGGTAATTCAATATTCACTTTATGGAATGAGTCCTGTGGAGAATTGGTAAACTTGTGCCTGTGTCTGTGTGTGTGTGTGTGTGTGTGTGTGTGTGTGTGTGTGTGTGTGTGTTTGATATTTAAAACTTAAATACACATAAGCAAGCCATTTGTGAGAGCATTTTATTGACCTTCCTTTATTCTGAAAGCCCCTTACTTAAAATGAACTCACAGATACATGACTCACCCTTGGCTTTGCATTACCTTAGCAGGATTTGAAATCTCTCCTCCCCTCAGAACGACCAGCAGCCATGCTGCAGTTAAGTCATTTTCTGAAGTACAGCCATATCTGTGCAGATGCCTATAGCAATCAAGCAAAGGTACAGAAATGGCCCTATGTCTGGCCTGTGCTCACTTAATACACACACGCACGCACACACACGCTTACATACGCTGCTTTCCTTCAGAGTCAGACAGAGCCAGGCATTGCCCTTTGTAGTCCTTCTCAAGATGACTGAGAAACCTGCATGATCATGATACCACCCACACGGTACCATCCGCCCCCCCGCCCCGATCCTTATGATACATTTCTGCCAAATGCCACATATAATGATAATGAGGAAAAGACAGTTATAATTAGTACATGAGTCTTTGTGTTTGTGTGACAGGCAGATAGAGAAACAGAAACAAATATAAGAGAGCCACTGCCTACTTCATAACTGTGATTAAACATCTTTTATTTCAATCCCTCTGGGTGAAAATGTTTCAGATGTTTTTGCATATTATTACTTAAAACTAGATACAGAAATGTAATGGGTGTATTTTGGACTGAATCCTTAAAAGCTTCTGTCAACTATGAAGCAAAAAGTGTTAAAGTCTGTTTTAAAAAGATAGAGACTGTATTTTGTCTGATGAATGCTGTTATTGTGAAGACTCAAGGTCAGGGTTGTCCTGTGGGATCCAATACAAAGACATGGTCAGATCCTTAATCCTCATGGCAGTAATTAAGTAGCCGAATTATAATTTACTAAATTTGTTGACCAATTCTAATCATGAGCAAAAAAAGAGAGAAAAAATGTTTTGAAAGTGTGTCCGAGGAAAAACAAGTCCTTTAAACAAACCTTCCCTGAAGCATGTTTAGTTGTATTTAAGACAGCCAGCCAGGAAGACTGCACATCCCTCCCTGACCTAGTCACCTCCTGCAGCTTCTGATAATGGCTGCTCTGTGATCTGTTCCCCCGTGTAAAGACATCTTTGCACCTCCCCAGTGGTTGGCTTTACATCTGTCCCAGTTCAGCTCAGAGCGACGTGAGAAGACAGTGAAAAGAAAATCAAAGACAATTTACTGTGACTGACAGTTGGACTTTCATAGGTGGGCTTTTCTTTGTCTTCCAGCCACTGTGGTTTTATCAGCATTTACACTCTTCTTTATTTCAAGAAGATTTTTTTGGAGTTTTAAAAAAAAATGTTAAATGGCTTTTTATTCTTCCCCCTTGGTCCTACAGCCTACTGCTCACATCCTCAATGAATTTAAAAAAAAAAAAACACTGTCTAAAATTCATGGCGCTTCATCAGCCACGCTCCCATCCTCAGTTCCCAGGTCTGCAGCTACTTTGATGCCGTCTCAGCTGCAACATGAAGTCTGTTCCCATTTACAACTATGATCAAAGAAACAATCACACTGATCACTCAGCTTTTGTAACGACAGGCGACAAGTCGGAAAAGATGATTCACCCACACTGAGACAGGAATGGAAAACCATATAATCAAATGTGTTTTTGTTTGCAGTACACCTCATCGGGTTTAAATGCAACCACAGGTTACGTAGAGGAAACACACATACAGCGAGGAGCTCCACTAAGTGGTGAACATGTTAAATCTTTAACATGGACATGATTCATTAATACAGGATCAGATATTAAGTAGCAGTGGAAGGCGTCGGCACATTCATTAGAACGCAGAGGAGGTGAATGCAAGCGAAGACGGGAAGATAACAACAGTAGAGGCAAGGTGAAGGAGACGGAGAAAGAGGTGTAAAATAAACACTCACAGGTATCACACACACTTAGACACACACAAGAATGTGCTCACTTTGCCTACCTTCCTCAATTGACTTCACTTACAGATGTCCACCCACACACACACATCAAGGAGGGGCATTAAGAGTGTTAGAGAGATGTAAACACTTCAAATGCAGCTACAAACAGACAAAAGTCCCTGACTCCTCTAAGACTGGCATGGTAACAATAATTTGATAACATTACGTAATATTGATATTGTGAAGAGATTTTCTCTTGAAATCAGAATTCATGTTTGGCTGCAGCTCAAGGACAGGCTGGTTATACTGTAATCTTCTAAGACCTGCTGAACATGAAAGTGCCACATTTAATGAGTTTCTGGGAGAAATTTACTAATAACATGTAAAAGATGACCGATAAAATAGATTCACTGAATACACACATCCCGCCCCTTCCATACCTTAAAATCATTCCCTTACCTTTATTAGCTCTAATAAAAGATTTCATTTAAAATGACTTGTCCAGCTCAAGGACAACAGCTTAAACTTAAAGTTAACCTGGGATGCTCACAAACATCTGAAGGGCCAGTATCTGCTCTAAAACTGAGCCAAAGCACATTCATCAACACTCTGGCAGCAAGCCCATACCGTGGTGAAGCGCATTTATATTGCATCAACAATTTTCAATTCAATTTGGCGCCAATAAAAAACATATTTTCCTGGGCTTGGATTCAAAGCCTTCACTGCCAAACAAAAAGCACCAATTAGAGTAGTGGGCATCTTAAAGGAAGATGAAAGTGCATGAAATCCCTCAGTTACCAATTATGACGCTCATATTTCTTATGGGTGAAGTATTCTCAGTCTGGTCAGGCTTTTCAGTAACCCAACATAAGTCATGCAAAAATCTTTTTTATGCCCTTTAACGTCATTGCAAAAAATTACATACACGACAATAACATTTTCTCAATTTCTTAAACCAAAATTTTATTTAATCTATGTCCCACCATCTGTCCCTGCCAAGTTTTTTATTATTTGTTGTTGTTTTCTGTTTTTTTTTTTGGTTTTTTTTTTGGCCCAAAATCATGATTCATTTATTTTTTCCCACCTAACACAGCTGCACATAGCGTAGATTTTGCTGTAATATTCATGTCTGTTAGTGCAGACTCTCTTTGTCTCATGCTCACAGATGTTCAAATGCAACATCATCTAATTCTGTACTAGAATTCTAATTATCTGTAAAATCAAAGTGTGTCAGGTGGCACTAAACCACACAAAATGCTAACACTCTATACTGTGTGTCGTTATTAAAATAGCTATTTGTTTTCTTTATAATAATCTATAAAGAGTTAAGGTGTAGATACAATGTTTTCCCACACCAAGTTGTTACAGTAAACTACTCTGCAGATTTGTATATTATTGTAGTAACGCCAGGACTGTATTCCAGGCAGGTTCACACCCTTCATACACTGCAGTTCATGCATTGTAAGGGAGAGAATCATGGCCACTCTCATTTGCATGTGAGTGATAACTTTACAATATGTGTCTCTGCTGGTTCCCGGGGATGGTATTAATAAGAAATACCTGTATGTGCTGTAGAGCATAATAAAGTAAAATGGGATGCACAGACAGAATGTTAAGCCCAAAAGTCTGATTGGACTCATCGTCATTGCTGTTTTGTCTGAGTGACGTGCTTGACACAAAAGAGCAATGTGTGACTGTAAGAGTGTAATGTGCTGCATGAGCTGAAGAAACAACCTCATCTATTTCAATGTTCAATGGAAGGTGAACTTTTTCTCTATCCCCAAAGCTTTAATGACGCTTCAGAGGCATATTTAGCCTGCGATAAGCAATATGCAATGTGTTTTCCAAGCAAATTGCAGTTTTGTGTTCCGATATGCAAATCTTTAAAGCTCTTAAAGTTTGTCCAACATAAAGCAGACCACCATTTACTCTAAATGGGACCATAATTTACAAATTGAACATCTGAAACCAGCAATTGAGACCATAACGCATTAGTGAACTGTTCACTCAGGTAATAAACTAAGTGAGAATTAGACTCATTTTCTCAAAAGGTTGCCTACAATAGGACTTCTTTTTGCAGCCAGTGGTGACGCCCCCTGCAGGCCATTAGAAAGAATGCATGCTCAATGCACATCCACATTGGCTTCACTTCTCAGACTCAGAAACTCCGTCCACTGTTCATGCAGCATGGAGAAAACCAGTCTGTCTTTCAGATTGCAAGAACCTTTGAACGTGATCAAGGCAGGAGGCACAGTTAGAATATTGTCCTCTGGCAGGAAGGGTAAAAACACCAATGTCCTCAGCAGTAATCCATCTCTAAATGATATCAGCTCAGTGCCTCATCCTTGATCACATTCAAGCGCTCTTGCAATCTTCTCTGTCCCTCTGTAAACACAGTTCTACATACTAAAGACAGCATAAACAGAACTATATTTCCCTGATTCTTTGGACCCTGAACGCCTCCTGCCTTTGTCCTTACAAATCTATCCTCTCCATTTCTTTCATCTATCCTCATTCCTCCCTCCCTTCCCTCCTTCCCTCCTCTGCGGCCCACTTCAGCGCAGAGGGAATGGCAGCAGCAACTTCAATAATTCACTTCCCCTCAGAACAGGTTGTGTTTGCATTGCAGGGTGCTGCAGGCGAGAATAGAGAGGGCAAGGAAGAAAGATTAAAAACAAGGAAGAATGAAGAATGAAGTCGAAATGGATGAAGACTGTGAATAGAAAGAAAGAATGAAAGTAAGAGAAAAAAATACAGCAGAGGAGAAAGCCTGTGGTGAGTAATCACGATGAGGAAAAACAGAAAAGAGGAAGAATAAACAGAGGGAAATTGTTTTAGGGCAACAAGTCAGCTCTTTGGAGTCTCTTGTTTAAGTCCTAAAAAGTGAGAAGAATAAAATAATGGAAGAAGTAGGAGGAATGTTGTTATAAAAGAACATATTGAGAAAGGCTCCCCATGCGGACAGGGAACAGATGAGGATGGTTAGACTCTGATAAAAGCCAAAGCAGCAGTAAGCCAGCACCTATCGCTGAAATATTCTCCCTCCGCTATCTGTGAATACCTCACAAATACGAACTAAGCCTCAGAAGTCTCCGCCTCCAACTCCACGAGCTCTTTTAGATCCACAGTGGTGCGTTCGTGTGTGCAATATCTGAAGCAGGTTATTTCAACGTTTAATCCTTTACCTTGGCTCGTTGGAGCAGACGAGACCAATGGCACTGAAAACCTGAAGGGACTGATGGAACACACGGGACGACAGGCTGCGGTGTTGTTCAGGAGGAGTAAAATTACTTCACAAATACAACTACTACTACTGCTACTACTAACTCATAACATGTTGTAGATGTACTGTTAAGACAAGATGATGATACATAGAAAAATACAGTAATTGATCACTATGATTAAAATTTAATCGCTTTGAAAATTGTTCAGTAATAATTTTGATATTTCATTAAAGCTGCAGTAGGTAGGAACAAGAAGAGAGCAGACTTAGCCTGAAAATTTGAACCTACAGAAGTTTCACGTCACTCCCCCTCCGCTGCACTCATGTCCTGCCTCCAAGCCCCTCCTCCCTGTGGCGTCTGCGCGGCTGCCGTGACAACCACTAACGTTAGCCTTAGCATCGGAAACAAGCTAACTCTGCCCAGCCGCTACATCACAGTCGCTAACATACCGTACACGCTGCGGAGTGTTACTGTAACAATCACCATATTAGCTTTATGGTTATTTGTTGTCTTAGCCGTATAGCTGTCGTTGGCAGCGGCGGTATGGGCAGTTTCTCCTTTGCGGGTGGCTGTTGCTCCGCCATAGCTTTCACTAGCCTCCTGACGACGCTCACAGAGCTGTTTGACTGAGCGGCAGCCGGCAGCACGAGCTGAGGGAGGGGGTGGTTCGCAGCGTGTGTGAGTACTGATTGATGGATGTCAGACACTCCCTCAGACACTCCTCTGGCTCTGATTGGTTGTTTTGTGTCGGGTGCAGTGGATTCTTGCAAATCGCAGTAGGAGCAGTAGGTGGGACCAATGGAGCCGTTTTTGTTTTTTTCACAGATTACATGTTTCATGTACTGCTGTCTGGGCATAGGGACAGTTTTAGCAAATATGACAAAAAAATTACTTTTATACAAGTTACCTACTGCAGCTTTAATCATTTAAGTCATTTTTTTAATCATAAAAGGGAAAAGAGTTCACTGGTTCCAGCTTCTCAAATGTGAACAGTTGCTGCTTTTCCACTTACCATTCCACTATGTTAAACAGAAAATCTTTGGATTTTCACTGTTGGTTGTACAGAACAAGACATTTGAAGGCATCATCTCTGACTGTGGAAAACTGTGATGGGCTTTTTTAAAAATGGATTGAATAAATTTGTTTCCTTGCCAAACTTTCAAAGATGGCAACAAGCCGTTTGTGTGTCTGTGATTGTGATTGAGATTCTCTCGTACCACCTGAGCAGAGTGAATCACAAAGGAACCAAACATAAAATTGCCCTTTCACAAACTTTTTCAACCATGGTGTGGGCTAAGGCAAATAAAGTTGAGGTCGCTCCCTCGTTCCCACCTTCTCTCGCTCTCTCACACTGACTCGTTCCCTCTGTTTCTTTCTCATTTTCTGAGCCCCTTGTCGGTCTAGCTCTCTGTCTCTGGGGAAGCCTTTCTTCTTTTAGCTGCTCTGTATCTGGCCCTGCCCTTTCCAATGTCACTCTCGCTGTGTCTCCCTCTGTTTTTTAATATGAGCTTTTCACTCTGCCGTGTGTCCTTTCTCTCTGCTTTCATAAGCCACGTCATTTCACTGAATGTCAGAATTCAATTAGATTTGATGAGCTTCACTGATGTGTTAATACCTAAAGTGTAAAGGTGGTGTTGTTGATAAATAAGTGAGGTGATGAACTGCAGAGAAACAAGGTTTCATGTAAATGAAATGGTGTACATCACAGCTGCTCGGAAAAACGGCTGTTGCGTCAGTCTGCATGAAGGCTGCATGGCATTGATCAGCTGACGAATCAGGATTTTGCAGAGTGTATCTCTGGTTTCTCTGGAAGAAAGTGTGAAATTTACCAGATACGTTACAGTGCTTAACAGCACCTCCTCCTCAGAAGAAGAAGGATGTCTGAAGAAATTATTTCTTATGTGGGCTAACATGTCCTTACTGAGCCACAGGCATCACAGTGATTGAGTTAGAAATATTATTCTCATACATGCACCTGGAAATAGAAGCTCTCATTTGTTTTATTATGTCTTCTCTGAGCAAGTTTCTCCAGTGAGAGCTCCCTTTAACAATTTCACAAATTAAGATCTCAGATCTCACAGGATTTTGATTAAGTCAAGACTGCTACATCTCTTTTCTGCATCCATATTTTGCACAGACATCATGTTCTTTGGATACTTTGATTTCTTTTGGCCACAGTCTGCCTCCATGTTCCTCCTCTGCAGCCACGCTTCAGTTTTCCAGGCCCTTCAGTGCTATTCTCCAGTTATCCACCAGATGCCGTTGGACTTTCTCTTTTTCCCCATGACATGACGGCCCCACCCAAGCACACACCTATTCTCACTTCCTTCACGTGCTCTGCAGTTAGCTGGACTTTCCCGCCGACCTCCATCATCAGCCACTCACTATATGTACCACTCTATTTTCTGTCTTTCTTGCTGGATTGTTAAGTCAGAACCATTCTGGGAACTTAAACATTATTTATCTGTTACCTCCATCTGGAACCTGCTTTTACCTGCTTGACTTCTGTGTTTGACCTTTTGGATTTTGGATTCCTGCCAGCGTTTTGCATTTGTTTGCTTGTGTTCGACTGCCTTCTGATTTTCACCCTTGCCTGCTTTGTGAAAGTAATATTTGCTATGTCCTATTAAATCACTGAACTCGTCCTGTCTGCCTGGTTTTGTCTGCATTTGGGTCCCTATTTCTCCCACCACCCTGACAGATTGCGTTTAGCCATCGAAGGTTCCAAGCACATTTAGTGCAGGCTAGTTGTATATGAACTGATAGAAAAAACTGTTTTGTCAAGGCCCAGGATGTTGGACCTTCAGTTCATGGCTGAGAACTTAGCAGTGTTTGCCAACTTTAGAAAAAGCTTGCAGCCCTCTCTGGATTCATCCAGCAACTGAATGCTGGGCTGAGCATGGAGCCAGCTCCAGCTCCTGAGTTGGCTCGCCTCCTGCCAACCCCTGACAATTTTCTTTTTTTCTTTATCTCTCCTGACATGTTTCTTTTCTTGAATTTTATATTTTTCACTTCCTCGCCTCATGTTTCATTGCTAAACCCTTGCATTTAGAGTGGAGGGCAAAGGAAGAATTTCATTGTACAGGGAAACGTGTTATTTAACTGTGATTATGATAATAAACACTTTGACTTCACTTGATCTCTTCCACATCACAATTTATTAGAATGATAATGTGGTTATCCTAATATTTCCAGGTCTGAGTGACTCTCACCCAGGCGTACTTATGCCTACCTGGACACTTATGCATTTGCCATGGGTTAAAATAAAAAATAAGGAGAAGCTACATTAAATTGATCAAACAGAAATCATGATATTGTTTTTTTGGGAAAATAAGCACACAAATATAATTAACCTTCTAGCTACCAGCTACAAAAGTCCACCTGCACGGAACACCACTCAGACCAAACTTGATCCATGTAACACTTAAAAGAGCAATCCAGATTTAGAATTGAACTTCTGTCACATTGTTGGACTCATGATGGACAGATCTTTTGACCAGAATAGATGCAGTGAAAGCAGAGAAATATTCTTTTTTTTTTTTTTTTAACTCCGCACATTCCTCTTCCTTGTCAGAACCTGGCACTTCCATTACCCACAATGCAACGTCACAGCCAATAGTCACAGACCCAGGTGTGTCATGCTACGAGCATCAAAAGTAGCTTTGAGCTGCTAGCATAGCTAGATGAGTGGGCTACATAGGTGTGGTTAAGCTCACTTTTCTCTAACCTAACTGATATTCACTCAAGTTACATCAGGTCATTTGGCAGATGCCAAGCAGCTCTCTCTGAAGCCACAAAAGGCTTTACACAACTGTTTTTCCATGTGGTAGTACTCTCCTAGTGTAAGCAGACATTGATGTGTAAAATCAGCGGAGTTCCAAAAAAAACTGCACAAAAAACTAGTTAGCAAGTGAGCAGAGAAGTGGAGATAGATTACTAAAAGTAATGGATGAAAAGTCCAGCTTTTGCCAAAATCCAGTCAAATGAACTCATTTGGAACATGACGGGTGGCGTGGATGAAGGGGTATTTGAACTTATTGGGTCGGGCTGTGGGGTACGTCATTCACAGAAAGGTGTCATCCACACTCAGCTAGGTTCTATGTGAACTGGGCAGCACGGTTTGCATAAAAATACAGTAAATTTATTCTCTTTCTTGTGTAACTGTCAAATTCCTGCCAGGGTTAAAACTGCACTTCATCTAATATAAAAAGCATTTAATTGAATGCACAAGGAAATAATGGTTTCATTTCGGTCTCTTGTTTGTTTCGCCTCCCTTCACCCAAATCAAACCACCCTCTCCTCATGGTGCACCTTTCCCTCTGCCCTCATTTCCTGAGGTTGCTGCTAGACCAAGCTGTCTGCTTGCTCCCCAGTGTCAGTCCTCCACTCCGCTTCCCAAAGCCTGTCGGCAGCTTTCAATGACAGTGTACGCTATGTCCTATATATGCAGTAAGTGGAGAGGTGGGTGGATGCTTGCCACTGAATCGGCGGATGATAGCGAGAAGATGACAGGGCTTTGGAGGAAAGAGGTGCTGGGTGTGAAGAAAGGATATAGTGAGGAGAGAGGAGGAGGAATGAGAGAGCAAGGAAGCGAGGATGAAAAGTGATGAGGAGAGTTAAAGGGGTGTATCTGTGGAAAGGGTTTGGATGAAGGGGAGAATTAGGATGGAATAAGGATGTAAAGTAGAGAATGGCTACATTTTGCCCCATTTTGACATGTAAAGGGCAGCTATATGGATGGCTGAGAAGGAAAAGAGGATCAGAGAGAGAAGAAGGGAAGAGAGGAGGATGACAGGAACATCTTTCTTGACAGGTACAAGTTTAGTAGATGGGTAAAGACAGAATGAGGGAAGAAGAGGAGGAAGAGGGGGATCAGGATGTGTAGCTGGTGGCAGGTAAATTGCTACACTGACAACATGGGGACTTTTTAACATATCCAACAGATTATAACCCATCTCCTCTGAGCCAGCTGAGATGCATGGAGAGAGAGAGCAGCAAGCTAAACATTTCAAACATTTAAAGTGCCAGATTTTTTTTTCACTGAAACCGTCAGGAGCAGGGGAGGAAGGGGGAGAGCAGTTTGCTGCTGAGGGCAAGCAGGTTTGAGAGAGCGAGTGCAAACGAGAACTAGAGAAGAAGAGGGCGAGATCTCAAAGCAGCACGCATCGCTGAATTATTGAGGCCAGACGTGTGTAGAAGCAGAAGATGGATTTCCAGCGTTGATCCCTTCCCGCTGTCAGAAAGTTTAGTCGGACACAACCAACTCCGGCAGTTGCGGTTGTTTTGTTGTTGTTCAGGGGTTTTCAGCACACACCGCAGGGAAAGGCAGAACATATGTGGGAGGAGCAGCCTCGAGAAGTGTAGTTTTAGCAGTGTGTGTGTGCTTCCTGCCACTCTTTAAGTCTGTGCATATCTGTATGATAAGGTTTTCCCTGGCAGCCTGTAGCTATGTGCAGGTTTTCTATGAAGTGACAGATCAGTATAAGACTGTGCTGAAGGTGCGACAGGCGGTGAGAAAGGCTGCCAGTATGCATAGCACTTTGCACACTGTGAAACCCCACCATTTGCTCAGTGTGAGTCAACAATATCACAAATATCTTTAAGCTCCCTGAGGAGATTAACACCTACTGTAAAGACTGGCACAGCATGTTGATGCCAGCAGACAGGGATGGTCACAAAATATCAAAGATGACCAAATGCAATCACTCTAACTCTTATCTAGTACATTCTGACCAACTTTAATGGAAATCAGGTTTGTTTCGTACATTATTTAGAACATATGTTTGTCACATTGATGAAAAATTGGTCAAACCTATTGTCACTTTACTTGAATGTTTGACTTTCAATGTGCAGAGTGATGTGTGAGTTTGAAGCGGCTGTTTTCACATTCATGTGATGGCATGGGAAAGTTTCTCTGAGCTTTAATCAGAATTTAACAAAAATACAATTTTGTGACGTCACAGCTAGTTTGGAAGCCAGTCATGATTCAATATGGAACTCACATATGTGTGAAGTGGAAACTTGAAGCCTCCAGTGCAAATACACTGAGGGTGGATTTGGGTTTTTTGTTTATTTTTAAATTAGGCATAAGAGGTTTTATTTTAGAGGGTAATTGAACTTTTTGGTTGAAAAAACCCTTCAGTCACCCATCAGTATTCCTAGGAGAGTATTTCTATGCCTTAAAACATGTCTAGAGGAGATTATTATAGCCACTGTCTATAGGATTTAAAAAAGTTCTGTGAAACCCCCCAGTGGCAGGGCCAAAGAAAGAAATGAGTGCTGAAAGACAAAGGACAGGAGGGCGAAAGAGAAGGTAGTGAAGAAGAAAGAGAGTGACAGTGTGAGAGAAGTGCAGGAGGAGGCAGACGGTCTCTGATGTAAGCCATGTTCTCACCGCTGTTCACAACCGTCCTGTCGCCTTCATGAATAAGTTAGATGCCAAATGTTCCCTCCCTCTCATGTCCATGCGTGCAAATGCACATACACATTACAGCCCTTGTTCCTTCACTCTCAAGACACCAGGATCAGGACCTGCGCACACACACACACAAAACCAAACACAGACCACACATAACACATCTACACTTCTGCTAGTTTAGCCTCTATTACAGCACATTCAAATATTATATTTCCCTGCATTCCCAAAGGTGAGCACAAAGGCACAAACACGGACTCATATTTGTGCATATTCCCTCCTGAAGCTGAGCCAGTACGAGGTGCTTGATAATGTCTGACAGAGTGACAGCAGTACAGAGGAGAAAAGTGAAACCTCCCTGACAGTTTTTCCTACTCAGAGGGCACCCACGTCATCCTGTTACACTCTGGACCACTCTCATCCAGAGAGGTGTGTGTGCGTGTGTGTGTGTGTGTGTGTGTGTGTGTGTGTGTGTGTGTGTGTGTGTGTGTGTGTGTGTGTGCGTGCGTGTGTAGGCCCGTGTTTTGTTACTGGGTGTGTGACACTGACTAACATCCCGGTACAGAGAGATGAGAGTGGGTGAGAGTGAGGTAATGATCTCTGAGTTCAGCAAAAGGTAAATGCACTCAGAGATGTTTGTGCACGTGCATGTCTGCATGTGCATGTGATAGTTACGCGTGGGCTCCCGTGTGTGCGTGGATGTGACCTGCATGAACAATAGCATCATCATTCGAAAGAGTGAAGCACAAAGACAGGAAAAAAGAAATGAAAGTGAGCAGACAGAAAGGAGGCTTTACATGATGATCTGTGAGCAAACATAATAATTCTGTCAGCCCTTCAGTATAGACACATCTCAGTGTTTCACCCCTCCCCATCAAACTTTCAGCTTTGATTTCTTCAAGCCTGACTTAGAGAAAAACTGAAATATTTCAAGTGAATACAGATGATAAAATTAATTCAGATCAGTCAATGAGGACCCGGCAAAGAGGCTTTGTAGCGTAAAATGACAGAAAACATCCAACGGGTTTTAATGCATACTTTAAGTAAAATTCTTAAAGGGATGGTTCAAATTTTTAAAAAGGATTTGCTTTCTTGCCAAGAGTTACATACGAGCATGGACTTTATGCTACCTCCAACTACATATTTACTGTACAGGCATGAGAGTGGTATCGATCTTCCCATTTAACTTCTGCCAGAGAGCTTTTATTTACTGTATTTGAGCAAGGAAATGAAATGAATTCAATACATTACACCAAGACTTGCCATATTATGCTTTCTTAGGAGATATATTGCTATCTCACCTCACATAGGGCCCCAGAGTACCAGACTGCCCACCTCTACCTGCCGCCTTGTGCCCACCCCGGGCTCACAGTGGAACTGGTGGGAGGCAGTGTGATAAATCAGACCTCCCAAGACGTTGTCTTAGCATTCTTATCCTTTAGCCCCAGGTTGCAAGGCTAGTGTAAACCACAGTCAACATATCACTTTGGCCATAGGCCTATGGCTCTGCTGCTGACCTGTGGGTTAATAGAAATGTTGTCAGGCTTTAATATCCAGTCAGCCATACAGAAAAAATAGAAATCTGAAGAGAAGAGGAGAGGAGAGGAGGAAAGAGGAGGATCAAGGGCAAAAAAGTGGCAAAGAATGAGCTGACTAAGCATCAAAACAAGGAGGTTGCGTGCTGTATTGCATATGGTAACGTTCTCAAGGTATGACCCTTTTAATATGAAGGCAGCAGGAGCTACCTTGCCACACAATGGACCTAATTAACACAAGAAAAAAAATGGGAGCAAGAAGAGATAATTAAAGCACCATGTGCACTAAAAGTTTTAGCAGAAGGGATGAGATCAGAGCTGACAGAGATGAGTGGAGACAGACACAAAAAGAGGGAGGGACAGGAGACAAAGAGGGGAGCAGGCAGACACCACCGCCTAGGTCTAATAGACAAAGTGGTTCACATCTAAATTTTCAATTTTTAATTGTGGTGAACAATGGAGAATCTGATAGACATTACAAACAATAAATACACTTGCCAAAATTCCTCAGCTCTCCTTCCCCAACAGCCCATTATCTCCTATCTGCTCTGTGCAAAGAATAGCTCCCCTAATCGCCTGGCACTCCACACCATAATCAAGCTTCCAAAGCAGACAAACCACTGAAATCTCCTATCCAAATATTGACCTGCTTCTCATGTCTCCTCTTGGTCATATCTATCCATCCATCTATCTGTCTATCTATTTACCTGTCTGGACAGCTGGAAAAACAGTTTGAGCACCACTAATTAAATTCCAAGGACTTCAATTAGACGCAATATAGAAGGAAAGGTCATTGAACAATTGCTGACATTACTGATCACATTCATGTGAAGAGAGTGCAATCTGTAAAGCAAAAACAGGTGTGTGTGTGTGTGTGTGTGTGTGTGTGTGTGTGTGTGTGTGTGTGTGTGTGTGTGTGTGTGTGTGTGCGCGTGTGTGCAGTTTGAGTACAGTGAGCAGAAAAGTAAAGCAAAGAGGTAAAGAGTAAGAGGAGAATAGTAGGTGTCAGACTGTGGGAGGTAAAAGATTATCATCATCTCTAGCTTAATGCTTCAGTCTCTTTCTATCACCGTCTCTCGTCCCCTCCTCCATTGCCTCAGAGCCACCAATAAATTATGTATGCTTATTAGAAAAGGGCAATATTCAGCATCCAAAATAAACTCAGCAGCAAGAGACATAAAAGAGACACAAACAAAAAGTGCTGATGTGGGGAGAGGAAGAGTTAAAGTCACATGGGAGCTAGTGGCCAGGCCAGTGAAACCTGGAATGATCTCTTTCTAGGTCACCAGCTTTCAACCCGTGTGCCATGGCAAGCTAATGTACTGCAGCGAGTAAAGCTCCACATTAAAAAGATGCCCAAATGTTGGGTGCTGCTCGTTGACACACACACACACTCACACACACAGTGCAAATAAAAAAACTAGCAATGTATTCCAAGCGTTTCATTCTTCCTTGGGCAACATCTTCAAAGTGATGTTAAATTTGTGCGCAATGTAGGCATATTAAACTTTTTCACTTTCTGCATCACTTGTAGTGCTTTGTTCTATGGCCAATGGCAAGGCCTCAACTCTCCTGCTGCTGCAAGGGCCTTGCTCAAATCGAGAAAAAACAATGTTAAGCAAAATTATTGATTAAAGTTCATTAAATTTCCTGTTAACAAGCACATAATGGCGCATCATATTGCCGGCTAATGCAGTTTGGATTCTATCTGCAGCCCTAGCTAATGGTTTCGTGTGACTTCGTCAAGCAATCAATAATTTGGTGTCCCTGTGAACTCTTTTGCTTCACAGAGTGTGATGCGATGCAGCGGCAGAAAGATGGAGAGACACTTTTCTGCTACACTTTGTCGGGACTGATGTCGAAACTGTTGAGTCCTTCAGACAGGATGTCAAATCCTGTGAGGCTGTCTTAAAATTTTCTGAAGTTCCTCTAATCCCTAAGTATGTTCGGAGTTAGCGCATGTGAGTGATGCATCATGCTTGTAATGCCTGGGATTACAGTATATCCAGATTAAAAGAAAGTTGAAAATCACTATATACATATGTACGCAGGGATGATCGTGACCAATGTGTGGAGACGCATATAAAACGCTTATCTCCCCACGAAGAAAACAGGGGAGAGGGTGATCTTAATAAACCTGCATGATAAAGCTTAATGTGAAAAAAAGCTGTAGCTTTTCTTTTGAAGTACAGAATCGTATTTCCTGGGCGCACTTGTCCGTCCAATCTCCACTTGATGGACAAGTGTTACAAGCTTTTTGACAGCCTATCAAAATTCACAGAAGTGCAATCAATACTACACCGCTGCAAGAGAAACAGTGACTGATCCACAAGTCCCTGCTGAGCCAGCAAACTGTTGCAGTTGGATGAAAAGTGTGCCTGACGTGCAAACACGTCCCACTCACACAAGCGTCCGCATGCGCGCGCGCGACACACACACACACACACACAAACACACACACACACACACAGATTGCACACACGTGCATGAGCGCACAACACCTGCACGCACAGACTCACAGGCATGAGCTGATAAAAGCGCACGCATCCAAACAGACCCCAGAGAAGGCTACAGTAAATGAAGCTCACAGCCGTCAAAAGCGCTGACATCAATCAGGCACGCTTACACCGCTCGGCTCCCGACGGACGGTGAGTCGCATCTGTCTGCTCGAGCAAGTGCTAAACAATTCCAAAGTGAAGGAAACCATTTTATGCATATCTGCATACACAGCGAGCGAGCGTGCCAGACTCGTCGGCTCTCTTCCATCTTCTCTATTCGTGTTGTTTACTGCAATTGTGCGAATTGTGAAACGGTTTGTTCTCATTGAATGACTCTTTTTAGCGATGATGACTTACCTACACTAAACAGTCACTGCACAGGTACGCACAGCTGAGCACCACCACTACACAAGCCACATGGGAAACTGGGGCCTGTGAAAGCTGTCCAGTTTGATTCCCATAAAGCTTATGGGACTTTTCCTCCCTCATGAGAGACTGACAGGCGGTTGCGCATAAAACAAGTAGCCTATAACACTGGAAAAATACAGAAAAAAGAGCTAAATATCATTACAGCCTCCACCGTTGGCACTGCATACCTCTCTGCTTCGACCCACTGCATATTTGTGACAGAGCCCATGAGGCACGGATGCACACATTTTTCATGACAATCAGTGTATCGCCCTGTAGAGAACCCAAAAGTGTTTCATACAGTTATTATGAAAAAAAAATAAAGGAGGACAAGAATGCACAAGGGCAAACTGGAGATGTGAGCCTTCTGCAGGACAGCATAACTGGATCAGAAAAGTCACTCCGTGAGGAGACAACCATTGAAAAAACGAACACACACTCCTGCAAAATGATTGCTGGCATCGAAAGTAAGTTCTAGCTAGCATATATATTTAAACTGTTATGTTTCCAAAATACCTGATATATGTACGCAGGAAATATTTTGGAAGGAATATAACAGCGAGTTCCAAACAGATTTATGGCAAATCCTGGCTTTATCGAAGAATGTGAGGCTTACACCTGCTGCTAAAAAAAAAGATTCCAGATAAGTATGTGATGCTAGTAAAACTCAGGTACAGTCTTTTTCATTTTAACGCCATGTCTGACAATTCCTATAAAAACAGATAGTGGAAAAAAATAAACTTCTTGAGATCTCATCCAGCACTGTCACAGCACGCAGACAGTGCTCTGTCTGAGGCTGAGAACAGATTTTGGAAAGAAAGTATTGTTTACTGATGCAGAAGTCTAACGCTCCAAAAAGTGGTGGTCAAAACAAAATACATACAGAACATATTAGAGGCCGATTAAAGATCGGAGACTGGCCCATGTAAGTTGGAATTTACACTAAAACTGACACCTGCGTGTGAAGAATTAGAGCTGGTATAAGCCTGATTAGTTAGCGAGGACTTCTGCACGGGCCTATGCTTCAGCACATTCAGCTGACAGATCGTCAGCATTTCTCAATGTGACGGCAAGCTGCGGGATTGCTCATGACAACAGCACTCTATGCTACTATGACTAAACAGACCTTGTTTTCAATGGCTGCCACATGCCTTCAAACATCAAAATCAAAGTATCAAAGCTGACAGATCGGTTTGTGTGCTTGACTTGCCCGAAGGGACAGGCTGGATGCATATCTGGACAGGTGCCTGTAGCTGAAGAAACTGAGCCTCTGTAATACAGTGAGGCCGTCGTGAGCACAGTGTGACTGTCCTGTTTAACCTGACAAAGACAGAGCTTCATCTCAGGGAGCTCTGCAAGTTTTATCCTTCTCTTGAAACCTGTTGTCTGTGCGTGCGTGCGTGCGTGCGTGCGTGTGCAGTAAGCATAGTGGTAAGTTATATAGTGGCCAAACTATAACCTCCATGCAGTAATAACCATAAACCTTTAAACAATAATTCAAAGTCTGATCATACTTTGTGTAATAAAGCATTAATCTGGAGACTTAATGTGATTTTTTGCCATAAAGATTAATATCAGCCTTAAAACGGAATTAGATTGGGCTTACAGCAGGTGGGTTTCCCCTCCACTACACTGTTGGATGTTTTCCCAGCCCCCTCCTGTGACTTCTAAGAAGTAATATCTCCCTCTCAAGTTAATTTGCTGTCGATCTCCCTGAAGCTATTCTCAGTAGTTTAAATGCCAGTTATTATACTGCCTCCTATTAGAGCCTACTGAAACACGGACAATATGTGGCACGGAGAAGCCCTTAATTAAGGTTATGGGCTAATAATTGAACAAATTAACATCACTGCTGCAGTGGTGCTTGCTCAGCCTGCACTAATAAAGTATGCATTGATGTAATAATAGGAATACATTTGTAAATATCACATTCTTACCGTAAACTCCTTGGCCCAAGGCGAGAGGACAGACACTAGAAAATAACAAAATCCAGAAAAGCTCCATGTTCAGCTCAGTTCCCTCATAACCTAAGAAAGAGTGAGACACGGTGAGAGAGAGGTGAAAACGGAGGCACAGAAGGGAACAGCCTACAAATTTATGTGACAAACAACGGGCGACAGCTGAGTGATTGTAATCTAAAAGGAAGAGGAGGTATTGCCAATTGTTTTTGTCATGTTCAACTCCGTCCCCTTCAACCCCTTAAGCCACAAAAATAATATCAGCGCCCGGCTGCACAGCCTGCACCCAATAATTCAACTTAAAGGACACCAATCACAAATGGTGGATTATAGAAAGTTTACAAGCAGGGCTGTGTGTGTTAGAAAATTGGACATTGACAGGATTGTCTGCTGTTTATCGTGACTAAACCTCCCCCCACCCCCTCACCCACCCACCTTGACTACTTCCTCCTCTTGGGGGGGTAGTCAAAACAGGAGAAAACTGAGGATTAGACTGCAGTATTCATTAAGGATTAGCTACAACAAGTGGGGTCATGCACCTTAGACCCCCACCCACACATACACACACCATTTGCTTCTATGTGCAACTAATCCTTTCATGTTTCTGTACGTTTTTTTTTAAAAAAAAAACACTTTTTTATTTATATTATCTGCAGCAGGATGGTTATATCTTTACACAATCAATAACCTGTGGAAAACCTGAAGGAAAAAAAAAAAGCTTGAAAGGCAGCTGGAGTCAGAGGCTAATGGACTCTCTTATGTGACTCTTATGAGCGAACAGGAGGATTTCCTCCGACGTCTGGCCCTCGCATTTGTATAACGCCTCTGAGTCGGCTGCATTGACAGGTTGTATTACAGAGCGCGCCGTAATCAAAGTTTCATTGTACGATTCATGGCAGTTAATACCCTGTATTAATGTGAGGATGCGCGGCAGCAGAGTTGCTTATTCTGACATGTCTGGCATCGTTATGCGTTATTCTGTATAAAAAAAATGATGATGCAAATTAAAGAAAGGTATGTAGACCGAAAAATCTATATTAACTGGAATTAAAGCAAGGAGGATCATGTTGCTGGTGCAGAACAGAGTAAAATCAACTGTCTGTTTGAAGATGCAGATTCCATTCTTACAAATGTACACAGACAAGATGCGAAGTCAACAGATAGTAACCCGCACAAAAAAATAAAAAATGTAGTCTGTGCAGGCACATCATCCCCGCTGCGTCTCTACCTTGTCTCCGAGGTGCCGT
Source organism: Chaetodon trifasciatus (assembly GCA_037975065.1). Classification (NCBI taxonomy): domain Eukaryota; kingdom Metazoa; phylum Chordata; class Actinopteri; order Chaetodontiformes; family Chaetodontidae; genus Chaetodon; species Chaetodon trifasciatus. Next base: position 19,394,118 of record JBBMOE010000001.1, read on the forward strand.
CCTTTGGGTCAGTCTGTTACACGGCGCAGCGCGCACTCCTCCCGGCTCAGCGAGAAGGATTCCTCCGCTCTCCGTGAGACAAACCCGCCTCCGTGTCTCTCCACAAATTGTGTAGAAAAGTTATATATCCTCCTCCAATTGAGCGTCCGGTATGAGCTTTACAATTCCCGGAGTGTATGGTAGAGAGTGTGCTGAGCTCCCAGACCTCTCGAATGATCTCCTTGGTGTGTTAAACTTTTATTTTACGCACAGATAAGCGGGCAGCGGAATCTTACCGCCGCTCGGCTCCACAGCAGAGTCCCTCTTCTCAAGGATGAAAATGAAACCACTTTCCCTTTGAAAAACTCAAGCAAGGCTAGTTTGGCAAAAAAATAAATAAATAAATGAATCCTATACACCCCTCTTTTGTGGATTATCTACTTTAAAAGGCGTGGCTGAACTGGCTTGACTGTCTCTCTCTCTGCCTCTGACAGCCTAGTGAAGCCCCTCTAACACAATCATGCGCTCTGAAAATGAGCTCCCCTCCGCTCGTTCAATCAGCGCTGTGTCTGTGGACTCCAAGTGATGCTGGCCAAGTGGAATATGTGCGCTGACTGAGAACGACCGCCCCTGTCTGTTAAAGGAGAGAGAGGGCTGGAGAGAGGGGAGGGGAGGGAGGACAGAGGCTTACACATAGACGCGTTCAAGCCTCACAGCTCCAGACTGAACAGGTTGTCTAAAGAACAACACTCGCTCCCCCTTCTCTCTCTCTCTTTCTCTCTCTCTCTCTCTCTCTCCCCCTTTTCCCCCGTCCCGCTCCTCAGTTCACTCAGGAATAGGTTTCCGAGGCTGTTGGGTGCCACAGGATGTCTTTAAAAGCCGAGGGGGCAGTGGTGCTTTCTGTGTTTTCCTCTGTTTTCGACTCTTTGGCGGAGTTCGCCTGCTGCGGTGCCACCAAACGTCGATGCCAATTAAAACTGAAAGGCGCTCCGAAAGTTTTTGGCCTAATGGAGGAGCCCTTAACACCACCTCCCCTCCCCGTGGACCAATTATTTATGACAGCAAAAATAGACTGACTGTTGAACCCCATACACTCTATTCTTCTCTCGCGCACACACGCAGAGAGAGAGACGCATGCATATTAAAATATATTAAAAGCTTACATTCTCTTACACACTCGCCCCCGCCGCCCCTCTATCTTCACTCACAGGCATCAAGAGTTGTGCCGGCGTGTTTTACACTTCCCATCGTGGCCACAAGGGGGCGCGCCCCAACTCTTTGCCACTATTCGGATGCACGTGCGCGTGTAGGGAACGTGCGTGTGCGCGCGTGCGTCTACCTTGTGTGTGGCTTGAAATGAGCGTCCTGGGAGACGCTGCTTTACTACTGAACAGTGTTTCTGCGTGTAGCCGGATTGAATGAAATGGACACTTAAAATATCACAAGGCCTTCTTATCAGAGCAACGCAAGCAATCTGTCACTGAAGGGAAGGAACTCTCCATTTCAGTGTCTCTGTTTATACAGTGCAGAAATTACATGTCATTTCTCCCCTTTTTCACACAGTTTTAACTATGACTATGGCAAGGATGGCTCGGACTGATGTACAGTATGTTCATGTATTTGTGCAGAAGAGTGGGTGATAAGAAGGAGGAGTGGAAGAAAGATGAAAAGGTAGAGCTGGAGAAGTTGCCACACTTCAAACGACACAACAGTGAGTGTCATCATCAGACTCAGAAGCATGTGAGCCTGTGAATAATATGAGACATTGCTGACAGAGAGATTTTAAACTGCCCAGTTTCCTTTTCTTTTTCCATGCTCGTTTGTTTCACGACTGGTTCGCCTTGTTCAAATCCTTCTGTGTGATAAAGAAATGAATGCGAATTTTAACCTTGAGGATCAACTGAAGATGAATAGCTGTTTGGTAAATATTTAGTCTGAAGCACTGAGTGGGAGGATTTTGTAATTTCAGGATGATGTGTGTGTGTGTGTGTGTGTGTGTGTGTGTGTGTGTGTGTGTGTGTGTGTGTGTGTGTGTGTACACGCACTCTCGCGTGCGTGTATGTGGTGTAAAGTTCATGTTGCATATTACTAAATACCATGTAGTTGCAATCCATTTGATCCATCCATTGACTGCACAATCTCAGCATTAATATCCCACAGACCATTTACCTCCGGCGGTGCAGCATGTGAACATGACACAGCTCATCTTGTGTATTTGTATTTTTTCTATCATCAAACATAGGAAGTGTGTGACCTGTGATGTTGTTTCTCATTTGACACCTGAAGTTCTGCATTAATCACAATCTCCTCCAGTCGCTTTCTGTGTGGTCTTATCTGCAACTGATGTATTTTCTGGAAATATATTTGTAACGCACACATACACACACACACACACACACACACAGAGTATCTCACAGTAAAGCGGTCTACCACAGGTGCAGTGGCAGCTTGTGTGCTTTGCTAAAGGGCACTTCAGCAGTTGAAGCTGTGAGGAGCATTTCTCATTCTGTTCAGCTGCCAACATTTCCCCCCCAGATTTTCTGGGATTGGAACTAACAACCCCAGAGTCAAATGTCCATCTGTCTATTCTGCAGGCTGTCGAAGGCTCTGATGTTAAACTTCAAAGTGGTCTGTTCTGTTCTCTGAATGACTTCTGCACCGATACTGCTGCTGAGCAATGTTAATTAATCACAGTTTGCAACATATTTACTTGATATAAATTCTCCCAAATTCTTCTATTGCATCAGCGCACCTATCCTGGAAAACTTATTTGATGGTATCATCCTGAAAAGTTTTACTAAACTTCAATCTCTGTCCTAATATATTGAAACTGTGGGGCTCAGATGCTGCTGACGTTGGAAGCACCAAAAGAAGCGACTGGTGAATTAGTCCCTCCTTCTAATTAAAGTACTTTGGCCAAACTGTTTTGATATTCTCTTGAGTCATAATGATGATCACTGGGAACAAAGTTTTTGAGGAAAAAACTTTTAACTCAGGTTGTTCTGTGCCTAACATAACGGTAACATTTGTACACTTCAATCATTTCTGGGCAACAGTTCTGTAAGCTTTCCTAAATACAATCAAGACACTCAGCAATTACTTAGCTCCCTCAATCCAAATGAATATTTTGTTCAGACCAAACAAAATCATGGGATCTAGCTCAAGAATCTGTCTCTTTTCTTCCTTCCTTTTCTTTTTGCTTCTCATCTTGGGCTACATCCAGCAGTCTTGGCATGTCTTGCTGAGAGCGCATCATCGCTGCTTAAAGCAATGAATCTCAAAAGACAACATGTTGTAGGAACAACCTTGGGTGGCAGCCACACACAAACACACACATTCATCCCACTACATGAAACCATGTTTTTTCAAAGAATTGAAGAAAGCCTCTGAGAAAAGCAATAATTGCAGTGGGTGTAGAGAGCCAACAGAGAAGTGAACACAGACAACACAAAATACTACACTCGCCAAATTCACCAGAACCCCGATTCCAAAAAACTTGGGACACTGCGTGAAACCTAAATAAAAACAGGGTGTGATCACTTGCAAACGAACTGTGTTTACCACTAACAGTGTTCCCAAGCCCATTTAGAAATATCCCCTTTCATACCCAATCATGATACTATCACCTGTTACCAATCAACCTGTTCCCCTGTGGAATGTTCCTAACAGGTGTTTTTGGAGCGTTCCACATCTTTCCCAGTCTTTAGTTGCTCCTGAACCAACTTGTTTGAAACACGCTGCTGGCATCAAATTCAGAATAAACATATACTGATGAGGTAAATCATTAAATATATTGTCTTTGCATTGTTTTCAGTCGAGTGAAAGTCAGAAAGGATGAGCAAATGATCACAGTCTGTTTTATTTATCTTTTACACAGTTTGGAATCAGGGTTGTATTGACTGTACTGCTCACTCACACGGATGCACTTGTCACCTTTTCAGTAACTTACCGGAGCTGCGTGGTCTCTGTGAGGAGGACATGGATTCCAGCATGTGTTACAGGTGCAGATGCCACACATCAGTTTCCAGTAAATACTGTGTATAACTTAAAGTGGTAAGGAATACCACTTTCCTTTGTGGTGAGTTTATGTGTAAATCATTTTAATTTGGGGTTTATGGTTTTTTTTTTTGCTTTTTTTTTTTTTTTTACAAATCCATCATTTCTATTTTTCAGTCTTGATTAGCCAGTTATGACACACTGCTCTGTCAGATTAAAGGCGTCCTGTTGAGTTTTCTTGTAAACAAACAAAAGCTACATTTGTGTTGTATGTTACTCACCAAAGCAGTGTGTGTGTCCTTGAGCTCTAAAAAATGCATTGAAACGTGGGTGTGAGGAACGGGTTCGGTGTGTGCACCAGCAAACAAAACGGGGACCCTCTCCAAAAAAGACATTTTCAAAGTTAGGTCAGAAACTCCACAGGGCACCTTTATGATAGCAAAAAAAAGCACACAAAGCATAACTGAATGAATGAATTCAGTCCAATTTAAGGGACGTTTTTTGCCTTATTGGTTAAAAAATAAAGATTTTCAGCTGGAATTGTTATTTTAAGATGATCTTCCAATTTCCTTTGTTTCATGTCCTTTTTTTTTTGAATATTTGGCAGAATAACTGCAGTTAGAACAAAACACAACCCTGGCTGTTCAGTGCACTGAAAGAAACTAGGTGAAAAATCAAAACAGAGCAGTGTGTTATGTGACAAGGCTGAGTCCTTATTACAGCAGACTGGGTTCAATTCTAGCCTGGGACCCCTGCTGCATGTCATCCCTCCTCTCTCCCCTGCCCTTCCTGTCTCTATTCAGCTCAGTAAGACAAATAACACAGAAATGCCAAACAATAATGTATTTAAAAAAAAAAAAGAATAAAAATCAAGCACTATCCACTTATGTCCATCTTTGCTTGGTTCTTTCATGTGTAGAAAAAGCATTCTCACAAGAAAATGTTATGGAATTTCAAAGGTCTGTAATTTTCTTGCAGATGCTGAGGAAACTGGAGATGCATTAGGTGAGCGCTTTCACAGATAACCTGCCAGTGAAATATAGCCGTACTGCCAAACACACATAATAACAGTAGTGATAACCTAAGTGCTACAGCATCAAGTAAAGAAGAGGTAATGCTTTATATTACAGGCTGCAAATGGCAAAGTCATTTTGTTAAAACACAAATCTGTACAGTTGAAATAAGTACAGTGAACTGTTCTTATTGCTACAAAAACGCAGGAACAGGTGAAGACGACCGAACCATCCAGAGGAACGGGATAGAGTAGAGTAAGAAACAGTCGAGTACTAAATACTATGAGGTAAAAACTTATCTGCCATTCTGATTTTGAGCTGATCATGGACAAAATTCCTACAATTAACATCTCAAGATAAATAAAGATCCCTGGTGGTCTTTTTACAGCAAATGTAATCTGTCTCCAGCCCAGATTCTTGTTTTTGCAGGCCATCAGAGTACTGCACACAGTAATGTGATCTGAGGTGCTTGGTTAATTTTTTTTCTGGCACCATGCTCTGTAATTGATGTTCCCATCAGTGTAATTCAATCACAGCTCAAAGTGCTGTATATCAGTACCAAGCACTTCCCCACATAGAAACAGCTAAATGGACAGAAAAGATACACTTGAGACTGCCGATAATTTCATTGTCTGTGTGTGTGTGTGTGTGTGTGTGTGTGTGTGTGTGTGTGTGTCTGTGTGTGTCTGTGTGTGTGTGTGTGTGTGTGTGTGTGAGAGAGAGAGAGAGAGACAGAGACACTGGAAAGGAAAGCAATATAACTCTGTTAGACAGAGATGCGATAACAGGCTTCTCAACTAGACAACTCAACATGTCAATACACAGACGAGGAGGGAAAGTGGACGGCGCAAAGGGCTGAGAGGATTCTGACTCCCTGAGAGAGATTAAAGACTGACATCTGATGCGAGAAAGACAAAGGAGGCCCAATAGCTGAGAGTGTGTTTTCTTTTTTTCCTTCTTAAACACACAGTGCAAAGATTAGGCATACTCTAGTTATCCTGGTTCTATGAGCGCAGGTGGAGCAACTCTAATTGGCTCTAAAGGAAATTTGCATCAGTTTTTTAAGACACCCAGGATAATCCCATCCCTTAATCAATATGGGTGATCATCCAAGACCCTACTGCACAAGAGACACAAAGTTAAAGACATCTCAACCAACGCTGATTGTCAGACATAGTGTACCACAACCCACAGGGTCTCAAGGGGAAAATAGCCCACCATGCATACATGTCCATGAGGCAGAGAGGAGGATGAATTTACAATTCACAACTGCGGCTCAGAACAGCAGAATAGCAGCCACCACTGCACCAAGCTGAAAGCACAGCTTTCCCAGGCTAACACATCTGTGAGACTAGGTCAGGAGGGTCAAGAGAGAAGTCATCATCTGATTTATTGTGCTGTTCTCTCCGTCACTGATGGATACCAGCTAAAGGTATAATGGCTATTTTGTTCTGCTTTATTAAATGTTTGGATGTTAAACTAAATGATAACCATTTATGGAATGCAGCCTAACAAGATGGGGTTGTTAGGCTTACCCTAATTACAATAAGTACGTGCAGATTTCTCCACTGTGCACTGTGGAACTTCCTGTCTTCACAAAACAAAGGTTACATATGCTTGTATAATCATTTTGTGTTTTGTGTGTAGGCTGACCAGTAAACATTGAAAACTGATGTTTCTGCAAGCCCCAGATTTCTGACCACAGTAAATAAATAATGATGAAGGTAAAGTTAAGGTTAGGAAAGTAACAGCACAACATCATGCCTAAATGACTCAATAGTTCGACTGCAAATTTTTAAAAAAACGAGGGTGGGAGAGTAGCAGCGATCGGCATATCTGGCCCTCATCGCTATGCCGTGAACATTCTAACAGTTGCAGATTGAATAGGTTCAGGTGTCTCCACCATCTCCACATCCGCCCTACTTCACTGAGCTAAATCAATGGCACACTGGTACTTGCACTGAATGATGGCTTTTGACACAAAACACGACTGCAGAGCTGTCCATTGTGAGCATAATTTGCAGGAGATTGGTATTGTGTGCTTTTCACATTTTGCCCGATTTCCTCTTCCAATACACTGTCTTCCTTGAGGGCAATTTGACAAACTGGCAGCCATCTCTTGTTGGCAGTTTGTAAGATAAACTATTTTGAAGATATGAACTGTTATCCTTTTTTTGACTGAGAGGATAAAACTGCTAAGCGTAGCAGAATGGGCAGAAATGAATGTATCAGAGAAAAGTGGACCTTTGACAGAGGGCTAATAACTGATGTCTATCAAAAAGTTTTCTCTTTTGCTTTGGTGTAATGTTTCCTGTCTGCTGAAGGTTTGGTGTATTATGCAAAACTGATCACCACCAGCAGAAAAGGCTTTTGCCTAGCATGTACTAACAGAAATCCTGTGGTCCTCTTACGCTGATGGATTATTTGCTGCATCTACACAGCCTCCAAAAAAAGAAAGTAAACAAAGAAAAAAATGATTATCATCACTCACAATGGACAACCATTTTTAAGTACATGTGTGTGTGCGTTTGTGTCAGACAAACAGAAAGAGGAGGCATAGCTGTCCCCAAGTGTGTGACACCAGCTGGTCCGTGTCAAAATCTCCACCCACCCAATACAACACACACACACACACTCATCTGCACGCAAACACACACACACGTGCGTCCAAGAAAGGGTCATTTTTCACTGGGTAATTGGCGGCGAGGCACACTGCCCTTGGGATTCGATAATTCATAACCTCCTCCCATCCGATATCGGATAGCAGGTAGAAATGGGCTGAGACAAGGGGTGGTGTGTGCAGAGAGGAGAGGAGGGGGAGGCTGCATCATTAGAGAGGAGAGGTAATGGCTCTTATTGATTCCGCCCCGCCGGGCCCCCTCACCATTTCATGTTTAAAACAACACTGATCCTCATTACCCAGGCAGCCGCCACAGCCCTGATAAGGAAGAGAGGAAAGAGACAGAGGGAGTAGATGAGAGGAGGAAAAGGGAAGACACCGCTAAGGGAAAACAGAGGAAGGGAAGGAAAGAAGAGAGGTGGGTAAGGAGGAGTTAGAGTGAGGAGGAAAGAAGACAGAGACAGGAGGGAAAAAGAAGCAAACAACAGGGGAAGGGAGGAAAAGGAAGAAAGTGGAGAACAGCTTGTGTTTTGCTGTCTTAATGCTTCAGTTTGAGTAGTATAAGTAATTACTGTCACCCTTTAATGCGTGTAATGCAGTATTACTTGTTTAAATCTCTCTGCCGCCTCTCCCCCTCTCCACCCCCACCCCCTGCAGTGTGTAATAAGGCTAAAGAATTGACTCAAACACAGACTGCAAGGATCTGTCTAATAATTCTCTGTGCTATTATCCTCTCTTTGCTGCTAACACACAGCGTTCTCTCTGTGCATTTGGCCACAGGCAAACACTATCATTACTGCAACAGTGGTATAAGCCCAGCTCTAATGTGTCTCTCTCTCCCTCCCTCTCTCCTTACTCTCTCCTTGACTCTTTCCAAATTTGAGTTTTTATTAGAAGGATGTAATTTGGCAGCTCAAATTGCTCCAAACTCACAACTGGGGGATAAAATATTTTATTCATAACCAAGCCTGTATTTGCTGGTATTCAAGGACTAATTTATTTGTTTTGATTTTTCTCTTTTTCTTATTAGTTAGTTGTGTGTCCAGCCGGCCCATGAGTCCAGTGGTATGATGCCTCTTGGATGGACTTTGGGTTCGTTTGTGTGTGTCTGTGCTTGTTTGCTGAGATGAAATGAAATGATGAAATAGGATTGGAATCCTGATTAAATTTTAAGACCAAGTCATTTACTTTCTTTGATATGTATCCTGTTCAAAAAGGCTGCTGGGTCAAGAATTAACATAGATATGAAGTTTTTTCCAGCTATCTCAAATCGTGTGCGAGATGATAAGATGCTATGTATGCCCTTCACAGAACAGCTACAGCACAGTATCTTCTAATATCATGCCACGACTGCTTATCAAATACAGCACGGTTGCATTATTGGGTTAAAGAAGAGTAATTATATGTAAATACATCACACTGGTGCAAGTCAATGAAAAACGGGTAATGTGCACAAAGTAAATGTGCATATTTACTCCATGCCATAAAAGTTTAATAAGGACAACATGTCGGTCCTACTTGGATCTTCATGAGGTCAGAATTCTTGAAAAATGGAAACCATGCTCATCTTAATACATCCTACACAGCAATGGGCTGACAAGCTCTATGATAGCAGGTGTTATTAACCATCCCAAACCACCCATGGTGATAAACATCCAAAGTCATACTTCAAAATATCAAATATATATCTTATATATAAACATTACATCAGACACATTATCTCATATATCTGCATTAGATCATTCATTCTGCTTTTGCTGTGGAACCCTGAAGAGAAAAGCTCACATCTCTCAGCAGCTGGTTGTTATAACATCTATTGTTATTCCTAATGGTAGATGAAAATTAGATCGTTTTTGCAGTAGGGGAATAGTTCAACGCTGTTTAGTGCAGAATGGTGGATCTCTACAAGGGCTACTCTTGCATATGAATCATGTCTGTGTTTGCCTGGGTAAAAGACATTCTAGAGAAACCACATCAACTTCAGATCCTCAAATAGCTTCTTTGCTTTATCTCCCCACACTCCCTGCCCATGCCCTCGACCCTGCCTTCTCTCTGATGCCCCCTCATTCTGCCCTTGTTCCCTGACAACAAACAAGCAGTCGACAGTCTCCACTTGCTTTCAATTACAGGTCTTTTCTGACGCTCGCTATCCCCATACAGGCCTGTTAGCAGGGCAGAGGAGGAGGAGAAATGGAAGTAAATTGGAGGGGTCGACCCCTGAGGGGATAATCCTTGTTCTGTGGCATGTTGAGGGTCAGCTCTTTGCATCCTGCATAGTAACGTGCAGAGCATGAGAAAGAGAGGGATAAGAGACTGATTATTCTGATTAGCTATGCATTCTTCCTTCCATCTAACCTAGTGCAACGCTGCCATCCACACATACGCACACACACGCACTTGCACAAAGCCTGACCAGCCAGCCAGCAGATCCTGAGATAAGCTTGCTAAAGGGCAGAGTGTCCACGAAGCAGAAAGCACACAGAAAGTCATCAGCAGGCTGACATGCTGGTCGCCGTCTTCTGACCTCGCAGATAAACCACTTGCTGTATCAACTCAGTCATGGCTTGAAAAGCCATCATGCCCCTGAAGCGGTGCACCTCCTTCCACATCAAATGTTGTGTGTGAATCAACATTAATAAATAATGATTTGCCATAAAGAGTCTGTTTAGGTCTCTGCATTCCCATCTCTTGGATGTGCACTGGCCACCCTCTGTGTTTGTGCGTGCATGTGTGTGTGTGTGTGTGTGTGTGTGTGTGTGTGTGTGTGTGTGCGCGCGCGCGCGCGTGTGTGTGTGTGTGTGTGTGCGCGTGTGTGTGTGTGTGTGTGTGCGCGTGTGTGTGTGTGCGCGTGTGTGTGTGTGTGTGTGTGTGTGTGTGCGCGTGTGTGTGTGTGTGTGTGTGTGTGTGTGTGTGTGTGCGTGTGTGTGTGTGTGTGTGTGTGTGTATGGTTACTAGTGGAGACGTCCACAAAATGCCTCTATTGATGGTAGTCAAGTCAATGGCATCCTTGCAATAGTCATCCACACAGGCAATTACCTCACAGAAAGCCGGGTTATCTCCCAGATAGTCTGTGCTGGAGCTGGCAGTCTGCCCAGAGTGTCTGTTAGGCATGAATGTCTTTCTTGAAACAGCTCCTTTTTTAAGAAATAATAGGAATTCAAATGTTGGATCTGTCTTCAATTGACACTGGAATGTGCAGAGAACCTGAGGTCAAGTGAGGAGAAGAGTTTTCTATTGAAGACTGGAGCTGATTAGATCCCAACCGGGATTAAGTTTGTTTGCCATTAATTATCCCATGAGTGATGTTTTTAAGCATTGGTTAAGCAGATTTGACTGTACACGTAGTTGTGAGGCAGGTGAGAGACACTGGCTTTAATCTCACCACGTCCAGTTGATGCTATAACCCGGGGGCTGCCATACTTCTGCAGACCGGACCTCCAAATGACTTTTTTAATATTTCACTCATTAAATATTCTTTGATGTGGACATGAGACAGAAAATGGACTGTTGCATTGCCAGAAGTTTCTCCTTTAACACACAATAGAGGCTTTCATCTGCTCCATTTTGTGTCACTGAAGGATGTGTTTGTTCGCGATAAGCAGTGTCATGCGACTTACTTGAAAAAAGTAATTGCATCACTCTACTAACTATTCATCAGAAAAAGCAATTACTCGTATGTCCCAGCTCCATCTGGGATGCTTTCCAATGACATAGTTGGAAGGCCACAACAACAGGTTCCATCTTCAGTAGAATAAAAATAAGGCGTTATAGTTAGTGAGCAGCTGGCTTCAAGATATTTACTGACCGTCAGCAGCTAGCTATCCTGTCCTCACCATGAAACTGAGGAGTTCACACACCCTCCAAACTGTGAAACAGAGGGGATTCCTGGAAGTAATTAACCTTTCCATCTGGTAAGGCAGCAAACAAGTAGACCCCTACACCGTCAAAGAGACAAAGCATCTGTGGGATTCGTAACTGGAACATAATGCTGAAAATCAAACTGTAATTCCTTTAACTTCTCATTACTGTAAAGTGTTCTCAGTAATTTTTTACTCCTCCGGGCAACAAGTAGTTTCAACAAGAGTTTGCAGCCATGCCAGCAGTTGTGAGACTTTAACCTACTTACGTGCAGCAGAAGTTTGAGCTAAAGGCTATAACACTGATGATGCTAACACGCTGATGCTAAGCAGACATAATGTTTACCATGTTCACTATCTGAGGTTAGCATGGGGGCATACTAGCATTTGCAAATAAGCACTGGAGGGACTACAGGGAAAAGTCACAGGATCACCAAAAACAGTACGGAGTCAATTAATAAGGCTCCATCCTCACCATTCAACCTCACCTTTATCTTACCTTTCCTACCACAAAGCCAGTTTAGTGTTTGTCATGTACTTTGTAATCTAATAACTTGTTTTTCCTCATGCGATCTCTTCTATCATGTGGTGATCTTGAGTTGTTTAGTGTGCCAGTGTGCATGCACAACATTAGGACAATGCTTTTTACTTCTTCCCCTGAGAGAATATGACACTGTGGATGAAAAACGTGTTGACTAAACATTGTTCCTTAAGCAATTATTTGAAACAAACAAAACAGACAGGCTGAAAACAAAGAGGATAACTAGTTAGACAGAAGAGGAGGGTAGAGAGACAATATGAATACAACTCATCCAAAACCACCCAGGACTTTATAGCTCTGGTTCTGTTAATTGGGCGCTACAATAAATAAGCACGAATCAGATGAGACCTCCCATTCAGGCGCTGATGGGAGAGTGAAGGGAATCGACTGAGAGTCTCAATTTCCAATAGCAATCACACTGTGACATCTCTTTCTCTAATTAGGACTAGAGAGAAGAAGAGATGAATCTAGTGGGAGCTGGTGTTGCTTTGAATAAGTTGTTGTCTGCTTTAATAGTCTCTCTCTTTCTCTCCCTGACCTGTAAATGATGCAGATCCTGTTGTGCCCGCAGACAGCCGCTGCTGGCTGAATTACATACCATGTATAGTGTTACTTTCAAATAACTCTTTCTTCACCTGGCCTGTGAACAGTTTGGCTTTGTAAGTAGATCTGTGTTTAAAAATGATCGTGTGAAATATGCATTCAGGCAACACAATTGCAATTCTATTTGACCACATGAAAGCATGTTGGACATATCCCATTAACATCGGTTAATGGTAACCACAGAGACCATACGTGCCACCCAGACATGCGAGAAAATTAGTGGTAAAATTGGACATTCACCTGTGTATACCAACGCAAAAGGGAACAACCATATAAATATAGCCCTAAAAATATTATTCCTTATAAACTACATGATGTTTTAAAAATTACAGTTATTTTGCTTGATGCAAACATTCATGCAAGCTTTTCTATGTCACATAATTAAGTAAATCCATGAAAGGAGAAAAACTAATTGCTTAAAATAAATGTACCCAGTTAGTAAGGGTGAAACACTGGTGACAAATCTGTGTCTGTACAATGTCATCTCACCATATAGCTAATTAGCACATAGCAGCAAGTGTTTAAATGAGCACTATAAAGAGCCATTGGTGTCTACATGATTAAATGAGAGATTTCCCATTGGACAGGTGTTATGGAATATGTATGCCAAAGAAATATAATTAGCTTAATGCTTGGTTTCTGTGTTTAGCTGCACAGTTAGAAAATGCAAAGTAATGCTGTATGATAGAATCAGTTTCAATGGATAAAAACACGGTGGAAAAATGTATTGCGTGCAGTAAAATCCTAGCAATAATGTTCAGGTAAATAATACCAAGATGGAAGTATAAGAGGAGAGTATGTGCCTGTGTGTGTTTATGGAAACTTTAGTATTTGTTTGATTTCATATTTGGACAATTTATTCAGATTTTGCCGTTGCTTTGGCTCTGGGAATGACAGTGTGTGTGTGTGTGTGTGTGTGTGTGTGTGTGTGTCAGTCCACTCTGGTCCTGACATGTTGCATGATATGAGGTAGTATCACTTACTACCTCATATCATGCAACTTTGCACATTATCAGACCACTACTGCACTACTGCACTGTTAGTACCTCTCACCAGTTATAGTTTATAGTTCCATAGTCATAGTTATATCTTCTCCACTTAATTCTAGCTTTTTTTAGTTTATTTATTTATCTATTTTATTCTATTTTTATTCTATTTTGTAAATTTGTTAATTTGTGTCTTACTGCACATGAGAGTGAGAAAACCGGAGTCAAATTCCTTGTTTTGTTTGCAAACTTGGCCAATAAAGCTGATTCTGATTCTGATTCTGATTCTGATGTATGGTGACAATTACTGAATGGATTGTTATGAAATTACTGATTGTCCCCAGAGGATGAATTCAACTGATTTTTGGAATCCCCTGACCTTTCCTCCATCGCCCAGAGAGGTCGACATGTGTGGTTCAGAGTGAAATATCATTCTCACTGTGAGCATTTTAGCACATATTTCATATTGTTATGTGTCTCTCTTTATGATGACTGGTCCTCAGAGGGAGGCCATGGACAGCACACTGCACACACTGTCTAATTATTTTATTCTGCAGTTCTGTATTCAAGCACAGCAGCTCCTCTTTCCCATCGTCCTCACTTCTACCTGAAAGACAGACGAAGGCTAGACTGTCTCCACTCCTCTATCTAAAGTAAGAGGCAGCATAGAGGGTTGTCAGGTGGTCTCCATTAGCGGTTAAAAGCAGCCTCTCGCTACCTGCTGTCTACACTCAGATAGCAACATGGAGGCATAAGTGTGTGTGTGTGTGTGTGTGTGTGTGTGTGTGTGTGTGTGTGTGTGTGTGTGTGTGTGTGTGTGTGTGTGTTTGTGTGTTTGTGCGCGTGCTTGGCGGGGGACATGTCTGGAACAAAGAGACACACTCAATTTGAGATTACTGATTACAGAGCAAATAATTGAGCAGGTAACAGAGAGAGATGCAGGTAGAAATCCTGTTTTCCTTTTCCTTTTTTTTAGCCAGTAATTTAGTTTCCAAGGTAACTTTAATCATTCATCATTCTAAAAATCACCCAACAGTGCGTCAGTGGGCAGTGAAGGTGACTGGTTCATCCAGATTTCATAACAAGTTGGTGAAAAACTACATAAAACTACACAGCCTGAGGTCCACTGTTTCATTGGTACAGTTTCTAGTCGATAAAGATTACACAGTCAAAACAACCACAAGATGAAAAAAGAGATATCCTGGAATTTAAATGAAGTATTTCTCTTTGATGAAGCAAATGTTGTTGCCAATTGTCTGTGAAGACTTTTAATGAAAACAAATACACAAGCAGAGTTTGTCCTGACCTCGTCAATGTGTGATGGGTTTAAGTTAAGGCTACCCAAAATCCAACATGCCACAATGGGGAAGATAATTAAAGGAACCCTGTCTCCTGAAAATAATGCTTAAATAGAACAAATTTGTTGATATACAGCTAATTTGCAACAGCCATGATGGGTGGGAGGGGAGTGATATGTGGACTCAATTAAGTTCTCTATTCACATAATGAGGAAATGCTGTTAATTAATATATCCAGTAAGTCACGAAAATGTTGATACTGAATGTATCAGTAAAATGATCACTGATCACATATTTCATTTGTTTTTGGCCAAATGATCCAGCCTCGCAAGACAACATCTGTTTTTACCAATTACAGCATTATTAAACTTTGTTATTGTTGTGCTTAAGAACCTTCTTCTTATTATTATTATTATTATTATTATTATTATTATTATTATCATTATTATTATTATTATTTCTTTTTCTTATTATTATAATAAGACACAGCCTTTAACCAAACTCACAGTCTTTCCCAAACCTGAAGCAAAGTGCTTCTGTTGCCTAAACCTAACTTCACCACAGGATGTTAAGTCCTGACTCACTGCTGTGTTCTGCTGAAAATATACTCTGCAAGACACATTTAAGCCTGATGCAAAGATGGTTGGACGAAGGAAAGAACAAAGTGTCTGACAGTCAGACAGTGCGCATGAGACTTTTCACTCTGTAACAGTCACAAAATAAATTGCCCAGTAAAGTCTGCAGTTTGTTATTTTTCATCAGAGCTTCTGAGCATTTTGCTACTGACAGTGTAGCTGTAGTAACTTTGGTTACCATAATATAACAAAAACAAACCTAAGCAGTAAAGCTATTAGCTCTTGAGCAATCAACATACAAAGTCAAGTTTGCCGACATTTGAACAAACCTTGCTTGGTAAACTGGTTCGTGAATAAGCTTCCTGTCCCGTCTTGTCAAAATGCTGTGAAAGTAACTGTAAGAGCTGCATTGTGTCAGAGAGCCTTAAGGGTATTACATCATTTGTTTGCTTGAAATTAGCTTTTAGATTGCTTTACCTAGCTATGTGTCCCATGAGCAAAGGCTAGGAAGCTCATGCTGCGGTGAACCACATCAGAAGGCTGCAGCTTGGCTGAACTGCTCCCAGTATTTTTTCATGTACGGACGTGTAGTGTGCATGTGTCCAGTAACTTTCCCAGGATGAATGAAGTTGTATGAGACTTTGAAAGTGTATAGTTTAATTTTATTACATATATAAACCCTGTGTGGTTTCATGGTGATTTGCTTTGCACATGATTTTAGCACATAGTTATCTTGCTGGCTGCAGTTTATGGTTTATTTTGGAAAATAAATGTTTCTTTCTCTTTCTCTCTCTCTCTCTCTCTCTCTCTCTCTCTCTCTCTCTCTCACACACACACACACACACACACATGTTGGGTTTTTACATAGACTTACATTCATTTCCTGAAGACTCACCTTAACTGAAGTCTTCACCCTAAAATTGAATGATTTACATTATGGAGACCAGTGTTTTGTCCCCATAAGGAAGGCAAGCCCCCACACTGTAACTGTGTAAGCAGATTTATGTTCCCACAACGTGAGTAATACATGGCCACACACACACTGACACACACACACAAACAGCTTCTTCTCTGAAACCCAACCTGGATTGGCTTGTCCAATATCATGGATCACTCTGGATAAATAAATTTGCCTTCCCACTTCCTCCTCACTCAATCCTGTCTCCACAAACACACACACACACACACACACACACACACACACACAGCACAAGACCCTGTAAATTGTTAGCACCTGCCGTCTGTAATGTGATATTACAACAATTAGCAATTAGACACTATGGAGCACTGGTACATTGAATTTATGTTTCTGTCTGTGCTTTTTGCAGATGCGATGGTGCTGGGTGTCATCGGGAAATTTTATCACTGCTTTGGTAATGGAATCAGGGAGGGAGGTGGGAGGGGTCTGAGAGATTGTGTTGTCAGGGTTTCCTGACAGACGAGCTCAGCTTCTTCTTGCAGACCCCTCCCCCTCCCGCTCCATCTATTCACTTTCAATTTAATGAGCTTCATTGCTATGAAAGTTCACAAATAATATTGCCAAGGCAATTACATACAATTGACATATAATTTAGATAATGATGAGACCTTCTATAAGCGCACGCTCCTGGATTTCTGTGTGTATGTGTATGTGTATGTGTGTGTGTATGAGTGTGAGTGTGCAACATGACAACTCATGATGAAAAAAACAAATGGGGAGACGTTGAGGAGAATAGTAACAGTCTCACTTGTTGTTGATCGGGTGGTTTTCTCTCTGCTCTGGCATATGCTTAAATATGTTTCTGCTTTCAGGGCAGCGGACATTTTTTGTCTAAGAAGGTTTTGAATTATAAATTGGTCAGAGCGTGTATGAAATTCTTCACATTTCTGCATTATTTCAGTAATTAACTGTATTATCATCTGAATGTCTGTTCCTCTGCATCTCTAAAGTGAAAGGCAGAATCAGCACAGGTAACTTTCTCTCTTACTTAAAGATCAGCACTGAAGTTTGCTGAGAGTCATCGCTCATTGCTCGTCCTTTTTTTTTTTGGTTGGAGAAGGCTGTCTGAGGTTTGTTTGTTTAGGTGACCAGTGGACTGTTCTATAAGCTCTATTCGTTCAGCTCATCATTAAGCTGTCCGACTCACAACTTTACTGCCAAGGTTCACTTTTACCGCTCTCACAGCGTTGTTTTCAGTCAGAGCAAGCAGTTCTAAAAACCCAGTGTTCACTAGTTTCTCAACCCAAAACAGCAGCAATTAACAGCTAAAGAGCCAGATATTTCCCTCAGGACCCAAAACAGAGCTAAAAGAGAGTGAATATTAGACTTCTATTTGCCAGGTGGTCTGAAACACAACTTCAAATGAATGATGATGTTTCTCCATCACTGCTCGTAAGCAACTGTTTGCTAAGAAGTTCATCACATACAGTTGTAAACATTGTCTTGGCCATGTTCACATGAGAAACAATGAGCAAAAGGACTTCTTTCCCCACAGTGTAATCTGCAGTGTACCAAAACACATTATTATGCCTTGGCAGCAATCAAGGGTCATAAACTTTACCTGCTCAGCAAGCCTGAGTAATTCCTGGGATGATGACTGGGGTGTTATTATTTATGACCCTCAGTCATGCTTGAATACTTGCACAGTAGGTGATAACACAAAACATATGAAAATGCCAACACCTGTACTGTGTGATCGGCTACAGGGAAACGCAAAGCAAGATAAACAGGACTGGAGCACACTGATTAATTGCAAACAAACGTTTCAACACTATGCGTCTTCATCAGTCAAAGTGGAAAAAGACATGAGGAAAAAACTTATATAGTCAACCTATACCTGGTGTACAACTGTTATGGGATAACTGGTTGAACAGGGTTTCAAATCTTATGGATAATGAACGCAATGGTGGAAGCTGCCATAAGTCCAAGTGCCACACCATAGTGCCATAGACCTGCCATAGACATCCATCAAGTGTCAGCTAGATCAAGCAGATAAATTTTCAGTGTCAGAGGCCACAGAAAGATTCATCAGCATCACTGCCAAGCAGCGTGTTTGTTGTTGCCTCATTCCCGAAAATCATCTTTTTCAAAAAGAATAATCTGTGTTTTAGTTTCAGAAAAGCTTGATTTTTGGTGGTCAAATATAGTAACATAGTGTGGGTGAAAAGCTAAAATAACATAGTTGTGTTTTCAAATGTATACACACACACACACACACACACACACACACACACACACACACACACACACACACACACACACACACACACACACACACGGTGGCTTTCTCTCCATCATATAAAGTTGCTACATCAGCAGCAGGTAAGGAGAGCAGCGTGTGTGAGAGATTATGGTAAATATGAAAGGTCAAAAGGGTAAAGAGACAGAGCGGGAGGAAGACAGAAATGGAGAGCACAGAAGAGAGGGAGAGAGAGAGAGAGAGAGAGCGCGTGTGTGTGTGAGCACTTTGAGAAAATTTTGGAATATGCAAGATAATTAGTGACCAAACTTTCCCTAAGCACTGGATGTTGAATATTAGAACATGTGCTTGTGTCAGAAGAAATGGGACAGAGGAGAGGGGGTTTAGGGAGGTGTGTATTTGTGTCATTATCTCCATGTGTGGGTCTCTCTGTGTGGATGAGTGTGTAAACCCGCTGAGGTGTAGTTTAAAGGCTATTTAACATTTTACAGCTGGCACCGTAAAATAACTAATCCAAAACCTGCGCAGTGAAAAAGATGAAGAAAACCTCATCCAGACTGACATTTACCAAACAGATACAAACCTTAGAGGTACACCAAAGGGCAGATGCACTTACATATACTGAGACATATTCATACACATACAATATGTTCACACAAACTCCTTGAGGTTTATCCCGGGTTATCTGAGATCCCATTTCAGATGAACCTCTTCTTTGATTGGTTTCCCACTTGGGACTGGAAATAGAGGGCCGTCCTCTCACTGATAAAACATGTATGTGGTTTCCTTGGCTAACCCTGTGTGTGTGTGTTTGTGTGTGTGTCTAAAGGTGAGATGGTGGTGCTGGCGAATGTAAGTCTATTAAATTGAGCTGATAGTGAAGGGCCCTTGACTTGATGTAGGCACTGTGTGTGTGTGTGTGTGTGTGTGTGTGTGTGTGTGTGTGTGTGTGTGTGTGTGTGTGTGTGTGTGTGTGTGTGCGTTGTGTGAGTTTACACACGTCTTTCATTCAGTTCTTGAGTAGCCTCTTCTTTCTAAAGAGTGTCTCGCATATGAAACAGTTCACACGACATCAAGTGACAAGAGTTTTATTCTTGCTTCGCTTTTCCTCTCAGCTGGAAGCTTTGCATAGATCTCCCGGCATTATTATTATTTTATTTAAAAATGTATGCTCAAAATTAACTACCCACATTAGGGAAAGCACAAAGAAAGAAAGAAGTTATGGCTTTGAGGGAATAGTGACTGCTGGATCTCGACATGCTTGACATTTATGGGAGTGGATTACAAGCACAGTGTCAGCTTTTTTATAATTATTATTCAATTTTATTTCAGTTAATTACTTTTTTTGTCTTGCACAGACATGCTAATTAAAGCCAAGTGTATTTGAAGGCATGCAATACTTCCACATCTCAACAGAAATCAAGAAATATATTTTGTGTTTAACCCCATTAGAATAGAATAATTCGGGACATGCAATACCTAAGCTGCAGGCATTTTGTTGCCCAGAACACCCACCATTGAGAACAATGCATCAGACCCCAATGTTTTTCTACTATTTGGTATCAGAACTGGATGTAGAAGGAAATGTCAAAATCACAAGTATTTTTCACAAGTGTGTATTAATTTAATTTGTGTTTTTATTCAGATTATATAGGAAACTGTTTAACTAACTACATGCCTTAGATTACAATTCACTGTCATTCAGAGTAGACCGGTGTGGAAAAACACTTTGTGAGACTTGAATGTGACAGAATATAAATGATGCTGATGCTTCCTCCACTAAAATGTTTTTATAACTGTGCTCTTCCTGCAAAGGGAACATTGGTGGTCCCAGTGGTGTCTCTGGCACAAAAGAGTAATAAATACATTTCAACAGGAGTAAATATTTAGGTAATTTTCTCAAGTGTGATTTACCAGCAGCATTCAAGACTCATATCTTTTAAATGCTTGCAGTGAATGGCATTTAGAAAGGAGAATGGGCAATGAGATCAACTACAGCGTGCGCTGTGTGTGCTCCTCTGCACCACAGACAATGGAAAAGTATGACAGCAGAAATTCCAAATTACAGTGCACCTGCACATGACCCAGCCCAGTCAGTGTTTGGCATTAGCTTTGGCTGTTTTGTTAAGTTTCTGAGAATAAATTCACAGGACTACCAGAAGGAAGATGTGATCATCCAATGACCAAATGATGCCATCCAGTGCATCAAGGGCATCTTTCTTTTGTGTGCCTGTAAAGTCTTACTGTTTTTAGCACTTCAAAAGAATAGATAAATAAATAGATAGATAAATAAAATCATATCTGTTATCAAAGGTATCCTATTCTGCACTATGCAGGGAAAGTAAGTTAGAATCATGATTGTTCTTTCAGCTGTTGTCAGTGTTCTTAAAGAGCGGCATCCCCAGTTGCTCCACTCAGGTGCCAACAGTGGAGGATTGTGACTCAGCTGGATAGATGGAACACCCATGGATGGATGGATGCATGATGACTCAGCATGCATGTTTAAAATATGCATCAGTGAAAACATGCACATGAGGAATATCCAAATCTCTTTGTTGTCATACAGCGAACTGATCTCAAATCTGCACGTCATTCAGACGCTAACATCCACAGCAATTATTATGAAATAAAGTCAAATATAGCCAAAAAGAAATAATTCATAGAAGTTCACTGCTGACCAGTGAGTTTCTACTGGCTGCTCGTGATCTTGTGATTTGCACAGACTGTAAATCACAGATAGAAGCGCACACCCGCTGCAGAGTGCAACCATTAAAAAAAAAAAACACTTTAGTGGCAACAACTCATTAAATGGAAACATGTCTTCTGTGAAACAAAATCTTATTTTAGCTTTAATCTTCATTAACTCAGTACACATTTGTAATTTTCCACAGAATATGTCGCTGTAGTTCATAGGATGTCAACAGACCCTTTCCTTCTCAAATTACTCAAAAAAGGAAAAGGAAAAGTGGAACCTAGTCTTTATTCAAGGATTGAATTTCACTGAAGCATATATGCATAATGTACTCCAGATGCATGCATTATATATTATAATGCATGCATAAAATATCTCAAGAATCAATATAAACCTACATGATGCATTGAGATGTCTTATTAAAAGCAGCCTTAAAGAAATGCAATTAATAAAAAATAGTATTAACAAATATTTGCTTTATTTTTCACAAGTTAGTCTGCTTGATGTATTAAAAACTGCTATGTATGATTTGAGCCATTCCACATGCACATACTCATTTTAATTAATTCCATTCAGCTTTAGAAATATGAGCAAAAGTAGAGCTAGACAGAAAACCAGCTGCAGTATGAGGCGTACTTCACTGACATTAATATTTCTGATGTTATTTTGGCGCCATCCAAGAATGCGGGGTCCATGGCTCATGCAGAGCCAGTATTCCCAGCCACCGCACTATCACTTTGAGCGTCTGTCATGCTTTCTCAAGGTTGTGAATGTTGACCGTGGTGTTGGGATCAACAAACAGCATGGTGGTTGGATCTGGCCCCTGTCAGAGCCCCACAGCACTGAATGCTGAACCAAAACAGCCTCACTGAACTCAAAGCAGAGAGTGAGCTGTCACAAACACATTCTTCTTCATTGATTAAGACTGCAGAAACCACACTGATATTCATGACATTGCATGATAACTGGGTGAAGCAACAGCAATTCTGACACTATAAACTGTGCAACATCTTATGAATGTCTTATGACTGATAATGCCTGACATCGGGAACAGCCCTTATTATTCATGATGCATGTATTACAACCCACTAAGTAGGTATGCTTTTATAGTGTAATATAGATAGATTTGAATATAGATACTTGCAGAATGGAGTCTAAATGTTGTTGTTGTTGTTGTTGTTGTTGTTGTTGTTGTTGCTAATAGGCTAGAGATGATAGCAAGGGTTACTGCTCACAAATTTACAAAAAATACTGTTGCAAAACAAGAAACAGTTTTCAGATTTAATTCTGTGTTGGTCACAGTTAAAGAGGTATTCCAGTAATTTAGCATTGTCATGGGTCAAGAGCCAAAAATGCTCAATCCTGATCCCATGAGAAAACTTGATGGCACTGGTCACTCCATGCCTTGTAAATGCTTACATCCTTGGAACTCCACACCCATACAGTAGTTTGTAACACAACGACATTTCACAGGATGATTTCCGTGTGAAAAATGTGTTTGGTATCCTTTTGTTTTTGTATTTTGCAATGCATGCAACCACTTGAAATGTTGCAGTGTCATATTATAGTAAACACTTACAAAAGAAAAGCATTATGATTACCTATCTTCTAATCAGATATTATCAAATTTGATAACGGGGGAATTTTGCTGAAAAATAAAATAAGCCAATGTTGTCTTTTAAACCCAGAGAAGCACAAAGTGGGCAGTATGTTTTGCTGCTTATTATGCTGCAGCTGTCAAAGCTGCTTCTTCAGTCCAAACTGGATTCAACTTTTTTAACCTCTGGGCCTTAGAAACAGACCAAGCATACCAGCAACACAAGTAGAGTAGAACATTACACCAATGAGAAGAAAAGAGGGGAAAGCTAAGAGGGGACAGTTTTGAAATAAAGGTTAAGAAGACGAAGGACAGGTGAGAAGCACAGGGAGGGAGAGAGAGAGAAAGAGAGGGAGAGAGAGAGACAGAGAGTGGGGGGAGGGAGAGAGAGAGAGATCCATACAAGCTGCCCAGTTTGGCTTCTGTTTAGAGAACTGAGAAACAGGAAACCAATAGTGGCGGCCACCCAGGCAGCCAAATAATGGAGCCTTTACAGAGGAACACAGCAAACGATGACTTCACATTAATAAGGAAAACGCTGTTCAGGGGGAAAATGAGATGCCATCGTTTGCTGCAGCCCCGTTGTGGAATGAGAAATAAACAGAATGGTCAACGCACACGCTGATGTTGGTTACTTAGTGCAAGTAATTAAAACATGACAATGTGGCGTTTACCCTGTGGCTTTATCTCACAGAGGTCTAATGTGAAATCAATAGCACTATGTGCAACTTTGAACAGTGGAAAATGTTGCAAGGAGAAGATTCAAGCTTGGACGGGAAGCTTCCAAGATATCTGCAACTTGTGAAGAGTTTCCCGTCTTGTAGTATTTTCAGTAAAGGTTGAATAAGATTAATGTGCTGAGGGTTGTTTTGAATATGTTATTGACTCTGGGGACTCTTGAACCTTCAGTTTTCTTAAATCATTTCATTAAGTGTGAAGCATGGCTGTAAATAATGGCAGGAGGTAGAATACAATACCTCTCTCCACTGAGGAGTTTGACTGCAAGATGAGATACATCCATTTGTTAAAAGAGACACGAACTCAAAGCAGAAATAAGACACACAGCAAGTCATTTTTTACAGTCTTTTCTGATTGATTAGGCACTGTTTTTGAAACTGTCAGCTATTTTTAAAAAACTCTACACACTAACCGCAAAACCTTTCACCAAGAGAGCAAAATTATACAAAGCCACCGAGTTTTGCACTTTGAACTCAACAAATTGTGGTTTTGCCTCAATAGAAGAGTTACGAGAACCCAACACTCAAATTTTATTCATACTTTCATGTGAGTCAACATCAATTTGGTGGTATCCTGACGATCATAAACAAAGAAACCAGTAGGTCAACTTCAGAGAGCCCATCAGTGCCAAAGACTATTTAGGAGTATGAGTCAGGTGAAATAACGTTTTTTTAGGTTTAATTTGCAGACTAATGTTATTTCCCATTATGACTGTGTTTACATTGTGGGTCTTCTGCTCTGGGCTGCACAGTCCACCTCTTCCACCACATATCTTACTGGTTTTGCTGCAGTTCTATAAAAACATTTGAATGGTTTTAATGATACATCCTTCTCACAATGGACGTACAGCACATATTACTGTACCAGTAAGACCACAGCACTTACAGTTGTTTACCAGTTCTTGTTTCAAAATACCAGGATGATACCTGCAACAGCAGCTCAGATGTGGTTGCCCGGCCTCCCACACGCTTATTCCAGTCCCTCTGGTTTCATCAGGTGATGTTTTCCTGCCTCCCTTTACTCACTCTTCTTACTCTCTGTCCAGTAACAGCCTCCACTGTTGTCCAAAGCAAATGTTTACCTATTTATAATGTTCAAGGTCTGATTTGTCAGCAAACTCAGAATCTAAAAGTGTCCTCACATGTGTTAATGTGGAAAGGCAATGAGCATCATTGTGTAGCAATGTACAACCCTAATGAATGTGGAGCAGTGAGTTGTGTTTACATTGTGAGTGTAAAACAGTGAACATGCATTCAGTTGGGCACTCTTGGTAAATGCATTGTCTGCAATGGTTTCACAGACAGTGAGAATTAACTGTTGGTGGTTAAGCATTGAGAAGAAACTTTAAGATTAATATAGCTTTGTGAAACTGAGCTCGTCATGTTGACCCTCGCTCCTTGTCATCCCTCTCACTGTAATACAGACCTCCCAATTCATTAGCAATTCTTCATTGAAGTCTCATCCTCTGCACTGCTTTATCTCACTCTGTTGAAGTCATCCAGTAACTGAAGAGAAGTGTGCAGTCAGCTCCTTCTTTAAAGGTCACACACAAAAAAGTCCAACCGACATTAATGGCTACACAGGGATTGGATCTTCCACTGTTGCTGGTAATTTCCTCTTAAACCTGACCAAATGTCAGCGGCACGGCTGTTTGAGGCTCCTGCAGCATAGTGTCAGTTTGTGGTTGGTAATTATGGTTGGGATGGTGATGAATGGTGCTGGACTCATTAGTTATGGTTTGAGGATGGATCATGTCTCATATGTCTCTGGGTACAGATTTACTCTCGAAGAATATTAAAGAATATGTCTCAAGTCATTATGAGTGCTAATAAGATAGATAAAATCAGCAGGGAAGCATGGTGTTGAATGTATTTGAAAGTGATTATTCAACAGTATAAATTATTTTGTTTTTCTTCACAAGATACTTAATGTTAGCAATGAAATGCCTACAGGGGTGAGAAAATGACTAATGAGCTGGGAGTGAGCAACATTATTTTTAGCTCTGTTTTAGGTCTCTACCAACTGTGCAGGGAGATTTATAGCACTATCTATGAGTGTCCCCTTTCACATTGCACGTCATTTGATCCATTGTTACTGATCGAAGAACACTGATTATATCTTCTTCAATGGTTAAGACAACTTTTGAGAGGTTCTCAGACTTAATGTCAAACTAAAGATCCATCATCCACAACAGAGGGCATGACGGACTGACATTACCTCAAACTTTTCCTGCCTCAACACTGCCTTGAACATAACAGAGCAACCTGACTCGGATTTTATAAGTCAGGCAGTATTTCAACCCACATGTTGCCTTATAACTTCATGACTCATTTTCTCTGCAGCTGCTTTGTGACTCTATAATTCTCTCTACTTTTCCAATGTGCCTCTTGAATAAATTAAGAGAAAGTGACACAACCTTTTACTTGTACAGTATAATCATGACTAAATTTACATGACGCGCTTGAAGCATAATATTCCTTATTAAAAATCAGCTTTTTGTTGCGTTGTGAAGATCTGACATCCGTTGTGCATGTCTGTCATTTATTTGCATACCTGTACTTCAGTGGATGTAATGATGTTATTACAGATATGCTTTCATACTGACTCATCAAATTCAATAAGACTTATAAGTGACTTTACGATAAAACAGAGTAACACCAGCGCTGCCTGGAAAACAGACTAAGACACATGAGACAGTGAAACCGATCCTGTGATTACTTTGTCACCTTCCCCTGCATTTACTGTGCAGGCACCTGAGATCATTCTTTGTCTAATGCCTGATTCAAACTTGTGCCTCCTCTTTGAAGTTCCTCACTTGTGCTCACTCATACTTGCACAGAACAAACTGACAGTTTCGAGTGTCTGAGGAGAGAGAAACAGTCGAGACATGCAGGCACAGAGAGACAAAGCATTTAACAAGGGAAAATCCAATACAAGGATGGTGTATGTAACTGATGTTAGCCAATCAAGGCAGTGACAACGGCGGGCTCCCTTGTTTGTTGAGCTGTAAGGGGATTACTTTACACCGGCCACAACATCTTATCCCCCAAATCCCTCTCTAACACTAGGCAGCCTCCTGCAAATACAGATCTTATGCTCCTTGTTGCCACCCAGTCCTGGCACTGCGTTTCATCCTGGATGGCAGGGTATAATCAAGGGAACATAAGCACAATAGAGTGCAGACACTGACAAACAAAAGAAAGACAGGGCTTTGAAAAGCCTGAGGGGCCTTAAGAGATTTAAAAAAAAAAAAAAAAAGTATTCAAAAGAATGTAAAATATGTCTGTCAGAATCACAAAAAAGTCACTTATCGTGGAGTGTATGTCAACATATGGCCTGCTTTTAAGAGCATAAACAGAGCCCCAAAGGGATTATATAGAAATTATATATTTCAAGCCAATTTTATTATCAAACAAATATCAGTTAATCAGTCTTGGAGATCTGATGCGGTACCGTCTACATTTCAGATGACCCGATGTGGGGTCCGCCACCTAAGCTGAGAAACTGGCAGAAAAATCGAAACGGGACGTAAAGTGAGATGTGCGCAAGGACACGCAGGACAAGTTTTAAGAACGCTAAATGCTATCTGTAACCCTGCAGGGCTGTCCAAAGTTTCAACCACCTTGACAAGAACTTGAGAAAGGACTTCACATTCAGGTGCTAACTTCCACAGTTTTGGCTCAGCTCGGGCGAGGAGGAGTGTGAGAGATTCCGCTCAGGCTGGCAGCCGGCCAACTTCAACGTTTGAAGATGCCTTTTGATCATGGCTACATGTTTTCTTTTTTCACAACATTAATTAGTGCAGCCGGCCCACAAGAATCATCGCTCTATCAGAAGCCTCTTTAGTTAAAATTCTCCATTAGCGAGCAAACATGCACACACAGAAGCACACACGCACACACACACACACACACTCAAACAGATTCAAGTAAATGAGAGTAGCTTTATAGCAGCCCTCTGTGAACAGTAAACACGTGTTTATATCACTATAAAAAATTGGCAGGATGTTAGGACATGGCAGAGAGCCAGCAACATGATGCAAGAAGGCTTTGATTCTTAACCAACCTCACCTCACACAAGCTTTCATTAAAAATACAAATCAATCAAAATATGCACGCTCATCCCACTCCCAAATTTCCTCTTTTAGAGTGCGACTGCAAATTCAAACGAGATTGGAAAAAAACAAGATTAAACTGCTTATTCCCAACATCGTTCCATCCATCATGTCAATAAGTACACTAGAGATGTTGACACTTTGTCTAATCCAGTTTATTCTTTCTCAGTAAAAGAAAATGTTGGAAAGGGGAAGCAAAAAGTAAAGCAATGGAAACAAAAATATCGTATCTTCCAAGTTCACCTTCCCATTTTATAACCACATTACAACCAAAAAAAGCAGCTCTACACTAAAGTGTAAGTGAAACGCAAAAAGGGGTTAAATAAGGTTTACTTTAAGATACAGAATATTCATTCATTATGCATTTTCTGTTCACTCCTTCCACAGTCCACCAGGAAAACATTTGGAAAGTAATTATTTGCTGATTTTAACTTTCAGCACTCTGCTCACCCCAGCCTCCACCTCCCTCATCTACAGCAAGGCAGAGGAGAGGGGAGGGGGCAGAGAAGGCGAAATAAGGAAAAATAGAGCAATCAATAGGGGGACAGATGAGAAAAGGAAAGTGAACACCAAGAGGAGGAGAATGCATGTGAGCTCACCATGCTAGCTGGAAATGAAAGCAAGGGGCTTTAAAGGAAGAAGCAATATTAAAGTACTGGATAGTATGAAGTCTTGTATCAAAGCTGGCGCCAAACATTACATTAAAAATGTGAATAATTGAAATGAAGGCCCAAGACATTATGAGGAACCTGAACTAGAACAACCGTCACCCACCCTACACATGAGAGATGCGCTGCCATCTCAGCTTGAGTCCACAGTCAACTTGTACAGCAATGTTTGATTTTGCCTGCTCATGCTCAAAGTGGACAACAGCAGAGCACGTAAAACAACAGAAAAGTGTGCATTTGCAAAAGCATAGTGATGTGCGGACATGGAGAACGCAGACATTTCAGGTCCAGTCAGAAATCCTTCACACACTTTAATGCAAGTCTTGTCTTCCTAACGTTTACACATATCCAGCACGTATGATCCACACGATGTTGAAAAGAGACTCGTGGGCGTGAAGAGAGACGTCTACATGTGCAAGGGCTGTGGAGAATAAGCAGAAAAAGACAAAGACGAGAAGAGGAAGACAGAGAAAATCGGCAAACGAATTAAGTCTTGATCAATCACATCCCGACGTTGAAGACAGATCTGTGTGCGATCCAGGGACAACCAGCTCACTCCCACCAGCGTAAAGGTGGACTTACAGTATCACCCCAGTTTCATGGTCCACAATCACCTCCTCAACAGAGCAGAAACACCCTGGAAACAATCCTAACACAAACAGATAAAGGTGTAAAAGGTGTCCCACGGAGGAAAAGAGAAGGATACAAGGTGGTGGGAGAACGGGTAAAGATTGGTGCTTGGGTATCCTGATAACCTGAGGTGGATGATCGACAGGTGTTGGTGTTTCTGAAAGTTTAGGATTAGTGGACGGCCGGGGGGGTAAGACACTGACTTAAATCTGAGGCTGGCTAGCTCGGTTTGCTTCACCAAGTCCACGCTCGGCGCAGAGTATAAAGCAGCTCTGTCTGATTTTGAGGTAAAGAGCACAGTCTATAATAAACAGCGCCAAAGCACAAGTGTACACAAAGGGTAACGACCCCTTCCTCCTCCTCGTTCTTTGTTTTTTTTTCCTTTTTTTGAGGTAAAGAGTATAGTCTTAAACTGGCTTCTGGGACAAACATTTGTATAAAGCGTTGCATTTCTTCTCTTTATCCTTTCATTTGTTCTTATTCTGCTCACACTTGCAAGAACTGTATATTTCCGTCGCTCTTTATTGTTCTGTCATTCCTGGGTTTGGATTTTTCCAAAAGGCATCTTAGCAGCAGGGATATGATCAAGCGAACAGAGGCAGAAAACGACCAGGACACAGCTAACAGTGGGATTTCAAAAAGAGCGAGCATAATTTAAAAGAAATCGGTGGAGGTTTGTATCCAAAAAAAGGTTCAAAACTCTTGAAAAACGAAATAAGAGGAGAAAAAAAGAATTTAATCCCTGTTAGTGCTAAGACACCGTTTGAACACGGAGACTCGTCAGAGGGAAAAGCTGCTCAGGAGCACTCTTCTCCGATGCGCTGGCATGAGCGGCCCACCTTGCGGTCGAGCTTGACCATCTTCAGGACGGCCTCCTGGCGACCACGGCCCAGGTGGTCAAACAGACACTCGTGTTGCTCTGGGAGCCGGTGGAGCATACAGAAGACATAACCTGGAGGGTGGGTGTGAGAGAGGGAGAGCGGTTAATTTGGCGAGTTCAGAAAATGTGCACAGTATTACAAGATATATTAACAGTAATTTAAGCCTGTATCTCTCTCATTTTACACAAATGGTAAAAAAAAGGTAAAAAAGCTATACATATGTGTGTGTGCATCCCCTTGAACATACAAGTATCTTTTTACATGGCCAAGGGCAGATGATATTTACTGCTTTGCAGCTTTCGTAAAAGGTCTTGTTATCAGAGAAGACATTCTAGTGATCGCTTCCTCTTCTGACTCATTCAACGACGGCAGACAACCCTCATCTCTCCCATTGACTTTCTGTCTCTACTGTAGCACTCTCAACAAAAGGCCCTGCCACTGTAGGAGGCTCGATAAGCTCAGAGAAGCTCGTTAGCTCTCATCGTCTTCAATTCATTCATTAATACACATAATAACACTGCTGGCATTCAATGAGCGGTGATTAAAAGCCCAGTTTGACAGCTGGTTGCTATGCAATTAAAGCCTATGTGATTACAGCGCACACGGATGGAGGGGAAGTGAGAAAGTTGTGTAACATGAGTCTTTTAAGAGGTTGCTGCTCGTCACTGCTCATAAAGAGGTGAAGGGGCAACTACTCCAAGTTGTTGACTGCAATAAAAGTATAAAAGTACAAACACACTGTCATGATGTGTGTCTGTCGGTGTATAAGGCTAATAGCATATACATCGACCTATTTTAAAGGCAAAACAAACACAAACACGATGATTCCCTCCTGACAGGCAGAGTTTAGCTGCCTGAGAACATTTCCATTCCACCATTTGTCCCAAATTTAACTGCACCCTCCGCTAAGATATTTAGACTACACTATTTTCAAACGTTAGGAATAACAAATTGTGTTTTTGCTGATTACCCCATTATAAACCCCAAATCAAACATTTTCCACCAAGCTCACTGCTGATGTTTTGAAACCTAAGTGCGAAACCAGTTTTAAAACAAATGAGCTAGAAGGACATTAAGCGATTTGAGAATGCTTTTGGGTGATATGATGAAACTTGTGTGTGCACAGTAAGTTTCAAGTTTTCAAACTTTTCAATGCATTAAACCTGAGCTGTCTTCAATATTTATTCTACCCCAAAAAGGTGAAAAAATTAAAAAAAATATGTAGTATAGAAATCCTTTCAAAATAACCAGTTATTGTAATAAGGACATTCATTCATAGGGTTTATTATTTAAGTGCTTTTCACCATCCCTGCTGCACAACATATAGTAGTCTCCATATTAATAATTTCACTTCTAAACTCTTGATTCTAAACTTTCACGCTATTGCGGTCATGCCTCTAATGTCTAAATATGATGTTACTTTCAACAACATCTTAGCATTCAGTAGAGAAATATTGTAAGAGCAATGTTGAGATGATGCTTATTTAATTAGCGTAACATTAATTTTGGTCTTGTAGCTCAAGCCTGGTCATGCCCGCTGGTTAAGACAAACCAATATTATAGCCACACAGGTTTGTTTATTAAACAATAACTCAACTTAAAAAATGAAAAACAAGGGAAGGCACCGGGCAGGAAAAAGGGTCCTGCTTCAGCTGGATCTCCACATCAGAGGAGAACCTGTGTGTTTTAATTAGCCTTTCTAAGTTCCAGTGCCTTTGCCTGTGTCACACTTTTAACTTGTCAGATGAATACTGTAGTTAGTGTGTAACTGCAGAGGTCTACATCGGATCACATACACTACTGAATCTTTTTCTCCCCCACTAACAATCTGAACAGCCTTCATGCTTTCAACTCATTATCAGACCTTCTTGGCTTACACTGTGAGACATTCTGCAGATCCATTAGCAAAGTAATCTGCAATTACCGCAATAGTCAGAAATCACTATAATTGCCACCATTTCCCCTTCAGTCTGTAAAAAGCATGTTTTCATAGTAAGCATTGCACTATTAAGGATGGATGGCCCAGGCATTAAGCAGCGCCTGGTGGAAAAAGGCAAGTCAATTTCCAATTTAGAAATTATTGCGTGGGTTTAAGCAGATGGTCTTTAAGCAGTGAAGAGCTGTGACTTTTTAAGTACTTTAATTTGTATGCAAACAAGTTGATTAGCAAGCCAAGTATTGGTTTAAACTGCATTAGTGTTCGTGGTAATTGGCTTATGTTTTATGTGCAATGTGAAACATTCAGGCTTTCCATAATGGTCCCCCAAGGCTAGCAAAAGCACTCCACTCATTGACATTTCCGTCAACACACAAACACGCAAAGGTAGTAGATGCAATTCACTGCACTGGTTGTAAAATTTACTAAACTGTCACCAAATTAACCAACATTTATTTACTGGGCCAATATTAACCACTGAAAAGGTGATTTATCAGCTCCTGTACATGCAGGAAACAAGGCTGTCATGACAGCTACCACTACTTAATGTGTGCGACTGAGCTTGTGCATGTTTTACAATGTCTGTATGTGTATGTTGAGTTTTATCATCGTACCACAGCGACAGGAACCTAGCTCTTGCTGCACCAGCTCCAGTTTGGTTTGGCAGCGATGGCAACGTTTGCGACTTCGCTGTTTAGAGCTGCTGCGAGACGAGGATGGCGATGATGCAGACAAAGATGACGACGATGATGAAGACTCCTCACCCTCCGGCACCTCTCCCGCTCTTGCTCGCTTCTCGGGGGAAACGTCGCTTTCTGACTCCGAGGCTGGAGGCACAAATAAGCGCATGCACACAGGAGAAATAAAGGCTATTGGCTGCAATTTGTTCATAAAGGAAACTCCATCAATTCTTCTTTATATTAAGTGTTTTTGTACTTTTTCACAACAGAATGAGTTCCTGGATGTACTGCTGATGCTGTGAGCTACTGAAACTCTGGAGCCACATGCAAAAGGAATGGTAAAACCTCGATAGCTCAGCAATGGGTATCTTTATTCTATTTCTTTTGGGCAAACACTTGTCTGTACAATGCAGTTATAAACCTCCATCCCTTCTGTCTATAGTCTACTGATCAACAAAAGAATTTCAAGAGAAAACTTCTCCAGTAACAGGCTCCATAACAACTTTCATTTAATGCATTAAGACATCATCTCTGATTTAATGTGACCTGCAACCGAGAGAGAACAGATGATGGCACACTGGTACAAAAACGCCTCTTAAATAAAATAGGCGCTTTGGAGATTAGTGCTTCTCCTGCATTAGATTACAGTCAACCCAGCACCTGAGACAGGAAGAGCATGTAGCGAGTTCCACTGGTCGGCTGGAATTTCAACTCAGCTTTTCTCATCAATCCTGCAGACTTTTTCCCTGGCCCGGCCGAATGCTGATCAGCGTTCAATAAATCTCTGAGAACTAGGCCAAGCTGAGCAGCCAGATCCCCATAGCCTGCCCCATCAATCCCTGTATGTGTGAGAGTTTGTGAGGCCGTACATGTTCGCGTGCATGCTGTAAAAAAAAAAAAAAAAAACAGTTTCTTCCTTGTCTGCGTTTTTTTTTTGTTATCTCTGTGTAAGTCTCTGTGGCCGATGTACACTGGCTGACACGTTAAATTTAAATCAGTCAACAATAAAAAAAAAGACATTTGAAGGCAACACATTTGCACTATGAACTGATTTCAGAATGTAACAGGTTGCAGAAAACCAAAGCCAACGTGTATCCGGGGATATAACACAGAGGGTCCCATTCAGAGAAACTGGGAAAAGTGAAACATTAACTCAGCCACAGCACAAGGTTTAAATGATGCTGCGTGCGCATGTGTGCACTCACATGATCCCAATGCATTAGACAAGGGCTCAACGTGTTCACGCACCACTGCTGAGCCTTGCCTACTCTGCAGTTGTCTTAAGTCATGTGCCGGTGCTCATGGGTGTGAGTGCAGCAGGCTGTGTCACCTTAAGGTGAGGAAAGGGAAATCTGCACTGGAAGAAAGTCTGCAGTGCAGCGTTTGAAACATCCACCTTGTTCAATTTGTTTTAATCAGCTATGGTCTGTACACATGTACACGTTTCAGTGGTCAGAAATGCTTCATCGTAACCCATTTCCTCTTTACAATTCAAGTCTATTTCCTTCATCTGTAGAATCAAACACAGGACCGTCTTGTAGTGATATGACAGCACTAACCACTCTGTGACAATGCTCCCTTCTGTGTGACCTTTATAATTTTGAATCTTTATCTTATGTTTAGTTTATCATGTCATGCATATGTATATATGTATTTGTCGCCAGAATCACTCCAGCAGTTGAATGGCTTTACATTTGCACACTCTGGAAGATACACTCTATTGCGTCCCCAATATCCTTCCCTCTGCTGTTTCCACTGGAGGAGAAATTAACCCGGCCATTTTGGAATCAATCCAATGCCGTTGATGCTAATGGGTCCTCCACTCCACTGCCTTAAGTGGACATGACAGGCACACAGTGCAAAACACAATAATGGACATTGTAATGGTAGAGCTGAGGCATACCTGACTCAAAGGAGCGTTTTGTGGGAGTGGAGAGTGAAGTGAAGACTGCGTCTGTGCTGGATACTTCTGAAAGAGAGCCAGAGAGAGGAAGACAAAGAGAGAGAAGATGGAAAGGAATATGCAAGAAAGAGAAGACATAAGGCCATTAGTTTCTTTTTGTAATTTAAGGTAATTGTGTAAAACAATGAAATGTCTCCTGGAAGTACTGATTTAGAACAGAAGAATACTTAATTTGACAATAAATCATGGAAAATTGAGAATGTAATTAACAACGTATAAAATATGCACACACTTCTGTGTAAAAATTGGTGAACTGCAACTGATTGACAGATAAGGTCACATGATAGGAACAGAGTTTATAATGTTGAGGAGCTGATAGAGAGTCTTCTGACGGTTGCCCGGATACTGCAGTACTGTTTATACATGGTAGCAGGGTGAAAAGAGTGTGATTGGGGAGAGTAGAATTCTTTATTATGCTGTTTCTTTTTTTCTTCCAGAGACTGTGATGAATATCTGTGAAGGGGAGACTGCATTGTGTATGTGTGCAGACTAAAGCCAAAAAAAATATACAGTCCATCTGATCCTGATACAGTTTCAGAAGTTGGTTGAAAATGTTTAATATGGTGAAACATGTACATGACATGACTTTTCCTGAAAAGGTGATATTATTGATGATATATTATCGGTTATAGGTGATATTGATAAACATTTTCTTCTGTAAAATAATGAAGTATTCATTACTGGCTCTTAGTAATATTAATGCATGGTAATGCTGATGCACTGAAGTTCTAGTCCTGTACTCAGGCTTGTGTCAGCTCTAGTAAAATTGAAGATGGATCAATCATTCATTTTATAGGGTTCCTTAGTTTAAATATTAGACAAGTGGAAGTTTTAACTAGATAAATGAGAGAACATTAACAAATGAGTTTGTGGGTGAATTATAAGCCAGTTCCATGCGGGGTTTTTACTTCCTAAAAAATCTGCAATAATCAGGTACTTGTGTTATGACTTCAAAGCTCCTGCTGTACCACAGTTCCACACATCCACTTGGTCGCCACTTTATTGTCCTGTCCTGGATCAGCCTCCACAAATAACCTTGTCACTGTATAGCAATGACCGATGCTCTGGCAATTGTAGGTGTCCTCTTAAAACCTTCACTTCTGAATGGATACCCTTTCCTATCATTCTCTCTATCTGTGCCATGAGGCCAAATATAGCCAGGGCAGGGGCGCTGCTGCTGCTGCTGCTGCTGCTGCTGCTGCTGCTGCTGCTTCAGTTAGCAGAAACTAGTAGCAGTCTTCTACAGAAAAACGCCCAGGACTAAAAGCTACCATACTCTGTACTGATTCTGACCTCTAAAATTAGAGCTTGTGCATTAAAACAGACTACACACACATTGCATAGCCTTTAAGTTCTACACTTCAGCGTAGGAGTGCCGCACTGTTCATGGGTTCAAAGAAAAATGGAGCGAAAATGTATCTAAAAAATGAACTGTGGCCCGAGGCAAGTCACTCATCTGAAATAATAAGGATCATCTGAGCTGAAAAGAAAACTGATAACATTAATTTCTGAGTGCTCAACTGATGTCTTACCATCCTGAGCAGGTAGAGATGATGCTCCCGTCTCTCCTGGCGAAGGGTCTTCTGATGTGTTTGGCATTGACATCAGTGACTGGCTAATGCTGCTGTTTGTTTCATTGCAGAAGATGTCTGCTTGGCTGCTGCTGGAGCTTGAGGAGGCCTTTGGGGCACAATCATCGTCTGGCTGCTTCTTCTGAATGTCTGCGAAGAAAAATTCAAATGGTGAGAAGTATCAGCTTTGCAGTATGAAGTGGTTGTTAACTTTGGCAGCAGGCACAGGGGGAACTCGGGTGCATCCTTGGATTATGCTCGGTTTCATTTCAAACAGTAGTACGCTGACACAGTTCTGTAAATGGGCATAGTTTTCTGCTCATAGCGGCGCCACTGTTTTTGCCAGAGGATGAACTACAGCCTGGTTTCTAAAGAACATTTAATTAGGGAAGGACAAATCTCTAACCTTGGCAACAATTACTGCTTCATGGTTGTCAAGCAAACACCAAAAATGTCAAATTGCAGCTGGATACGGGCAAGGTATACAAGTTATTCCTAAGAAAATGGTAAAATGCAGTATGAAATGTCCTTTCCTTTCTAAACTATTTCATAATAAGCTGTACAGTAAACAGTTAGGGGTGAGTGTAACACTCCACTTCACCCCTGAGTTTCTTTCTCAGACTTGTTTCTCCACTTTTCATCACTTCAAGGCCTTTCCAGAACAGCCACAGAAGTAAAGGTAGTCTCTGACCCCCACCCATCTCACTGCACACAAGTCTGTGATAGACACAAGATCAGCTGGCCAAACAAGAGCACAGATGATCAAGAGCTTACCTGCAAAACATTTTGAGCAGAGATTCATAGTTTTGCTCGACCTGAGGAGAGGAGCAGAGAAGGAAAGCAAATGTGTTAATCAAATAGCTTGTATAACAGTTCCAAAAAACACACGTGCCTTTTGCTGGTGGCTATGCACACAGCAAGAGCAACAACATGTTTCCATGACCCCAAGTCCCAGGCTGAGACTTTATTTCTCATCTGAGATGCTGGTAGGGAAAAGATGAAGAGTGTGATCTGGGCTACAATGTTAAATTA
This sequence comes from Chaetodon trifasciatus, assembly GCA_037975065.1. NCBI lineage: Eukaryota > Metazoa > Chordata > Actinopteri > Chaetodontiformes > Chaetodontidae > Chaetodon > Chaetodon trifasciatus. The sequence continues at coordinate 19,431,267 of JBBMOE010000001.1, forward strand.
TTCACTGAATCCAAAGCTGCCATGCTATGAGGCTGTGAGGGTCTAAGTAGCAGACTAGCTGGGAGGCTACATCAGCTGAGGTGTGACTTTTTCTGTGCATGCTGCAACCCTCCCAGGAATATTAAATGTTAAAATTCCAGGCGGAAATTAAAAATCGTACACATATTTTATGGATTTGTCCAAGCTGTAGACAGCAAACACTCATTGTTCCAGCAAGAAAGCTCACAGAAGCTGACTGTGATTGTAAAGCAACAGGGAGTGGTTATTCAGTAGTGGATGGTGAAGGAAGTCCAGCATGTCCAGAAGCTTACAACCCAGATAATGTTCTCAGGAGTTGGTTGATCAAACTACAACTAAAAGCAAGTAAAGACTGTTCTCATATTCATCAGGAAGCACAACTCCAAGTGGATGTCCATGTGGTGTGTCTGCTGGTAGGTAAGTGAAGTAAGTCTTTTGTTATCCATGCTGAACTTGATGAACATTGATGTACCAAACCACAAGCCAATCAGCATTCTCTGAGGAACTACTGGCAGCTCCAAGCATGGTTTTGGTGTGACGACAGACTGAGAAATGACCCTTTGTCCGAAAACAACAATGCTGGCTCCTAAAGAAGTTAACACAGATGCTGTGACAGCATCAGTTCTATTAGAACTGGGGAGTATAGCAGCAGGTGATAGACAGTGAAAAACAGGTGGTTCATCCAATCACCTGCCAAGTACTTTTTCAAAGTGCCTGTCCTCTTCAAAACAGCTTCCTCTGTAACCATCTGGCACGTCAGCTTAGTAGTACAGTGAATATATAATATGATTAAGTTGTTACAGGTAACGATCAGTGTTGGTTAGTTGTCTCAAACAAAGACCCCCTTTTCACCTCATATTAAAGTGTGTTTTGGATGATCAGATTGCAATCAGATAAGGCTTGACCACATGAAAGTACAGGTGTAAATGGTCCCAAGACACACACTGAGGACAGAGTGTGATCCGATTGGCCAAACCACCTCTAGAAGTGGTAAGGACACCATCGTGACCACATGGAGCACAAGTGTGAATGCAATTACATTTTCAATCCACACACAACTACGGGGGGCAGTTGCAGTCTTTCGCAAATAAAAGAAATAGTTTGACGGACACATGAATACCAGGTGTAAATCTAATCATGTTAAATCAAATGTAGATACAATCTGGATATGAGACACATTTTAATACGAGGTGTAAAGGAGGTCAAACACTGACTCTGTGCAATGTGGTGGCAGTGGAGTAGAAAATGCCAATATGGTGGAACAAGCTGTCTCAATTTTATCAAACGGCTGATGTTCCACAGAAATTTAAAGGCCTCCTGTCTGTTTATCAGCAATTATACACTGCTGATATGACAAACACTCAAGTGGTCTGAGAGGCACGAATGGAGAAATTCAACCTCATTAACTTGCCCTCTTTGCCAGCTGTAAGAGCACCTATTAGTTGAATCATTCATGTATTTCAATGGAAAACTTACTATTACCTAACAGACTTTGCCCGTCCTACTCATAGATAAAGATCTCCGATATACACTAGCTGTTGTTAGGAGGTCGATCACAGAAACCTTGCTGATTTCAGCGGCACAACTCGTTCACAACAGATGGCTCTGGCTTTCCTCTGAGAGGGCTCCTCTCATTTCCTCTGCAGCCCTTGTCCTTACTGTCTGCGCACTGAGCGTGACGGTCGCTGCTATCAGTCACATTCTATTTATTTTGGGTGCTTCGTCGCACACCTTTGTCCTCATTTCTAAATGTAGGGTCAGCTGCAGTCAACCTGAGGGCTGTCTGTCAGACTGCTGGTGGATGGGGTCTTGGGTATAAAAGAAGGAGGAGGAAGCAAGAACTAAAGAGAGAGGATAAACCTCATCATGGGGCACAGACAGGAAGGAAGCCGATACTGGGTAAACAAATCATATCCTGTCGTCAACCTCACAAATCAGAGGTAATCAAATCGCAGATTAATTAGAGAACTATAAGAGGTGAGAAAGGATGAGAAAAAATATGCAGGAAAGAAACCGCTGTGTGCTTGCTGGGCTGGGTGAAGTGTGAAGAGAGTGCACACAATCAGTCTGTTTCCTAGTTGGCCCACTGCTGTTACTAATGAGGACATCTGATTGGAACAGACAGGAAGATGGGCTCTGTCGCCTTCTTGATGCCGTCTGAGTGACACAAGCGGTAAAATTAAAAATGACTTCCTAAATACAGACAAAACTCTGTTAACTGAGAGTATTCATGCATGTGGCTGATTTAGTTATTAAACAAAGGTTTAAGTATCTGGAATAAAATTGCAACAGAGGCTCATCTGTGTTTTATGCTACAGGGAGAGGAGAGATTATATATTACAGCTCTACATTTGCGTCTGGAACATGCATAGTAGTTTAACTTTGCTAATGGGCTCTTAAATTGATCTTGTTCAGCTCTTCCACGAAGGACTCAAAGTCACAGTGCCCATCTTGAAAATGCAGGACATTTTTAATTTAATAGGCTTTTTAATTAACATGAAATAGCAATATTAGACTAATACATCCTTCCAAGTTGTCCCTGAATGCAACACACATGTAGTAACATTGATGTCAGTCACAATATGCATCATGACGCCTTTCAAGAGACACTGAAGTAAAGGACTCAGATAAAGTTCTTTGGTGGAGTTTGGGTTCCCAACAAGCAGCTTTCACATAACCACATTCTGACAGAGACAGTGTTTTGCGGGTAAGTTTTGTGGTGAAACAAGCTAATAGCTAAGAAGTTGAAACCTCACTCAGGAGGAGGATCTTGTTGCAGCTGCAGAGCTGCTTGCACTGGACAAAGTAAAACTGTTCCAAAGTGTCTGTTTGTTTAGAATGATTCATAAAGATGAAGAGAAGACCTGATGTGGAAAAATTACCATGAACCTCTCAGACCTGAACCTCAAGCTCCAGCCAGCGTCTCAGCTCTCTGTTTTCAAATGTTAATTCATTTGTTGGAAAACTGAAGTGCAACTGTAAAGAAGAAACACTGCATTTTCCTACTCTTCAAGAACTAAAGCCTGCTGTGCCATCTGAATATGCTGCTGACTGAAAACTCCTTCAGGCATTTGGTGAGAGCTTTCAGGACATGAAAAGTAAA
>JBBMOE010000001.1:19438987-19666487 GCA_037975065.1 Chaetodon trifasciatus
TATATATATATATATATATATATATATATATATATATTAGTTGTGTCATATGTATATGTATGTATATGTATAGAGAGAGAGAGAGAGAGAGAGAGAGAGACACACACACACACACACACACACACACACACACACACACACATATATATATATGTATCACCTTGCCAGGAGCCTCGGCATGCACTCTGAGACATGACAGATAAATGGAAGTTATATGGATGTATTAAATATTCACCTGGTACACTGTTTGGCTATTGTCCATCTTGTGGTTAAGTGAAACATGACAATTTGCACTAAACACTTTTCTGGCGTATTTAACTTCCCCAAGGTTTCCAATGTCAGCTATTTGTTCCTAAACTTTAAACGAGTTGACTTAACGTGTTGACAGGGGCTGCTGGACTGCACCAATGGTTTTGATCCATCAAATTTGGGCAGAGACAGCTGGTTCAGCTTGGCCTTCTTATCCTCTCAAGGGTAGCAACTAACCCTCATCTCTGTCAATGAGTCTACGAATTATTAGCTTGATTCATTGATTTTCTGGTGAGCAAATTTGAAAAAAATGGCTATTATCAAACCAACCAACAGTGAAAAACCAAAAGATACTCAGTTTACCATCATAGAAATTAATAACGTCAGAAAATGTTTAAGTTTGAGAAGGTGGAACCAGACAGCATTTTTTCTTACACTAAACATTGATATAAAAATTTTTGCAGATTAATTTTCTGAAAATCAACTAATCAATTAATTGCTCTACTCTGAGGGATCCCAAGAAGATGGGTCGTTCAGAGGATGCAGACGCTTTAATGAGATGCAGACAATATGTCTGCCACAGTTAGTCAGTACCTACAGTGTCTACTAACCCTAGATTACCCTGAAGTGGTAATCTGCCTGCTCATGTTTTGTGTTTTGTTGCTATAGAGGAAATAAATTCCAACTGACTGGAAAGTACACTTGATTGACCCCAGACAGGGTGATACAGGAAGTAGCTTAAAAAATATGATGCGACTGAATGTTAAAATGTTAGAAGCTAACAACAGTCTGGAAAAACACTTCAGCAGTCCTGTTTCTTATCTTCAACGGGGAAGGTGCATCTAAAACTCAGGGCTGACTCATATTCAGCCGTACTGTCACTGACAGTAATTGTGATTAAGCTGTTTTAAAAATAGATTTGAAATAGTACATAGGGCACTAATTTTTCATTATCGGCTGGGTAAATGTTGGGCAAAAATATCATGAGGACAGACAGACGTACATTACAATGAGAACAGTAGTGAGAGGAAATGAAGTAATCAGTGTCCATGTCATTGCTGTGACTTCCTGTCTAAAATGGGCTTGCTCAAAAAAGTTGCAAAATTGGGACAGATCATCACAGTGTTTCACTAGACTGTTGTACATGTGAAGGACATTTAATGAGGAAACTGAGATACTTTTGTGAGCAATGTGAAACGTTTAGTGCTTAGTTTTGATACTGTAACAGGACTCAGAGATGCCATGGTTTTGGTGCAGACTCCACAGATATCTGGAACCCTGGTGAAATCTCATCAATGGGGTCATCACTTCCTCGTGAGAACAGCATTCGGAAATTTGCTTATGTTCAAAGAAAATACTGTCTCTGGTATTGAGATCTGGCTAATGACATTGCAATAGCTTTTGTTTTGCATCATTTCTATACTTATCCAACTAGTCAGAGGGTGAGCCATTACCTCAAAATAGATCACTTCCTTAAAAAATGAATTCGATTCTTCAGAGAGCTAAAGCTGCTCTCACAACTACTATGAATAATGACAGGGAACGAAAACAAACATCTATATTGCCTGTCTAAAAAATGTCTATAAATATGTAGCCTTCACTGGCCTGGTTGGGTGCCACATAGCTTCCACTCCTTTACAGTATTTAACCTGAAGACTGCAGAAAACTGTGGGTCACTAAAGTCCAATGAATCAACCACATTACTCCCCCAATATTTACAAACACAGCACAGCCAGTCTCTATCTGAAGTGGGACCTTTGTACCAAACCTGGCCCATGATAAGTTTAAGTTCACCCACCCAATGCAAATAGTAAACAAACTATAAGTTACACTCAATTTAAAGCATCATCTGTTTGAATGCTTTCCATATTTATGCATTATTATTAAGTGTACCTTCCTGTAAATACTGATCAGCACTGCAAATGTCCTCTATGGGCCTGTGTACACATTAACTTCTGCCTGCAAACATGCAGCAGACTGAAATGTCAGGAGACATCTGCCTGACACTAAAATCAAAAACCAAAAGGTGATGATATTTTAGGATCATGTGACTCTGTTGTCAACACCTGAACACCTGAAAATGTACTCATGAGGATTAATGTGCTGAAGAACATACTGTGTTGACAGTCTGTGCAAATATCTATCGGCATTAGCACAAAAACCCTCCTTTTCAGCTACTTCGACCAGATTCAGCCATCAGTGCTACTTTCCAACCAGGTCCAGTTTATGGTTTAACAGCTGCTCTGTGTGCTACCTCTCACCAATGACTTAATTTCTGAACTGAATACTTTTAAAACTAGCCACACTGTTAGCGCTGTCACACCTGTCACGTTACCTGGACGGCTAATCCCACACTCCCCCCGTGCTCTGAGCCTCTACGGGAGAAGGTTACCGAGGCCAGCCGGCGTTAGCTAGCAGCTAATGCTACAAAACAATGGGGGGGGGGTAATAACAAGAAAGGCAGCTCATCCCTGTTTGAGCTGCTAACGCTAGTGGCTACTGACTGTGCTAGCTGTTGGCAGAGAAAGGAAGCATCTGCAAACAAGACATTTGAGAGGTATTTCGCCTTACCCCCAGAAACCACAGGGGCAGCGCGGGGGTATAACGTTAACGTTAGTCGGAGGCTTGCTGCCCTCGCTCCCCGTGTCCCCCATGTCGGTCTTCCGTGTGAGGCTCTCCGCGTAGCAGGTGAATCCGGGGATGGAGTGAGGGCCTCGTTTAGATCCCCTGGCTTTGACAAGTACAGACTAAACACCCCGGCCAGATTATCCTTGAGAGTTTCACTAGGCGAGGAACGATTTGCCGACACGAGCGGCCACTGCCTCCATAAAATTAAAACAGTTCAAGTCGACGCTGAAACGCGAGAGCCGTCAAAGCGAACAACGGACAGAAGCACCGCCGGGGAACCCTGGGCCGATCAGCTGGAGAGAGGAGCAGACCACTGCCAAAGAGGGGAGCTGTGTGGGTAACCGGACAGCCAGAAGTTCAATCCAATGTGTTTGTGCCAAAAAATAACGTGGTAAAAACTAGATTTGGTATTATTTTTAAAATCATACAAGCTAAAATATATTTTGAACTCAGTAAAGGGTTCATTTTAAATGTTTGATTTTGAGGAGCGCTTGACCTAACATGGTATGATCCATACAAAACTATCTTCCTACAACAAGAAAGCCCACCGTGGTACAATATTTTCAGTGCTGTCAGCAAGCATATTCTGAGAGGGGAAAATGTGGTATTTAGTCTGTATTTCCTCCACTTTCCACGGTGATATCTGCTTTTATTGAATCCGACTCACAGGTTACTTAAGATGAAGTGAGCTTGTCATTGTGGATGTCTGGTGCTTTGAGAAACAATCTCTGAATCTTTGAAAAGCTTTTCTTCTTCTTCTTCTTCTTCTTCTTCTTCTTCTTCTTCTTCTTCTTCTTCTTTCTAAAAGCATAATTATGGTGAAATGTTGATGTTTCGGGTTCATTCCTACTTGCAAAATGGTTTTTCCTTCTTTGTTGACTGATTGGCTGAATTTACCCAGCAACAGGTGTGCAACATGCTGAAAATGTTCCACAACTTCACAGCACTGTAATAGACTTTTACTTTTTTTATTGGTGTAAATAATAAAATGAATGATGGCTTGAAGTTTCAGTTTCGGGGTCATGGTATAATTCATGCTGGCTCTTTGTTGCAGTATTATGGCTTACTTACACTTGAATAGAGCAGAGCCAAAGCTAATGTTTTTAGTAACGCCTGTCTTTTTCTGACTGTGACAATCAAAATGGCCTCTGTGAAAATGGCCTATTGTGCCTCATTATGTTGTAAGAAAAGCATACCTAAATGGAATGTAGCATCATAGCTGTAACTGATATGTGAATATGTCTGCTGTGAGAAAGAGCCAAATGATCCAAAAGTGCATGCCCTCAAAAAGGACTTCTTTTTGCGAGTGAATACTGTGTTCACATTAAATTAGTTAAATCTACCGACTCATCGTGGGCTTTAGGATGGCAATGTCAGCCTATCGTTCAGCGTGACCTTCAGTCTGTTTGTTCAACACTTAACTAGACTGCAGAGTAAAGTTGACAAGTATTGCATGAATGGCCCTGAAAACTGACTATTCAGCCTTTCATCCAATGTTAGGGTTCCAGGAGGATGAATTCCAGTTCCCAATGCCCACCTATTCATTCCCGTTGTCTCCACCAAAATGTAAAATGGTCTTCTATTTTCCAAACATTGTCACAAGCATTTAACCCATCTCTAAGTTACACACTTGACACCTCTGTCTTGTGAATACCAACAGTATGAATGGCTTCCAAATTAATATCACAGTACATCGTGTGTTTCCTTTGACAAATGTAATTATTATTTTCCAAACATCCCTTAACATACATTGTGTATTTAACAGTATATCTTGTTGGTCTTGTATTTGAGACATAAAAAGAATAAGTATGAACAAAGCAAATAGAGCTAACAGGTTTGTGCTGTTGATTCAAGTTAATTCAAGCCAAATCAAAAGGTTCACTTGTGAGATTAATCTCAAACAATCCTTTACTCCACGACACCACAGTGCAACCTGTTGTGACTGAAACCTAGCATTTAGTATTTTACTGACAGCTGCTACAGCTGTCTGGTCTCTTGCTTGGGACTGGGGCTGTCTTATGTTCACAAATATTGATGGTGCTGTCTTTGACAGCAGATATAGCATCACTGAATTCTGTTTTTCACCTTAAAATGACTTTCAGAAGAATGCAACACTTTGGAGCCAGGAGGTTTGGATTCCCCTCAGCAAGACCTGCCAAGAAGCAACTTTTGTCTGCAGGGAATGACAAGTGGGCCCTGGGTGGAATGAAGATAGATAGCTGATAGTTCATTAGCTAGTTAAGCACAGGGAGGGCTATACAGCTGAGGATTGCAGAATCTCATTTTTCAGTGTTGCCAAGAGCCCATATTCCAGTATAGGGCCAAGCAATGCTACCAAAGGCACAGTTGTTATTTGCCTCCCAGTCTCAATGAAAGCAAACTTCTCATCTTTTATCTGTTGACCTTTGCCCCCTGAGGGCATTATATTTCTGATGGGATATATTGTTTCAAATAAACAGATAACAATGGTAATTCAGTGTTGCAAACATGGCCATGGCAAGCCCCAGTATTGACCCCCTCAGTGGAAAAGTAGTTGTTGCTCCTCTCCCCACAGCCTGAGTCCAGCCTCAGGCTTGGTTGTCCTCTAGAGATTTGCAGAACACCACTTCAAAGACAGATCCCCTTCCCTTACATACCGTATACCCTCCCTCCCCTGCTCTAAACACAAGAACTTAAGGAATTAATTAGATACTGGATCAAACACGGGTTAGTAAATTCAGCTCACTGAAGATACCAGGAATAATGTAATCACATGTTGAGTTTTGTATCCCTTGTCATGTGGGGTATCTTTGATATGTATGTAGAATCCTGTATTTTATTTCAGATCCAGCATGACAGCTTACATTGGCAGTCTCTTGACCCCTCTCTTATTCACCGAGGGATATGGTTAAGGATATTTTACAGGCTTTGCTCCTCACACTGAGGGACACCACCACAGCCCTGTAAAAATGCAAAGAAAAATTTCCTTGATACAGTGACTGCTCCTTGAAGGCCTGTTCTTTAAAGGGAGTTTTTGCCACAAGGGCAGCTACCCATTTCATTTTCCCATGGCTCACATCAAAGAAGCAGAAGTTCTGTTAATCTGTGAAATATCATATAGTCCTGTTTATGTTCCAGGTGAAAAGGTGGAGTGGTTTTGAAGTGCATTTTATTTATGTTTGGGGTAATCCAGTATGATCTAATCAATATCCAAGGTGTTACTTCACCATCCTGCGATCCCCTGCAGCCCCTGTGGAACCAATGTAATATCCCTGTTTATAGGCACAGTAGCAAGTGACAGCCTGTACTGTACATGTCCATATCCCAGCTGCACTTGATTTACTTCATGTGTTCACAAAGAGAGTTGATTCGTGGCTGCTAATATCAGAGGTGAGCTCTCTACAACATGCTGTAGATGGATTTTATGGGAAATCTATATGGACACACTTGTCCATAAATGAGTCTTTCTTTTCTTTGAACACAATCCACAGACAGGCAGGCCCGCTGTTGTTGACAGGCAACGTGTCACAGCTTGTAGATTTGCTCTGGGGATGGATCAGAAACAGGATCACCTAGTTAAGTCCCACAACTGTGAAAATAGTACTCTTAATTTGAATATACAGGCTATTTGGACATTGGATTTTGGTTTTATGGATATTTACTTATATTTACAAAATGACATACAAAAAAATGCGAAGTGGAAGAGAGTTGTTCTGTTGTTCATGTCATTCTTCTCGCTGCATTTTTACTAAACATTTGGCAATTGTAATGTGTTGTATTGAGTAAATGACTTGAAATGATGCCAAGTGCAAGTGCTTTTTTATCAATATGATGTCTTCTGCTGCACAAATGCCCATTGACAGATGAGGAAAACTGCCTATGACAGGGAGGCTGAGAGATCATAACTTGACTGTGAAGCAGCAGTTGTTGGTGGTAATGTTTAGAAGCACACACAGTCAGGATAAACATCAGAGAGGACCCTGCCAGGCAGCCAGTGAAAGCCGTTTGCACTCCTTCGCTCAAGGCAAAATGTCCATACTCACCTAACTGTTCCCTCCCATTCTCTCTCTCATTGTGTCTCTTTTCCTACCTTTCACCACACTTTCTTTCTTTACCTATTTCTGCCTATGTGCCCCTTCCTCTCTATTTTTCTGTTTGCTTTTACAACACATACACACACAGGCACACACACACACCAACAGTCCAGCCTCCCACTGTGTGCAGAATGTGCAGTGGAGCCACCCATGCATCAAGCGGCGAAGCCAGCTTAACCAGCCTCCCGACCATCTCCCTATCTGCTGATCAAAGAGCCGCTAAACAGCCAGAAACTACAGCGAGTGCAAGAGCGGAGCATGCACAGCAACACAATTAGCTTTTTAAATATTTTTTAAATTCCACTCCCGTTCGCTGACATTTTCACACACAAACACAGTCGTGCATATATGTGCATACAGATGTGGGAAGTATAAACATAAACATACAAATACCTCTACTTGTGTTAAATGTTTTTATACACATACACACACACATATGCAAAGTAAGATGAGCTGTGGTTACACCTGTGAGTGACTGTTCACGATGGCATCAGCCACTGATCTCTAAGTTGCTCAATTAAAGTTGGTAAGGAGCCTCAACGGGGCAAGGAGAGGGGAGGAGGACGAGAAAGATCAAAGGGAATACAGAGAAAATCCTGGCAGGAGAAAGAGAGAAAGAGGGGAAGAGCACATGTGAGAGGGTGCACAGAGCGAGAGAGAGGATGTGAGTGAGAGAAAGGCAGAGAAGAGGTTAATAAGAGGAGGGTAGTCAAAGAGATGGAAGAGCAACAGAATGCGGACTAAAAAAGAAAGAGAAGGGCTGACAGTATAGACAAAAAGCCACTCTGATATTTAGGTTTCTGTTGTGATTAATAATCTCTCCACATAGTGATGTAAGAGCCACTGCAGAAGCCATTTTTATCGCAAAACCCCCCTTAAGCTGGCACACTTTGTGAGAAAACAGAGGTCGACTCGTGTCATGGACAATTTATCAGCAGCAGTATCCGCCGCCTTGGGCTCAGCTCGTCCACACCTGGAAATGATTGAAACTTGAAGGAAACAAACAAATCCACACTTTTAAGATTAGTTAGCAACTGTGTTTTGTGTGTGGGTGTGTTGGTGTGTGTTTATGGCCCAGAGACAGAGTGACAGGGAGCGAAAAGGCAAGTCAAGGTGCCAAATGGTTTGAATTAATGAAAGAGTGCTGTTCTTTGAGTGCCAGATAGTTTAGACAATCACATAAAAAGCTGTTTTAAATTAAATTTAGTGCTTACTTTACTTTGTGAGTACTTTCTTACTTTTAGAGTGTTAGACATTATCATAATAGAAATTCCAAAAGACATAAAGCAGATTAAAAATACCAGTAGGCCTACCTCATCAAGGTTTCATCATTGTCACAATTACGGCTTTGTGCAAGAAGCTTGTCTCACACAATGCTTGAGACTATGTAAGAACACATATGTAAGAACAGGAAAGAACACATTCATCTTCCCAAAAATGAAAAGTTGAATTCATAAACCAAGAAACATGCTCAGTTCAATACACTGCTACAGCCTGATTTGGTCTGGTAGTTTATGGTGGCTTATGTAAGTAAACATTAGCTAATTTTAGATAGATATTGACTGACTTTAAGACTCCTTGCTACTTGTGATGTTTTTATCCTACGTACAACAAATAAATAAATAAAATCAAATAAATACCTCATTATTCAGTAAGAGGTACATAGTGTCACTTTTAGTAAATCAGTAGCATAGGCTGACCTTCTGGATGAAAGAAAGAAAGACAAACAGGCATTTGTAATGGCAAGAGAAAAGCTGTCAAACAAAGTTATTAATGAGACATTTGTGAGAGAACAGTCATTTGAAACATAATAATTCAAATTAAGAGCATTCTTTTCATAATGTTCTTAACACTAAAGGCAATGCCAGGACATTTCTGGGAGCAGTGCCAGGTGGGGGTGAGCCACAAATCTGGGGAATGTGTCAGGGAAAAATGGATGTGGATCCTCGACTGTAAAAGGATCACAGCGTACATGAAATGGCTCTGGCTCACTTCACTGCCACTGCTTATTCAAGTGTGCCCTCCAATGGAGGAAAACAGGTCATGTTGACAAAATAGACTCCTCTGCTGGATGTTCAAGTGATAGTTGGCTCTTTTTCCCACCTGTGTTTGGGCTCTTCAAGCATGTTATTTTTCCACTAAATTTTCTCTGCCATCAGGTGCCAAAATCAGAAAGCTGAGTGCATTTATTCTGGAATTACAGGCACTTATAACCATTCAGTCTAATTTAATATCAGAACATACTCAGGGGAGCAAACAGTGAATAAATAAAGTCAAATATCAGGATGTCAGAGCTAGTCCAGGAAATTAGAAACCCAAACTTTTGCAAATTGAAAGCAGCACTTTTACAAATACTTTTCTCTGAGGTCTTGGAGCATCATTTCAGATAATCCAAGAACAATCAGAACAAGCACAGACATTATTTGTAGCATATGTTCATTAGTGACATGATAATACATTTTTTGGAAAGGTCGCTGAATGATTGCGAGGTCCTAATCCAAATGCTAATTCAGTTACTGATTGGAAAAGTGCAGTAATGTGATGATAATGATATGCAGATGAGTTCTCATCAAACCGGTCTATCCATTAACGAGATGATATTTGAGTGTACTGTTCGTGTATGTGTGTCAGTGTGTATGTCCATGTAGGCAAGGCTGCATGCAGAACATGTGTGTATGCTACACATTCACTTTCATCAGAATATTTAGCATATTAATGTTTAATCAATCTACCACTGCACTACTCCAAAGTTTGATTAAGACATGTCATAGCTGGTAATAAACAGACAGGAGCAACTGCTCTTGATGATTTCACAGCCACTTTGCATGACCAGCTTATCTCCTTTTAGAAAAGCTTTGAAATGAAGATATATATAGCCTGGAAAGTGTATATACAAGCATGTGAAATGTGTATGTGAGTATTGGATTGCAAACCAGCATTAGGTACTGTATGCACTGCATAGTGCTTTTTATTATGTCCTTTTCCTGCCTGAAAGCTTTCTAGGAGTACTGAGGTGTCCATTCACTCTCTCAAAAAATGCTGATTAATTGGACAGCTGTGCTTGCTGGGATGTCAGACAATAGGGATCCAAATCAACAACACCAAGTTTTGGTTTATTTGGTTGCTGCATGTACCCATACTTTGCTAAATCCTACAGGCCTATGCTTTTCTTTTGTAGTTTTTACTATAAGAAGTATTATAAATATATAAAGTATCAAACTAAACTGCTGACTGTGCATCCAAGAGAGTGATGAAATCTCAAAAATTATTACAGCTTAAAACATATTCAATTGGATGAGCTGTAGGACAAATGCGCTTGAATAACGCTCTTTGGTGGAGTTTGGGTCCCCAACAAGCAGCTTTCACAAAACCACATTCTGACAGAGACAGTGTTTTGCGGGTAAGTTTTGTGGTGAGCGAGCTAATAGTTAAGAAGCTCAAACCTCATTCTGGAGGAGGATTTGTGAAGGAGTGTCTTGTTGCTGCTGTGGAGCTGCTAGCATTATCTGAAGTGTCTGTTTGTTAAGAATAATTGATAGAGATGAAGAGAAGACCTGACGTGGAAACATGACCAAGAACCTCTCAGACCTGGACCTCAAGCTCCAGCCAGCGTCTCAGCTCTCTGCTTTCAAATGTCAATTAATTTGTAGGAAAACTGAAGTGCAACTGGAAAAAGGAAACACTGCATTTTCCTACTCTTCAAGAACTAAAGCCTGCTGTGCCATCTGAATATGCTGCTGAGTGAAAACTCCTTCAGGCATTTGGTGAGAGCTTTCAGGACATGAAAAGTAAACAAAAGGAAGTGGTCATATTTGCTGTTTAATATGGAACAAGTTGATGTGCCTGACAGCCAGCAACACTGAGCTGCAAAGCAACAAGCTACTACTGAGAGCAGCTCTTTTCAAATTGATTCTTGCACAGACTCAATTCTGCTCAAGACTGACTGGCCCAAACCTGGAAAACCAGCTGTGAGCAGTTTCATCATCATCACTACCATTTGACATCAGACACCTCACGAAAGAAAAGCAGCTCAGCCATTGCAGAGGTTAGTGTGATATATGTGTTCGATAATTTAGTATGAAGGATGTTATAAAAATTGAAATGGCCTTTGTATCTAAAGTATATAGAACTACCTCCACCTCAACCAGCTATAACATTAAAATGCTGCTTGCACATCGATGCATCAGTAGAAAAATCTAATAGTGTTGTTTAGGTCAGTCACAGGAGATGTTTTACTGCAGAATGTGTACTTTAAGCACTCTGATAAGACAGTAGAATGCATGACTAGTGATGGAGTGGTATTTTTACGTTGTTGTATTGGTATTTCTATTGATGCAAAGTAACAAAATGTCAGTAAAATTGGAGAGCTTTGGACAGGTGACAAAGTCAAAGCAGTAGGACACTATTAGTATGCAGCTGATCAGTGTCGCAGGCTTATATTCATGACATGGAACTGAGAACTAAACTGCTTCATCTGCCCCTCCCACACTATCAGCAGCAGGATAAATGATGCCTCATTTTGTCAAGCACACTTAGTCATTCGTGAAAACACACACACGCGTATACAACAGAATTACAATTCACATTTCCATGTGATCTGAGGGAGTAGCTTTACAACTACAAATACAAATAAGTGACTGGTCTCATTCTGCAATGCCATCGAATCCCTAAACTCCACTGATACTGAATGGAGAGTTGGCTTGCATCACCTCAAAAGCACCAAAAACACATGAAGACAAAACTTTTTTTTTTCTTTTTTTTCAGAATGGTTTTACTTTTTCTTCTCGGGACCCAAATGAAAAATGTTGTTCTTTCATCCTGGGACCCAATGCCCATTAAAGAGTGATGAAACAGAATGTAACTGCTCGTTTTTATTCTAAATTTCAAAAAGCCTAAAAAAATATAGGAGGAGGAGATATGATGTAAGTCAGGGCTTTTATGTTATTTTACAGCTATGTGTTATGAATCACAACTCCACCTTTGGGCTGGCCTTTGCTTGGAGAGTCCTGCATTGTGTCAACATGTCTTCAGCCTTCATTTGGGACCTGCTGAGTTGATTCTACAGGACAGCAGGATCCTCTGACAAAAGTATCATGCACATTTCAATGGAGCCAAACGCAACAGGCTACACAGCCAACATGCTGCTTTTCGAGACAGATCCAACCTAATTTGGCATAAGTTACTAAGCAGCTTCTCTGCAAACGTCCGCTCATTCAGCACAGCCAGTGCAGATTTACTGGCACCTCCTGGAGGAAACCTTCACTTTAACACCACGGGATCGCATTGGGAGATGTTTGACTCTGTGTAGAGAGACTGTGTGCCTGTAGAGGGTAACAAAAACCAAGTTTCTGCATCAGCATATGTTCCTTAAAGCTGCAGTAGGTAATTTGTATAAAAGTAATTTTTTGTCATATTTGCTAAAACTGTCCCTATGCCCAGACAGCAGTACATGAAACATGTAACCTGTAAAAAAAAAAAATGGCTCCATTGGTCCCACCAACTGCTCCTACTGCAATTTGCAAGAATCCACTACGCCCGACACAAAACAACCAATCAGAGCCAGAGGAGTGTCTGAGGGAGTGTCTGACATCTGTCAATCAGTACTCACACATGCTGCGAACCGCCCCCTCCCTCAGCTCATGCTGCCGGCTGCCGCTCAGTCGAACAGCTCTGTGAGCGTTGTCAGGAGGCTAGTGAAAGCTATGGCAGAGCAAAAGCCACCCGCAAAGGAGAAACCACCCATACCGCCACTGCCAACACCAGCATATACGGCTAAGACAACAAATAACCATGAAGCTAATATGGTGATTGTTACAGTAACACTCCGCAGCGTATACGGTATGTTAGCGACTGTGATGTAGCGGCTGGGCAGAGTTAGCTTGTTTCCGATGCTAAGGCTAACGTTACTGGTTGTCACTGCAGCCGTGCAGACGCCGCAGGGAGGAGGGGCTTGGAGGCAGGGTATGGGTGCTGCGGAGCGGGGGGGGGAGTGACGTGGAACTTGTATTGGTTCAAATTTTCAGGCTAAGTCTGCTCTCTTCTCTATCTTACCTACTGCAGCTTTAAACACAGGGTTGAACTATGGCACCTTCTTGGCCTGAGACATATTTCCTTTACAAAGATTTCCTCAACCTACCATCCAAAGTGAGGCACTCACTCCATACAAGTACAGCTATTTCATAAATAACAACATCAATAAAGACTACTGCTCACCATATGCACCCTTTCACTATGGTTACAGCTACCTCTACTGCCATTACTCACAATATCATTAAAATAATATGATATACTACTGAAAATATCAAATATACATATCATTAATATACCATATAGTAGTCGTGCTTATATAAACATATGATTATAGCAGAAGAGACTCTCTGTGTACCAGGCACATGCAGAGGGGGGCACGGAGGGTGCTGGAGTACCTGCCCCTATGCCCCTCGATGCCCAAAGTGCCCTTTTGTCAAAGTGTTTTTTTTTTGTTTTTTTTTTGTAAGTGTGTGTGTGTGTGTGTGTGTGTGTCTGTGTGTGTGTGTGTGTCTGTGTGTGTGTGTGTGTGTGTGAAAGAGTCCGTCTGCGTGGCCCAAAATAATAAAAAATAAAACAAAATAATAATAATTTAGATCTACCTTGGTTGGTCACATGATCCACAACGTGCCCTCACTCTGTCGTCACTGCCCTGACATCTACAGACATGCCCTGCTGCTAATCCCTAAACTGCTGGAGAGGGCCACTGCTAGTCTCGCGAAACCGAAGAAGACCTGAGGGAGTAAACAACTGGTCCGGTGAGTAGGTTTTGCAGCGGTATTCGTTTGTGCACGGTGTATTCTTGCAAGATGACTGACGAAGTGAAGTGAGCAATGAGCATCCTCTGTGTCGTCCAACTCTGCACACACACCTCTCACAAGTTAAAGCCACTAGTTAACCACACAAAGCGTGCTGTGTGGAAAAGTATGTCAGGCGTTCGTTTGTTTGTTTGTTTGTTTTTTTGTTTCTGTATGTTTCTCTTGTCATGGGCAAAGTGCATTAGAGAGATATCATGTGTTATTTTACTGTCAAGCTGTTTTTTCCTGTTTCTAGAGGCAATGAGGCATCTATGTTATTTCACTAAAACTATGCAATATACATATTAACATAATTTTGGACTATTACAGTAAAAATACAACAATAATAATAGAAGAATTTGAATTTTGATTTTCTCAACCTCTCATTTAAACATATCAGTACTTGTTTGTTTATAACATTTACACACAAATTAAATATAATATGCATACAAATTAGTCAGTAACAGTGAGCCATTTTCAGTGTTAGTTATCTTTGCATCTTGTCATGATCACATAACACTTGTTTAATCAGCTACTATCTCTCCCATGCTCTTTTTAGTGTCTACACTCTCAGATCAATACAGCCCACCTTCAGCAATATCAACAGCAGCAGCCTCCTCACCAACCCCCTCAACAGAAGCTGTTCAATGTACCCCATCAGGTAAAACAGAGACTACTTTTGCTTTGCACTGGCCTCTAGCAAATATATGAGGTGTGGACAATGATATGGTATGTTGTGATTCCATGTTACATACTTTATGAATATGGGTTGCTACCAATCAACCGGTTATATTGCAAGGTATGTTTCTGTATGGTGTTTCAAATTCGTGCTCCATGTGCCCCCTTTTAACTTTGAGCATCTGCCCGTCCAAAGGTCTCTGCATGGCCCTGCTGTGTACCTTTGCAGTTCCAGTTAATGGGGCTGTACTGACATCTGGTGGACAATTGAGACCTCGAGACAGTCAAATCTCTCATTTTATAAGTCTCACAAATAACTGTGGGTACAAACATGTTCACCCAGCCTCTTCCATAAGCGATGGTCTGAACGTTGTTTGCTTCAAGCATCACATACAGCCCACAAATCTATGAATTTAAGAAGAAATTCAAATAACTCACACTACTCTTGTGGTAGATATGAATTTTAATCAACTTTTTTTTAAGGGGACAGTTCGCAGTGTCGTTGAAGGCACCGCCTGTTCAAAAACAAACAAACTGCTGGCCCCACGTGAACAAAAAAATGTAACCTGGTATTATTCTGACACTGACAGCCAAGTCTATGCCTGCAGTATTTTTGATGCTGTAAAACCTCTGTTTACATCAGGAGTGGAATGAAACCTTTCTGTGTTTTTGCGGAAAAAAGTCAATTCATTTTTATATGGTCAGAAACTAGAGATTAAATTTTTTTCCAGTCTTTGACATATGCCAATGACATATGTCTTTCGAGTCTCCTCAGCTTGCTGCATTATATAACTTTGCTTCATTTCTGTCTGATGAACCAGTGTTTGAGGCAAAGCCTCTGTGACCTCATTGTACCTGTCAAGTCCCCTTACGTTGACCTGAAAATTCACTGACTGACCTCTACTAAAGCTGACATTCAGTGTATGCCAGCTTGTGATTTACAGTTGCCTGAATTGGTGCTGTCATCAGATGCAAGTGCATGATGTGAAATGTAGTCAGTTTTTGACATGTCCCTCTTAGTTCTGTCTGTTCTGTTATACAGAACACATGTACCGCTCCAGTCAAAAGTCAACATGTCTCATAATAATTTATAATCACACACCACTGGTTACACTTGTATTGTTTGTCATTTTAAACCCCATGATGGACAAAATGCATACAACTTCACAAAAGATGCTGAGCTAAAGCAGTCGTTTGATCAGACACAATAGTGATACTTTTTGGAATCAGAAATTTTTTATTTTTCAAGTCCCCTTCATTCTCAACAAGACTGCACATTTAATAACCACCAGTGAACATAATGCAGCACTGTTTCAGTATATCCCAGCATCAAAGACATGACATTGTGCAAACACCATTAACAAAACTCTGATGTTTCAGTTTACAACCTCAGAAGCAACATAAATAAACATGTTTCCACATCTCATTGCATGATCTGCTGTGCCTTCATGTTGTTTCCACAATTCATTTCCCTTTGCTCAAGTGCAGATTCATGCAAATCTAAATCCTCCCGCAGCTCTGCATCATGTGATCTTTGGCCCAGTAAAAACATTATTGCACATAAACTATGTGAAGATATGTTTAATTTGATTGCTTAATGCTTCCTATAAGTGCTGGTTCTATTCATTTTTTAAAAAGCTGTGTATCTTAAAGGTCTCATATCGTACTGATTTAGGATTTAGGTTGTTACTTTTATTTTGGTTGTCTATTAGAAAATTTTTAGTAACACATTATTTTTGTCATGTTGTCCATTGCTGCAGCACCTCTATCCACTCTCTGTCTGAAATGCTCCGTTTTAGTGCCTGTCTGTTTAAGGCCCTTCTCCAAAAAGCCCAGTCTGCTCTGATTGGTCAGCTCTCACAGGCCTGAGCTGGCATCACCTGCATTTGGAACTCACAACCACCCACGAGCCTACTGAGGGCATAGCTGAGGGCGGTGACTGTATAGTTTTGACATCGCAGCCTTACATAAGTACTCGCAGCTTGTTTTAAGGCACAGTTTCTGAATATGCAGTATGTACATTACTATCACACTAATAGCACTAATAGAAAGTGGCACTAATATAAACAAAAATAAAAAATGATTTCAGATGATTTCATCTTACCCTTGCATACGTGTTCATGAACACAGTGCATTCCTCTTATTTTTCTCATGCAGCTCTTCACCAGAGGTGAGCTCTGACCCACTCTGAGCACCAAATTTCTAGCCCACTGTTTCCAAAACCAGCCTCCAAGTGTTTCACATCAAGCAGCAGAAGTTAACCTTGTCAGTCCTGTACCCTCTCATTCAGTTTTTTCAGGAGGAACTACTTCCATCAGCAGCTGGAGATGCATGGTGATGGGTCCTACATGGAGATCAAAGGTTGCATCAATGGTACTCAAGTCAGTTCACCATGCCCAGCACCACATGGCGCTGTATTTGTATTCTACCTTTTGACTACATAATTTCACACAAGAACCAATATCTCAATAACTTCAACTGAGCTCCTAAATTGCAGTAAAAATAGAGATTAAACTTACTCATAAGTTTGCGTGCCCAGTTGACCCTCCAGTAGATCAAAGGGTAATAGAGGAGAAGTCCACTGAAGATGAAGATGGCACAGAAGAGGTACTCCAGGTCTGGCTTATCAATGATGGGAGCCAGGACTAGGTAGCAGGACACCAGGACTATTAAGCCTGGTATGACAAGCGGTACCTTCAAGTACCAAATCACACAATTACACAAGGTACATTGTTTATTATTTACTTGTACCTCTGCCCTGAGGAGGAGGCTGCCTCCAAAGAGACAACTGAAAAGCCCTCCAACTGCAAGCCTCACCTTTATTGGTCTGTGGAGCTCCTTCCTGGTGAAGCGCATGACAATGAGAGCCAGCGCTGTCAGACCATAAAACACCCAATGAGCAAAGCTGAAGTAGTTAATGAGGGTGTTGATGTCTGCTGGGATAATGTAGCAGATGGCCAACATACCCTAAAACAGACAGAAAGCAAACAGTGAACAGTATTTTGTTTGTTTGAAAGGAACCAACACAGTGCATAGATTATTTATCTGAACCTGCGTGTGATACTGTAAGATTGGTAACACTTTTGTATGTAGATTTTAGGTTCATGTACTGTTGAAATGACACAAAGATTTTTTACCAGCTTAAAAAACATGAAAAAAAGTCCAAATCTATAAGGAGACTCATTAAATATGTCAGACTCACATTGAATATGAGCGCAGGGGTTGGAGTGTAGCGCTTCAGACTAATATAGGATAAGATTTTCACCATGTGACCCCCTCTAGCAGACACATAGGCCAGTCTGTGAGTAGAGAAAGACAGAAATATGTTTTGTGCTGTTGAGTGTTCTTCTTCTACTGTACTTTGGGTTCTTTCTATTTCTGTCTCCTTCTCCTTGTCTGTCACAGTCTTTGTACCTCACCATTCTCACTTTCACTTTCAAACTTTATTTATTTGGGCCTTCTTTCTCAAACACCCAAACATGCACACCACACAGTTTTACAAGAACAGAAAGAAGAAGGTGTTCTTTAGCGTCTGTGTTTCATATATAATGTGACAGCTGTCTCTTTCACCTGCCAGCGGTGAAGCAGCTTCCATTGGCAGCGCCGAATGTAGAGAAGACAACAAAGAGGGGAACAATCCACGACAGAGGGTGAAGGACTCTGTCTCCAAAAGTCTAAGGAGGCACAAACAAATCCTTCAGAAAAGACGAGGGAGCAAAGTAGGAATGCTGAGCTGTTACCGACATTTCATCTAAAATTCTCTAGAATAAACAAAAACAAAAAAGCGCACATGCTGTAAATACTTAGAAAAAATTGGCACCCCTGGCACTTTTCATGATGGCATATTAATCTTTACTTAACACCACAGCGTTTAGTTATTACCAATCACTTTCAAAGCTCTTACCACTGCAACTGCTGGAGACAGCAGCACTTCAGTGCTGGACATAACAGTGAAGTAAGCAACATTGACCATCACATAGCACACAGACACCAAGGGGATCCCAGTGAGGATGGCCAGTGGCAAGTTCCTGAGATTGATTGATAGGAAAACACAGTGTGTATTGTAGACTTTCTAACAGAATATATGCTCTGCTTCATGTATCTGATACAGCACATGAGTGTGAAGACTTCAAAAGCATTGCCTTCTTGTGTGTTCACTGCACCTCTATGAGTGTGAGCGCACTGAAAGGGTGTGCAGCCTTGTCAGACTACGCTGTTTGGACAGATTCCACTTTTCATTTGTCCTACCTGTTCGGGTCTTTCAGCTCTTCTGTGATAAAATTCAGTTGATTCCTAAGAAAACAAGGCAATGAGAAAAGAAGGAATGTGTGTAAAATCAGTAGTACAAACAATTCTTCATCACAGGCATTTGTCCTGTAAATAATCTTAAAGCTTGATCACTCTCCTCTGCAGAGTCCCACACGGAAATCTGCATGGACTTGCTAGGTCACCCAGACAGGCTGAGCTTTTTCTGCAGTGCTATGTAAGGGACCACCATAACCCCTCACCTTCGGTACCTTCATTGCCAGTGACATGGTATTTTGGTCATTTCTGTGATATTTTATTCTCTTTTCCCTCTAATTGGCCATATTGTTTCATAGGGCTATGGTTTGACATGTGCACCCCTGCTGTAACATTAATATTAATTAGTAAACGTATATATATATATACATATATATATATACACATATATATGCATGTAACTCACTTAAGTATTTCTATTTTAAGCTACATTATCCTTCCACTGCAGTAAATTTCATTCACAGGGAAATCTTGTACATTCTACTCTTCTGCATTTATCTGACAGCTGCAGTTTCTAGTTACTCTTCCGATGAAAGAATTACACAGAAAACATAAAATGAGAACTGAGAGAACGACACTGGGTCACACTGCATGACTCAAACAACATGGTATAAGTATGGTGGGAAAGGGCTCATCGTATCGGTCGACAAAGTCAACGTATTACTTTACAAAGGAGCGTGGTCAGTCCTAGACAGCCTCTTAAATGACAGAGTGAAGTGAAGCACAACTGTTACCATCCATCATAAGCCCAAAGACCGTTATAAAATGCAAGTCCGATTGCTCCAACAGTTGCTGATGTGCCTTCAAATGCATTTGAGAAAGTCTCAGTTTTTCCTGGCGACAAACACACAACAATACATTCATCAGTATTAATGGTTATTATTAAATGTTTCATTAAAGGACAAAAAAATGCTACTGTGGAAATTAAATTAAAGACCATGATAGTGCCAGCAGGCCCACCTTGTGCCAGCATAACGATGCCAGCTCCCACTATAACAACAATGATGAAAAGTTTGGCTGCGGTGAAGATGTTCTGCACGTAGCTTGCCAGCTTGACACTCAAACAGTTGACGATGACAATCAAAACTGAGAAGACAGAAGAAATTTACCAATACACAGTACATCATTCATACGTAGACATCTGAAGCAGTGGAAGCAAGCTGTAGACACAACCCTGACATATTATCACATTAACCTGTCAGAAAACAGTACTCAGTTACATATCCCTCAGATATGGGGCAGAATTAGCATTTATTTGGAGCCAAAAACAAAAAAACAAAAAATAATGAGCTGAAATGCACAAAAATGTGGTGGAGTTGCAGAGGCAGTTGATAGTCCTCACCAGGTTTATCGCTACAAGCAACTTCTTTCATTTTGCTTGTCATAATTTGATCCACTGTAAAAGCATTCATCATTCCAGCTTTTAATGATTCACTGACTTAAGTGGCATCCTATTTACTTTAGCTGTGTAATCCACAGTACAGTTTTACACAGTACAGCACAGTTTTTGATGATTAGCTGAAGCTCATTGTGGGAGATGTGATCAGTAAGTTTGGTTAATATTATAGGCCCGGTGTGTAATTAACAGCTCTTAACCATTAACTCACAGAGTTTAAACGAAAACTTACACATAGCTGCTGCTGACAGGCACTTGGTAACAACAAGAGGAGGTGTACAGCCGGGGTAGAAAGGAGTGGAGGCATATTCTGCAAAGCTCAGTGTGATGATGGCGAAGGAGGAGGGCTTCAGTACCATGACAGTGGTCCAGGAGTAAAGGTAGGCTACGATGGAGCCAAAAGCCTCCATGAGGTATGTATACTCTCCCCCTGATTTGGTGATCATGGTGCCAAGCTCAGCATAGCACAGTGCTCCTGTGTAGCCACACAAGAACACACACACACACAGGGAGAGGCTGACAGTACGTTGGGAAGTTTTTGCTGAATTCTTTAATAGCTGGGCCTACAGAAGACCAGGCAGGAATGCTGTCTTTTACTGTCACGTATTTTTGCTGCTCCATGTTACTTGATGACATCGAGCACTCAAAGACCTGCTTCCTTCAGCATTCTAAATAGCTTAATAAGAGTCCTACTACATCACATGGCTCATTGATCTGATTGCTTGAAGTAAGCCTGTGACAGACGGTGATAGACAAATGGTTCCTCTAATCACCTTACAATTATTGTTTTGAAAGTGATTACCCTTTTCCAAAGTGATTGCCCTTTTGGAAGTTGTCCATGGGAACCATGGACAACTTCCAAAATGTTTCTGTGTACTAAACCATCTAGTATGTCAGGTTAGCCATATTCAAACTAGGTCAAACTTTAACCCAGTGTTTTTTAGTGTGCGCTGAGCTCAAGGACTGCTTAAATGAAAGTGGATTTTTGTGTCCTTGTTCTCTGTGTATTGTAAAGTGCCCTTAAATCACGGTTTCTATGCAGAGACAGAAATGAAAACAGACATCTCTGATACTGATTGAAGTCATCTGTTGGTTTGGATGCTGTTCTCACCCAGAGTGGCTAACACGCCGCAGGCAGCCCAGATGAGGAGGCAGGGTCCCACAGCGCCAGAGTGCAGCAGAACAGCCTTGGGAGAAATGAAGATGCCCGAGCCAATCATTGTCCCCACAATTAGACAGATGCCAGTTAACAGACCAACCTGAGCACACACATGAAACAGTGGTAGAGATGTTACCTCAGAGCTCACATTTGATCCTTCATGAATTCTATCTTCAGTGAACTTCAGCCAGTTGTGGGTGAAAGAAACTTTCTTTGAATGTTCTGCGCTGCTATGTCTGCAGTGTTTAAGCCATTCTGGGATTTAAGTTAAAAGCTAATTAGGTTGAGGCAAACCAAAGGCCAGAGAATACAGGACTTGTTCACACCAGTTTATCAAACTTGCATGAGTCAGGTCAGACATGTTTCTCATGTTGCTCTCTGCCTACTGGATGTGACAATGTGTCAAAAAGATCTCTCAGTGCAACTTAAAGTGAACAATATATGCTTTAATATCCTAGGTTTGTTTCTCGTTACTCTCAATTTATACATTTTTTGTAGAAAATATCCTCAACTTCTTTCTATTTAATTTTATAATTACAATTATAGCCACACTAGCAGAGTTGGTGGATGGATGCTAATGCCAGTCATTTAGTTGGTCCACATCCTTGGTCCAGATTGAAATATTTCAACAACTATTGGATAGATTGAGATGATATTTTAACAGATATTCATGACCTTTTTAAACAGAGATCTCATAGTATTGCCATAAAGAAGCCCTGTCATTAATCCAGCTTTGACTTTTTACACTGAATCAAACAATGCTGGCATAGTGCTGCCCCCAGTGTGTGACTAAAAAGACACTTTTTGGTTTTTAGTAAAAAGTCTCAAGAACTACAGAGACAAGTCCCGTGACATTTGAGACACATATTGATTGTGCTCTTAGAATGTATCCTAATTACTCTAGTGACCCAATGGCTTTTTATGTAGTACATCCAGCAGGTTAAAGATGCATGACTCTAGACTCATAATCTTCTTTTCTCACACAAAAACTAAATGACCACCAGCATGTGATTTTTAAGTGGAATGAAACCAAATTCAGGCCCCACATATCATGGATTTTATCATCATGGACCCTTTTTATTCCATCTCTTCTAACCAGATAACATGTCACCCTGTATACTTCATAAAGGGAAATTAGGTAATGTTAATTATTAATTATTTGGAAAAATTGTCATAATATGAAACCCTTTCAGTCCCCCTAAATTCACTTTAGGGCTTAGGGAGCTTAGGGGGCCTGGATAGCAATACTGCCTGGATCATTGTGGAGTTAATATGTAGAGACGGTTGTTGTGGTACTGCCTGGTACTCAGTTCCCGCTCCCATTGCTTTAAAAAGGTACGCATGGTGGGATTCTGCAGTGTGAACATCTAATGAGACTTGTTCTCAGGAACACACACACACACACACACACACACACACACACACACACACACACACACACACACACACACACACACACACACAGACACTCACATCTTTTTGAAGCACAGTAGCCTTCACAGGCTGCTTGTCTTTAGCCTGACAGTCCACACTGTGGCTGGTGGAGCAGTTCTGAGACTCCACCCTGGCCCCAGTGCAGCCTTCATCCATTTCAGTCTGCTGCACCAACACAAATGTATGCACAAATGTTATACCAATTACATTAACTTTATCAAAAGATAATCAGAATCAGAATCTGCCTTGTTCCCCATACGCACATACAAGGAATTTTGCACTTAACGTACTTGCCAAGGAAAAAAGACATACAGCTCAACAAGGACAAAAACAGACAAAAAACCAAAACACTGAAGAAAAAGTTAAGTCATGCAAACATATACAAAGAACAACATTTCAAAAGAATGATGAGGCAATAAAGAATACATACAATGAAATTTACAACGCGCAGGCACTTATGTACACAGTGTATATTAAGGCTGCCGCCTGCACTGCTATTTCCTCTCATCCAGCTAAACAATGAGGCTCACACAAGCAAAACAACTCAGTGAAAATCCACCCCAAACCAAATGTATTTACACTGCTAATCCTGTGATCTTACCGATTGTATTACTGTAACAGGCCATAATCCGGATCTCCTGCACAGATTTTGACTTTGGGTTCGATTTTGCACAGTGTTTCTTTAGGTTCCTAGACGACACTGTGGATCAGTGCTTCTGTGCCACAAATCTAGCAGATCAGCTCTGGTTTAGTATTTTAGAGAGACTTTATCTACTGAAAAGCAGCTAAACTTCTTTCTTGTTTTTTTGGGGATTTTCACTTTGCTATAAAAGGACCACCATAAATTCCAAGAAGTCACGCACCTTCTATAAACCATTGTTGTGTGGAGATTTTAAGTCAAATCACTGCAAATTTCTGTAGAAATGTCATGCGGTGGTGGGTGTCAAGAAATTCCTGTGCATTCCTTCAGTGAAAAAGATGCAAACTAGAGGTGTGTTTTAAGGACAGGACTTGTTGAAAATGGGTTTGTAAGAAAAGAGGATTAAAAAATAGAATCCTTTTCCCCCACCTCTCTGCACCCGTTGTATCAGACTTATTTACACACATGAATGTCATCCTCACACCCCTGTTTTTGTTCCGGGAACAAACTGTAAAAACATCTGTGTTGTAAACACTTGGTTCCAAGCAAGACTCCATGTAATCTTCACATGATCCAATGTCATATTAACACTTAGTCCACATGATAATGTTTAACTTTGAAGTGTTGTGCAACAAACCCAAGAAGTCTTTCTGTCTTGTTCATAATATACCAATAAAGACAGAATCACTGTCTTAGAATCACAGTGAATCTGACAATTACTTTGTTAATGTCCTACTTGATACATGACAATAGATAAATCAATGAACAAATAAATACATCTTAAAAATAAAATTTTCACTTACATTTGAATCTGACGAAAACCAAGTCTGTCTTTTCAAGGCCAGGTACGGTGATATGGACCAACTCAGCAACAAGTGATACTGAGCCAAGTTTAATGAAACACAGCAGGAATGTCTGATGCAAATGAAAACCTGGGGCTCCCTGCCACTGAGAACACTCCTCCAGTGGGAGTTTCCCACATCTGATTGGTGATCCTGGATAGCCCTGCACGAAAAGGAGGTGGGTAAAGGCAGAGTGCATCTGAAATAGTTAAGTTTCTGGGCTAACAAAATCCATTGATCAGGGTGAGGTGGGGAGGTGTCCAGTTTACCAACTAGTAAAAGAAGAAGGAATTTTCATCTCTTGTTTGAGTGTTTCGAACAACAGCACATTCATATTTTCTTAATATTTACATAATATGAGTATATTTTCAACAAAATCTAAAAAAACTTGTATGACTGAAGCACTAATCAAGAGTAAGAGTAAAGCAAGAGCACAGCCGTTGCATTGTGACAAGAGTGTTGTTACGTTACAACAAGAAAAGCATGTGATAATGCCCTTAAACATTTTGTTATTACTTTATTATTTAGTATGTTTTTGAGACAAATCCCCTCATCTGTTGCTCAGGTAACAGTGCGTTAATCCCATGAAGATGCTGCAAGGGCTCACAAAGTTAGAGGTGACTGACATGACATTTCAGCCTTTGTCAATTAGGCTGTATTTCTTTTACACTGTCGACACTTTCAGGACACTTTCAGTTTTCAAAACTCTCAAAAACTTTCTTCTGAGTTTACCTTCACCTGACTTCCTTCACAATGCCCCTTTGATAAGGATATATGACACCCCTGTGTGTGTGTGTGTGTGTGTGTGTGTGTGTGTGTGTGTGTGTGTGTGTGTGTGTGTGTGTGTGTGTGTGTGTACATGCGCACGTGTGTCACATTCCCCTCCTACTCTGGCCCACCCTTTGTTCCCTTCAAAAGTCTCTCTATCAGAGAAGTTACAATATACTTTACAGTGTTCTACTTTCTGTTTACTGCTGAGCAAACCTTTTCAATCTTTACATCACCACATTTTACCATACATACAGTATTTCTTCGCTTCTGCTTTGTCAAACCAAGCGACCTCCTGCACATGTTTGTGTGTAAGCTTCAGCGGAGCTGTAGTTTGCTCATGTGAATGGACATAAAGAAGACAGATCTGTGTATTGTTTTCCATAGTACATGACTTTTGAGTACAAACTGTATGTATAAGGCATGGTTAATACTGAATTTCTTTACATTTAAAATCAAAGTTGAAATAATTCAGCATTTGATGAATATGCAGAGGACACAATTCATTTAAATTATTTATAAAATCCAAAAGGTCTTTTTTCCTTCTAACTGTTATATTAGTAATTGATTTCTGTGTTTATGCACTTGATCTCAATGATGACATCCTCAACAAAATGATAGAGGCAAGAATCTGGAGGTGTTCCTGTCTGATCCACTGTTGATCTGTAATGCTGACGTCTTCCTGTGAGTGCTACTCGAGGCACTCTGTGAAATACAAAGGACGTGTTTTAACGTAAGAGAATTTGAACAGTTGCCGCAGACAGCCTTGCATTGCTCATGGTAATCTGCTAACACAAGAACACATTGGCATATGAACTCAGTAACCCTGAGAACAAGAAATTCTGACCAATAACACAGTGCAAGTTTCAGACTCATTCACTGGGGCTTAGGATCTGGCTAAGTGCATTTACAGCAAAAAATCAGTCTTGGTGGGTCTGCGTAGTTTCAACGCTGCATTAAAACTTACTGAGGCAGAAATTACCTGTGAGGAAGCAATTATCAGTTTGTTAGACGGTAAAAATGATTTCATGACGATAAAAAATGTCCCAGCTGCAGCTCTGAGCAACCTTTAGACAGACATGTTCACTAACTTTATGGCTCTTCATTACTTGAGCTAATCTAGCGTTGACCATTATCCTATAGCCTCACTTCACCTGTACAACTGTTACTGATTGTATCACTATAATGTAAATGTCACTGTGGTGCTGAGCAGTGACATTCAGCGGCAGTCAGCAGTGATGCAACATCGGATTCAGATTAGCATTAATTTACCATTTCTCATATCTGTTCCTATTACTAACATTACAGCATCTTTGTTGGTTACATTCATGTTTTAACATTTTCATTTGAAAGACAAAAAGTCCTACCAATCACAACACAACAGTGGGACCATAGAAATATAATGTGGCAATCATACTTCATTCTCCAAGTTTTCAATCTATGGTCCCGCCTTTCACTGAGCAGATAGCCAATCATACTTTGTGATAATGGGTGGCCCTTGGGGTGGCCAATCAGATTTCAGCCGTGGATAGCACCATCCCAGGCTACTCTTGGGCATGATGCCCAAGGCTTTCTTCACTCATGTATACATAGGATTTTATTGGGTAGTGGATCCTAAATGAGACATTATGTTTAACCCAAGTTAATCTAAGTCATGTTGTATGCTTCTCAGGTTACATGATTCATTCTAAGAGGAGACAGTCAGTCAGCCTGTTGAGTCTGGGGCACAGTACAGCCTGTCTTCTCTGACCTTGGTTCCCATCTGAGATGGAGCCTTATCAGGACAGCTGACCGGTCATCCTTAGAAGACAAAGAATTGAACTATCGCTCTGAAAGAGACAGGCCTGCTGCTTGTAGGTTTGCAAATGACCTGAAAGTGACCAGGGAAAACAGTGTGTCACATTACCTACAGGCCTAAAACAGAAAAATTCCATCACACTGTCAAGACCTTCAAACTGCTTGATCTTTTTAACACAGAGACAATTTGTCACCATTGAAACATCAAACTTGCATAAAGCTGAATGCCCAGAAAGAAAGTTTGTACTATGAAAAATGACCAAAGTGAAATGATTTAAAGGACATTGTGTTGAATTTTGCAAGACACAATGATTGTAAAAGCTTGTTAATGATAAAGAATCAAAAAGGCATCATGTTCATATTAATCTGTATTTTATTTCAAATATTGGTTGTATGCTTTTAAGTGAACTTTACCCAAACCCTTTGTAAACAGCCCCACAGGCAATGGATGGGGAGGCTTTTTTTCCATATCAGGTTCACATCATTGTTCAAAGGCCTCTCACTAGATTGTAAAGCAATTATCACATCAACATCACATGGAAATTAAATAAATGCAAAAACTCAGTTCAATCTAATGTCTTTTAATTGTATTTGTTAATGAACCATAATAGAAATTAGAACTTTTTTGGTTTCAAGTCCTTCCCAATCACATCACTTCCAGCAAGAAGAAAAGAAGCAACCCAGTGTTGTAATCGCCTCTGGCAGCTTGTTGTACTTTCAAGCATCAAGTCTGGAGTGTCGTCATGCAGGCAGGATACCAGGTATGAAACCTTTCATGACATCTTCACAGTATTCAAAAACGTGTAGGTGGTGATGGCAAGCTGGAGGCCAAAGGAAGAGATGGTCACTACAGGACATGCAGGTCTAAAACACTCCACAGAATAGATAAGCATCCTGATGGACAATGCACACCGTGTCAGACATGGAATAATAGATTGCAACAGGTATGATGAAGAAAGAAGGGAGCTAAAATCAGCACTAAGTTATGTCCTTTCCAGTCCAGCAGGGGGTGGTGTTGCGCGTATACGCGGGTTTGCCAATCACATTCAAAGGGGAAAGGGAAGGGAAACAAGACGGAGACGAGGAAGAAGATGTAGTTGTAGTAGTAGAAGAAGAAGAAGCCGATTGAGTTACCAAGGAGTGCAACTTTCAGACACACTGAGTGGAAATTAAGAAAACACGCTGGCAGTTTCAGGATGAACACCACGCTGAAGACCTGGAAGGAGGCGGCCACTCTTATCTTAGCCGCAGGCCACAAACTCGGAGCGGACGGTTTATCGTCAAGGACACCGCTGACCGCTGCATGTTCACCGCTGGGCAGCAGCAATGGACGGTCACACCTGCCACCCAAGTCCAGCTTCGATTACGACGTTTTATTGCTTAAACGAAGCAGTAAAAGCGGATTCATGCCCAACGCCTACGTGTTCCCCGGCGGCATGGTGGACTCCTCGGACTTTTCGAGCGAATGGCTGGACATTTTCAGAGCTTTCAGCACTTGTCCCAGTTATGGTTTGAGAGGCGTCAAACAGTCTGTGGAGACCAGGCCCCCCATCTTCGCCACAGACCGAGTGAAACTGGGCTCTCCCATCCCGGGGGAGGTTGCCTTCCGGATCTGCGCACTGAGGGAGACTTTTGAGGAGTCTGGCGTGCTCCTGGTGGTGTCTAAACAGGAGGAGAGGAGTCTGTTAAAAAGCATCGAGGACAGGTGTGTTACTGACCGAGTGCTGAGCAAAGTGAACGAGCTGTGCAGCAGTGAGCTCATCAAATGGAGGACTCTGGTGAACCAGAACCCGTCCAACTTCATCAGGATGTGCAGAGAGCTGGAGGTGTTGCCCAACATCTGGGCTTTGCATGAGTGGGGCAACTGGCTGACCCCAGCGGGACGACCCGGCGTGACGAGGTTTGACACAGCTTTCTTCATCTGCTGCCTGCAGGAGATCCCGTACACGCTTCAAGATCAGAAGGAAATAGTGCGCTTTCAGGTAATAATCACGTCAGTGTATTAGAAAATTTACGAAAAGTTTTAAGGAAGACTCAGGAACACCGTCTGAAATTTATGAGAGTAGGTTGTTTATTCTTGCCGCAAGGGAACAAGTCACTACAGAGAGGCTGCAGTGTAGATGTTCAATAATACAGGGGTTATATGAGACTTTTATAATGCCAAATGAGCAGAGACTTTGCTTGTTGCTGCTCTCATGGTGAAGACAATTCCTTGTTTGTCATATAGGAGATGGCCTTGAGGGGAGGAACTGAAATGCTCTGTTCCTCTCTGGTATTCACTCTCCTGTCAACATGAGATAGTAGCACAAACTCTCACACAGATAATAATATGAGGTCAATACGAGGTGATCACACAGAATGGGCATAAAGTATAAGAATTTCTCTAACAAGAAACATCAGATGTTGCAAATTAGAGCTGCAGGGTTGTGTTTGAAAAAAAATATTTAAAATGGGTAAATCATTAGAAGTGAAACAATGAATCAGTTGGCTGAAATTGGGCGGATTACACAATTATTGTGCAGTGTTTCTTCCTGGTTACAACAGAAATCTGCCTGGCGTCTTCTCCATATGGATGCTACGGTGTCCCACACACACATAAAGTGGTTAAACACGACCTCTCTGTGCATTTCAGTGGTCCACGCCCTCAGAGGTCCTGCAGAGGTACCTGGCTCAGGAGTTGTGGATCGCCCCCCCACAGTTCTATGAGCTCAGCCGCATGTGCCGCTTCCCTTTGCTGAATGACCTCCACAACTTCTCCAGCCAGCGCGCCACAGAGGGCTGCGAACAGTTGCTGCCCGTGGTCATACAACGTGACCCCTACATATCAGTGCTGCCAGGTGCTGATCGTCTGTCTCATCTGATCCACAGCCAAAGCAGCAGGGACGCATGCAGAGCACATGTTCCATTAAGTCAATGATGTGTTTAGTGAAACTGTAAAATGATGAATGAATGTGAAGTGACATTATGTATTTGTGTATTTATAGAGCCAGGAAAAGACCAAAACCAGCAGTGAATTTAGACCTTAGTTATTGGCCAGACACACTGGGTGGCATGTTCCTTCATGACAGTTAAGATGGGCAGTGCAGTTAATATCCCCCATACTCCATCCTGATGGTTTTAATACTGACTCGTGCTGCTGACAGTCGTCTCCCACAAATGCAAGTCAGTAGGATGGAAGGAATGGGCTGACAGCTGAGAGGTGGATTTGTTGAAAGAATCAAATCAAATCTAGAATATCAATGGAATATAATACTCATAAGTATGTTTTCATGAGTGTATTATCTCCTGAAAATAAGAATATATTTTAGTTTGCTGCTCATGTTCTTGCTTGTGAGGATAAATTTTGTGATGAAACAGTCATTTGAATGTTTCTGTTGGATTAACCTCCTGTCTGCTGTTTTACTCTTTTTTCTAGGTGACAAAGATTACCCGTTGGACACTTCAGGGGAGGCTAAGCAGGATACAAGCACAACCCCCCAGAAGGATCCTCTGGATTCTGGACTGCACCGCTTTTTGATCTTAGATCCATACACTATAATCCCTCAGATCACCATCACACCAAAGTACAATCATCTGCTCCCCGTTGTAGAACAAGTCTCCTCGCATGACTTGAACAGCCAGCTTTGAGTTGCCATACCTCCTGTCGGAGCCCCACAGCTCCTGTGCCTATGTGGACATCAGATCAGCCTTTTTCACAGCAGACATTTTGACTGGTCAGCAGGAAAAGCACAGGTGATAGCTTTAATATTGACTCTGTTCTGTTCATGTGTCACAGTGAAGCAACAGTCACGCCACAAAGTCACATTGCTCATCCAGACCAGCAGCCCCTCAGTTTTCTGACATGTTTAATTTAATTTCAATGACATTTTAGGTTTTTGAAGGGGGAAAGTAAGCTCTCAGCACTTATGAGCTTGCTCACAATCAGTTAGCAAAGTTGTTAGCTTGGTTGCTAACCTTTGGTTTATTAAAAAACAGACATATGTGTACCACTGACTCCTGTCTCATGACTGTCTGCCAACCATCGTTTTTATGTTGAACAGGTTTTACTCCAACAGAGGAGGTTACATACAAATAAATGGTGCAACACACAATTTACTACGATAACACCCTCTGTTTTTGACCCTCCTGCTTTCTGTCCCCTCAAAGGTCAGCACTCTAAAGACAATTTGCTGTTGGTCAACGGAGCAAGAAGTCAAAGTTGACTTTTGGTGTGGATTCATCCTGATGTGTCCAGACTTTAACAGTGACATCGAGCCAGCAATCATCAATGAGCAAACGATAGCAGGATTCTGAACTGGTGTCAGTATTTACCTTTGATTTTCCTGCTGTGACATGTCAAAATGTCTTAAGGAGAAAAGACATATTGTGTCCTTGCCAATGACACTCCTAGATTTGGTTCCTTAGGGCTCTTAATATGACTGTTTTCATGGCTGAGGTTTGGGGGGGGGGGCTTCTGTCACAGTCATTATTATCAGACTGCCCCTCCACCTGCTCCCTCACTTGTCTTTTGTGGCCTGGCCTTATTGCATACAGGACTTGAAGGTTTCACCAGGATATGCCCAGTTGCTATTTGCAGCACACAGAAAATGAAGAGTCCACTTTAAGAGGTTGAGCACACTTGACGTGGTTCAGGGAAAATGGGTTTTATTGCACACTGCTGAGTTTCGTTTGATTCATGGAGCTTTATTGAGCCTTAGTTTGCTCCACACAATAAAGAAAAATAATGAAGTAACCTTTTTATTTTGACCAAATTTACCTTGTAACCATAGTAACAGGCTGACTGTTAAGGGATTTAGAGACAGCACCTGCAGTCAATTGTGAGCACACAGTGAAAACAGGCAGAATAAGTGAAACGGGTGCTTGACAATCATCATGACATCATGTTTTGCATGTTCTAAAAAGGTAAATCTCCTAAAGTAACAATGAGGATGTAGCCACAATATTTATCCTACTGCAGTTCAACAGGTGCAACACCCCTGATTACAGAAAGGTTGGGATGCTGTGTAAAACACAAAACAGAATGTGATCATTTGCTAATCTTTTGCTGACATACTCAGTTGAAAATTGTACAAATACAATATATTTAATGTTTGACCTCATCGGCTTTGTTGATTTTTCTAAATATCTGCTTATTCTGAATTTGATGGTGCAATATGCTTCAAACAAGTTGGGACAGGAGCAACTAAAGACTGGGAAAGTGGTGGAATGCTCCAAGAACACCTGTTTAGAACATTCCACAGGTAAACAGGTTGATTGGTAACAGGTGATAGTTTCACGATTGGGTGTGAAAGGCTCAGTCATTCACAAGTGTGGATGGAGCGAGCTTCGCCATTTTGTGAACACATGATTGGATAAAGAAGATTGCTACATGGACTCAGGAAGATTTTGTAAAACTGCTGTACTTAACAATAGGTGAAATAATGTACAGGGAACTTGTCAGCGTTTCCCTAATTTACTATATATTTAAGGAGCATGGCCATGATTCCTCCTCCTTTTGCACTTTAGATGTAATAAAAACAGTGGGCTGCTGTGGTCAGCAAACTTGGCAGGAGGAGAGCTTAATAAACAATATCAGGAAGATACAGGTACACTGAACGATAGAGGATAAGAGGGAATAATCTATAGAGAGAGTGACTAAATCTATTGATTTTTGATTTGTTTTTACCAGCAAATGTACCCTTAAGTCACTCCGACCTGATGGAGGCATTTTCTTCTGACATGATGAGACGGCTCAGCCTGATTTTCATCTTTTAGACACATTTCCTGTGCCAGCGTGGGCGAGGATGTGGAGGCTCTGCCCCCTGTTCAGCTGTCCTCACACCACACATCTCCTTCTGCTTCAGAGTGCCGTGTGTGTGGGACGCTAGTGGCATAAAAGGGGGTGAGTTGAAATAACACCGCACAACCTTCTGTGCTGTTTGCGTTGGAGAGTCTGTTGAGGGTTTCTATGGCAACTCCCAGCCTTGGAAACCCACCATCTTTGTCCAGATGAGGTGATGATGCAGCGGTCTCTCCCTGCCAAGTGTGTGGCTTGCCTCTCTGTGCACCAATGTGTGTACTTTATTTCCAAATGACGGAGTGAAGCAAATACATGGCTCTGTCATGCATACATCGATTTGAACACCTGCGGCTGCAGAACGTGGATTTACTCACCTGTGAGGGGTCAATCTTTAATGAAGCATATACTCTAAAACTTTGATGCCGTGGCTATTTTGAGAAGCAGCCGATGTAACACAGGTTGGGACAAAATAATTTGAACCTACCTGAAACAGTCTCAGTAGACTTTAGCATGAACATCCTCTTAAAACTTGAAGGACAGATTTTAAAGTGCAGCCTTTCAGGGGACTTTATCTCGTCCACTATTTAAATCCCCTCCCTCTCCTCCCCATATTTAATTCATGGTCTTTATATTTTTGGATCTGCGGATGACAATGTTAAGTCTGTCGTGAATTTCAAGAGGTTTATGACTCACCATTTGTAGAACTCGGTACCCCTGTGAGACAACAACAAGGATAAACAAGATGTCAGAAAGCCTGCGGTGAATCAGGTGTGAGCATAGCAGGCTGCCGCTTTTCATGTCATGCCAAAAGATACTCAGGGTTCGGTGGCCTCAGTGCTTTTAGGAGAGGGGCTCACTTGTATTTGAGCTTTTTTTTTATGTATACATTTGTTCTATTAATGTGTCTCCACAGGTTTCTAACTTCAAGAGGATGAAAAGACAAAGACAGCCTTGAATAAGAATTAAAGAATGTGGAAAACAGGAAAAGGCATTTAAATATTCCGTAGAATAAACATTTAATGTTCTAAATTGTACACTGGTCAGGTTTTTCTTTTTTCAATATAAGAAATGTAATTTGCTGCATGCAAATCCATTACTCCCACGGGTCGGGCCTCTGCTTGGAAGAGGAGGGCGGCTGTAATTAAATTTGATGTTATAATACTACCACAGCCTGCAACTAAGGCTGAATTGTCTTTAAATGCTAGGGGTCTATTAACCGCACACAATTATTGGAGAACCTCTGCAGTGATGGGGGAGGTGATCGTTGAGGTCAATTTAGAGCTCACTAGATGTGTAACTACTGAGCTGCAAGCAGTAAAAAACACAGCGAAGCAATCATATAACAATAATTCAACAAATGTATTTGTAAAATAAATGACGATGGCAAGTAAGAACTGCTGACGTTTTCCAGCAGCCGTACCACAGGTGATAATAGGGATGGCTGAATTTATCCTGAGGTTTCGCTGCTTTGCTGCCTGAAAGCCCCACCAGGAAGTGCCAAACCAGCTGATGTCAAAGGATCTTTGTGAAGCAGGAGGAGGGACGCAGAATCCTTTCACTGACATCTCGGCACTGATCATCAAACACTTCTCTTTACTAGGCTTCTAAACAGAGGTGCAGTGAGGGTTGTTTCTTTTTTTCACTACAATAATGTACCCTAAACAAATGTCATGATACCAGAATTTTGACATCTTGCTGGTATTTAAAAAAAGATGCTCGATACCTCTTTTGATACCACCAGAATAAAGAAAGTCCTATTCACAAAAAACAAGATCATCTTTTTTCTTTTTTTATTTAAAACTTGCACACAGTGCTGGTGCA
Source organism: Chaetodon trifasciatus (assembly GCA_037975065.1). NCBI lineage: Eukaryota > Metazoa > Chordata > Actinopteri > Chaetodontiformes > Chaetodontidae > Chaetodon > Chaetodon trifasciatus. The sequence continues at coordinate 19,473,378 of JBBMOE010000001.1, forward strand.
GAAAAGGTCACTGAATGCACATCAATGCAGTTGCGATAATTTTAAATGAATTAATATTTATTTACTATTTATTTAATTAATATTATTATATTCTTAGCAAGGCCAGTGTGAAGGATTTAGGACAATCCATTGGCAGAAATGGAATATAATATTCAAAAGCATGTTTTCATAAGTCATTAGTGTATAATCACCTTCAAATAATCCTAACTGTGTGTTCATTACCTTAGAATGAGCTCTTTATATCTAAACAGGGAGCGGGTCCTCTTCCATGGACTTTGCCATTTTGCACCACCATGTTTCTACAGTAGCCCAGAACAGACAAACCAAACGCTGCCTGTAGAGAGCACCTTTTGAGAGGGGTGTTCAGTTAGTTGCAATTTGCCATCTCACTGCTAGATGCCAGTAAATCCCACACACTGGTCCTTTAAATGTCATTATTAACTGATTGTATATCTGTTTTTTTATAGCTTTGGTACTTTTGATAATGTATAATTAATGGAGATCTTATCAATTTAAACACATGGTACCAAAAAAGTATGGATACTTCTGACAACCTTACCATATACCTTACTATTAAGTTGGAAAGTGTAATATTTATTCATTTAATCGTGGATTTATCATCTCAAGTCCATTTAAATTTAAATTTTATTCTAATAAAATCAATTCTGTAACCTGTTCGACCCACAGAGAGCTTTGTTTCAATTAAAGAAATAACACAGTTTTGAGGAAGAAATGAAGATTTGAATTTTGAACAGACACGATAATTCTGACTCAAATAATTCCTGTAATGCTCTGTGTGGGTATGAGCTTCACTGTCTGATTTTTGTGAGAAGAGCTCACAAATGAAAGGCAGGCAGGCCTGAAATAAAGTGAAACAAAGTGAATCAGATATGAAATTATCTGCCCACTGAAATGACATCTTTCCTGTCTACAGCCCTGAAAGAGAAAGAGAAGTATGTGATCCTAAATCTCAGAGCATTATGACCATCCCTATTCTTGCTCCTTATTTCATGAAGGTTTGCTAAGTTTAACAGCAAAGAGTCAGAGTCAGACTCTTGTGTGAGCTCACATCTCTGCCAAGGATTTTGTCAGACAGTCTTTGGTCTTCACGAGCATCTGATTAAGATATCTGAGCTGAGACTGTTTTGTATGAAATCTTGTAAAGGCTTTGGCTCTGACAGCCATCAGCTCACCGATGTGCCGTCCCAAGAATATCTTCAAAGACTCTTTCAACTAAAACCATTAGGGATTTAAAAGCATCTGTGTTAGTCTCCTTTCCATTTTAAACCAAATATTTTAACACCAAGCTGGTTGCGTGTAAGACTGTAATCCTCTGCCAAAAATACCTCTGTGTACATCTGACGTACATATGTCAAGCTCTGCAGTGATTACAAACTGGGCTCATCTAAAACCATTAGCTTCAACCCCAAGCCTCCCATAATTCAGGAAATGTGTGGCATGCATTCAATTGATGCATTGCTCCCTGCATGCCTGGGGGGGGGGGGTTCTGCAAAGTACAAGCATGTTTCAAGTTGTATTTCAAAATTTTATTAGAATAAATATACTTAGTATGTACATTATCTGACAGCGGTCTGTATGTGCTGTACAAACCCCTCTATTCACACGTTGCATGAATACATTCAACACTGTTTGCAAGAAAAACCTTGAAAGGGAACATGAACAGGCTTACAGTGAACGGGTGCATTATTAAAAGACTGTGGCCAGTCTTTTAGGTCCCAAGGCTCTCATGAAGCACATAGTGATTCAGTGTGGTGAAGTAAGATGCAGGCCTACTACAATCTGGCTGTGCAGAGTTGATAATGTATTGAAATTGTGCTAAGAGGAGTGTGGAACAGTGCGGCTTTGATCACACCCTACCTGTGCGATGTGACGAGCTTTAACTGTGACTCTAGTAGTTTCCGTACAACATGAAGCCACCTCTCTGACTAGATGCTCCCCTGCTGGCTTGACCACATCTGACTTTGCTGGATTGGAATTCATAAAGTGAAAGCCTCAATCAGCAGAACATCAAGGGGAATACTTAACAGTAGGCTACATTTACGCTTGATCTTTTCCACTAATCCACTTGGATTACGTGTTGTTCGTATCATCCTGATGGCCAGACACTGTCACGTAATTTCAGGACTTTTTTTTCCTCTTCCAAAAATACTACGACCTCTTGGCCCCTTCAAACACTTAACGTCAAACTGTGCCCGACGTCCGTTCCCTCCGACTGACACACACACACCCCCACACACACATACACACACTCACTCTCTGGCCTATGTTGTTCTACATTTTATCTAGTGCAGTTCCCTCAACTCCATCGAATACATTCACAAATCCGAGAAAGAGTAATAACTTCGTGTGTCCGCAGTTTATTCAGCACCTCATGCCCACCAGGAGAAGCTCTTCCTCTCTCTTGAGAGGTCGCTGGCGCTGGCGCACGGTGGCGCTCCGTGGGCCGCCGCGCAGGCTCTCCGTCAGGGTGGGCTGTTGGTTGGGACAGTTCAGGACATATTGACGACCAAATATCCCAGAACCACAGCGACTGTAATGATGACAAAGAAGACGAACACAGCGCAGATTGAGGCGAAGCTAGCATCCCTGTTGCCTCCGCCTCCTTCCTCTTCCTTGGGCTCCTCTTCGCAGATGGAGATGACACCCACGGAGGAATTCCCGACGCTCATGTTAGACTTGAGCTCCGCGCCCGCCTCCTGCTTCGCCTCTACGGCCCACGGCGCCACCTGCACCTTCATCTCCATCTCCTCCATCATCTGGGTGACCTGGGAGATCTCGGACTGCAGGTCGCGGAGGTCGGCCGTGTCGATGTTGCTGTCCGCCTCGTACTTCATGTTCTGCACGCTCATGGCCCGGGCCGCCACGGTGGTCGTGCTGCCGGTCATCCCCGTCTGGATGAGGTGTCTCGTCGGCACCTTGAGAGGGAAATCCTGCCCTATCTCTAGAGACCTTTTCATGTCCACCTCCAGGAGATCCATGCTGCTCGAGAACAGTACCCATAGGCGCTCGTACTCGGCCCGGTCATCTTTGCTGATGGTCTTGTCTTTGAGCAGAGAGGTCAGTTTAGTCCTGTTGGCCATGGCCAGCTCCTGGGCCTTTTTGCGCGTCCGCTTCAGCTCTTCTCGCAGGTTCTGCGAGTCCGAGGTGCTCCCCAGGGCGATGACCAAATGCCTGTAGCAAGCGGTCACTTTGTTCAAAGCGTCCAGCATTGTTTTGCACTCTTCTTTCCCCATGACTGCTTAAAAAATCTGTCCCCTTGCCAAATAATATGAAATATCAAACAAAAGAAGCTTGGAGAGAAACGGCAAGCTGTTAGTGTCGGTGCCTCAGTCCTTAGTTTAGTGTCCACAGGCGCACACCCCCAGCTGTACAAATCCCCTCAGAGCACTAGTCAGAGCAAATTCCTCTCTATCCATGCTCCTTCCTGTCTGCAAGCGAGCGCAGTGAGCGGCTTACAAATTAATGCGTCCGTAAATGGCTTTAGGCTACCTTTGCGCTTTCCTACTCCAGATCAAGCAGCGCCGGAGCACCTCTCCTGCAGGGCACGGATGCTGAATGGACGTGAAACAATCCAGCCTCCCCCCCCCCTTTTTCAACGAAATTTGGATCCAGATTCAGCTACAGGTGTCATCCGCCTAGCTGCCGTTTGTGGAGAGGGAGAGAGAGAGAGAGAGAGAGAGAGAGAGAGAGAGAGCTGAGTGTCTTTTCCGTCAGCAGCGTAAAATAAGTCCGTCAATGTTGAAAGATGACGCGCGGCTGCGAAGATGGAGATCTTTACGAGAGTTTAAAAAGAGAAAAGGGCGTGAAAGCGTCTGTAACACGGAGCCAGAGGAGCCATTGTTTTTGGTTTTGGTTTGTTTATCTGCACTGGGGGGAGCTGTTCACTTCTGGGCCCAATCGGTGATGTTTAAATACCAGCGAGCGCCTTCTGTGGTCACATGTGCGCACTTAACAGAGCCATGCAGGCAGGAAAACAAAGCAGCTCCGCTCCCATTGGTTTGCATCTGGCTTAGCTGTAACCTGCCATTGGCTGTTCTGTCCCCGATGCAGCCAGGGCTGGGATGTCAGCGGGGATGTCGAATCACAAAGCCCTAACCTATCTGCTACTATCTGCCATTTGTCATCAGGGTGGCCTTGCATGTGATGTCAGCTGCATGTCCGGAGACGAATGAAGCGATAGTTGAGGACTGTTCACTATTATTATTATTATTATTATTATTATTATTATTATTATTATTATTATTTGCACTTCAAAACAGCACTGCAAGAGGAAAGGTGTTCCCGCCACTCTATACCTGCTTGGTGATACATTACATTTGACTGATAACTGTCAGGTGTGTGCATGACTGCTTGTTTGCATAGCTGCATGCCAGTCATTGCACACGGTGTTGGTTGGATAATGTGCTGTTTACTTGCGTGGCCCCTGCTGTGTTGAAAGGTGAGAGGCAGACAAGGCTGTGTGGTGTTTGCATGGTTTGCTCTTTTTGCATTATTGAAGCGGATGGAGCTTAATGATCCGTCGACTGCAGTGTAAAGCTAATCAACTGAAACACAGAGGAGGCCCGAACAACTCAGGGAGAAGCTGGCTGTTTGCCTTGGCTTAAGATGACATCCCCTGTGCCCTGGGGATTCTTTCTTCTATTCCATTTAGTCTTAGTTTGGAGAGAAAAAAAAAAAATCTGTATATTTGCTCATATCAGACTCCCCCACTCATTGAAACATCATGCATGTCTCTTAAATATGACACATAAGCAGTTACATGTATAACAGTTTCATACAAAGATTCATTTAATATGACTTCATGTGTGCCTGCTCTGTTTGTACTGTACTGCTGCATGTATTTCAGCTGTTGGTAGCTGTGCCAGTAATGTCTGACTAACATATCTTGGCTGAGTCAGATGTTTTGTAAAGATCTTGGCAAATGGATCTTCTTTCCTTTGAATATGTTTCCATGGCAACCTCTCACCTCTTGGCGAGCACTCTTGAGTTAAACATCCACCCACGAGGTCGCTATTCAATTACTGACAGTGCAGTCAATTGTCAACAGTCATGCTCATTGTCTCTTATGTTGGATGCATGAATTTTGCATCTTTTCTCCTTTTTACAGTGGAAATGACCCCGTTTCAAAATGTCATGATCTGAATCTCTGTCACACAATTTGTCACACATTCCAAAAAAACATTTTAAAAGGTTTTAATTTTTGCAAAGAGGGTTCATCACAGTTTCCCAGTATTGCATTCTTTCAGCTCAGTTGTTCCAATCCTTAATTGACAAATACAGAAACACAGCCAAACTCCATAAGACAAAGAAGACATGTGGCCTGTTACAACTACAAACAAGGGAATTTATATCTGTTCAGTCTCTTCTTTATCACCTTTACATGGAACTGCTGACGACACAGAGGCAGAATTGCAGGATTACATTGTAAAGTTGGCTTGGTGTCTTTCTGTCTGCCCGCATTCCCATAATAAGATTTCTGATAAGCTGGTCGGTTAGATTCAAGTGTCAGGATGAGTCAGACATGCTGTGGTCAGATTGCTCTCAGAGTGAACACATCACGGAAAATGCAATGTGATTTCCCGTGCAGAGGCTTTCTGTGGTTTGCTGTTACACAGTGAAGAGTAACAAGACAGGGAGGAGCTCCAGATGTTTGTACTGGTGACTCACTGACTGATGAAAAGAAAAAATAAATCCTCCTTTGTTGTGTTTTGTTGTTTATTGTTTGTTGTTTGTTGTTGTTGTTGTTGTTGTTGTTGTTGTCGTCGTCATTGTTGTTGGAAAAAGCTATCTTTTGCCATTTTTCACACAGATGCAATCTGTCTCTGAGTGAAAAAAAAGGAAGAGCAATATCTCCATTTCGACTGAGATGAAATATTTAAGATGAACCATCCATCCTTCATTCTTGGTCAGTTTTTAACTTGATATGTATTAGAAGGGTTATCATGAGACAACAAGGATGAACCCCAAAGTAAGTGAAGACCAGCAGAAATGTTAATCACATACTGAAGAATAATAATGGGCAAATATTTGTTGTCATAATAAAAAGTTAACATTGTGTTAGAGCATGTAGTTCACCCAATATCAGTGGAAATTGTTTGTATTGTGGTTGTCCCGTTAAAATTCTTGTGCTAAATATAGATTTAACTAAGAGTTGGCTGAAAATACATACAGACACATGCATAACCATACGTGTGTGCATGTGTGTACATAAGAGCATTAACCATTAGTGGGAAAACTTACCTTTTATTCCTCAGCAAACCTTTAGAATGTGTGTGTGTTTTTTTCCAGACATTAATTTTATTGCAAACAAAAACAGGAAAATCCAGTATTTTGGATGGATTTTAAATGATCATGTAATGGACTTCAGACCTGGATCAAACAGTTTCCAAATAATGACTTTGAATGGTTTTAATGGAGTATAATGCATGTTAAACACAGCCATGAGAGCAGTAGACTAAACTGAGTGTGACAGTCCACTCTGTTGGGTTTTGTCCTCACTGACATGTCAGCATCTGTGACTCCTGTTTGACGTCACTGTGCTGCATAAAGCCATCGCTTCCACTGCTATGCTGTTTCAAAATAGGGTCAGGTTTGTTTGTGTTCACATCAGGAACCAAAACACTTTATTTGTGTCACATTTTAAAGTGGTGTCTGCTTTGGGACAAAGTGTGTTTTTGTTTACATACAGAGCCCCAGCTCACTGAGCAGGCCATTAACGTTCAACCCTACAGATGCAAACTGTGCCAAAATACTAAAAACAGCATCCTAGATTATAGTGCATGATGTCCTGCACATGCCAAGTGACAGCAATTTTAAAGGGCCTGACTATTGTGACAATATCAGTATACTGTATGTTTTACTGAAACGTGCCGTGACAATACCAAAAAGGCTGGAATTAAAATGAAAGATATGAAAATAAATCCCTAGATTCAAGAGGTTAAGATGAAGAGGCAACTAAAGGAGATGGAAATAACTTGGTATAGTCACAAATGATGCTATAAAATGATCTACAAACCCTGTAATCCAGATTAGCAACTTCCTAAAGGTCCTGGGATTAGCAGTATAATGCCCACTAATGTATCTTTTAATGGTGGCTGTCGTCTGTCTTGTGCATTTTCATCATATGGAATCAATGGTTCAGGCAGAAAATGGAGCCCGCTGGCACTTACTATGATTTGTGTGAGACAGTTATGATCAAAAGTGGACAAACATAAAGATGTTTTGCCTCAAAGCACAATAATGCCCTGAGCAAACACATTAGAACTCTTGAATAACCTCTGCCACCCCTCTTGATAATCCCGGTAAAAAGCTCGTACACTGAATGCCCTTTCCTCTAATATTAAAGTATGCTTTCTAGATAAGGCCCACACTAACTTTTGGCTGGTGCAGTCACTATAATGTGCTGCTTCTACTAAATGTGTGAACACAAATGTATCTACTGATGGATTACAATTACAATGGATTCGTTATTAAGTGTAAAGTCCAGAGAGTAAGGAGAAGCACTCCATTTCCATGAAATATGAAATAAAGAATGCTTTTGGGAAAATAGGTAGAAGTCATGTAAAATGCTTTATTTGAAGTCAGTAGTCTAAAACATCTAGCTTTTTAGCATTTGCACAGCATTCAAGGACCAAATCTTTGTTTTCTGTGGACAGTGGCCTGGAAAAGACCAATGGCAGCAGTGGTCCTAAAATCTAACATGTATGTCTTTTGATGCAGAAAAAAAACTGCTGTACCTGAACTAAAACCACACGAACTCAGGGGAGAACAAAGAAACTCATGGAAAGGCCTCAGTCAGTGAGGTCTTGTACCATCTTGCTGCGAGGTAGTAGTAACCACTAACCACTGAGCCACTGCATGGTCAAAATATCTAAAAATCCCTTCTTTTGACACCTCCAAGTTTGACATCTTACTTAGCAATGCCCTCATCTGAGATGAAGTGTCCAGAACAGGATTAGCGTTCTAATCTTACATGATCACGAAAAGCTAACTTGATGTCTTGTCACCAGTGTCGGAAAAAAAAATCCCTTAAAAGCCAAAGATTACTTCAGATTTGGATTTGGAAGCACGCTGCAGCTTGTTTTAAGTGGTTTGGGACGGCTGGGTTAGCAGAGAGGCAGGCGGTGAGGGAGCCCAGAGATGGAGGCTGCTTGTGGAAGTACGAGGAAGAGTCAGCCAGTTAGAGACAGAGGCAGAACACTGAGGGAGAGAGAGAGAGAGAGAGAGAGAGAGAGAGAGGAAGTCTGTCTTTGTTGAATTATTGATGGACCTCATCCACTATGTGGTCTCTTACACTGTGCAGCATGCAGCAGAGGGTAAACCGTGAGTCATGCCTCCGCTTCACCAAGGTCCAGACTTAGGAGGCTCTCCACTGAACTGTGAATTTTACACACACACACACACACACACACACACACACACACACACACACACACACGCATGCACACACACACACACACACACACACACACACACACACACACACACACACGCACACATGCATGCACACACACACACACACACACTCACACAGGTCCCTCCCTTCCTAAGTGCTGCATCATATTTGCTAAGATCAATGCAAAGTTTATATGAGGGCTTTTAAGGTAAGCTTAGCTTTCCTTTTCATAGGGACTGGAGGGACTGGAAACACGGGAGAAACGATTAGCCTGGCTCTTTCAAAATTTGCCTACGACCACCTCTACAGCTCAGTATATATCACAAAATGTGTTTTTAATGTAATATGGACAAAAACCACAAGAAACAAGAGTTTGTTGTTTTGCCTGGCTAGCTGTTTTTGTTTGTTTCTGGTCTTTGTACTAAGCTAAGCTAACTGGCTACTTACTTATATTTAATGGACAAATACGAGAATGGTATCAGTCTTCATCTAACTCTCTGCCAGGAAGTGAATAAGCATATTTCATAAAAACATCAAACTCTTGTTTTAGGTTACCAAGAGGCGGCACAGACTAGCCTCACAGCACTGTTCCTTTATAAAAAATTAGCCAAGATTTCCTTGACCAGGAGTTGTACTGAATGGGCTGGCACTAAAGCATGAACGGAATTACTTAGAAGCAGAGTGGAGGCCCTCTCATGTGCTAAAGTACACGGCACACTTTCCATACTAAACAGAGATGAGCCAAAAGGGACCATGGCATCTGCTGCTTTAAGGCTTAGCTCTAATCCTATCACATAAAGGTAAACTGGAGAACCTGGAGGAGGCTTGGCAAGAGTCAGAAGTCATCTGCCTGGGGAATATATCAGGCCAACAGGCCAAGATGCATACCATTTACTCTGACTGCTGCAGGTTGAAATAGCCTCATAACATTTATTGTATATCAACCAGCATTTGTCACCCACCTTTCCTGTCACTCTTCATTTTATTGTCTCCAATAAAGACATTCTTGAAACAAATACAGACTGCTGCTTTTTATCTGGTGTGTGTGTTGAGGAGGCACTTGTTTGCCTGTTGGCCCATCTCAATAAATCCTTTGTTCCTGTCCTTTTCAGTGAAAGTAGGAGACATTGAGTGGATTAAAAAGATGCCCCTCACCAGGCTGTCAAAAGACATTCAACTCATCACAACAACACACTTTTCTATAGTTAATAACAGAGGTGCATTAGTGACCTTAAACCACTTTAAGCAGTTATCTGCTACTTATTTGTTAAGCTCATTGTGCTCCAGCCAAGCATTTATCAACTGTATGTGCACACTGCAACAAAACACACAAGGAGAGCTGATGGCCTGGAGTTCAAAAGGGCTTCGTCCTTCGTCTGTTTTACTCTTGCAGTTTTAAAACAGCCAACGGATTGCCCTTCTCAGAAAATCCCCACTAAAAGGCTTCTAGGTTGGATTTGTGTGAGCGAGGCAAAGGTGGAGGCATCACAGATAAGCCCTGTGTTCAGTTACAGGCCACTCCATCGTGTGTCATCTGTGTCATTCTTCATGCCACTGTGGACCACACTCTCAGCACAAGACTGTAATACTTCTGCTCCGATTTTCTGACAACTGACAACCACTTCCCTCATGTTTCCTGTCTGAAGGTTGAGGTTGCATGCATACATTTTCTGTAGATATTTACAGACTGATGGTGCTGAGGTTAGTTGTGTGGAAAATAAGTTAGTGTAATAAGTCCTTAAAAGCCACCGTGTCATGTCACATTCAAATTCACTTCCACTTGTAATTGCATGTGTACAGCTTGATAAATACTGTACTGGAAGTATAGTATGTGTGATTTAGGGACAGAAAAGGAAGACAAAGACTCATCTTGATCCTCAATCTGAAAGGTTTCTTCTCATTATGATTAAATTCACCATACTAATGAATTCACCTAAAAGGGTCATCAACCTGTGATTGTATTCAGCAGTTTTCTAATTTCTAATTTAAAGAGTTCTTTTGAAGGTCAGCTAAATCAAGTTCTATTACTCCATATGATGCTATTGATACCACCATGTAGCATCCTTTTGCATATACCCATCAGACATTGCACCCAAATGCTACTATTTCTCTTATTCTCCCTCCCTCTCTCGCTCTCTTTTTACCGCAGACAAAGTAATGTTGGGTTGCGGGGTTTAATCCAAAAAAACACCAGAGCAATTTTTCTTGAGTTGCTCTTCCCTTAAAGAATTCATGAGGATTTTTCTGCTTTTTCTCTTTTTCTTTTTAACAAGATATTTTCCTCGGGTCATAAGTCTCAACAGGCCTCCACACTCTGACATCTTGCAGCTCAGGCCTGGTTCTTTGTCTTGTAGCATGAAAAACAATTGGTCTTTGGGTGACTTGAACTATTGCTTTAAGGACATGCTAGTTTTTAAAGTTAATATTTTCCAGATTTTTCCAGATCTGGTATGAGTTTTGCAAAAATAGACAACAATACCAAAGGCAGATTAGATTACGAAGCATCATACCGAAATGATGTGGTTTGCTGAACAAGAGAGGTTATGCAAACACATTGTTTAAACACCCATAGCATCTTAACATATCATTCTGGTGCATCTGGGAGACAGACAGCAAGCAAGACTGCTAGCCGTGGTTTTGTTCTCAGGCCCCATGAAAATAAGGCAATCTCCACTGACAGACAGATGTCTGTGCTAATGATGCTTACCTTGGTCTGGAGTTGTGCTATCCTGTCATGGAGTCTCCTTTTTGCTCATCTTCTGCTTGGGTTTTCTTTACCTCTCATCAGAAGGCGATAAGGGGGGGAGGGTGCATCCCCTACGTTAGCAAAATGACCAATAAGCATGCCCCTTGTCAACCTGCCATCCACACCCTCCATCCCATAGTGGCAGAGAAAGTGCAGGGGCAGAGGGGTTGTTTAGCTGAACATGTTAGTCTGACTCATTGATCTTTTATTTAAGTTGTTGGTATCTGTGGCCCGACCATGGCTCTGAAATATCAGCAGCCTAACTGAGCTGTGTATTAATGAATCCATGGTGCTGTCCATGGTGCTGAAGTAGCAGACGGATTCCAAACTGTGCCTTTTTCTCTCAGTCCCGTCTTCCTGTCAGTTTCATCTTGGATCTATAATATTCTCTGAACTACATACTCATATTGTCGCCTCATACTCTACAGAGTTTTGTCACCTCCATGATCAAAGTGAGAGGTAACAATATGCAGTCACGGACCAGCCAGAAGATCATAGTGTTCCTAAAATAATTCTATGATTAATCAAAAGTGTCTGTGCTGCTGAAAATACACCCACAGACTCATGGGAGTTGACCTAACCCTAACCCTCCCATTAGGCCACCCCTGTAAAATATTAACAAATCCAGCTGTCCCCCATTTTCCCAATTTATTTTTTTGTCTCTCCTCATCTCGTCCCCTCTGATCCAAGCAAGGCCCCACATCTTGTTCTCCCCCTTTTATTCCTGCTGCAACACACACACTCTGAAGAGGGGACCAGCTACAGTCACATCACACGCTCCAAACCACTCTGCTCTCCACTCTACTTTGCTTCACTTCATTTCACTCTGAAGGCCTGCATGCCACCAAAGGGTGGTGGTGGTTGATGGGAGGTGGGGGGGTGGGGGGTTGGCAAAATAATAATGCACATGGGAAACTAAGGCCCTTGGTGGGAGATTTTATTTGCTACATGAGCACTTAGCATTCATTATTTAATAGAATACAAGACTCCAGATTACATCAAGAGTTAAAATCAAATACCCCTGCTCGTCTCAGTTACTATTCACAAGTCTCTAATGTACGTTGTGGTACCATGTATCCAAGCAGGAGATGTTTTGGAAGATCTATATCAGGTGGGGAGAGCCCTGAGGAGGATGCAGCAGACAGTTTATAGCCTCTGTGGCTGCTCTTTTGGCAGTCAGTCAGATGCTTATCTTGCCATAATGGAGAGAGAGAGAAGCAGTTCTGGAAATGGAAAGGGCTTCACTCCCCAGATTCAGCCTTTAAGCTGCTTTAGAGGATTGCTGGGTATTTTTTCTCTCCCTCCCTCTAAAGCAGACAGCTGATATCGGCTCTGAACCAGAACAGGAGAGGGCAGAAGCTCTGAGCTTTCACTGCGCAGCTGCAGACACAGGGCAGGGAAGGGACAAGCTGCTTTGTCTTGGCTTTATAATCCACTCTTGGGAGACACGTGATGGCAGAGACTGCTGCCAGGAAGGTCCTGCTGCTCCCTGCTGGGGACATGCTGCTACAAGTGGGCATCTGTCCCCAGCTGACCACAAGAGATCCTGGTCAGGGCAAGCTAAATATTTCATTTAGTTACACCATGTATTTTTCTGCGGCTGTCAATCCCCAATATGCCTGATGTGACGTCACCAACTGGACTAGCAGTGTCACATGCATGGAAGTTTTAGCCTTACAAAGACCAGAATGGCTTTCTGCTTTGCTGAATTAGTCATGCATGGATTTTGGTGAAGTTCAAGGTGATGGTCAGTCTAGCAATTTCAAGAGGATTCAGTGAGTTTAGGCTTTTGAGATGGACTGGGTTCAGATCAGGCAAGCCAGAGGCTGTAAAATATTCATTCCTTTTCTATAACAGCTTATCCTGATCAAGGTTGGGGTGCAAGAGCAGCTCAAGTGGAGACTGGTTTGAAAAGTTTCCATGCAACCTTAACAGTGACAGAAATTGATGTGGAATTGATCTTCACTGTGAAGGTTTACACAATTCAAGTTTTGAGAGTTTGATGATTGGTGTACATACCATATGGAAATGAATGAGAATCAAAAGATACATTCAGAGGCCTTAAAGTAGAAGTCTTACATTTAACATTTGTCTACAGAATGGTAAAATACACTGCTATGGTCTCTTAATGCAATACATTGAGATGAATAATTCAATGGCTCAAACCATTCATTTATGGCAGTGAGTTACTATTCTAAGGGTGATAAAAAGTGTAGACCTTTGCCTATAAGACGACATAGAATAAAGCAGAGCATGCACACATACATACATTATATACATAGGTTACGTGTGTATATATACATGGATATACATATGGATATATACATACATACATAAATCCATGCATAAATACACACGCCTATCTTAATAAATTGTATATGCATGCATGCTTAGGAACTTTTGACTGCAGCCATTTTACATATTACCTTAACTAGATAGTAAGCCCATAAATCTGCAGTATTTCAATTTCAGTGTCTCAAAGATTAGTTGGGGAGTGCCATGCACTGTATTTAGCCAATAGCACCCGCGAGTGGGGAACTGAGATTATCGCAGTGATATAGTTGCAATTCTGTCACACAATCCACGAGATGGCGATATTCAAGCAACTATTATTTCCCCGGGCTTTCACGAACAGTGACGAAGAAACCCGAGGCGAACCCCGGAAGCTCCGTCGCTACTGGTCACTGTCAGCCCGTTGTTAGAGAGATGTGTTACTACCGTTGCGGGCACGGCTACGTTGGAGCAGGAGTTTATCTCTAACGGGACACCAAAATGTGTTAAGAAGGCGTTCCCAACAAAAGAAACGAGGAATATTAAGGTATGCAATTCAACTGTCACTTGGGAATCTCTGCTTTTGCGCTCGGCGCTCGCGTACAGTGTTAGCATGCTAGCTGTGTTAGCTTCTGTTAGTGGGCTAGTAGTTAGCAAGCGAGATTTACCATCCAGTCTGGATGCATGTGAAGTCAGGCTAGCAAGCTGCTGTGTGTGTGTGTGTGTGTGTGTGTGTGTGTGTGTGTGTGTGTGTGTGTGTGTGTGTGTGTGTGTGTGTGGTTTTCAGTTTCAGTCACGACCTTTTTTGCAGCAGAGATGTGAAGAATGGCTCTAATCTCAGTCACACCTCCCTTACTAATCTGTTGAGGTGCGTCAGTTTGTGGTTTAGTTAAATCAAAGTGTTATCTGGTTGGATTCTCGGGTGGACAGCCTTTGAACTAACGTCGTCCTGTCCCACTGTTTGAAAAATGTAAAAATGCCAGTGACATTTCAGTGTAATAACCTAACACAGACTGATACAATTACATATTTCTGCAGGTATGAGTATCGGCTAGTGCATGTGGATTGTTTTCAGAAAGAGGGGGAGACAATCCCAATCCTATTTCAGAAAAAGCTGGAGGTGGTCGATAGAGTTTGCCGGTATATCTCAGTAATTGCCGCATCTCAGTATTGCCACTGTAGTTAGGTAGCTTGCAAAGAGACCTCGGCCACATTGAGGTGGTCAGCACACTCAGGATATGATTGATTCACCGCCTCAGAGTCAAGTCCATAAAGGAAAATCTGTCACTCAACAGACTATTAGCAGAAAATACTTGCAATGTCACCACATTGCTAAGAATAGATATCATGATGGGTGTGTTTTCCAGGGAGTAAAAAGGGAACACTTGCAACCTCGTGGACATCACACAGACTCATTCAGCTGAGGCGGAAGCAGGCATTGTACTCACTGTGGCAACGTGTGGTAACTGTTTATATACTCAGTTGTCTGTTTATTCTTTTTAGCTAGACCTGCTTAATAGAGTCTAAGACAACAGCCCTGCAATTAATCTTCTCTTCATGAGGGTTATGATGTCAAGGTTTTGTTGAAACTGCTTTAGAGAGGTATTTATTCCGCTGTATGGTCATTTTTGGGGAATGCATTTTATTGAGAGGTGTTTCTAATGTTTACACTCATAGGCATAAGCAGTGAACATTAAAATGCTCATGGATTCAAGACTGCATTAGGTTTAGGCTTGCTGTACAATAAACTAATAAATTGTCAGCAAAGTGTTTGTATATTAATAATAACTTTTAATCAAATGATTCATCATATATTGCGTGTGTGTGTGTGTGTGTGTGTGTGTGTGTGTGTCTTTTTCAGGTGTCAGCCTCTACCTGCCATTCTACATATGCACAGTTCTTCATCCTGAATGCTGGTCCGGGAGGTACACCCCACAGCATGTCTTTGTAAAGAGAGAACACATTAGGTAGGATGCCTCATATTTTCTCAATTTGCGTGTCTTGTGTTTCGCAGAGCAGAAGGACTAACAAGGGAAAACGGAGCAAAGCGGCTCATCTCATGTCATCTGTTTATCTCTTCTGCAAAAGCTGGTAGAGTGACATTCCTCATTTTGGCTTTTCCTGGTGAAAAGGAGGTCTTCCATCGAGGCACTGAGTTGTCAACTATGACTAAACTGTCTGCACACTTAAAATTATAGCAATAGGAATGCAGAGAATGAAGTGTCAAATTGTTGTCAGTCAAAGGAAATTTAAGACATTTCTTTGACGATGGTTTGGATGGCCTGTTGAGAAGTATGAACAAAGGTTTTTAGAAATCACTCTTAATAGTATAATTATAATCAATGTTCATTTCAGGTGTGTGACAAATAGTATATTGAGTTTTGAGCTGGACTGGCCATCCTTGTGATGTTTGATTATTTGTTTGTAAATACTGTAGGTTGAATGTTTTTACAGAGTAAGACTTAAAAATAACAAGGCATGTATTGGTTGTTTGTAATGTTTTTGGCCACTAGAATCTTTGTGAGTAATTCAGTTGTGTCAAAACTGCCACCCAGGGGCAGTTGTATTTTAGTTTATTTCTGTTTTCAGTTAGAATGACATTAGGTTGGCTATTGACAATTTGGGAATGTGAAACATAACATCACTTTTTGGCTTCAGCTATTGTCTCATCTAATTAGTAGATGCCAGTCATAGTATGTGATGACCCTGCAAAGTGGTATGAGCAGGAAGATACTGAGGAGGCTGAACTTACATACTTATGTCAGGGAGAAGAGAAGAAGAGGGAGGGGAGGGGAGGGGGAGAGACCGGGACCAGTGGCTCTTGTGTTGTGCCCTCTGACTAGGAAGGGCAGACAGCTGGACAAGCAGCTGTTGTGGCTTTAATGGACCTCCCATTCATTGACCACAGCAAAATCAATACGCCTCAAACTGGCCAAGAGCATTTTCTGTCCTCTTTAAGGACAATGCTAACTCTGTCTTGTTCAGCAGAAAAACAGAATGCCGTTCAGCACTGATGTGGTGTGGTAAACAACACTGTTTGTAATTGAATACACTTGTTTAAAGTCAAATTGACAGAGGCACCCTGTGGCAGGTACACAGAAAGCTTCTGCAAATAGCAGACCTGTGTTCACTTGTCACATCACATTTGTCTACATCACGCACTATGATATTTCCAACATTTCCAACATTCACTGTCTGTTTAGCTTTACTTCAATACAACTTTATCCTGGTATGTGTAGCACTGCATCCATAGTAGTTGATCTTACTGATTCAGCCCCTTGTGTCCAATATTTTCCAAGTTTTCGGTTTTCTCCTGTCATCACATGCTGCTCTGATTAATTACTACGAAGCAAATGTATGAGCCAGATCAGTGAGTCACTACCATTTTTGAGCTTTCTGAGACTCTTTTGATGTTTGAAGTAGTGCCAATAGTGCAGCAGTGCTTTCCTCCAGCCTCATGTCCAGCCTTGATCTTTGTGATGCAAAAAAAATACAATTTTATTTTAAAAGGAGAGTCAGCTGTGCTCACAACATTCAGTGACGCATGCTGTCATGTCAGAATAAGTGGAACTGTGGTGGCTATTTAGATTGTTCACTCCATGTTTCACACTCTGCTTACTTGCAACTGTGTTTCCAGTGTTTTAATTGGGTTTGGTGGGGCATTATTGACAGCTGGCATAGCAAGAGTAAAAACAAGGAATAAGAAAAATATCAGGCTTTGTAGAGTACCAGTTCATTAAACATGCCTGAATTGGCCTCGATCCCAATCAACTTGAGACCTCCCTTGTCTTGTGATTATGCACAATGGAGTGATAAATAAAATTTTTATCTGGGACGCAAGTGTGAAAAAGCACAGTGACGGATCAACGTCACTGGATGGGTTTCCACTTTGTACACTTGAACCAAACGTGCCGTTGAGACTGGGTCCGTCTGGCGCCACGGTCAAGTTTACTCAAAACATTGGACCGTCCATGACCCCAGAAATTTGGTTTGCATAAAAGTGAAAGACTTGTATTTGATCTTATCATATACTCTAGAGGCAAAATTTCAATTACACTATTAGACCTGCAGCATTTGTTTTGGATTAGTTTTTAGAAAGTGACTGTGTTTTTGTATTTTTTTCTCTTTGTTCAGATTGTCTGCACGGAATGGGCTTTTCTGTGTCAAATATCAATATATTGAAATTTTAATTTAAAGCCACGTGTTTATGCCACCCGTAAGCTTTTTTATAGTCAGCAGCAAAAATTTAAAATCATTAATATCGATTATATTTTACTGGAGAACTTAGGTTGGTGTGTCACCAGCCACAACAAGCTTTTAGCCAATCCACTTAAAGTGCTGCTCTAGGATTACATCTGATCAATGTGTGATCGAAATTGGGTCCTAAAGCCAGATGTTAGCACAAACCTGCTGCATAACAAGCCTCTTACCAACTTGCCTGTTTTTGTGCCTTAAAGGTTTTGAATAGCCATCATTTCTACTGGAATATAATGTAGTTTTTCAGTAGAATAACCCTATTACGCTCATTCAATTCCCACAAAATCACTGTGTGCCCTGAACTGGACTTCTGACTGATCTCTATTTTTCTTGTTGTCAGAAAGACATCTTTGCTGGTTTAGGGTTTCAGCTCTGCAGGCTGAAAACCTCTCACCCCTGCTAGCATTTACATTTTGCAATCAATTTCAATGACACCCACTGACATGGAAAGTTTTTGGATGCAAGCAGAAACCAACAGCAGTGTGTCGTTTGGAAGGCTGCCTGGCTGGCTAGTCAGCTAAAGACTGAAAGCTTAGCTCTGCACCACTCATCTCACTGGAAATGTCTCATTTGATTTAAATGCTTAGGGAAAGGAAGCAGTCATTTGCTTCAAAGAATGACACCAGAGTCAACTGGAACACCGCACCAACAAATGCAATAAGTGCCTCGACCTAAGAACTTGAGTCAGTTGTGTTGCTTAATAATGTCTAAATAATTAGTGGCTGGTAAGGTGTAAAAGCATGTTTCACAGAATTCACAATGCAAGGTTGTTCTTTGGGCTTTGTCACTGACTTTCATTTCAGGAGACTCAGAGCCTGTATATGTGCACTTGGTTGTCAAAGATAGTGTCATGACAGCCAGTCATAATTGGGCATACAACACAAGCTCATAGCAAGTTTATAATGCCTGTCTTGTTTGAGATGATGACAGGCTTCAAAAGTCAGAGGAATCTTACTGCTGTATCAGTGCACCATTTAGGCACACCATTGATTGATTGATGATTGGTATCATCGGTAGCTACTCAAATTTTATTGTCTTTAAGGAAAAGCTTGTGATTGAAGCACTTCTTTGAAACGGATGTAAGTGAAAATCTTGCTATCTGGTTTGCTATCCTGTAGATAGGATGACAAGTCCTTCATTCTCAATAGAAAGGATAATACTCATCATTAATCGGGGTCTGTCTTAAGTGCGAAATGATGGCATTATCAGTTACACTAAAGAAACCTGAAATCATAGATTATCAAATATAGTTTGGTACTGCCTTGTGAGTCACAGTGAAGTCTGCCAGCATGAAGTAACTGGGTCTACAGATTATTATTAGCCTGTATTCCTCACATGTACCTCAGTTGTAGGCTCAGTTTCCTAAAGGTATCAGAGCAGCCATTGATTTATCTTAGGGCTGCGTACTTGGACTCTGGCCGGTCCACAGCGTTCTCTTGTGACCTTGACATGAATACAAAGGAAGAAACTCCAGTGACTCATGTGTCTTGTAATAGTAGCTGCTTAGCTCAAAGGGCCCTGAGCTTTGAGAGTTGAGTCCAAGGTTGACTCACCATTGTTCATCCTTTTTCTATGCCCCCACTAGCAGCGTGGAATAAGGATGGTGATGTTAGTTGGTTGTCCATCCAGCTTGCCAATTTCGTTTTTCCCAGGATTGGCAAGTCATGACCTACCCTACTCCACCCCCGATTGGCTAGTATTTGTTGCCTACATTGGTTGGGTTGGTTAGGTTTAGGCAAGAGGAGTGACATTGGTTAGGATTGCCTTACCCCAGTCAGTGTCTCATGATTTAGCTGGCTCTTTGTTCTGCATAGAGTACCTTCACAGAAGCAGCACACTTGATAAATGTTATTGCCTATCTGTGCAGTTTGTATCATTTTAATTGGCATACATTGTAAAAATGCTGTTTGCTTACAGAATAACTGTATATTGTCTTGTGCTTTGTCATCTTGGGAACACAGAGACAGTAACCCTAAATTTAGTCCTGCTTTGAATGTTTCCCCTGTCCTTAGGGCATAATGCAGTCTTCAAACCACCGACTGCGAGATATGGAGCAGCACCACCCGCTGCTGTCAGCAGGGGCAGATGTCGAGACGGGGAGCCTGGCAGGTGGAGTGATGGTTGGGGGAGCCCACACAGGCCACACAGCAGGAAATCGCACACTGTGGTTCATTCAGGACAGCTGTGGGATGGTGTGTGCAACCATGACCTGGTTCCTGGTGCTGTACGCTGAATTCGTGGTGAACTTTGTCATGCTACTGCCCAGCAAGAACTTCTGGTACTCGTTGCTGAACGGGGCCACCTTCAACTCTCTGGCTGTGCTTGCATTGGCCTCGCATCTGCGCACCATGTTGACTGACCCGGTAAGGATGTTGAGAGTAACAGTGGGTGGGGTTAAAGACGCGGATGGAGGAAAGGAGGGAAGGTGAGAGGGGTGAGAGGGTGTTTACATTACAAAGACCACTAATTAATATCTAATTTGCTACTAAATTATCTGGGGCAGAACGTTTTTACAACAACAATTTAATTTGCTAATCAGAGAACAATGTTTTTTGTTTGTTTTTGTAAAATCTTCCCAGAAAATGAAAGGACCAGGAACAAAGTCAGGGACAAAGTCTGTATTTGCGCATCTGAACAGCTGTGGATGCTTCTGTGTTTAAGGGTCTTCACAAACCTTTAAGCTTTTTTTGTCAAACAATTTAATTAGTGGAAAAAATGACTTTTTCTCCTCAAAGTTCAATTAACTTTTAGTTTGTTTCATTCTCTGCTGTTTTTATAATTGTCTCTTGTTATATGAAGTGTTTTTATACTTTCAAGCAGTGATTTGGTTTGCCTTAAACCTCCTGCAGTGTGAGATGGCACAGTCAAAAGTAAGTGCTACAGGGACTCTTCTGCACTGTGTTACTGATACTTTGTGACTACTCTTGGTGAATTTAGTTAATTCATGCTCCAGGGGGTTGTAGGTCAAAAATTGTTAGTGCTGCTGCTGCATCAACTCTTTCTTACTCAGAGAAAGTAGATGTGTGATGACAGCACCACTGGTGCTTTCTAGCCCAACAGCCCAGCCTCAACAATTGCTCCATTTAAAAGCCCAAAATAGTACACGGAAGGTTGTGCAGTAGTATGTCAAACTGGGGGTTCGACTAAGCGACTAAGAGGAAAACTAGGCTCACAGTTCACTGTAATATATACAATGAAGCATGACTGCCCATAACAAAGCAAATATGTCTGGCAAGAAAGGATTACTTTTCCAAGATTATTACAAAGAATGCTGGGAAGTCAAGAATATTATTCTCCCCTATTGACCAGGTACTAAACACTGGCCTCACCCGTCCACACTTCTCTTCATCACATTGTGAAGAACTTGCATCGCTCTTCAATAACAAAATAACCTCAGTTAGAGCCAGCATTGCTGCTGACGTAAACAGACAACCTCAATAAACCTTGTCAAACAGATGTAACCATTTGAAAATTCACCTGCATTACATTAACTGAGCTCTGCAAGACTGTCACTGAGTCCAATTCGTCCACCTCATGTTGACCCTGTACCTACAGCATTTTTAAAGCTTCAAGTCATGTCCTGAAGATTATAAATCCATCTCTGCAAACAGGCATCTTCCCAGAAGCCTTCAACACAACCCATACTCAACCTAGATAGTAATGCATTCACAAAATACAGGCCAATATCCAACCTTCATTCATCAGTAAGATAATGGAAGAGATAGTTTCTGTGCAAATTAACATAATATCTTAATCAGTCATCTTGAGCAGTTGGTTGGTGTTTCTGACTTTGTGTTAAACTGGTTCAAAACATCAAGGAGAAAAAGTTTTCTGTCAGTCTTTGAGATCATGTGTCTGAGAAACACACCTGCTTGATGACATCTGTTTTGGGGTTTGGGGTCTGTTTTCGGTCCATTACTGTTCTCATTACACATGCTGCCAATTGAGGTCATTAGAGAGGACAATGTATGTTTCCATAGTTATGCAGATGATACACAACTGTACATCTCTGCTGAACCAAATGATGCTGCAGCTATAGACTGATGGTCTCTTGTCAATAAATAAATGGATGAGCAATAATTTGTTAATGTTAAATGTGGACAAAACCGAAATTGTGAAATGAAATCTGTGGATTAAGAAGTCTGGGTGTTATCCTAGATTCAGATCTAAGTGTGATGACAACTTCATTTATATTTATTTCTACACTGATAGACTTCAGCTCATTCAAAACACTGCAGCTCGGCTATTAACCAGAACCAAGAGTAGAGAGCACATTATTCCAGTTTTAGCTGCTCTGCACTGGCTTCCTGTAACATTCAGAATTGATTTTAAGCTCCTCCTCCTAGTATACAAAGCTAAGACCAAGCTACATCCCTAACTCCCTTGTTCACTAGTTACCTTCAAGAGCACTGCGATCATCTGCTGCTGGTTTGTTGAAAGTTTGCTGAAAGTTTCCAACAGCTGAAAGGAAGTTAGGGATGCAGCCTTTGTCCGTTAGGCCCCAAAGATCTGGAACTCACTACCTGTTGCTCGCTGAATATTTGTAAAAGAAAGCTTAAAAACATATCTTTTCACATTAGCTTTTAACTAGCTATGACCGTCCTGATAACAGGCCTGAAACCTTGCCTCCTACTCATGCACTGCTGTGCTTTTAAAATGTCTCATATTTTACTTGATTTTATTCATTCTGTATACTCTATTTTTAAGCTTTATTAGCATTATTCAGTGGTTTTATTTTCCATCTTTTGTTATGCGTTCTCTGTATTTTCATCCTTATTCTATTTTATTGTTGTACTGTTATTATCAAGTGCTGCAAAGACAAAGACAAACAGCTTAATTTCTGAGCCATTATGGCATAATTCATTTATGTGGGCGATTATGAATTACAGCATCTGTCGTCGACGGTCTTTCTTCGTCTTGCTTAGGGTGCAGTTCCTAAGGGCAACGCAACCAAGGAGTACATGGAGAGCTTACAGCTGAAGCCTGGTGAGGTCATCTACAAGTGCCCGAAGTGCTGCAGCATCAAGCCTGAGAGGGCGCACCACTGCAGGTCAGCCTAAATTTTGTTGCCAGATTTATACAGAATTAAAATGTGACATGCTCCGTTGTTGCATCCAGACATTTGTATACACCTATGTGGTGTAACCAGGAGCAGGACAGTTGATGACATGAGCAGAGTCAGTGGCTCACACTATAACATCTTCTCTCTCCTGCCTGCAGTATTTGTAAAAGATGCATCAGGAAGATGGATCACCACTGTCCCTGGGTCAATAACTGTGTGGGAGAAAAGAATCAGAGATTCTTTGTACTTTTCACTGTAAGTACACACAAGTACTCATGGAGTAGTCCATTTCAAGTTTACATTGTCTCCCGTCTTTTCATTAACGTATTTTTAATTTTTCTAAAATAACATGTCTTCATATCAGACTAGAGGGGAAACTGAGCAAATTCCCATCACTTGTTGAAAATTGTCCCACTAATTTTTCATGATGAAATAACCAGCCCGGGTTCCCTGTTTAGCACTGATGTTGTGCACACTGGACACGGGCCTGCATGACATGTGCTCTCATATTTTGACTCTCATGACAACGTCAGCACTTTTTTATGCCTTCGTATGCTGACTGGAACTTTTTTGATGACAGAATCATAAAGCTGACATATATAGCTGAACAGCACAAGGTCACCTGTGTGACCTGTGTGATGACATTTTTAGTGTGCTGTCCTTACAGATTGTCATAGATGGAGAAGTTAACAGTAAAGAAAATCCTGTATTGCAGCATAGCACCATACATAAGTATGTAACAAATATCAAATGAACAAATGAACTGGCAAACCATTGCAGGATAATGTCTTTTTACATTCTCTCTGTCACTTTGTCTCATTACACCCCCCCCCCCCCCTTGCAGATGTACATAGCCTTGATTTCTGCTCATGCCCTGGGCCTCAGTGGTATGCACTTCTTCACCTGTATTAAAGTCCAGTGGAATGGTAAGGCTTCTCTGTCTTGCAGCATCAAGTTTGCTGTTACGACTACTACATGACAGATGTCGTTTATGAGTCAGAAACACACCTATTTATGCAAGAAATTGAAACTGCTGAGAGAGATGAAAGGAGACAGAGTGGAAAAAGGAAAGAGTCGTTGTGCTGCACAAACATCACAGAGCTGCCATTGATCTTTTCTCACTCTCTTGGGTGTCTCTCTCTAGGAATAAACCAGAAATTTTATGTTTCATTCTTAGAACTCAAGCTTCTCCTGCCTTCTACAAGATGATACTTTGACTTCGTAGGGGTATACTTTCCACCAATTTGTTTTCCATGCTAACCAGTGTTACAGGCTACTGTTCCAGGCTAGTTGCAACCCTTTTTCTGGTGTACAAATTTAGTTTTACAGCTAGTTAGAATCAGGTAACAGTATTGGTGTAGGGTGCATTAGAGTTACTGTGTGCACATCCAACCCCATATTGTGGGACTGCAGCAACAGTAAGACAAAACTGAGGGAATCTATAGGCTGGATTATTGGCTTTATTTGACTTAAATAGGCAACATGTCAGTAGGGTCTTTGTTGCCGCACTTTGCAGGATTTTACCCAACAGTCTATTTTGGTTTATGCCCTTAATGAGAAGGAACATCGACCTTTTAAATCAGTCTTCTTCAAAATGCATTGTTACTTTATTTGGTGTTAATAAAAACTTGGCCTATATCACTCTCTGCCTGTGACCAGAGTGCAGTGACTTCTCTCCAGGGGTGTCTGTGCTGCTGCTGATCTTCCTCTGTCTCGAAGCCATCCTCTTCCTCACTTTCACAGCTGTAATGTTTGGGACGCAGATCCATTCCATCTGCAATGACGAGACGGTCAGTACACCCCGCGAGCTTGGTTCCCCTCAACAAGCTGTGTGTGTGACAGGGAGGGTCGCTGTAAGATGAGGCCATTTAGGAAAGAGATGACAAGAAAACTTTAGTCTTGATAAATGCCTTTGGCTCTATGAGTGTGTAGATAATATGTAAATAATTACATTTTCTCTCAGGGTTGTCCCCATGTTTTTTCCTGTTTTAATGTATTTGTGTATTTTACTATGCAAATTAGCCGAAGCAAACAGACAACTTAATGAGGGATCTTTTATTTACAGAGGGGTTTGAATGTCTTACAGGAGATTGAACGCCTTAAAAATGAGAAGCCCACATGGGAGCGTCGCATGAGATGGGACGGAATGAAAGCTGTATTCGGGGGGCCACCCTCCCTGCTGTGGTGCAATCCATTCACAGGCTTGCGTCTGCGGCGCCTGTTGCTGTTGACCCATGGTCGCCGTGGCGGGTCTGAGTTTTCTGTCTGAGAGCGGGGCAGACTGATGTGGCTCACCAACACTTGTCCATCTCTAAAGCAGGATTCCTTGTACGCCCTCCTTGGCCAGAGCTATGGACCTCTGCTCCCTGAGGCTCTCCTTCATGTGTGGGTGACAGGGGGAGACAGACTGTTCCAGTGGGACCCCAGCGCATCACAACCCCCACTGAAAGTTTGTATTCTCAATCTGACATGCTGATGTAGACCCGGCACCTTTGGTCTGCTGAACAACTGGAGTATTGTTTTTAACATGAGCAGCTTTTTGGTTTGTTTGTGTGTTTTTAGGTAAAGCATGCAGTATGTAACGCAAGTGAGTGTTTTATTCCTTGTGAGACCGTCCAGGGTGTAGTTTGAGCCAACTCATGCACCTTCAGTACACAACCTCAGCAGTTTGTTTTCTTTGCTACGCACCGCAGCAAAGTGTTTTTTGAGGAGGGATCAGCAACAGATCTTTCATCATCACTGGACACATACAAGAGGATCTCAATGGGGAAATGATGGAAACTGTTCTGTTGGACCCAGACAAGGAAATCAGTCATGCACTACTTACGTGGCACTTGAGAAAAGGTCTGGATATGGAGCACAGTGGACATCAGACATGGAACTGTGCTGCCTTGATTTGCATGTATAACAACTCAATCAGCTACCGTG
The DNA here is from genome assembly GCA_037975065.1 of Chaetodon trifasciatus. Classification (NCBI taxonomy): domain Eukaryota; kingdom Metazoa; phylum Chordata; class Actinopteri; order Chaetodontiformes; family Chaetodontidae; genus Chaetodon; species Chaetodon trifasciatus. Next base: position 19,499,058 of record JBBMOE010000001.1, read on the forward strand.
AACGCAAGCCTCATTCTTATTCAAGAGGACTGAGTGGCTTTCTGTTCATCTCCATTATCATGTTTTTCCCTCCTTGGCTGAAATTGTTCATTCTTGAGGTTACTCAGGCCAGAAGAAATAAACTTTTCCCTTTTTTGAATAACTGCTGAATCTTCTTTACCTTTCATCACGGTGACCACTCCTCAGCAGTTGAACATAATGAGATGACTACTGTTGTTCTGAAACTTCATTTAGTTTAAAATACAAAAATCACTGTTTTGTAGTACAGCCCTGACTCCAAAAAAAGCTGGGACACCATGTAAAACAAACCAACAACAGTTTTACAGTGTTCCTGAGCCCATGGAGTCATATCCTTTACACAATCATGTGTTCACAGAGAGGTGATTTGCATTGCTGGAATGAAATTCAAAATAAGCAATGAAGTTGAGGTAAAACATTGGATATATTGTCTTTGTACTGTTTTCAGTTGAGTATTTCAAAAGGAGTTAGGAAATTATTACATTTTGTGTCTTTCATGTTTTAGCATCCCAACCTTTTTGGATTCAGGGTTTTAATTGTGCATTTGTGTTCATACATTTGCCATTCCAACACTCCTACATGTTGCCCCATGTATCTTTCTCTGCTAACGATAAGTGACCCCCCCCCCCCCCCCCCCCCCAAACCACTAATATGCCTCCCTGTGCTTAAAACAAGGTGATAAACAACTTTGGCTGCTCAAAAGACTGTATGTTATTAAGTTTGAATTGTTTTACTCAAACACATTTTTTTCTCTATGTGGAAAACTGGAGGCTAATTCTGTTAGCATTGAAATTCTGACAAAACACCCTTACAAAACCCAGAGACGGAGCCAAGCCTCAGACATCGTGGCTTTGCATGCTCCTCAGCCACCGTGTGGTGCCACATTTTGAAGAGGGAAACATGAAACACTAGCACAGCCTCCTCTGGCTCATCGTGAGCTCATTCTGATCCACAGAGCCAAGCTCCATTGTGCAGTCAGCTTGTAGAATTAAAAGGGAACTGCTTTGCTGAAAGAGGCCAAGGTACCAGGCTCATTATACAAGCTTTAATACTGAACAAAGTCTCGGGGAGCTCAGCAGATGCTTGTGAGGCCTTTCCTACTTCACTCCAGAAATGTCAGGTCTGTAACACCTAGTGGCAGGACGGTAGCAAAGCAGTGTTAGTAGAACACATATCCATGCCTTCAAAACCATTCAGTTGAGTGAATTTATCAGCTTGAAAGGCTTCTGTCATTATTGCCATATTTATGAAAGTGTTTTGTTCTCCTATTTTTCCATAATGAATCAGCCTGTTTGCACTGGATGAGAGTGGCTCTTTGAACCTAGAGTTCAGGATTTAAAGTCAAGGTCTGACTAGTGGGCTGGTATCGTTAAAGTATTGTCATATCTGCAGCCTCATAGTCTCATTTTTATCGCATCTTGGACAGTACACTGCTGTTGGTTCTCATTTGTGGTTGTCAGGAGAAAGAAATCTATCGCCACTGTTTACACTAAATGTTGATATCTGATGCTCTATGGTCATAGTATTTTAAGAAACATGCTGTCATTAGAATGTAAAGGGTATATATTGTGGGACTATGGGACACAGCACTGAAAACGGATATCAGGGGATTTTATTAATGCTGGCCTCTCATTTTTCATTTTATTCTGTTGGACTTCATCACCTCAGCAACCATTTTCTTCATACATGTTGGGAGAGTATGTCTTCAGGTTGAAGTCCATTATCCTAACATGCTCATTGTGCTTTTTAATTTATGAGGTCAAGATGAAGAGGAATCAAGTTACGCCAAACACACGACGTGTCCATAAAAATCATATACAAGCTGTCTGTCATGTATTCATGTGTGTAAGACTTACAGGAAATCAACAGGAAAATCTTTGCTGTTTAGTTTGGCACACGCACAAATATGTTGCTAATCAAGCAGCTGATATTAAAAATTGTTGCAGGTATTGCTGGCAGAATTACACCCAGTGCCAATGAGAGGCATAGAGTCTAATGAACACAAAATGTCCTTATAGTAGAAGTAAATATCTAAAAAAAAAAAAAAAGGACTTGAAGTAACAGTGGCAGGACTAATACACTGCTAATCTTTTAGTTGTAGTTTGCAGGAAGTAGCCAAACAAGAGAGCTAATTATGGACTGACAAATATTGCTGTGTTTACTGAGTGTAAGTATTTGGTGTGGACTGGTGTAGTTGGGACAATAATTTGGGCTAGTTTGATGTATTTCATAATAGGATAGTCCTTTTTCAAGACCAAACTCAGATGCTGTGATCATAATGTCTTAAATTGGGATTATGTCATGGGGTGTGCAGTTTCGTATTCATGCTCAGCAATAGAATCAATGAAAGATGACTTTTTTTCTAAGGGTTATACCGGTAATTGTATTTCCTCCACCTTCTGCTGTATGACTTAAAAGAATATAATCACCATGGGGAGAGGATTGCTTAAAAATGAGCAACTGAGTGATTCATTACGATTTCAACATTCAACACTATTCTGTCAAAGGTTTTACTCATATTAGTTAAAGAGGATTTACACAGAAAATGTAGGGCAAAGAACATTTTAGACGTGTAGTAATGATTCTTACCAGAACGGACGTTTGATCACAGAATTACCGTTAACATTGCCATGAACAGTTGAGAGAGGTTTTGTTTCCTTCTCTCCTGAGAGAATGTTTCCTCCAGAACAAAAGTCCTTCAGCTTTATAAACAAAGTATAAAGGTTACTATTAACAATATATAAATGGAATGTTTTATGAAAGTTTTTTTAATTAATGTGTCATAATCTTATAATGTCTTATATCTTTAATGTCATTCTTTTACATAATAAACTTGATTAAATTAAAGCTATAAATTGTGATTGATTGTCCATCGTACACAGTTACTTTTCTCTGCTCCTGGCTTTTCCTTCTGGATCACATAAAAAGTGCTGTGGCTTCCATACTGATGTAAGATGCTGCAGATGTGCAAGAAACAACAAAGGATTTCAGAAAAGATCAAAGCTTGGCGGGTGTGTCAGTAAGGTTAGAAACAACAAGATGGAGAAGAGATGAACTGAAATTGGGGAACTGGGGAAAAGTATTGCTGCAGCATCAAAGACAAAAAAGATCCAGTGAAGGAGAAGTGAAAGATTTCCGGACCCAAATGTGACGCAGATGCCCTCTTAAGCACATCAGTAGCAAAATGCATAATTAGCTGTTCAAATGTCAGCCCGCTAACAAAATGCAGCATCCATCTCAAGAAAGAGACTATATTTGAAATACCTGTCATAAAAGTACATGAAAATGTGTGGGCAATAATTTCAAAGCTACAAGAGTCAAATGAAAACATGACGAGCGTCAATGTCACACTCCCTCCTTCAGACTTACACCCCCTCTCGCTCCCTCCGTCCTGCATCTGCAGGTCTGCTGGCTCTTCCAGCCATCAGCCACAGTGGGTGCTGGGGCCTTCTCTTATGCTGCTCCCAATTTTGGAACACCCCTCACCCTCACATCCACACTCTGCACTCATTTACTGAGCTATGCGCAGATGGTTACTGCATGTTTTATTTTTACCTGTGCTGTATTATTTTATAGGTGATTTTTTATTATGTAAAGTGACCCTGCATTACATGCAAGGCGCCATTAAATAAAATGTATAATAATAATAATAATAATAATAATAATAATAATAATAATAATAATAATAATAAATAAGCAATATGAGAGTGTATTGAGTTGTCAGTAGTAAATAAGCAAACTTACTAAAAAGTGTAGATATGTGTAATAATAAGAAATAATATAAACGTCTTTGCAAGCAGGAAAACCACAGGTGGAGTAAAAGCAGGTCCTCTGACGATAGTCCTCTCAATCCTGTAGGTGGCAGTATCATATATTCTGTGGCGTGAGATGGCCTATGAACACAAAAACAAACATGAGTTTGAAGTTAACTTATTTCTCTATACTACGAAATACTACAGTACAACAAATGAGGTCCCTACAGTTGGATCGGCAGATCTCGAGTATGCTTCGTCACCTCTCTCTATCTTACCTTTTCCCTGCTTATTCTTTCCTCATTCGTATTCCACGAAGACCCGCCCCTATTCTGCCTCTGATTGGCTAATTTAGCAAACCCTAACCAACCAAACTATCGAAGGCACCGAATACTAGCCAATCAGAGTAGCGCTGGTCTTCCCGGAACGTAGGCGCTGCCTTAGCCGAGAAATTAAGTCCCTCCTGCTTCCGTTGATGACCTATATTAGGAGAAGGAGAAAAAAAAGAGACGTGTTGCGAATATGGCGGCACGGGAAACTGTAAACAGTCTCCAAACTGACGTTGACTCTGTTGTTAACCGCTGGGTGGTGGATTATTATTTGTCTCTGGCGCTAAGGTTTTTTCAAAATGAGCAATACGCGGACTTTGATGGCATAACAAATGTACTTAACCGTAAGTAAAAACCGCCTCACACTTCTTCACTTCTTGCCCGCCAAGCTAACGTTAATTGAGAGGTTTAGCTAACATTAATGAGTCACACCAACTTTGGAGTTATCAGACTGTTTTATATATTGCACGTCAGCTCCCCTAAATGTCTTACTGGTCAATTTTTAATTGTGCTTCGTGCTCGTCATCGACAGCATTCCCCTATAGATGGATAACGTTAGCTTAGCCCGAGTACCGTTCGCCACTGACTCAGTTAACGTTACTGCGTCCCTGAAGGTCCCACAGAGAGGCTCCGGGAAGGCGCTATGAGCTGCATTTTAACGGAGAGGATGGTTAACCAGACCACACGTTACTTACTCCTCATCCTCTAGGTTTCTCTTTTTGCAAAACTGAATAATATTGTATAAAATATTTCCAATAAAGCATAAAACTCACCTGTGTGTCTTAGTGTGATCAGTGTTTTATTATTTTTAGTGAGTGGCCTGGAAATTGCAATGTTTCCACGTTTTATATCTAATTTTTTGTTTTTTAAGGCGAACTGTTTGTCCTTTACCGCTTTGTGTTTTAACACTGCATTTCAGACGGTTACACTAAGCTGTTCAACACTTTTTGTTACCGTGTGATTTGAGGTGTCTCTAAAAGGGTGAGAGCATTGTCCAGCATGAAGACTAGAGTGCAAAGCGTGTGAAGTAACCTATGTACTGACTGTAAGAACATCTATTTTTAGGGGAAATCTCAAGCTCATCATTTGTTGTCTTGTTACAGGTATCATAGTTTATCCTCTTGAGACCAATGATGCTATTCACAAAAAGTTTCAAGTGCTGCAGTTCCTCGCCCGGATAAATGAGGGTGAAAACCTTGGTGAGATCCACATTAATTCAGTCATCATGGCATATCTCAGTATCTCAGTATATTGTTGTGGATTTAGTCAAGCTGCATTTATGTGTACAATTGTATCCATGCAAAGTAGAAAACCTTAGATGCACTGCTGTTTAACCCTGTTAAAAATGGGTGAATTCACAGCATTTTCACTTAATTGAATATATTTTGGTAATGTCACATTGGGATACATTTTCAATACAGCGTGATGTGACATGATACAAGTTTATCCTTGCAACCTGACTGTAGAACTAAATTCAAGGGTTCTTTTACCCTAAATCAGTAGTTGAGCATACATCCAATCCTACTCTCATATTGTGACCATGAATATCGCTTCGTCTTGTCTACCCTCAGATGTGTCATTTCAGTCTGACCAATCAGTTAGTCCCCTGGAATCAGCCTTAATTTTGCTGGAACATATTAACCAGGAATTAAGTATTCCAGAGCAGGATTTGGAGAGTGTATGCACTTCACTTAAAGAGATGGTAAGTGCTTTTTTAAATAATGTGTCATGCCGTCTTTTTAGTGTTTACATTCACATTCTGCATTGGTTCAACTGTGACATCTGCTGACGTAAAGATTAACAAATAGCTCCCTTAATCAAAAGTTAAATATGATACAAATGCTGCACCCACTTTGTGCGTCTCCATGCATGCACAGCTCACCCTGTCCAGTGAGGGATGAATACATCATCACACCTGTGCACCGAACAAAGAAATAGGCTAGACATGTTTAAAGATACTTGCTTTCAATTTTCATCAGATTTGATTTAACATATTTTTTCTGTCTCTAGATTGTGGTGATTTTCATTAAGAACAACAAGTTTGACAAAGCAAAAGACGTGCTGAATAAACACTTTCCCAAAGCAATGGTTGGCAAGGTGAGTTCAGTAACTCGAGCAGTGTGCGCTTACTCAGTAACCAATCCATCATTTCAGTGAATCAAGTAAGCATTTAACTCCCTGTCTCTTGGTGACTGCATTCATATAGTCATTGGTCTTGCTCATTGTTGGAGAAAAGTTGGAAGCAAAACTGGTGTGTAATGAATCATAGTTATTCATATGGCAATATTACAAGTCATAAAAGTGTTGATAAATTACTTTCACTGATAAGTAAACAGGCAGTGTTGGAACTGGACTCTGCATCATATTTTATCATCTGTGTTGCATTTGGACCTGCCACTTGTTACGTACCAGCAAGGGTGGGAAAACTTGTTTAAATGAAGTGCACTACTGTACTACAAGCCACGAGAAATATGTATTTTTAGTCCACATTGTTCACAATGCTTTTGGTTTACTTGCTGCAGTGGGCAGCGACATAAGTGGCATATGCTGTTTTCTGTGCAGATTCAAAATGCCCATTGTGGGTAAAGTTTAGTGCTTGCAGTTGAGCAGCACACCTCTTCCCTGACTGTTGCACAGTCTGCTGATCTGCCGGGAAGGAGTCTTCTCTCCTACTTTTCTCACGTCATTAGCCCGTGATGGTCAGCATATCTGGTGTAGGGGGCTGTAGAAAGGAAACACTGGTTGGAAAATGTGAGAGAAGAGTTGGAGAGGGCAGACACTGGAGTAGCGGGAGGGTTACTGGGTAGCAGCCTCCTGAAGAACCAGTTTAACTTGCTGGTTCTTGTTCTCGTTACCTTCATGGTTGATGGCTTGTCATCCTGGATCCTTCACACCTTCCGTGTGTGTGCACGAGTGTCCACTCCAACAGCCCTGTCCTTAAGTTGAAATACAGTGTAAAATGATGTGCCAACATTAAATCCTTTTAGTTTGAATTGCATGTCTTTACATTTAGAAGATGATGTCTGAACTGTACATCATTCAGCCTGTTGATTCATTTAAGCATATTTGACTTCATTTTTATATTTATTTGTGTGCCACGTGTTTCACATTGTTAAATGTCTGTGTTCTCTGTAGAAAGCCATATTCATGGGACTCATCAGACAGAAGAGTAAGGCGCATGAAGTTATCGAGCAAATGGACTTCAAACGGTTCAAGGAGGAGATGTTGACCTTTTGCCAGAGGCTCTGCCCATGCAATGTGCCCTTTCTCCACAGGGTGCGTTCTATTTATCGAGCACATGATTAAGGCTCATTACATTAAAACACTTCTTCTTTAAATGAATTAATCTATTTATTTATTTTTGTAGATTTCTTCATGAGGTCTTTCAGCTGCACATGGACATTAATGGTTGAATATTAAAAATGTTGAGATCAGATTTTATTGCCCTTTTGATGGTGATTTGTTGACAGCAATTTTCAGATTGTGACAAAAGCTTTAGAAGCATAAACAATTACAGTGTTAACTAATTGTGAGTTCTTTTAAAGGGACAGTTCACCCCAACTCAGAAATACTTTTTTTTTTTCTTTCTTTTACCTGTAGTGCTGTTCATCCATTTACATTGTTGTAGCATGAGTTACTCGGTTCTGGAGATCTCTGCTGTAGAGATGTCTTCACTTGCTTGAATATAATGGAGTTAGATGGCACTCAGCAGATTGAAGCATCTATCTATCTTATTTTTGGCGCTTTAAGCAACACAAGCCAAGTACCATCCAGTTCCATTATCTCAGAACTCGGCAACTCACACTAAAACAATCTAGATGGACAAACTCACAAAACAGGTAAGAGGGAAAAAAAATGTATTTTTGATTTTGGGGTGAACTGTCTAGTTTAGGACTTTGAAAACCTTTTCATATGTGTTGAATAAGAAAGCCTTGTCCATGATGAGCTTGGCTTTTCCTCAGCCGATCCACAGAGACAACACTGATTTGTTCGTGAAGTGCATGCCTTTATACTTTTTTGTTTCTTTTTTTATGTATACATAACAGGCTGCAAAAATGTTTATTGATAAAAGACTAATGGAGCCAGACGACGAGGCAGCTGATTCCGATGAGCAAGATGAACCCGGTCCATCCTCTAGTCCACAAATAAGCGTCGTCCAGTTTGTACTATGGTAGGCCCTTTCTTATCCAAGTAGTTTTTCAACTCTCCAGGCTGGAATGTTTCCAGTACAATTTCATGGGAACCTTTCCTATTCTAAGGTCTTCTTCTCTGGTCTAAATACCCTGATCTCTTCTTTTTGTCTCTACCTTATCTTCCAGTAAACATAAAATGATCCAGAGGAGCAGGCTGGAAGCAGCCTACAAGGCTTTGGCTGCCAATTCAGATGAGAAAACATTTGCCCAGCTGGAGGAAGAAGTTGAGCAAGAGGAGCAGGCAAAAAAAGATCTTTCCTTGCCCCTCTCGCCTGCTACCATGAAGGACACCAATCGGGACTCAGAGCAGGATGAGTTATTTCAGAGGGACTCGGGCAGCCCCATGGAGGCTTCCCCAGCAGACCAACCACCACAAACAGATGTTGCTCCTCAGACACCGGCAGGCTCACTCTCAAAGACGCCCTTGGTGCTGAGGAACAGGCAGCTTTACACTGTGGCACGACTGGTGGTGGAGCCGGACAGCCAGGGGAGCTCGCAGTGCACGGCAGCTTCTCAGGAGCTGGAGACTGAAGTCAGAACAGAAGAGCCACCACAGCCAGCAGCTGTGCCGAGTAAAAAAGGCCAGCAGAGCCCAGCAACCGACAGTGAGGTTGCCACGCCCACACCGAAACGCCTCAGACGAGCCAACAAAATTTGCAGCAGGTAAAAATTTTATTTTATTTTTTCAAGAGACATACTTCTTGGCTATTTTTAGAAAACACGTTTTACAAGGCAAACACAGAATATTTTTGTCATTTTTACATGAACTGACGTTCAAGATTAAAGGCAATCAGAATACCATTGCAGATATTTATTAAAAATGACTAATATGGGTAATAAGAAAAAAAAGAATTTTCCCGGGACTGTGTTTATGTGAATTATGTTGATTTTTGTATTTTTCCTGAAAGTATGTTCCAAGTTTTTTTTTTCCCTTGCAGACACATAGCATATCTTTATGGAGAACACATTTCATGAGTTGGCTGCTTGTGGTCCTGTGTTGCTCAGTGAGTGTGCAGCACTGAAAACTGCTTGTTTTGTTATGCAGCATCACAGCTAGTGTGGCAGAGTGGTCAGCAGACAGTGAGGAGGACCGTCCTGGCTCCGTGGCCAGCAGGGAAATGTGCGTGGAAAACCTCCATAACCAGTCCAACAGTCCACTTCACAGGTAAGTCCACACTGTGTCACCTCACATAGGGCTGTCAAATATTAAGCCGTGTGAGCCCTCAAGTCTGTAAGGATTGCAGTGTCTGCCTGTCTGTCAAAGCCACTCGGTCAATTAGGAGTTTAAAGAATAGCATGGTCTCTTGTGGATACTAAAAGCCCCTTTTGTGGTCATTTTCAAACACAGAAATCTTTCCAAAACCAGAAATGTTTTTAAGGTGCCGAAAAAGTTTGTCTTTTTGATCCCAACATCAAGTCTCAATGTGAAAACTCTGTCCAACTAAAACCTTTGAGGAACTATGGAACCAGAGGGATTAAAGGAACTAAAACTATACACAAAAGTAAACCTTTTGTGCATTGTTGTTTGTGTTTCCACAACATGAGTGACACAGTGATGATGGATTGAAAAACAGCATCACTTTTAGAAATGCATTTTTCCCACTAGGAAACATTTTCTCTCTCTTTTTTGCCACCTGGAACTATCACACAGGAACTAAACTGAATCCCTTGTTCCAGTTGATTGTAGTATTTGCCTTTGTTTTTGAGAAATGCCTTAACTGGATGATCTAACAGTAAGAGGTCGTCTACTCCAAAGTTTATGGTTATCTGTGGACATCAGGTACACATTGGTGAGCAGACCTGACAGTACTTTGACGTCTTGTGTCCATACAGAAGTTAAAGGTTGTGCATGATTGGTAATAAAATGTTCAGTTTATTCTAAACATCACTGATAGCCAATGATGTTTTCACTGTATGCTGAGCTCATCAGTATTGCTCCTTCTGTTAGTTGCAGTTCACATGTGGTTCCACTTTAAGGGATCTGGAAAGAACTTGTGTACTGTTCAAATACACATTGTGCAATTACCTTGACAGACAAGAGCAAAGCATGATTTAAGTCAAAACAGACCTGTACTTTTCAGGACAGTGCTTGACAGAGTCTCAATTCTCATCACGCAGAAGCCCCACCAAGTCAAAGCAGTTATCATCAGACAGTGAGGATGTCCCACAGGAGTCTGTGGCTCCCTTCAAAACCCCAGTGCAGAATCCACATGAGCAGGACAGCGATCCTCTCAGCAAGCAAGTCCAAATACAACATTCATTTGATGTCACTGTGTTAGTTTCAAATTCAAAGACATACAAATTTAATGTGTTTGTGCAGGGATGCAGGTAATACAGATGACGTCCACATCACAGACTCTTCATTGGACAGCTCACCCAGTGTGTTCCCTCGTCAACCAGTCCCCCGAACGAGCTCTACCCCTCGCAAGGACTATGCTCGAGACAAAGGTCCTTCGAATTCAAAATGGTTTGTAAAGAAATTCACCAGTTCACCGAGCCTTGAAGATAATTCATGCCACATTTTCAAAACACAAGGCTGACATGTATTTGTTTCTCTCCCAGTATTCATTTGGGTGTCAAAGTCTCACAAAAGTTGCTCATTTTGATGACTTAATTATAATAATTTCATACTAGTTTCACAGCTGTTCATCAGTTGTTATGAAACATGAAAAGAAACGCTGCTCTTGTTCACAGGAAACAGCTTGTCGCTAATGCAACAGAGAGTAAGGATACATGGAGCGATGAAGAGTCATATTTCACTTCCAGAAAGAATAGAGGTAATATTTTCATATCTTCGTCTGATTGATCTTTTGTTAATCTAGTTGCAATTTCTCATTCATGAGGTAATACATCTTCTGTTTTCCCCAAAGGATCACACAACGAGAGCACCATTTCAAACTCAGGCCACAAGAAGCGGGTAAGTGTGGCAGGACTGGCTTTTATAGTACTAAAATGTAAAATCTGTTGTTGTGCATTACATGCTGGCAGGAAAGCTTCGATACTGTAAAAAGGATAGCATGGATTTGGTCCCTTCTTGTCATCAAAAAGATTGGTTTGCTGTCAGCTTGCAACTTTGAGATGTCTGATCATTCAAGCAGCTCATTAAAGAACCACACAAGCGCATGTTTCAGTTTAGTCAGCTGTGTTTTCATGCAACACTGACAGTCTAAAGCAGGGCGTCGTCTGTTTTAGGCTGCTGTGTCAGAGCAACAGAGAACTGCATAACCTTGTATTCATTTTGTTTTGCAGAGGTGGACTGAGAGCGAGACACAGAAGCTGAAAGAAGGGGTCAAAAAATTTGGAGAAGGCAACTGGAGTCAGATAAAGGCATATTACAGCTTCAACAGCCGGACAAATGTCAACCTTAAGGACAGATGGAGAACAATGAAGAAGTTAAACATGGTATGAGACGTTCATAGGCCTGGACACACATTCATTTCTGTTATGCAAACAAAGTTGGGTTTTGTTTTTTTTGTTTTTTTTTTTGAGGAACATGGGCTTACTCTTGTTCAGTACAGTCTTTTCTGCATTACTGCAATCGTGTTTACAATTTAAGTTGTCATGACACTTTCTAATTCAATAAATTTTCATGGTTCAGTTTGCAAGATTAGTCGTCTCTTTGTTGCAAAGTCTTTAATGGTGTCCGGTATGCATTTTCGCTGGCGACCTATGTATATAGAGGCAAGCTCGCAAACACTCAATTACATACAAAGACATTAGATTTATTTGAAAGATGGCATTTACAGAAGAGAAATGCACAGAAAAGCATTCTCCTTCATTTAGATGAGGTCTGATTGAAAGCCAGGCTGAAGGTATCAGGAGGTTCTTTGACGAGGGAATCCTGCTGATAGTAGATAAGCAGTATCTCAAAGTGAGTCAAGAGAGTCTTTGTTTCAGTCCCTGCACTGCACTGGAAATCTGAGCAGTTGTAACATCTGTTAAGGTGGCCTTGAACCACTTTCATCCAACCACTTCTGAGAAAAGAAAACAGCAGCCGTTCTCGTGAATTTCAGTGAATGTTGCTGTGTGTGAAACTTGTTTTTAAAAAAAGGGGGCATCTGACAGTCCAGTTGTTGATGCCTCTTTATGTTAATGTGTCTTCATTCCTAATGAACTCTCCCACATCGGCCTGGTGGAACACTACGATGGACATGGGGTCCACTCGCCGACACTCCTGGGTGGACTTGGCAGCCACACCAAAACCCTGGGAAATAACAAATCATTGGTTTAGAAATGCCCCCAGTGTACAAGGACAAATCAAAATCTGTTGGTCATATGATCTCAAGTTAGACAAATATGGCGTTGTGACTTTTAGCTATATAAAGTATGTGTAGATATATTCAATCAGGAACTGTGGGGAAGACATACAACTGCAAGCCACACCACAGCTCCTCTAACATCTCAGTGCTGAGTATGCTCTGTGTGAAGTGTGTCAAACGTCCCATGTGAGCAAAGCAGCATCATTACAAAACTCACCAGGGGCACATCGGCCATGGAGTAGACCACCACTCCCTGATACTGCATGGTGTTCTCGGTGATTCTCCCGAGCCCAGATTTTAGTACATGGTTCCCATAGAGGAAAGACTGCTCTGCTCCAGGTTTCACCCACACCTTGAACTGAACACATGACAGAAGAACTTTGATTTATTGTTAATCTCACCAACAGAGATGAAATGGTTTAACAATGAAAACAGCAGTTTGTGTACATAAATATGAGCTTTTCCCCTGTAAATTATCTACACAGTGTCACAATATCAAATATTCACTGTGTGATCATCATAGCCAAAAAGAAGCAATGTTGCAATTCCAGGATAATATCATACCTGCATATTCAACAGAGTATACAAGAAACAGCAATATAAGTTATTTATGTTAACATATCCCATTGTAGACTATCCTAGAAGCAAAGCAGTTTTATTGTTGACATTTTTATTGACTAATTTTCCAACAACTTTAGGACAGCTTCAAAAATATCCATATAATGAATAGGCGGACGCTGTATGGTGCTTGGCTGAGTGACTGAACTCGAGAGGACGTGTGTGTCTGCGGGTGTCGACCTGGACCCGCTCTTTCTACTGCAGCTGGTCAATGTTCGCTATTTAAAAGATTTAAGTCTTAGCTGACAAAGTTGCCAATTTTGGGACACTTGCAGAGAACAAGTTCAAATTCAGAACAAGCATACATTGACAAAAATCTCTGAAGTTGATGATGAAAACAATGAATATATCCTCTTTGTACTATTTTCAGTTGAGTACGAAAAAGGGTTTAGCAAATTATCACATTCTGTTTTATTTGCTTTACGCAGCATCCCAGCTTTCTTGGAGGCAGGGTTGTAAATATTCGCTGGCATCTACTTGCCATTAATGGTCAATAAGTGGCATGTTGCATATTTGGTAGTAGTTAACTACTCATATAATATTAAGACATGAGCTACAGGTTTAACATGGTGCAAGTTGCCTAGCATCTTCATGTGGCTCTCAGCAGAGGCATGTGTCAGTGAAAAGCAGTCTATGCAAGTGTAAATTGGCATCTACCAGTGTGACATGCCACTCAGAAGTGTCATATGCCAGTTTGACATCAATTCAAACAGGGGCTCTGAGTAACTTCACTAAATATTTATGGTGGGAGCTAAGGAGAGAGGAGAGGATGCAAATGATGGAAGCAAAGATACAAATTATAAACATGAGGAGCACCCATAGTCACCTTTGCATAGGGCGCCAGGAAATCCAGAGCTGTGATGTGAAGGCGGAACTTATTGGTCTTTGTGAACTTTCCAAAACATGTTCCTACTGACACGAGCTTGTCCCGGGAAATGTTTGTGGCCAACTTCAGAATTTTCTCGCTGTGGACAGAAAACGATGATAAGAGAGTTTCTCGGATGTAGAAGTACTGACAGATTATGAAAAAATCATGTATGGTTATTTATCCTGTGCTGGTTTACCTCATGTAGTACACACGGTCATTCTGCAGCCTGAAACAGTAGGTACCGTCCGGTCGGTCCACGAGTAGTTTTATGTTTTCACCGATGCTAATGTGGGAGAAAAGACATGGCTCACAGGCGTAAGCTAGCGATAAAGCTAACACGTTTGGTATCATTTGAATCTCGGCAGACAAGCTAAATGCCTTTAAAGTTCACTTACTATTTAGAAAGCTTCTCGAACATCGTTTTCGTCTCTTCGTCCGTTAATGGTCTCATCCTGAGGATTTAAGAGCAACTTTAATCAAGGTTCACCTCTTATCTCCTTTGAAAACGTGGGACAACACGGAAGCAGTCACACTCTGTAGCGGAAGTCGGTTGACGTAATCGGCGAGGTCAGTTCCTGGTTTTTTTTGCATTCTTTGGCGTTCAGTCGATCGTTTTTCTACTCCGGCAAAGCTGTCCCAATCTGGTAAGTTTATTCTCTTAAAATTATTACAACTCTTAGAAACAGGTTTACTGTGTAAGCGCTAAACAGTTACGCGAACATTCATTTGTTTCGCAGTTCGTTTTTGGTGAGTATTTAAGTCACGCTGTCGAAAAGGAGCTCGGTTAGCCTGGTTAGCTAGCTGTCAGTGGGGAAAAAAAACCGACCCACTGCTATTAGTGAGCTCGTGAACGTTAGCGTCTGAGCTAACTCTGTTAGCAGGTGATAAAGCTAACGCTGGTGCGCTTCAGGCAACGACACCGCGATACTGAAGCAATTCAATTTAAATGACGTCTAAAACTGAAATGGCATCATCAGTGAGTCGATTGAATCGCGCCAGTCGTGATTTTAGCTCGGACTCGCCGTGTGAAGAGAAGAGGCTTTGCCGCAGCGGTGCGAAGTTACATAACGATCATTTGTTTGTAAATACCGATTACATTCGTGTGAGCCTAGCTCAAAGGAAGAGTAACTAATCCCTTTAAGGAATTCAACAGTCATTAAAATCAACGTTAATCACGTCTGTCACTCACTCTCTGCCGCCTGATATGTTACACCTGTACGAAGTGCACAATAACAGTCGAGTGTCAGCGATGTGTAATGTCAGCCAGAGTTACAAGTTAGGAAATCTACTTTGTCAGCGAGCTCTTTGGTTTAGGGAGAAAATTTGATCCTCGTGTCACCTCCTGTCTAACCGCAATAATGGCGGAAAAAAATTCCTGATGCTGTTTTTCGCATGCTGCAAAGTAAAAGTATACACAACAAAACAATTATATTCACTGACTTAACACATCTCAGAATGGCTCATCCTGCCGCTGCGTTGTCATATTTTAATAGTTTGAAATGCTCAATACATTTGCTTTTCTGACCTATTAGTGGAATAAGCCTCGAGATGATTTCAGCTCCAGGGAGATATTAATTAAAATGGATATCTTATCAAGGCTACAGTGTGAACAACAGCGTGATGAACACTGAAACATCTGCTGATCAGTGACCATGAAAGCCCAAGGTTATAATCAAATGCATTGTTGTTTACCACAGGAGATGACCTATAAAAGGAAATGTGAAACCTATTGATCACTTGGACAACCTGTGTTTTATAGCTGCTCACGATCCCACGTTGAAACACACAGTACATGCTGACCCAGTTTCTTCCATTTTGAGATTTCAACTAAAGCCTTTTACAGCAGTCTACACAATGCACAAATATTTGCATTTGTATAGCCTATTTCTTTAGATTTCAGGTTTCACACTGTACATCTTATTACTCTACATGACAAAGTCAGAATACCTGATATGTACATTAAAATTAGTGTACATTTAAATATGAAATAGAAGTGTTTAGAGCTATATGTACACAAGCCTCCCTGCCTATAGGTTTGACCTCAATAGCTTCAGCTCTTGCTTGACGAGAGACTTGCATAAGTGAAAGCAGTGGCACGCAAAGCACAAAACTGGCTACTAAATCAACCAGCAGCCCACAAGTTTCTAATCCAAATCTACAATTGCTTGACACAAAAGAGTCTAGACATGATGAATAACCTTGACAGTAATGACTAATTTGTCATAGTATGTCACTTTTCAATGAAAAAAAAAAAAAAGAAATTTTTGTTTTTCTGTATCTTTCACGTCGACAGGAGTGTGCTGCCCTGTGTTGGGAGAACAGCTCTCGTGCCAACAGTTTACCCAGGATAAACCAGTGGTGTGTGTCAGTCATCAGTTTCCGGCGTGTGTTAGTGGCTCTGGTGACACTGAACAGGAAGACAGACGCAGAGAGACGTCTGAACTGAGAGAGGAAACTGCTGTGGCTTCTCCGTCAGCCTCAGAATGACTGAGTTTTGGGTTTGCTTCAGCTGCTGCATTGCAGAGCAGCCACAGCCTGTGAGTATGAGATTAACATGGAAGGCAAATTGATTGACTCAGGTTTTGATGTCACTGCCTTGTTTAAAGTGGAAGTTGATATGAAATGTGTTTCAGAGAGAATATAGGTTAATAAACAGAGGAGTGTTCTTTGGTGTAATGCAGTGGGCAAATCCACTTAGCTGAGAAAATAGTGAGGGCTCACTATTCTGTGGTTGTGTCATGCCTGACAAAGTGTATATTACATCCTCATTTTATCACAGATAAACAAGAAAGTGGCAGGGCCTCCAGCTAACCACATCCCACTGTCTGACATGATGTTTAGATTCAGTAAGGTTTATTATTGAAGCAGTGAAGGACCACTTGTTGTGCCTCATTGTAGTCAGCCAGTCTGTCCACTAACAGATCAGATAAAAGGATTCATGAATGTCGACCTCTGTCTCAGTCTTAGCTCCACAGCACAGGGACAATTAGGCTCTGTTTACTTCTCTGTCCTCACTGTTTAGTAATATTATCTGAAGTATATTTAGGATGACAAAACAAGTGATCTTTGGTTTAAAAACAAAAAACAACTTATGTTTATGGTGCTCATTTTCAGAAACGGCGGCGACGGATCGATCGCTCCATGATCGGGGAGCCAACAAACTTTGTTCACACCACACATGTAGGCTCAGGGGACATGGGCCTGGGATTGGCATCAGTAGGTTTTATGTCCTCTTTATACAATATTCAAACAGCAGACTATTGCAAATAAGTTTTCAGTCAACTACCGTTTATCTCTTGATGTTTGTAGGTGGACCTTGTTCAGGCCCAGATGAAATCTAAAGGGGGCTACGCGCATGGAGGGTCTGAAGGTTCCCAGTTGTAACAAGGTGAGAGATACTTTTTCATCCCTCAGAGGAACTGATGATCAGCCACAGCATTTTCACTACCCCAAAGCCTTACAAGGCCAGCCTCTACATGCTTTATGCAAAGAGCTATTTGTGGCTGTAAAGGGTCAGGTTTGTTTGTTTGTTTGTTTGTTTTGGCGGGGGGGGACTGAATTACCCACATATTTTATGTAAAAGTGTGGCCTTAATATGCAAAATGATTCTTTTGCAAAATTTTACAGAGCAGTGCAGCATTCTTGGCAAACACAGATAAGCAACCTGCACCATGTGAGAGGTCCATTTGCAAAGAAAGCCTGTACTTCCTCTGTCTCCCATGCTGCAACCAGAAATTTCGTTTTAGCCTCAACACCTTTGTTACTGATGAGAGATAACACCAGTATTGACATTTGAAGACTTCCTGCTTAATATCTGACTAAAAATACCAAATTTACCTCCACCCATGATTCGTGATGCACATGATGGCACATCATGCTGACACATGAGAGCAAGCTTGTCTTGTGTGTGTGGCTTTGAAAGGAAAGTGGTGAGATTTCACACAGCACATACTTATGTATATGTGTAGTATGCTTTACATGAGTCATGTGTTATTGGGGGAATTCATCCCTCCTTTCATGGAGGAATGCATGTGCTTTTTTCTCTCGATGCGCTTCGTTGTGCTGGTAACCACTTCCTCGTGTCGGTGACTCGGCTGTCAGGAAAATTGGAAAATGTCATTTGTACATTTTTTGTCATTTGTACATTTGCTGGCCTGATTTGGGCTGTGGCATTGCTTTCTCCTGGCCTCAGGCAAGTGGTTAACTGCATCCTGTCTTGTTTTTTAAACTCCCTCTGAACATTACCACGGTCATTGTCGCAATATATTTTTTGACCGGTCTCTGTTCAAGTCAACATTATTTCTCATGTTTGGGAAAAAAAAGTGAATTAGCCCCCAAACTTTGACCAGACAGGCTCAGAGTTGATGGTAAAACTGTGTTATGTGGGTGTACACCCACAGCCAGCCTACCAGTAGCAGCTGAGATCCTAACGTTTGTTTCACTTTCTTCCCCCCGCAGCCCCACACAGTCTTGTGGAAACTACTGTTGTTGATATGAGGAAGCATTTTCAAAAAGCAGTTCTGTCTGTATCGGACACAGGACCAAAAGATGAAACTACTGCTTTTCCATAATGTTGTATATATTTTTATTTTCCATTACTTTTTTTTTTTAATGAAAGCACTGCTAGGCTATCCATTTGCTGCCATACTGTTGCACTGTAAAGAATAACTGTTGAGTAGACAAGAGGGTTTAGAAAGTTCATAATCTCAGACGTATGCTTGTGTGTATGCATGAGGAAAATAGTTTCAAAGATATTTGCTGTTGTAGCCCATTTGGATGCCTGTATTTATTATCTGATTTGTTAACGGACCTCATGGTGGCTGGGCCACGCTGGAGATTTGAAACATTCACTTTGCTTCTTTATTCTCAGAGGTTTATCAAAGGACAGGTAGAGGTAGCCAGGCAAAATGCGACATGTTCATTGTTTTATTCTGAGAAATACTCCTTTGAGTTGCTTTCAGGGTCAAAGATTGCTGTCTTGTCATAAACTTGAAATGAGTAGAGTACACTGGATCATACATTGTACACTCACACTTGCTTAGGAATTTTGCATTGATTTCAACTGTTTTTTTTATATTCATTTAGATTGAACCATATAGAATTTTAATAAACTATGAACCTCCTAATCTGCCTTCTGACGTCATGTTCATTCTTTGTTTTATTAGTGTCGTTTGGTAGCTTGGCGCTTTGTTTTTATTCTTTTCAAGGCTTGTGTACCAACCATAGACCAAGAATTAAACTTGGAAGTAACCAAATCACCATTGCAAACACGGCAACAAATGTGGGTCAGGTTTGATACTGTTGCAGTATTCTTGAACCTGTTGTGGACCTGCTGTGTGTCCATCATGTCCTTTTTGGTTCGTTGTAACTGCTGTTCCTTTTTCCCAGCACAGTATGTTTTCCACGCTGTCTCGTCATGACCTCTTACAGTATTTCTCTCGACACAAAGTCGTTTTTCAGTTCTACAACTCCAATGTGGCCAGAAATGATTTTGTCCCTCTGGAGGTCTGAGTAGCTCTGAATGCTTGACCACGTAAAGCTGACAGATGCCACTAAATTGCGTTCAACTTAATGTGACCCACCTTTGTAGCAATGTTTGTGATTCAGTTGCTTCATTGTTAAAAGATGTTTCCATGTAATGTTCACATTATTTTGTCAAAAACAAAATTGCAAAAGGTATTAAATCACCGGCTGCCCCACTGACAATAAATTCTTTCCAGTTTGTCTGCGCAAAAGTTTACCCTCCTCTTCAAGGAGATCTCCTTTTCCTCTTATGGAAAAGTAAATAAGTGCAGCTCTTATGGCCTGATCACGCTGGTTTACCAGTTGTGTTTGTGATCGGACTAGAGTTCATGTTCTCACTTTTTATTGACTCGCTGGTTCCTTTTCATCCCTCAGTATGTCATACATAGTCCAATTTTTTTGATCCAGGCTCCTTTGAAAATACCTTTGCAGATAGTGACAGAGCATTAAATGCATGGCCCCTCCTGTTTGGGGTCTGTAGCATCATCATGTACACACTGCTCATCACTACTAACAGTGATTGTAAATCCAAAGTTCAAAGGTATCGAGCAAACCAGCAGGCCTGGATCTATTCATACATGTGATTATTTGTCTTCCATGTACATCTTGTGATTTACTGTTCCAACAGAATGTGGTTGTATTATAAAGTCAAGCAAAAGTCTGTGTAGATTGGTGTTAAAAGAGTGCTATTGTCATACTATTTATGATTCCAAAGTGAAATATTCGGTGTGTGTACCAGGCAACGTAAAATACCTAATGGATGTAGTCACATTGGTAATGTTTGAACATTTACAGCCTTAAAACGGCTGTTTTCCCAGCATTCATTGACAGATCTAACAATTTGATTCATCAGGTTACACTGTTGTCACAGAGCTCATCTGTTCCTGTTTCAGTGTTTCTGTAGTGATGTGTGAAAAGAGATTCACATGTGTAGACCAGTTTGTTTTTTTCCAGCTCTGGGCTAAATGCTGTAGTATGTGCAGACATACTTTGATTGCAGTATATCATGTGACCAGCAGGCTGTGCTAGTGGACTGGTTGAATGTGACTTAAAAATGTCTTCTTATGGGATTCATATCATAGGACTTATTTTGTGATGATATTGTAAATATGTAACATAAAAGTAATGGATCCATGGTTTCTATGTATTGAGGGTCTTGCATATTTTTGGTCACTTTTCTGTATAACAACACTGGGAAGGCAGAGTTGGAGCAGTGTTTTCTTGTTGTTTTGTTTTTTCCTCAGGAACTGCCTGTCATGTAGTTCCCACCTTAAGGGAAAGTCATCTGTCTTTTCTCTGCATTTTTCAGAATAAAAAAATGAGAAATAAATGTTCAATGTTGATGTTTGACCAACTGTGTGTTCCATGTTTTCACTTCAGGCCAAATCCCTGCGTCTGTGGGGCGAGAAAGGTTGAGCTCATTGTGAAGGAAAGCGTGAATGAACCCTGACAATGAAAAAAAGCAGTCTTCTCATAATAAGCACACAGATTCTTATCTTAAAGAAAAGTACCAGTACAACATTATTCAATGAGTATTCAAATGACTGGCTTCAGTAAAAGTGGCAATACTGTGGTAAAAGTAAAGATCGTGTTTTGTGCAATGTCATGGAGTAAAAAGTACAAGATTTCCCTCTAAAATGTAGCAAAGTATGAATATACAGTAGCATGAAATGGATTTACTCAAAGTACAAGTACCTCAAAAATGCACTTAAGCATAGAACTTCAGTAAATGTACTTTGTTGCTTTCCACCACTAATAATATGTTGTATTTTGTAAACAAGTATTTATTTTTTATGATCCAAAAAAGTAATTATGTGTCAAAGAAATGTAGTTGAGTATAAGTAGAAAGCAACAGGAAATGCAAATACTCAAGCAGACCTGCAGTACAAGAACCTCAAAATTTACTTCACTGAGTAAACGCATTTAGTAATATTTACTAATACAACGCTAATACGTATTTAATGTACTTTGCAGGACTGGAAAAACCTGTGTTGTAAATCTTGCTGGCTCTGCTCCATCAGTTGTCAGCTCTTTGTTTT
Source organism: Chaetodon trifasciatus (assembly GCA_037975065.1). Taxonomy (NCBI): domain Eukaryota; kingdom Metazoa; phylum Chordata; class Actinopteri; order Chaetodontiformes; family Chaetodontidae; genus Chaetodon; species Chaetodon trifasciatus. The sequence goes on from JBBMOE010000001.1 coordinate 19,520,657, forward strand.
TAGCTGTGCAGTCATGCCTGGCGGGGAAAGCACAGGTGTACTCACAAGCTGCATTTCAAGGCCGCGATGGTTTGCATGCTGACGCACTGGAATGACATCATGACGCTTCAAACGGTCAGAATTAATGACCTGCTGTGACAAGCCTACCGTGAAAAGACCTGCAGAGCACAAACACAAATAAATGGTCTGAAAATAGAGATTTTAAGCTGTGTAATTTTAGGCAGGTACAGTCAAAGTACGTCTGTTTTCATATGAAGTTAAATGAATTTCCATCATACATAGATAAATCTCATGTTCCCTCTGCGCTGAGCAGCATTTTTGCAATCAGACCAAACAGAGTATATTTCATAGATCACATCGTTGTTAACTAAACCAGGAAGTGTGACTTGTATTTACTTGTGGTTGTATGTATTTAGTACAAAGAACTGGTTTCTGTTTTCAGTCACAGGGCGAGTGTGACGCGACTCATGACCAGTGAAGCACTCAACACAAATATCTGTTCACTTCCCTCTCGGTTAGCCAGAGTTTAGGCTCTTTGAATGTTCTGCGCTGTTGAAAATATCTTTCCTAAAATGTTAAAACAATAAATGTACACTTTTAAAATTAAGTAAAGAAGAAAGAGGCTGCAGGTCGGCTTCTTTTTATTCATCACATCACTTGACTGGAGCACTAACAGCAGTGGATTCATGACTGTGGGAATATGTCTCTGCCCCCTGCTGGTCGAAGGTTTTATTGAAGTGACGCACACGAGCACCTTTTGAAGCCACCACCTTCAAGTCCAATGAGCTGGGATTCGGCCATCTCTCACCGCCAATCACCATGATATTTTTACAGTGTGTAGATACATGTGTAATAAGTCTGAGAGGGAAACAAATCCAGACGTGACTGACAGATTGGACCTCAGTCAATAATAACTAGGCAGTCAAGCAAACACGCCAAACAAATACATAAACACAGGATATGAAGACTCTTTTACCTTTTACACTTTGTAAATTCAAGATAATTTTTAAAAATACAAAACAAACACAAAACAGGTACAACACAACATGAAACGCTGCACCATCAAAAAATGAAAATATACATTGTTCTTTGTCAGGAGCATCTCTGGGAGAAATCTTAAAGACCGAAGACATAAAGGTACAATCAAACACACAGACACAGGCAATATATATATATGTGTGTGTGTGTGTGTTGCAGCTTAAGTCAGCTTACTGTGTATGGTGGTAAACTGCACTTCATTTACAGCATGTTGCCTGAACATCCAGCAAAACTCAAAGAAACAGAGCAATAACTGATGCTGCACTGAAGCGAAACAAGATCTGTTTACTCTGTCAGCTGTGGTGTGAGCTTGGTGTCATTTCCATGAGTGAGAGGCACTGAACCGTCGTGAACCCAAGTGATGATGACAGGGGTAAAGCTTGGCTTGGAACAGGATCTTCATCTCAGCACGCTCAGCAGAGAGGATGACCGCCTAATGTACTGACAGGGCAATATTCTGTGATCACTCCCCCTCTCCCGTTTCTCTTTTTTAGCAGTCTGCTCAGCAGATAGACAGCAGGAGGGACAACAACTGAAGGTTAGCAAGAAAGCCTGAAGGGGGAAAAAATGCTTTTAATCAAATATATGGTAAACACAAAGAGCAGGAGGATGAGCCGCTGGTGCACAATTAGGGCATTAGTGTTTGCTGAGGTGTGGACCAATCAGAGAGCTCCCTGATGTAGTTTGGACCGAACAGATCGCTGTAGTTGTCTGTGTGCAGAGAGTACGGGCTATCATCACCTGCACCTGAGGAGCACAAAACAACATGTGAACACACATGCAGAGACAAACAGAAGGGAACTGTGAGCTATTAGCAAAGCATGACCAGAACATCCAGCCTCTACACCTAACCAGTGTTTTGTGGCTTGGTCAGATAAGAAAGATGTGCTTTTATATCTAGAATACTCCACAAAATCCACATTTTGTCTTAAATCAGCAACATAATCTAGTACTAATCTACTGTGATAATAATCTACAACTGAGGCAATCTGATGATTTGAAGATGATGATTTGCTGATCGTACAGTGCCATTGGTCCCACAGCGTGTGTGTTCTCCATCCTCTCTGCTCCCCAGTCGGGTTCCAGAGGTCACTGTTGCTTAAGTGGTCCATCAACTATGGGAGACAAAATACCCACAATGCATCAGACAGACAGCTAGAGCACCACCTGCAGCACCCAAACTGCATCCCGGGAACATGCAACTGATCCCGAAGCAGTTCAGTCAAACTTAGAGTGTTGCCATGATGTGTCAGAAAGCCAAAATTCACTGCACTTAGTCAGTCAGCCAGCCAGCACAGTGAAGGTCTGATACCTTAAACACCGCCTCATTCTGCTCCTGGTCCTCTGCTTTGGCCTCCCACATCCCTGCACAACAACAAGAACTTTCATCCTCACAGGTAATACGGACAACAGCCAGGACAACAAAATATCTGGACTGCAAGGGTCTCACCGTGTGTTTGAGTGTTTACAAACGGGCTTTCTGCAGGGGTCTCCACCTTCTGCAGGGTGTCTGAAATGGGTCTCGTTGTGGTGGGTTGCCAAGCATGTGGGGTGTATGCATCATCCCCTAAACTTGTCTGTCTTTCTCGAGGTCTGTTGAACAGCCGCAGGCCTGAGAGAGGACAGGATGCTACTGTCCCACGAGGTCTGTCTGAGAGTATGTGCAGTGGTGATACATTTGAAAGGCATGTCTTACCTCTCCTGCGTCTGTGTGTTTGTGTGCTGGGCATCATCCTGTAGACTCTGTAGGCGTTGCTGCCTCTCTTCCTGCTGTGCTCCTGCAGCTCGCAGATGTCAGACAGAGAGTTCAAGGCACAGCGGAAATTCGCCTTCCATGTCTTGGGATCTGGCTTGTCTTTGCCTGGATGGTACCGTCCTGAAGCAAACATGTGTGGACAAGCATTGGTCTGTGTAAATGATGGAATACCTGGCCCAAGATTTACCACATAGCCATTTGATTAGAATTAAATAGTTTAGTAATATGCAACTGGTCAGCACAGAACTAAAAAAATGTTTTGTTTTGGGGCCCTCAAGATTAGTTCATAAAACAGGACCCACCTGATCGACTGGATTATGTGTTTTGGTGGTTCACAGTCACAAAAGTTGTCAGTTAAACTCCAAATATCACTGTAACAACTTAAACCATGCTGCTGCCTTTAGTAAGCCTCTATCTATCACCAGCTGTCAGACCATCTACCAGCAACTGCTCAGTCAGGTGACTTCATCCAGAGTGCTTTCTCATGTTTAGTGGGATTTGGATCTCAACCAGTCATCTGAACATAACTGTCAGCCTGAGTGATACAATCACTGGAGCTTAAAAGCATCCACTGTGGATCATTTACAGCACACATGCTGCAACCTCCCACAGTCATTAATGACCTGAAGAGCCTTCATGAGTTTTGTGTCAAAGAGCATCTGAACTCTTCTGGTTCAACTGACGGCTCAGTTATGCTCTCTGCGTACTTTAGCTTTGTTTTAATAAACTCTCTTGAATATTGAGTGGAGTCAGAGTCTCAGGATGTAACCATTCTACACAGTGTCTATTTTTCACATGTTCAACAGCTGAATATGTTTTTTCTAGATCTTGTCCTGTTGTACTTTGACAGCAATACGATCACCGTGCACATTCACAGCAACTGAACTGGAGCTTTCCCACGACGTGATGCAGTCACAAAGCATGACTTTCCCAAGACTGGTGTGTGTGTGTGTGTGTGTGTGTGTGTGTGTGTGTGTGTGTGTGTGTGTGTGTGTGTGTGTGTTGTGTGTGTATGTGTGTGTGTGTCTCATATCCTGTGGACTCAATGTTATTTGTGTCCTGATTACTATGAGGAGATGCTGAAAGGATTGCTTACGCTTCTTGTCGACAACACAGCTGGGTTGGTTTTCAATGTGCGGAGTCTGTGCACACTAAAGAACTCATGAACCCACTGATCACCTTTTCCCTAGTTTATTTCTTTGAATCCAGTCTGACATTGAGCTGCCATGACAGGGAGTTGAATTGATATCCCTTAAATCTTTACAGATAACTGTTCGTGTCTCATCCCCAGATTGTTTTATTGGCACACACATTAAAGGTTTCTGTGCAATTGTCATCACATAGCAAGAAAGGGAATGTGGTAGATCTAGAAAAACAAAGACTGAACAACACACCCATAGACAGACCTCTGTGAAGTAGGAAACAGGTCTGCAGGCAGGTCTCATCAGCATGCTTGAAATTATTTCCAAAATGCAATGAAAATGCTTGTTGGCATCAAATGCTGTAAAACGGCAGTGCAGGCAAATTTTAACTGAAGATAACATTATTTATTGAGTTTAAGAAATTTTCTTTCTTCCTGTTCGTCCAGTAAAACCAATCTTGAAGATGTTTTGGGCATTTTCACCTCAATGACAGATTCCTGGTCAGAACTGAACTAGGATCTTGTGAACACATGCATCCATTGATTTTAACCATATTGGTCAGCTGTGGTGCTGTGGCTCTGACTCCAGCAGTCTGTTCTGTTACTTGTGCAGACTAGATCACAAATATAAGTTTTTTTCTACTGTGGTTTTACGCCACAAAGCATCAGCATGCAGGTGTAAATGTCAGAGAGCAAATGAGCAGCCAATAGAAATAAAAGATCCCAGGTCAAAAAGTAGTCTACTTTTGTGTATTAGAAATAGAACTGAAGTATAGAAAAGTCATCAAGATGTCATTAAGTCCTACTTAAATGTATTAAAAATGAATATATTAAATTTATGATTTCTTTATTCTAAGTGCTATAAATTGTACTTAATTGTTAAAAAATTCTTAAATTGCAAATACTTTTAATAGTAATAAAGTTTACCTATGAAAAATATACTTATTTTCAAGTCATTTGTAATATACTATTGGTATGCTTAATTAAAGTATGCTTAAATTTCACTTCATTTTAAGAATATTTAAGTATATTTCCGACACATTGGTGATATAACACATTTGTACTGCAAGTGTGTTTTGAATGCTCATGAATCATGATTTTCACTGGAGTACTTCAGTACACCATCTATTTACAGTATACTCAAGTATACTAAAGTGGTACTCAAGGGCTATGTGAGTACACTTAAGTATACTTGAAGGTGACAAAAATAGCACAAAGTGTACTTAGTGCATTCTTCATTTACAATTTGAGTATAACATTTTTTCACCTGGGATAGATAGAAAACACATCTGTGTTTGTGTGAGGCTCCTACCAGTGTGCATGGCCCAACTCCTGAAGAGTGTCGCATCTCGGTCAATACTCCAGCCGTGACGAGCTGCATGTTTCCACGGGATCTGGAAGATTCTTGCTGACTGGGGAAAAATATGCAATAAAATAGCAATGAATCAGTTACTAGAGCATTTCATGATTCAGGCAACAGTGATTTGATCTACATACTTTTTGTACCCAGGTCTGTATGCATGTGTATGTATGGGATGAGGGTGAGATGGAGGGGTCTACCTGATCCAGCCAGCTGACTCCTGGATACCTCCCAGACTGAATCTGCTCCTCCAGCCATGGTCTTAGTCTCAGCCGGCCTGGTTGTTGCATGCTGCAGTCTAAGCTTCAGGTGAGCAGAAAGGTGTTCAGAATAGATGCACCAACAGCTACACAGGAGTTTCAGCAATAACAGAAAATTTCTCAGGAACTCAGATTAAATCACAGGTTACGTTGGGACAGCCTTCCTCCTCCACTGCATTCTTCCAATCAAACACCTTACAGGTATGACAGTCCCTCTCCTCCTCCAAAAATATTCTTCACTGCATAAGTAGCTCCTCCAATTACAGGAAATACTGTACTTTTAAGGCTTTTCCTTCAATTCTGCAGGTTGAGCATGAACAAAACTGTGGATTCACCACTGTTAACAGTTCTTCAAAGTTCTTCAAATTCAAACATTTGGTGAATATAGTACATCAGTGTGAATCTGGCATGCAATGTCACCATTCGGGTTAAAGTCAGCACTAAAATATTTTGGTGATGATAGGCTTTTCATTCGGTTCCACTGTAAGTTATTGTGGCAGCAATGAGACAGTGTGTGTCCATGTGACACCACCAGGTGGAAGCAGAGTAAATGCTGTGTGGGACAGATTCCTGTGCTTTGCAAGTTGCAACAAGTTCATTTACTTTATAAATTCATAGAAATAATTATTATTCTGTTTGAGTAAACAAGATTGCTACTTTAAACTATTGTTGACTCCTGCTAACACTGTTCACACCCACATTTTAGGGGCATGCAGAACATGCAGTTTGATATGTTGTATGCAGAAGAGTCACATGTCAAATGGGCATTGGAAAAAACTATGTACTGTCTATTAAAGTTTATTATTTGTATGTAACTCACTATAAATGACAAAATAGGGTTTTCATTGTAGCGGTACTGAACTAGTGTTTTGCATTAAGTCATTCTCATGGTAAAAATACACATATACGCATTGTCACGATTTGGTTTGTTTGGTTTTGTTATTTCCTGTTTTATGTTAAAGGTTTACTTCATGTGCCATCCTCTGCTTTACCTCCTGCGTTTTCCTGCCTGTGTGAACCTCTTATTGTTTTCACCTTGTTCTTGTTAGTTGTCCCTTCCTTGTGTATTTAAGCCAGTCTTTTTCCCTTAGTCTTTGCCAGATCGTCATCATTTCCTGATGTGTCAAGCAGTCCGGCCTTCTTGTGAGTTTTCCCGTCTCCTGCTATTTTTGGTTTTGTTTGTTCTCCAACCTCACTGGTGTTTTGGGATTTATGGGCTCTGTGCCCTGTTTTTGGATTACATTTTGCTTTTGGATTTATTTGTTTTTACCTCTCACTGGCCAGTTGAACTGCTCTGCCTTTTGTGCCTCCCTGACACATTACGACAGAACGATATATGGACCCAGCAGACATTAGTTCCCGATTAGAGGAAGTTAAAAACATTATGCCCATAGGTTATATATATATTATGGGGTATATAACACTTGTGCAATATTTTTATTTATTTTTTTGTCTTCTTGTCCTCTGACTTCTTGCACTCTGTCTTGCTGCTGCTGTAACATGTGAATTCCCCCCATTGTGGGATAAATAAAGTCTATCTTATCTTATCTTATCTTATCATTAAGGAGTACGTTTCCTATTGTTTGAGTAATCATATGGACTCTACGGAGAGTCTCCTGGTGTGGCAAAATTATTAAAGGATGGAGAATTCTGGCCCTAAACACAAATCTGTTAGGCGTCCTTCAGCCCCAGATTCCCAGCTATCTGTCCAAGCCTCAGAAACAAACGTCACGATAATCCACAGGCAAAAATACAACAACTTTTATTTGAACTATTTAATACCAAAGAAATGTGCCTTAATAGTAACATTTGTTTCACTTCTTCCAGCACCATTTCTTAACTTGTTCATAGAGTAAATATACCAGTTCCTTTCAGTCGCGTCTCTCCTGTGGTGAGTGTAATCTACTGCGCAAGGGTGATATGTGTTTCTGTGGAAGTGGCTCAGCAGTTCCAGAGAAGAGTTATCAGGAAGTAATTTCACAACAGCTGATTGTTGAGGCTTGTTTCATACAGCATTTAGACTAATCTACCAGAAATGGCTCTTCTGTTAACTGCTATTTCACTGAAGGCTTAATACTGAAGGCTGGATGATTGGACACAGTGTGTTCCTCTCAGATGTATACAACACTTAAATACACTTCCCAGGAGCTAAGTCCATTTATATGTGACACATAACAGGCCTTAATTGAATGTGACGTGAGATACATGAGCTGACTGCAGTTGTTTTGTTCAACATTTGTGGCCAGCACACATTTAAAACTCAAATCAAGTGCATTTCGTCTTTCAGAGAAACTTTGCATGAAGGTTTCTATATACAAACTTATGTTTCACATCAAAGGCATTCATATGCAGTTGCAAATAAAGTAACTGTTAAGGTGCAAAGACGTGATTTCTTTGAATCACTGCTGCTTTAAAACAGTCATGTCACAGTGGAAAAACAATGTCAAATCAATTCATTAAGCATCTGTTAACAGGTCTAGAGCTTTCAATCATATGTGCTATCATCCTTAAATGTCCATGACAACATAGCCAACTGAAGTCAGGTCACAAATTAACATTTACAGTCTGCCATATCCTCCTCTTCCTCTCTTTCATCTTCTACATTTCTCAATGTTTATACTCTAAAGGTGCAAAGCAACTGTACAAAAGAAGAATGTATACAAAAGTCAGTGCTACACACTCTGATAGCCGCTGTCTGTGGTCACTGGCATAGACTGAGGAACAGAGATCAAAGAGAGAAAAGGTGTCTGTCCACCCTGGACATTGTAAGTGAAATCTGGGCTGAGGAAGATTTGAGGCATCTTGGTGGATGATCCCTCAGGATATTTGCTCATATGCTCCTCTTCCTCACCACTTCTCCTCTCTGAAAGCAAAATATCAGACTGCTCCACTAGATTCTGAAATGCCTGGTAGTCGTCATCCACTGGAGGAAAGCTGTGCGAGCCTGCAGGCACACAGCCGTAGCAGGGGTTTTCATCACAGACAGTGGCCTCTTCAATTTTGGCATTTTGCTTTGTGGCACCGCCAATCAGCTCATCGGAGCTCTCACACCCGGCCTGAACTCTGGACACAGGATCGCATGACGCAAGTGTGTTTGTGCCACTAGACATGGAGGACAAACTGGAGTCTTCTGCGTATGAAAATCTCCCAGAATCTGCATTACACTGCTGATAGGACATGTCTGTTGGCATTAGAGATGAAACCACGGGTGGGAAAGTAGCAAGTGGACAAGCTGGTACCTGTTGGTTGGCACAGATCACAATGTCCCCCTCACTGGGCTGGTAAGCAGTGTTGCACAGTATTTCAGGCTGTGTCTGGACCTCCAAGCCATCCGCTGTAATCTGATGTGGGAAACTGGGAATGAGGATGGAATAAGTTTTGTTGTCAAAGCCAGATGATCCAGAGCTCATGCCATCAGCTCTGACACCACAAAAGTCATGGGGAGCAGAGAGCAAACCACCATCTTTGTTTAATCCTGTGAGTGGGTTTGTGGTCATAGGTGGTGATACTGGACTTAAATTGGCAAAGGCTTTCCCAATTGCATGCTGAACTTCAGCTATAATGTCAATAGGCTCTGTGTTAGCATAGCTGAGACAGGAGGAGCCGGTGCTGATTCCACTGCTTTGCTGATGACTCCCACTGCTCGAGTCTGTCAGTGACCCCTTGGACCTGAACACAGAGGAACTGGTCATTTAAACTGCCAATATAATCACATAGATATCCTTAAGAAAATGTGTCATATCATTGATGTACTAGTGCAGCCAGACTGACCATGGTTTGCTGTCATCTAGAACAAGGGGCTCAACGTACATAGAGGAGATGGCAGTTGCCACAGGCTTCAAGACCTGCAACAAGGAGGACAAAAAAGACGCATATGAATGGCTGCTGCTGAAGAACACAAACAATAGATTGTAAGATTTTGTGGATCTTAAACTTATGGATCATAACTTTATATGGAGTATATGAAATTCAATCGATGCAACAAGTGAAGTTGCTAGTTTTAGATGTTTGGTCGTTCACATCAATAGGTGCCTCACCTCTTGCTCACTTGGATGCATATTAAGAAGTTTGGGATTTGGACAGTTTGCAACTGTGTCCCACCACTTTGCTTTGAGCCTAAAATCAAATGCACAAATAAAACAACAAAATTACACACACATGAACACAAACGCAGACGAGCCTTTCATGGAATTCACGAACACAGAAACAGGTCAAAGACAATCTTTCATCTGCTTGACTTACTTTACATAACAGCCATATATCGCACCACTGATGATGGCTGCAGCAGCACTGAGGCCGACGATGACGGCTGAGATCAGGCTGTGTGGGGAGGCGGCTGTGAAGAAAAAGCCATCTTTATTTCCACTTTAAGAGATGCCATACAGAACCAGAATTGTTTTAGATTACAGCCCGCAAAAGAAAGAAATCAAGTAAAAATGAAATCAAAAATGACATGTTTGTGGGTGGGGAGGGAGGTCCTGGGGGGTGAAGCAATGGGCTCACCCATAATAGAGCAGCTTAGATGGATCCTGCCTAATAAATATACAGTGTGCTGCATCAAAAGACACGTACGTGTTGTGAATTCCATCTCTTTACTGCTGTCACTGAAGCGGCCACTCCAGTCGGTGTAGCTCATCACGCTGACCATGTACGTGGTACTTGGCTGCCAGCGTTCACCGAGTATTTCGTAGTAATTAAATCCTTCAAATTTTGTTGGTCGAACAAATTCAGATACCTGGTGTGGAGACACAAGAATCGTACAACCTGATATGATCATATGTCCATGTCTGCATGTACATCTAGTGTTAAATGGTGCTGCGGCGTTGTTCCCACCTTTTCTGTGTCTCCTTTTTTACGATAAGTCACGTTGAAAGCCAAGCTATCACTGAAACTGCCCTCCATGTTTGTCTTCCACATAACTTGAAAATTCCCGTTGGATTCTTTCACTGAGGTGATCGTTGGCACTATGGGCTTTACTGCAGGAGAAGGGAGAAAAGAAATGTGAAGGGGAATGTTTCTCAACCTCCGCCCTGTTTCATACCCAGTCAATCTGGGTTTACATCGGTCCCTTTCTGGCACCTGCAGAATTATGGATTTTCCAGTAGAAAGAAGTGAACCTACTGCTCTCTCTGACTCTGATGATTTTGGAGCCCATGCGTTCACCTCCTTTCCAAACTATTGCAGTGTGAGTTTCCCCATTAACAAGAATCATTTCAGTAGAGCAGCAACACCGTCCACTGTCACACCGTTTGAAAATGCAGTCCTGGTCCCTGTGGAACACAAGATAATACACAACACCCTCTGATTATGTTCAGCACTTATATTTCTGGCTTCTCAGGCTGACTCAGATGATTTTAATATTATATTTTTTTCATTATTTTTCAGTTGAGTTTAATGAAATGAATCATAACTATAATTGATTTCTCAACCAAAAACTAATCTAAAGTATAAAACACAATTGGCTCTATGGAGAAAAACAGAGCTAGATGAAAACTCACCCATACCCGCTGTTGCTCCGCAGAGTCACACTGTATTCGGCGCAGTTTTGCGCTTCAAAGTCGCAAAACGTCAAATTGATGAAGTCGTTGGTACACTCCAGATTTTGTTCTACTGTTTTATTAACTCCTGCAGGAAACAAGCATTAAATGACAGTGATTATGAGTCCGTGCATATTGACTATTTTAAAGCTGTCTGTGTCCGCGCTGCGTACCAGAGAAAGCGACTGCGGCCGCAAGGTTTCCGACAAGAAGCAGGACGATAACTCGCCTGAAACACACAACAGCACATCATTTCTGTAATTTAAAGCGACAAATTAGATGCTTAAAACAACACGGACAGTTTCCGACAATCTACATTAGGTTACCTGTTAAACTCCATGCTGAAACGAGTTATCATCTTCCAAAACAACAATGCAGCTCAGGCCCGATCCGTCCCAACGAGAGGTGAACTGCTCGCTGCGCTCAGTCTCTCAGGCTTCCTCATTTGGACAGCTGTGACGGGAAATGTTGCGCCACATATTCAGTGGAAGTGCGTCCCACTCCCGTTTCACCAAAGAGAAGAAAGCAAGCAACCCTAAAGAAAGTACTGTAAAAGGAGCCACCCACATACCAAAATAAGAGCGGGGGAATCTGTGGGTGAGCGAGGGAGAGCCGCCTGGATCAAAAGTGGTGGGAGAATCCACATGTTGGCTGAAGGATGTCTATTGGCACTGCCCACTGCTGCTCTGACGGACTTCTGTCAACTTCATATCCATGTGTTTGATCATATATCACGTTAACTGTTCACCTGTCAAAGAGGGAGAGGCAGAGGGAGCCTCAGGTTAATGTCTACGTCACTGAAAATATCAACGAGTTTGTTATTAATTTGAAAGTCCTCGACCGGATGTAGCGCTGCTCTGTCGTGTTTAGCTACTTTCATGTCTGTTTCATGGTCTATATCAAGGTGTGATTCATCTATCCAGGATTTAATTGCATGTTTGCGTATTCACTGTTTTTCATTGCTTGCGCTGTGTTTCTACGTGTTCTTGCGTGCGCGCCTGTATTCACCTGTGTTAAAGAGATATTCAGGGAGAGCAGATAATAAGGAGGGGGGCAAGAACTGGACAATCAACAAGTGTTTGATAACATCTTATCATCTACTGTCACAAAGTTTGAAATGACCTTGAGCCATAACAGGAAATGCGTTTGACTGGGACGTGACAATTAAACACCTTGAACTGTGTGTGTGTGTGTGTGTGTGTGTGTGTGTGTGTGTGTGTGTGTGTGTGTGTGTGTGTGTGAAAGTTCACATAATCAGTAATTATTAGTGAAATTAATTATCCCAGGATATTTGTATGCAGTTAACAATGTTCACTTTTCAAATGCAGAAGATTAATTAAATTAATGAAATTAATGAAGCTCCTTTGAGTTACTCATAGCAGCAGTGATGAGTGTAGTGCATGTCACTCTGGTGATGGCAGCAATGATTAAAGTTGTGTTTGTGTGAATCAGTTCCAGAGAAGAGCTGAGAATCAAGAAGTCATTTCACAACCCTGATTGAGCAGCAGCTCTGCATGACAGCTGTCTGTTGAGGCTTGTCTCAGACACAACATGAACACTGTGGACATTTCCATAGCACACAGTGGCCTCTTCGGTTTTGACACTGAGCTTTGTGGCACCAGTGACGTCTTCATCAGAGCTCAATCTGACATGACGCAAGTGTGTCTGTGCCACTAAACATGAAGGACAAACTGGAGGCTTCTGTGTATGAAAATCTCCCAGAATCTGCATTACACTGCTGATATGACATGTTTGTATGTTTGTGGTTGGTGGACCAGAGCTTTACCAAGGGCGTCCTGAACTCTGGCATTGATGTCAACAGGTTCTGTGTTTTGCAGCCACAGGTTACAGATGCTGAGGGTCATACTGCTGTTGTAGGCTGGACTCCCAGTTAATAGAAAGAAACTCACTGCTGGCTCCAATGTTGATGTTTTTGGACTCAGCACCTTTGTCCCCTTTCAAAACTGCTGCTGTATGAATCTCCCCTTAAACTAACAACATCTGGACAGAGCAATGCCACGCTCCACCCTGAGGACTACAAAACAAAATGCTTTGAAAACATCAGATACGACTGACTCTGATGCTTTATCAAACCCTGCATGTATGACATTCAAAAGGAGCTGAATCATGGACACACACACACACACACACACACACACATACACATACATACACACACACACACACACACACACACACACACACACACACACACACACACACACAAACATCTGTTGAATGTTTTAAACACCAGCATAATTGAATTTAAGACAGCAATAAAGGTTTGTTTTTATTTCCATAATGTTTTCCCTATAGATTATCTTTGTAAACTGTCCATTATTAATTAGCCTTTTTAATTTTATTTAATGACTGTGTACTTGTATATGTGGATGTCTCCTGTGGTGTGTTCTTGTGTTCTGTGCTTGTTTATTTTTTTATTTTTCTTTTTAACGTAATCTTACATTAGCTAAAACCACAATATCTCAACATATTTCACATGCTTTGCAGTTAGCTTTGTGTCTGGACTTACAGCCACTCTACTGTTCCACTTCCAGTCCAGTAGGTGGCGGTAATGCACTTTGAACCTGGCTCGACAGCCGCCGGTTATTCAGCTGGTTGGTCATTAGATGGCGCCGTTGCTCTGTGGTGGTTTCAGAGGCGGTAAGAAGACAAAAAACGTTGTGTGGCGTGCAGATGACTTTGTAGTGCATGTTTAGGAATATGCACCCCTATCTCCCTTTCTCTGCAGATGTTGGTGGTGGGGGCGCCTGCCTCCATCTCTGGTGTCTGGTCACAGTAGCGATCAGTGTGGCACTGCCCTGTACTGTGCTCTGGACGATTCCCACTCATCAGTCTGTCTGGACTCCTCCAGAAATGCACACTTCTACACTGCTCAGATACAGCACATGATGCCTCTGTTAGCTAACAGACATGCAGCAAACAGAAAGTGGTAAAATATTCGCTTGTTTTATTTATTTCAAGAAGGCTTTCAACTTACGGACTTCTACATTGTGGTGTGGGGGCAAAATGTGTGATCTGGTTCAATAAATGTATTTGGAAAATAGGTTTGCTGTTAAAATTGGAGACAAGCTTAATTCTTCATCCATAGAAGAGGGGCTCATAAGGAATGTAAATCCATCTTGAGTTAATGTGTGTAGAAATGAACTGGCTGCTCAGTCAGACTCCGATCACTGTGCTGCTCCTGGCCTCTCCCTCCACAGTAAAGAATTTTTTATGTTGACAGCCTTGCTCTGCTGTCTCCTGTTGAACAAGCACTACAGCAACGGCTGCATATGGTAGTGAAGTACTGTCAGAACTGGACCCTGGCAGTAAATATGAAGAAAACTAGTGTCATGATTTTTCAGGTGTTGGGGGAACAAGTACCAGTTTACCATAAATAATCACAGAACCTAGAGTTATACATACCTTCGTATAACCAGTACAGCATCAGGGAGTTTCAGCATGGCTGTACATGCTCTAAAAGAAAAGGCTAGTTGAGTACAGGTGAATTTAGTTATCATGTATTGACTCCTAATTTGCCTGTGCATCAATCGATCAGTAAAAATACAAAAGGTCCAGTGTTTTGGATACACATCACTGTTGCATTTACAGCAGTGTATTCTTGAACTAAGCAGGTCTGCATCAGTCTGTGATTGGACAATCGAGACAAAGGGGGTTTAAGCATATGTGGGTTCGCTTCAAGGAGGATGATTAAATTACTGTACTTTGTTAAAAAGCTGTAGAAGCTCTGTTTATTGAGTCTTTTGTATTAACATATTTTACAAAAACTAGATTTACAGAAATTATCCATAACTGAATCATTCTTGATTTAGGCACAAAAATACAGGAAAGCTCAGTTCAAAAAAGTACTTCAGTTTTGATTAAATAAGTAATGGTTATGAAAGATAACCCATGAATAGGAAAATACATTGTGGATATTAAGAACTGTTAAAGACCTGCATGGACAAACTGGAAATGAAAACAAAACGGTCCAATTTCTCTTCTTTACATATTGACTCACTGAAATCAAAATCCTATAATGTATCCTCTTACACAGTGTGAGCAATAAAATAAACACACAATAAAGATCACAACACTTCAGCTTTTAGTGGAAGTTTGTGGGCTGCTCTTTGGAATAAACTGGAAGGAGACAGAAGCACTTGTCTAGATTCATGCACATCTCACCCCACACTGCCTTCACACTGTAATCACAAGGAAACAAACACTTAAAAGACAGATAGTCTCCATCTTTGTGTCCGTCGATATGTATCAACCAGCTACAGATTTAGTGAAATTTGACGATACCAGAACTGATTCAACGGCCCAGTCCATGTCATACATTGCTGGACATTTGTGAAATCTTTGAGCAGAGGATGATTACGTTCCTCGTTGGTATTATTTTTAAATTAGCACTCCTTAATGTGAGTGGACACAAGCTGCACAAATAAAACACCCGAAAAAGGTCTTCACAAACACTCACTCAGGTAAAAGAATATCTAGAGCTGTTAAGTCAAAGACAGCTGGACTCGTTGTCAAGTCTTGAAAATGTTTTGCTGCTGCTCACTTCTGCTTGAACGAGTGACAAAACGTCTTCATGATTGTCTAGCAAGTCCAGCTGACTTAACACATACGTCTTAAAAATTTAAAAAATGACGGACACAGATCACCAAAGCCCCCTTACGATACTCAGTGGAAAACAATATTTTCTTACTCCGAGAGAACTGCTCACGAACAAAGGTTAATTTAACAAAGACTGAGAGGATGACACCCACTGTACTTGTACAAAAGGTAATACACCTCCTTTGTTGCCCATGTATCTCAAGGGAACAATATTAGAAAACAAAGATTTTACAATTCCACCCCCTCTTGTTAAATAACAAAATGCAAACTGTTTGCAATGGGTGATATTACACACTAGATACAGAACCCACGTGGGTCAGAAACACTTTGTTTGCAGCATTATTTTGATAGAAACATTCATATTTGACAGAAAGGCTGACCAATACTAAAGTGACATTCTCTTACTCCGAGGTAAGAAATAAAAACGTGGTGTTACTTCGCCTATACTTAATTCACAGTTGAAACTCAGAAAAGAATAACACGCAGATACATCAGATGAGTTTCTTCATCCAGAATACGAAGCTTTCTGCCAAGATCAACACAAATGATAAAAAAAGTCTGATAAAAGGAAAACAAACAAGGACCCAAACAGCTTTATCTAGTAATGACACCTTCAAATCCCTCTAACACTCTGAATACATGCTCATTTGTGACAGCCTTAATTGCAGATACTGACTCCCCACTCGAGCTGGTGGTTACAATGTGTGGCACATGAATAAAGGGCAATGCAACCTTGCATTTCTTGACTTACACCCATCAATTTATAATATGCTCCAAATACTCCGGAATCAGTGAGACAGAAGCCATTCACAACAGTCCGACCTTATTTAGGCGGTCCGAACAGTCCGAAGGCCATGTCTGCCATGCTTTTTAATTACTGAATAGGTGATGACCATTGACTGTACACCAAATGGGGGGGAGGGGAGATGAAATAGCTCTGTGCCTCTTGGGATGACGATGTGGTAGACTCTTCTGCTGAAGCCAATCTGTGTATCAGGGAGCAGGGTCTTGTTGATTTTGCATGCGTCTCTCTGCAGCTGCCGCCATGGTTCTACGTCTCAGCGCAGTCAAGTTTAATTCTGGAACAGTGTCCTCCTCCAGTCCAGGCAAATCCTCATCCTGGTCCTCTGGACTCTTGTTCAGATATCTCCTACAGGGAAGTAATGAAGAACTTGTGGTCACGGGCACAGCAAATTCAAGAAAATGCTTGTCCTTGTTAGTTCTATACAACTGGGCCTTGCAGCAACTCTGGGAGCCAAGTACAGAAGGCCTTTACACATTTTTATTTGTCTGGTCTGTGTTCACAGCCTGAGATAAACTTGTCTCATAAGGAAAGGTCAATTTGTATGGATTGTGCATCATAGCTCAGCTATGATCAATCCAGCATTGTCACACTCCTGACTTTACACATTTGTTCTCAAAAACAACAGCAAGAAAAAACATGTTTTCAACTGAACTTCCTTTGAATGTGAAAAACGGTTTGGTATCAGGTCCTGTGAGGTAGAAAATTCCAAGCAGTCATGTACAAACCTGCGTGCCTGCTGGAGCATCTCTTCTTTTCTCTGCTTTAACATCTTCTGCCTCTCCTCAGCTGACTTGGAGAAGCGACCTCCTCTCACCTCCATGTTGTCTGACTCACTGAGGCCCTGCTCAGCTGCTCCACTGGGCCCTTCCTCCTCGTCTGGTGAAGGGCTCGCCTGTGAGGGGCCACGCTCTATGGCCTGAGGAAGGAACATAGACAAAACACTGTGACAGAATGTCGCACAGGAACGTGATCAACACGAACCAGAGAGCCAGGAAGCACCTAAATGACACTGCTATTATGCTTTAACCCCAACAGACTGACCTGCGTTGGGAAAGGCACCTGGATACGTCCCTCCAAGATGTTGTCAGTGGTGACCTCCACAGAGCGGGTCAGTTGCAGGTCCTGCATCACCAGGTAGGAGGGCACCTGAGGGAACATCTCCTGGATCTGATGGGCCTGATGACCAGAGGGCACATCAAAGATGAAGAGAGCAACAGAAAAGTGATTCAGAGACATATCATGGGAGGGCGGAAGAGCAGAACATAGTAAGTGGAATGGTGGAGTGGTGAATGGTTGACACAAACATAATTTACGAGTATACACCTGCTAAATACTATCAGTCTTTTTTTCCATTATACTTAGTATTGTTTGTACAGTTTCTGCTCAATATGTTGGTTAAATAATGAGGTTATCACTATACCATCAAGCATTTATCATGAGGTCAAATACCATGTGAGCAAAGTAACGATGTTAAGAGCATCTGGGCCAAGGTTCACAGCTCTGGCAACATTTTGAGGCAATTAACATTTGCTATTTAGCAAGATGGGAAGTAAAGAGTGGGACGAAATGATAGCAGCGTTACCTTTATGCAAATTAAGTACCAAAAAACTGTCGGCAACTGTCTAGAAAAAAAAAAAGATTCAACACCTGCCATCAAACTGCTATCCATGCACCATCTCTCATAAAAACCAACAGGAGTTTCATGAAACTGGAAACATGAACTCACCATGGCCATGAGCTGGGAGTTGTTGGCCTGAGCGATGCCCAAGATATTGGTGGTGTGCATTACTTCCACTGAGAAACTGGGCAGCCAGCTGGCAATGCGAGAACCTGCAAGCAAATGTACGATTTTTAGAATTCATTGTCACACACGGCCTATCTGATGTAACATCACTCCACCGTCACATTCATCCTTGGATGGGTGTCAGACAGACTTACCATCAAAGTGAAAGAAGTGATTGTGTTGGTTGATATGTGGTCTTGCATCTGCAGCTGCTCCAACTGGGCCGATGTTGTCTTCCAAACCCCCACCCTGCTGCTGGTTTCTGGCCTGGCCCCCGTCCCCATTAATGTTCAGGGATGTCCGACATGTTGGGCATGAGGTGTCCTGCTCGAGCCATGAGCGCAAACAAGAGCTAGAAACACACATACAGACAAAGAAAACTATGACTCATATGATGTGTTCTGCAGCCAAGTTTACAACAGAAATCTATAGAACTTATGCAAGATTTTGGGCACCAGCCAAACTAAAGATGCTGCATTAAAGGGTGGCATAACTGGTTGCCTGCTATTGCTGCAGTCTCTCCTTTAGCCACCTTTATACTTTACTTAAAAATAAACTTTTTCTAAACTATGGGACTGTAGGTCAGTGGCACCACGAAAAAATCCTTCAGGGACTCTATTACACATACAAGCAACTGCTGCTGATTGAAAAAACACTTTACTTGTGAAAGAGATGTCCACAGGGCAGTTTGCGTGCGGTCAACATGGTATCCCAACAGATGGCACAATCGTCATCATTAGCTGCCAGCTCCTCTGCAGTCGCGACAGCAAATCTGCAAATAAAGATCAGAGTGCATACAAATAATGTTGAAACACGTAATGACACAGCACACAGCTTTATTTCGACACAAAACCATGAGGTCAGCGTCAGCAATGAACGGGGGCAAAGGGAGAAAGAAGACCCCTCAAAACTGTGACTGAGGGGCAAAAATTGCCCAAAAGATGTGTGAAAAAAAAACCTAACCATACATAAATCCATCATTTCATTTTCATTCAATTCTTTAAATCTCCATTTCCATCTCTAAAACACACTCACACAAACAGAGCTGTTGTTCACACTAAGCTACTGTAACAATACCTGGCAAAGTCCAGGCAATCCTGTGCCCGCAGTCAAGCTGGCTGCTGTGATGGACTGGTACCTCATTAAAAATGAATCTAATCAAATGAAGCCCATTAAATATTGTCATGATCATTATCTGATACTACCATGTAGAGACTGATACTAAAGACTCTTCCTAAACAAAATCTGTGCTGTTGAAAGGGCTCGTTTCACATTAAAAACGGCAACTTTATGCACAAATGACGTTTTGAAAATGCTCCAATTTTTTAGACATGGGGGTAAAAAGGGAAAAACAATTCACTCAAAATATACAATCACCTGGCCTCCATGTTGTTGATGACACGGAGGTAGTTCTTGTGTCGGCGGACACGGCGCTGAACCTCATGGAAGAGATACCGTAGCTGCATGAAGATAACCAAGCTTGCCATGGACAGCCAGATGTTACCAAAAAGCTAATGAGAGACATATGGACAGACAAGAGTAAAGATTAGGGGAGCTGAAAAAGAGACAGGGACAGACTCGTAACATCACATGTCAACACCTGTTCCCTCTGTGTCTTACCAGCATATGTATATGGTGAACGAGGTCCAGGAAGAGCATAGCCAGCTCCATGATGAAGTCAGTGTAGTAGACATATGTTCCCTTACTCTCCCAGGTCCCTGGATGGTTCAGATCCCACAGATGAATGGAGTATCTGTGAGGACAGGCACAGCTCTTTCAGGCCATGAGACACCAGTGATATTCAGACAGTATGGTGGATGATGCAGCCCTTATCTTAGATGGGGACTGGCCATTCAGACAAAATTCATGCATGAAACAAAGCTGGTGTAAAAGTATTATGGTACACTAACAGGTAACACCACCACATGAGGGAGCAGATGGAACAGTTCACAAGTTTTAATGTTAGACTACAGATAGTGTATCTATGAATGCCTCAGGCAATTAGAGTTGATTCTGCTGCTTGTATAATCCTAACCACCCTCTCTGGGACAAAGAAGCTTTTCACAAGGGTGTAATGGAACCAGAGGAAAAAAAATGGCGTTGCTAACATTAGCTTCTAAATCTGCACAAGCCATGTCATCCATTCTGCTGCGGTATGTACACGTGCATGCATGTGTGAGGAGGCTTTAAATGGGACTTACCGCATGATGACATGCCCAGTGCGCACAGTCACAAGCAGACACTGAAGACAAAGTTAAAGGTACAGGTGAACGCGATGTAATTCTTAGATTCCAATTTCCATATCTAAAATCCAAAATATGACTAGAGTTGAGACTTCAATAAAATCACTATCTAAAGGAATGACAAAATAATGTTTAAATTGTACAGTGATGATTAAACCTCACTTTAAAAACAACCCCTTATGGAAACAGTTTTAATAATAATGATAACCAGGCTTTTTTCCACATTGTAGGAAAAGCACAGTAGTAACTGAAAACATTTTTCCACATGATTCCCTTGCAAGCCATGCTCATGAGGCCGCATTCACAATACCTGGGCCCTTGAAATGGCACACCTAAATGAAATGCAACAATTATTAATGGTTGAATTTAATTAAAATAATTACATTTGTAGCTTTTCCTGCTATAATGTCTCATGATCCGTTTTCAAATAGTTTTGCAGTGCTTATATTATGGAGTATCAGGACAACTGCTGGAAGTGTAGCTCAGCTTCATAAAAGACAGTTGTGATACAGCAAAGATCACCGTGAAAACAATTTCATGTGATGGAGGAAGTTCTCGCATGAGGAGGCATCTCCTGCTGCATGGTATAATAATGCAGTATTTGTGCTGTCACCATCTTTATTTTACCCTTTAATCAGAAAAAACCTGAATCGATCGACAGAATCTAAAACACATTATGATTTACCCTGCCCTATTTCAGAATAAGCATGTGAGATGAAATGCTAAATCGTTAAGAACTACGTGGGCCTAATTAAAAAGGTTCTCACCTCTGCTGCCATAAAGGAGAGGGTGTGCATGCCATGGGTGGCTCCCAGTAGACCACAGACCAGAGCGAGGCCGCAGCAGTCCAGTAGCAGGGAGACCAGCAGACAAAGCACGCGCACATGGCTGTTCATGGGAGTGGAGGGCGAGAAAGAAAGCTGCAGGGGAGAAAAGGTGGATTTTAAGTGGACTGTGCTTCTCTCAAAGTTTCTCTCTCTCATTACGTGCTTTATGGGGAGGTTTTCCTTGTCTTCTTAACCATTTTCACATACAAAAAGCCTACTAACATCTGGCTTTTGTCTTCAGTGGCAAAGGGTACGATCGGCATTCGTTAGCAGGTCAAATGACTCTGCAGTAGTCACGGGTTATTCACTGGCTCCAACTCTGATCAGCAGTGACGGAAACATAACGCCAGGGGGGACACGGTAATTTTCAATCCTTCCAGACATTGGTGCATAAATGGCCTGGAACATTATTTACTGATTTGTACAGTCCATGGGAACAACAACAGTGATTTTGTTGTTCCGATCATGCAAGATGTAACTCTAGCAAGACAGCGTGGTGAGAGAGCTTCTCCTGATTTGAGAGGAATCGTTCAGTCAATGTCTGAAAGGCAGACCGACGTGTAAGATAAGAAAACATAAAGCTATAATATTGTCACTGGCCTCCATGCTGCTTCCTACTATTCCCTGTTTTCCAGCATGTTTGTGATGTCGACGTTGAGACCAGAAAAAACAAAAAGACAAACTCACCTACTGGCAATATTCCAAATCAAAAGAAACAATTTACATCAAGAACAACAGGTTTTTTGTTTACCCACTCACAGACTCACATGCACAGCATGAACCCTACTCAATGCATTTGTACTTGAGTAACTGAGTGGAAAAAGGTAACTCTACTCTCCCAAATTTTACACAGTCTATTCAAAAATGAATAAATTCCTCACATACAAATGCCCAAAACAGCCCTGCGCTGGTAAGACATTGCTTAAGACTGTAAGCTGACAGCTAACATTTTCCACAGTGAATAGATTACAATTTAAGGACCTCAAATATTATCGAAATTAACACGGCTGAGCTGAGAAAAATAAAATGGATTTCATCAATGCTGTAAAACTTCAATACCACAAGGTTTTCCCAGCACACTGACAACACAAAACACCTCTCATCAATTTAACCTACATTTGTGATCTTAACCCCAAAGCTACAACCCACAGGAACAAGGAGACAGGAAGGAAGACAACGTTGCTGACACAACTGACTTCAACCTAAAAAGAACATACATAAATGCAAATCTATACTCAAAGTTGGCAGACAGAAACAAAGGCTAGAAGACAGTTATATGTTCAAACACACAAGCATGTGATGTATAGTATGTGACATTCACACAAACTGGTAAACTGTCAAAGCAAGGCAGGCAGAAATGATCTCTGAGCATCGCATCACAGGCAGCGTAGTAACTTAATACCCATTTTAAATTTAACTGCTTGCAAGGAGGTCATCAAATGTGATATTTTGTTTACCCCAACATGCAGAGCACAATCTGATCCAGAGCATGTCAACATAGTGACGGAAACTGTATCAGTAGCCCAACAAGCAAGTACAAGGAGCTATTAATAGATCCAGAGCTGAAAAGAGTACAGTCACTCTCAGACTTTTGGGGAACACTCACCACACATTTTAAAAGACTACTTTATAAAAGGTTAAAAGTGCGTTAATCAGGTGTCATCAAATGTCAGGCTTTTGGCTATCTTGTTTTACTCTCAGTCCTTATGAGTAACAAGGCAGCCACGAAGAATGCAGGTCTAGTCCAATCATGTTTACTGTGTAGCATAAATAAGAACAGGTTTCATGCAAGAACATTTAGACCTATTATTAGACTCTATTATACCCTCTGATTTCTCACAGCAAAGAAGCAGACAAAACTTGTTACAAATGTACACTTTTGTGATTAAGATATTTGTGAGATTTGCATAAATCCCTATACTTACTGAATGCCATACTGGCCATTTCCAATGGCTGTATCTACGTAAGAATGGTAATGCAGTGGTCACATTAAAAAAGTATTGGCACACTGTTTCTAATTGACATTTCTGAAGTTATGCATGTGTCCTGTCCTAACAAATAAGAGCTCAAAGAGCCTTTAGGCTCAAGGTCCAAGTTATCTCCAGGTACCCATGACGACAGTGTCCTTTACCATGACATATCTATTTCACAGATATTTCCTCTCAAAGCAGAAAGGAAACACTTTTAAATGAACCTTAAGATCGCTAAAATCACTAAGACTATGACAGAAAATCAGGTGTTGTCTTATTTCTGTTATGTTTTTATTGATTAGTTACAATATGACCCGTGAAAGTTTCAAGAGTTCTGTTTTGTATTGTCTGATTGGTTGGATGAAAATCGGGTACAATATTTTATTGTTGTGGCTATTCTCAGTGGAAATGGATTGGAACATTGTGATTTGAGCATGTTTGGAACAACAACAGATTCAGGTCAGTAATTCTACAAATTTGGTTTATTGTCCTGGCCTGTATTACCACAATGGGTAATCATAAACCATGCTTTAAGGCACTAGAAAGAGTAAAAAAAGAATGGTATTGTTTACAGTACTTACATATTCAAATCGGTCTTTGCAGAGCTGCACCATGAGGTGGAGAAAGACCAGGGCAGAGAACCACAGGCACCACATGACCACCTCCTCCACTGTCTGGACGTTCAATACTCCAAAGATGAAAATGAACTTGTAGAAGATGAAGTTCCAGAACTTATCTTTCAGGTGCTGATGAACAAACACAGATCAAATGAAATGCTTTTATCTGATAGCGGTTAATAATGCCACGCATGAAACTAGCTGTATTTATCATTTTAATACAAGTAAAGACACAGACTCACCTGCTTCTCACTGACTCTCAGGGGGCCAAACACGACATACTGGATCATTTTTGCGATTAACATCAAGGAGCAGCAGAACGTGTTAACTAGGACCTGGGGAAGCACAGAGGACACAGTGACAATTAGTTTTTGTAAGAACAACACAAATAATAAAAAGTCCTAAACTGGAAGAGACTTACCCATACAAAAAGACTGTCAGTGACAAGATACCACAGGACAGTGGTTGCCAATTCTGTGTTACTTATATCATTGTTTAGATGTTCAAGATCCACTTCAGAGGGAGCTGGTGTTTCATCAGTTTCCAAGGCCCCAAACCCCGGGTCCGTCACAGTGGTGTAAGCACTGAAGATGCTGCCAGCAAGCAAAGCCACACTCAATGCCGTGTATGTCTGTAGGCTGGGCCAAGGAAACCTCTCCAAAAACATCAGAGGCATGGCAAATGTTTATTGTCCACTCAACTTCCGAGAATGGTGTATGGTGTCTGGTCGATCCAAGACCTCAAACAACCTGTGAGGGCAGAGGCGAGTTAGCCAGCGTTGACCAAACTTTGCTAACTGACGCTAATCTAACGTACTTTCGGCTCTTTAGCAAGGCTGTCTTCACGTTAGCTCAATACAGCTGACAAAGATGCAAAATACTCCCGAAATCCACTGCCTTTAGTTAAGTCTAATGGATTACAGCAGCCAAATAACATGAAAACCGTGGACCAGCGACCAACCTGGCTTATATTAATGTCCTTGTAGGGTTAACGCTAAATAATAGGAGTTCACGCCCCTAACATGGGCAGTTAGCCTTTTACCTGGCTTACGTTACCTAATACTAGCTTACTTGTCAGCTAATATTAGCTACGTAGCTAGCCACTGTTAGCCGATACCACATATCACGAAATAAGTCGTCACTTACAGTTTGTGACAAAACTAGTCAAACACAATAACCAACGTCCCTCGTTGTATTCAGTGTTGTACTTTAAGTGCATCTGCACTAAGCACAGTTGTCGACATCGTCGTGTTTATTTCACCGAGCAGGCAGCTGGTTGACGGAGGCTTCCTCCTCTTCTTCTTCTGGGAGGTGTAACGGCAGCTGGAGGCCTGTGTGTTGCATTACTGCCACCATTTGGAGCGAGCTCAGTCCTACACTATCCGGTTTTTCTAATCGGTCCTGTTTTCCTGAGGAAGCTGACCAAACATCTTTTGTCCTGTCCACTTCCAGCATACTACAATGTGCTCTCTACTCCTGCTCCTGCAATCTTTTCATTTTTCCATCATGTCCTGCCTCTCTGATGCAAATTTACTGCAACTAACAAGCACCTGTTCTACAGTTTGTGGTACCGGACAATGTTCACAAAGACCAGTTCGATGCCTTGCTGTAGCCTAATGTGAGGTGTGCTGTTCAGATTACTGCGTCCTATCTAGTACATAACGTCTTTTCTATTACCTCCCTGATTTCTCACAATACCCACTCTATTTTGAAGTGAATGTAAATGGTTTCTCCTTATCTCTTGATCTCAGTGCTCTTGCCACACTTGATAATTTTCTTACAAAACTTCCCCCCTTAATTTTCAAAGTTTAAGATGAATGTTCTTCTTTTCTAACAGCTTGTTTGGTTAGTTTGTCCATCGCCCAGAATTCCCATATAAGCAGAGATCGAAATGAATCTGATCTCACCTTGCTTTACTCTTGAATGTATTGCCGTTTTATCGAATAGTAAAACCTGGCAGTTACTGCATGCACCTGGCTTAAGACTAGAATTTAGTTTGGTTTGATTTGTCCAACCTATTGTCAAGGCACCAAAATGGCAAACATCTGAACAGTATACACACTTACATATTTCAACCCCATGGGATTTCTAGAAACCATACAGGGATTATGTAGGACATCTCACAACTGGACAAATGTCCTTTTCGCATTCCCTCCCTATAAGTCTCCTGTCGCTGTATCTCCTGTCCAACCAAAACTTGATTTTGGTGTTCTCTCCCTTTCCCAGCAGACCTGTCACACTTTTTGTTTGAGTGACCATCTGCATAACCTCTGCAGTTCATCCAGTAGTTTATTAGGAGCTGTTTTCTGCAGAAACACGGTGGCATTGTGACCAACACCTGAGAGCATGGGTACAGTTTTTGATGCAGATCCATTAACCTAATTAAAGCTCCATATGAATTTCAGCCAAGGAGGTGTCGTGGAAAAATCTGCTTGTGAGAATCTGAAATAAAGTCAGAGAGCCTGAGTTTTCTTTATGTTAATCAAAATCCTGTTACATCCTAGAAAACTAGTTGACAAGCTGAGATGAAAGAAGTTTCTAAGAATATCTAGGAAATGCTAGACACTTCTTTTTTAGGATTATGTATTCTTGGTTTATTGTTGTTGCAAGAAAAACTGCAAAAAAAAAAAAAAAGAAAAAAAAAAGAAAGAAAATTTCACTTCACCCCTCAAGATATTTTAACCTTTATTGTTACTGGAGACTGAAGTTTTTGGGGGGTTTTTTAATCCTCTCTTCAACCTCTCTTAAATCTTGGAAATCTGGTTGGGTGGGACCACAGACCATGTATAAGGACCAGTTCTAGGACCAGGAGGCTCAGCAACAACTTCTTCACCTCAGCAGTCACCTTGCTCTGCATCATGGTGGTTGTTTCCATCTTTCATTCTTTAGCATTTGTGTTTTCAGTGCAACCAAAGGTGATGCGAACATGGCAAGAAAATGCTGATATCTTGATGTCACAGGAATCACAAGGCTCAGTGTGACTACAGTCTATCCCACTGGTGGTTTGTCATCCTTTGCTCCTGCATTTACATTTCTAAGTTATTCCTTCCTGCAGCTGTCAGACTTTATATTTAACACTGCTCCCAGTAGACACACACCCAGGCTGACAAATTTTACTGATTTGGATGAACTTTCAACTCATCATTCAACTCTCAAACAAACTGTGTGTAATACTGAATTTCGATCGTATGGCTCATTTGTCAAAAATATGCATGTGAAAAAAGAAAGAACGTTTCACAGTAGGTGCTTTTCATCAGTCATCACATCTGCTGTGACATCCCCAGTTTGGATGTGGCCAAACACTGAACATGCTTGAAAGTGAAATGGTCAGTTTTTAAGCCACACACCCAGCTTCAAGAGGAATTAATAACTTGAATGGTTTCTTAAACCGTTGTATCATAAAGGCAGTTTACAATCTGATGTAAAGAACCAGAGGTGGAGCTACGTGGAGCTCTGACATAAGACCATAAGCTGGTAATAGCAGGTTTCCATCCACTTTATGGTGGAGCGCAGATTGCTTTCCCCAGGAGCAGTAAATGCTAAAATTGAAACTGAAAGCATAATCAATGTCCGTAGCTCCACCTTTAGCCTATCACAAGATGCGTGGGAGATAATGGAAAAACATTGCACTGGTCTTCCAATCAGAAGCTTTTCAATGGAAGGACCTCATTAGAAAATGAACATTACTTCAGTCATTTCCTTCACTACATAGAGTACAATACAGGGATATAACGACGGACAAGGGGTTGTGTGTTGGACCAAAGTTTCCATTCGGTGCTCTGGACTCAGGAATTCCTCTGACCGTATTGGTGACATGGTAAGTTATGGTAATTATTAACTGTTCCAGCGGGTGACATCCATGCAGTAGAAGGAGTTGACAAGAGTCCAAAGTTAAGGTGCATGGGAGCATTGTGGTAAATGCAAATGTAACAGTTATTGTGGGACAAGGACACTTGCTTAATTTTCCATCTCAGAATGAATGAATCATGAAAAAACTAGATTTCTTTTGTGACAAGGAGAGTCTCAGCTGGACTGTTGCAGTAGGTAGCGTGATCTGTCTCCTATTGTTTTCCATTATGCTTCATGATATCTGTGATTTCTCAAAGCACAGGTGACATTAGTGTCTGCTGATGGTGATAACCTGTGGAAAAGAGAGTTTGCTTTTAGAGAATAAAAAGTGTTGTATTATGTATGTAATGCATTATTCATTGCTGCAGAGAGCCATAGTGAGAGTTGCTAATTGGCCACAGTCTCCTGCTGGGTCACAGCCCAACTGAGCTTTTTTTTTTAAGCCTGTAGGAAACAAACAAAACAGATCAATTGTTAAAAAAAATTGACTCTGATACACACACTTTAGCAGAAGGTGGCAGTGATGCACATGACGCCAGAGATCAAATATCACAAAGCTACACGAGGTGAGTGAGAGTGAGAGCAGATTCGTTCAGAAGCAGGACAGTCGATGTTTGTGGTTTGGATAAAAACAACTAGAAAAGATCGTTAACTTTTTTGTTTGTTATGCAAACTTGGCAGTTATCAAACATGCTGTTCTTAGCGGATCAGCTGTCTACAGCAGATTGATCAGTTTCTGGTGTCTGTCCCTCCATAAATCACATCTATTGCTCAATGGGTCCCATGAAAAACCTGATTCCTGTTCAAATTATCCATAAAGGGAAGTGAAGACTTGCTTGTGCAGCACTTTGTTTTTCTTTTCATGCAGACATCACTGTCAGCACAAACACTTGCACGATGAACTACTCAACCGAGCTGTCACCTTCAGAGGAAATGGTCCCTGAGGAGTTTGACGGTGGGACAGCAGTAGCTTGTGTGATCCTGGGTCTGTCCTTCCTGGTTGGAGCTCCGGGGAACCTGCTGGTGATCTGGACTATCCTGAGACACGTCAAGCAGCGCTCCCACACTGTGGTGCTCATCCTGCACCTTGCTGCTGCAGACCTGCTGGTCCTCATCACGCTGCCTCTATGGATCTACTCTCTGGTAGACACCTGGGTGTTTGGAGAGGCTTTCTGCAAGGCCTTGGTGTACATTGTCAATGTGTGCATGTTTAGCAGCATCTTCTTCATCACTCTTATGGGTGTGGAGCGCTTTTTAGCTACCTGTCATCCATTTGTGATGATGCGCTGGAAGACTAAGAGCGTTATGAACAGATGTCTTGTGCTTTTGTGGCTTCTTGCTTTGCTTTTAGGAGTGCTTACTTTACTGGCACAGCCTGTGAATGAAAGTGAAGGAAGTGAGCAGTGTTTCAGTAGGGAATTCATCTCTGTGACTCAAGCGGTCATCCTGTTATGTCTGGAGACCTTGGGAGGATTCGTAGTTCCTTTTATCATCCTTGTCATCTGCTACTGTCTAGTAGCTACCCAGCTCAGAAAAATGAGTTTCAACTCCAAAGAGAAGTCCTTGGTTCTTGTTCACGCTGTGGTGATAGCCTTCACTCTGTGCTGGTTGCCTTACCATGTCATCAACATTATTGATCTGGTTTGCATTCTATCAAGCACTGAACATGAATGTGTGCCGAAGAGCGTTGTCTTTAGCTCTGGTGCCCTTGTTTTCCTCAGCAGTTCAGTGAATCCTGTGTTATACACCTTCTTCGCGAGGAACTTACAAGGGAGTCTCGGGGAGTCCCAACTGCTCAAGCTGTTCCAGGAAATAGCAACTCACACCAACAAACTCAGGGAGCTGGTAGTACAGCAGCAGACTGGCCAGAGGGCAGCAAATACACAGATAGAGCTGATGTCTGCCTCTGTGTGAAAAAAGACTGAATCTGTCTTCTTCTGTCTGTCTACTTCTGCTGTTAATTGACGGACTCCATAATGAAGGTCAATGTATGATTTAAGGTTTTGAAAGCCTGTGTGCCACATAGTAAAAATAGTGCTGAGAATGGTAATTGTGATTATTAACACACACCATACCCTCCTATCCTTGTTTCACATTTATCCTCAGATGTCAGTGCGAGCCAGCACAGAATTGCAATCTTTATGTGTTTCTCAATTTTGATGATAATTTATTGTTGCATAGTTTAAAAGTTTGAAACATGTTTCTGCCACATTTTAAGACCCCTTTTAAAGTGTTACATTGCCTGTATGGGAAGCAAGGTTTTGTTTCATTGGAAGAATTTGTTTTCCACATAATTCAGATTTTCTGTACACCATGGAAATTTTAAAATATTATTATTTTATGTATTATGTTATTGTATCTACTGAGTTGCTCCCATATTTACTCTCTGGTGAAGCATCAGACATCATTTTCTGTAAACAGACTTTAACTTACTTGAAAAACTATTTTCTAAATCTCTTGGGCCACATGTTTCTTTTTATACCCTAATCTTTGACCTGAGGTGAAAAATGAACCCATGACGCATGCATGAATCACCTCGCTGTGTCTCAAATATCCCTGTGAGGTAAACCCTTTCCTGTGCTGTCTATTCTTAAAGGGAAGTGAAGACTTGCTTGTGCAGCACTTTGCTTTTCTTTTCATGCAGACATCACTGTCAGCACAAACACTTGCACAATGAACTACTCAACCGAGCTGTCGCCTTCAGAGGAAATGGTCCCTGAGGAGTTTGACGGTGGGACAGCAGTAGCTTGTGTGATCCTGGGTCTGTCCTTCCTGGTTGGAGCCCCGGGGAACCTGCTGGTGATCTGGACTATCCTGAGACACGTCAAGCAGCGCTCCCACACTGTGGTGCTCATCCTGCACCTTGCTGCTGCAGACCTGCTGGTCCTCATCACNGTTGAGCAGCAAAAAGCGGAATCATGTCTTAATGTTTGCCACAGTCTCAAAAGAGAGTTCAGCATCAGCTTATTTACTGATATGTCTAAATACATATCTTTGATATTTTATCACAGCATATTAAGTGTGTATGTGGCCCTGAGTACACAAAATATGCTCTCACCAGCTGACACAACCAGTAGATGGCAGTGGAGCTGTGTTTTTAATAATGGAGTTTTGACACCCTTTCAGTGTGGTGTCATAGTAATAATAATAATAATAATAATAATAATAATAATAATATTTTTTATTATTGCTAATCCATTCTATGTTTTTTCAATGTATCTATCCATTGATTTCACTTTGATAAGACTGAAAACCACATCATGCTGACACACACTGAGTAACCAAGGCCCAGGTCTTTCCTGGCAGTTTAAAGCAAACTGTATGTAAGTTCTTGACGTACAGTGAAAATTAAAATTTACAAGTTTTGGGGGCAAAATTTCAAACATTTTGAACAAGTGACTTTCCATCCTTCTGTAGCATCTGTATGCTGTGTTAAATGCTATGAGATGGCTCACTGTGATAATGATTTGAACTGAGAGAACCCAGAGTGAGAACCCAGAGTGAAACCGTTGTGACAGTGCTTGCTGAATATTAGTGAGTCACTGTTACAGTGGAAAATTACAGAGAGCAAGAGAGGTGTGACAAAATACATATGTGTCAGATAAGATCACACAAGAAAACATAGCTGACCCCGAGACATGCTGCTTTTCTCACAGAATAGGGAAGTGTATGAAGTGAACTGTTTGCCTTTCATTATGAGTACACTCCTACAATTTGTCCTTTATGTTCTGAATGGTTTTCATATTTTATTAAATAATAAAATATTGATGAACAATTAGCTAAAAAGGTGAAAAATAATATATGCCACCCATATACCCTTATCATTTAACATACTGTAACCTCTCGGGGTCACACTAAATTGATCACTTTTTTCCTTCAAAAACCTGCCTCGCAGTTATCCTGTGTAATAATCAATCGCATTGAAAAAAAAAATAAATAAAAAATCAGAATACTGTAATCAGGAGCTTCCTCCAGATAAATGCACCCACAGGACGGGAGCTGCCAAAGGGATAACTGAGCCATGAATTTTGGCAATCCCTGAAGTTCACTGAGAAGTGCTGGTTGACACTGTTTTTGCTACTGGTTCAGCAGAAGACCTGCAAACACGTCACACCACATGACCCCGCTACTGAAGCAAAGTTGTTGTCTGTGTACTGCAGTGGCTCCAACAGGTTTCTTCTGAACTGTACAACTCTTTACTGATTACACCTGCTGAAAGGAAGCTATAGCTTGTCTTCTTTTGTGCCACAGACAACCATGTGCTGTCATGAAGACAAATGTTCTTTGCTGTTGCAGGGGAATATCATTATGTGCCTAGGATTTCAGCTGAAGTGTTTCCCAGTGTGTCCCTCGACTAATCAAACTGGTTCACCTGGAAAGATTCATTTCACATGAGGAAGGAGGCACTGGGAATTACTCTTCAGACTGGGGGATTTGTATGAGTGAAAGGAGGTGAAGAGACAAAAGGCCTCACATTCACTGCAGTCTGCTGGCCCACAGTGAGCAGAGATGGGAGTGTCAGGAGCAACAAAACATGACATTCTGGGAACCGGGCCAACGACTAGTGAAAACTCCAGCAGGCCAGTAAGGACTTGTGAAGTTATTGAAACCTCTAGCTCTTTTGAAATGGTATTTTATTTTGAGCATTAAAGCTGCTCCGAGATGAAAATATAAGCATTCAAAAAAGTGTGAGAAAATGTGTGTGACCAGAAAAAGAAAAGTTGCGGCACAGTGACAGGAAGTTATATACCTCACCAACAGCACAGCAGAATGGAGCTTTAGAGGAATGAATAAGGATCACAAAGAGAAAACATGAAAGAAACAATATATTAGATGCTATCGGGTGCTCATTCCACCATTCTTTGTTTTAAGCTCTCTCTTACTCTCTCTTTCTTCCTTCCGTTCTTCTTTCTGTCCATCCTGCATTTCCTCCTGTTCCCTGTTCAAACCCACAGAAATGTTACCAAGTAAATGAAAATTAGTGGAAATTTTCCTAATAATGGCACTGCATAGCAATCATCCAAAACCGACACATTCAAATGTTTGGTAAATATTGGTCTTGTGTAATGTAGGCGTACAATTTAGCATAACATCAGTGATAATTTAAAGAACAAGATTGTTTTTAACTCCTTCCTACCACACAGTGCTTAAGACTATAACAGAAGTGCCAGTTAGCTGAAGAGCATAGCATTAAATACAAAGCAGGGTAAAATCAGTGTATGCTGCAAAACTTTATTTTAACGTTGTTAATGCTTGTCCTGACTATTACAGACCTCACAATAAATGTCGTCCAAGTCCTGCCAATACACTTTACACTCTGGTACAACTGGGTAAAGAAGTTAAGCAATGTTTACCTCCAGTGAGGCAATGAACATATAATAAATTCATATGTCAGCGTTTCTGGGCTAAAATACTATTCATGCAAGGCCGAGGCAGAAAAGCAGACAATGAAAACACACAGCAGATGTTCTCTGAGGATATATATTCAAAAAGGTCAGATACAGTAATCCTTCAAGAGGTACAACATATTTTTTTTAATGTAAAACAATAATCTTACACATTCACACCTCCGTGCTGTTCACTTACTCTGCAGTATCACTGTGAAACAGCAGCAGACTTAAATGCCTCATGGAGGTATTACCGTCCTATTTTGCTTGACTACTTCCTGATTCTACAAATCTAACCAATGATATTACAGCACTCAACCAGCGTCCGGCCCTCACCTTTCCAAAATAGCCAATAGGCGACGCCTCCGTGACTCTCCTCGCGCAGAGGCCGAACCACACAGGTAACTCAGAAAAAAATAGAAAGGAGAGAAAAAAAACCCTGCAAGGCTTGTTATGGAGTTCGTGTGAAGGAAACACGGATTTCCAGCCTTCTTTACCAGTTAAACCAGTATCTCTGGATAGAGCACGCTCAAGTACTTCAACAGGTAGAGTCTCTGACCGCAAACTCTTCCGTGGCTCCTCTGAAAATAATCTCCCCCTTTTTTCTCTCTCCGTTTACCTCAATTGAGTTTCCAGTCCTTTTGTTCGCTCTTCTTATCACTTGGAAAAAGGTGAACCCTCGTGTCGTTTTTATTTTAATCTTTGCTTTAATTGTAGTTTTTACCCTTGTGGTCCCTGATGGCTTCGCACAGTGATACTCTGGTGGTGTTCTTTGGGGCAACAGCTGGTGCAAATGGGGGTAAACTGGGTTCGGATGAGAGGGAAATAATTCTCTTGGTGTGGCAAATTGTGGATCTACATGAGAAAAAGGTATGGACCTTTTTGACCCGTTCGTTCGTTGTACGGTTTCTTATGTACCCAGAGTGTTTGTGGCTTAGTGTCTACCTGTAGTGGAACAGTATGTCTGACATTCAAACCAACACGGTGTGCTTGTTTCTCTCGTGCTAGCTAACGCTAACTTCCATCTAAACGGCCGTCTTGCTAGCTCACCTTTTTTCCACAGGTGTGCGACCAGATTTTAACAAGCAGGTGAGGAGTGTGATTCGCCTAATGGACACAGCACACCTTTTTGGTTTGGCATGTCAGCTTCTCGATAATAAAACAACGCTTTATTGACAATTAAGTGCCTTTCGCAACTACATTGTCAATTTGTTTGACTTTTTTTTTTTTTTTTTTTTTTTTTTTGTTAACAAGAGTTCATTTCCTGAACGTGGGGGCTGTAGCCTGTAATTTGCCATCACTTAGCTTTTTTTTTTATTCACGCTCTATTCTGCGCCATGAAACGCTAAATCCCTTCACAGGTCGGGAAGCTTCAGAGATGTCTTGTCAAGCCAGACACTTTGGAGCTGACAGAGGAGTGCAAAGAGGAGACAGGAGTGACTGTGGACGACATCATCAAAGCGGAGCCCCTGGATAAAGCTCTGCTGCAGGTGAGTCTTGCTGGTCACTTTTGGGCATTTCCCATCTCAAATGGGCCTTATTAGGCTCTGGTGCCGAGTTTCCCACCAGTGCCACTGCAGCAGCTTGTAAAACCTCTTTGCATCATGAGAAATTAATTAAACCAACTTTCCTCTCACAGTTTTTGCCTGCAGCGAGATGAGACATGACAAGCCTGATGCACTATTAAGCTGTTAAGTTAATGGTGTCAAAGGAGTGTCAAATTTCCCTGATGACCTTTAACAAAAAAAAAAAAGAAAGAAAGAAAAGGAAAAGGTTTTCCACCTGGGTGAGATGTGTCACTGGTTCAGTCCTGACAGTTAAACTGTGCTGACAGTTTGTGAGAAGCTCTGGGGAGAGCTCCAGGCATCCGGAGATAAGGAGGAGTCGCAGGTCGGGTCTTGTCTCGGCCTGATGTGAGCTGCAGACATCTGGAAGGCGGAATGTTTACCTGGGACCGCACCTCTGTTTTAGGCTACAGGACAGAAGGAGGGGAGGCTTTCAGATCTCGGGCTTCATCCTCAGCAGTTTGTTAAAGCGTACTAACCAAGATTTGCATTCTGCCCCCCCCATCAGGAGGTGTGTTTTGACTGAAGTGCTTATGTTGCCAAACATGTTCCTCAACCACCCCTGACAAGAGTGTTTGTTTGCGCCTTTCCCACCCCTCCAGTGTTTGGTAGTTTAGAAACCTCTCATTATCATGCTGAACAATGTGTTCGGGGTGATATTAGTGCTGCTGTGGCATGAACGCTGAGCGTGCACAAGCAGGCTGGTTTGGGTAATCAATTGAAAACGGGGTTGTTTTCTTAGCAGTTTTTCCCAGGCTTTATGGCAATGATGCTGCTGGGGTTATGACGCTCGACACATTGCCTAAGCCTGTTCAAATTTCATGGTAGTTTGCTCTAAATGCTGAAGTCATTTGCGACTCATGCAGGTCTGGTGAGACTTCAGCTCCACTGTTGGTTAGTTTGTGTGCTGAACCTTCAAATATTAACCCAAGTAATCAGTTCGCTCTTTTCATACCTTTATCTCACAGGCGACTTTCTCTCGCTTTTCTAAGGTTAGTTTTATCGTTGTTGATACAGGGAAGAAAAAGACAGACATTTTTCCAGATAGTGGCATAGAGCTGGAGTTTAGAAACATGTCGCCCAGTCCAACTTAAAGAGGGAAACTAGCAGCTGCCTCTTATTGGTGGGCTTGTCGTATTGATCTGTGTGGTCAGAGCCCCCAAGGACATCTGTTGGCTTTCTGTGGTGACAGATTTATTAAGGCAGAGATGGCTGGAGAGGTTAGCAGGGCTGTGCAATGTTTCATACCCAGTCATGATGCTGTCACCTGTTACCAATGATGCTGTAATGATGCATTTTGAATAATACACAAAAAAGGTGTGAATGCTGGCAGACATGCATGCCAGGGCTCTGTCAGTACAGACTGATGTGTGAAAGGATGACTGTTTTATGACTGTCGCTGTGGTCTTTATCTCACATCATTGTGTGTGTCACCGCTGCAGCTCAGTGTGGGAGCGGGCTGACAGATGGGTGGGCAGCAGTCAGCCTGTTGCTGACGATACAGGCCTGGCTTTAGTCTGAGACACTGACAGCATGTCACAGCCTGTAGGTTGCGATGTGAGACCTCACACGCCTTGTTGTTGTTGTTGTTGTTGTTGTTGTTGTTGTTGTTGTTGTTGTTGTTGTTGTTGTTGTTGTTGTTGTTGTTGTTGTTGTTGTGAAACTGAAACATTGCATCCTCTTACTGACTATGCAGTTGGTTTTCAACTGAAATACTGACTCCCAGCCTCGGCTTGGAGTTAAGTCACTGATATTTGCTTCTTGCTTGCAATGGCGGCCATATTGTGACACTGTTAACGTGATGAATCACATCTTAAGAATGATTCACACAAACTGGATTTTAACTCTCCAGCCAAAGGCTGTGTACAGATCACACTCAAAAATCAAATTTGTGGGAACGCAGACCTCATCTCAGCTCTGCTGGGTGTGTCTACAGATTCATGTCACATTGATGCCTCTACAAATGGAAGACCTTGAAAGAATTTTGATGCAGACTTTAATATTACGATATGAGCCATATTTTCTTTAACTCCAAAACGGTAAAAAAACAAACATAAAAAGTTGGAAATCTCATTTATACAATATTAAGAATGATGATAATTAGAGAAAACCAGCAATAGTTAGAAATGATCATTCTGACCACAAGCAAGGTCCAGCTCTGTGCCATGAGATTTAGGTGCCTTAAACAGTTACCTCAGGGACTGCCCTGACACTCCCTGCTGCTCTTATCGGAGTTTGTTTCAGCCGCCGCCACCCTACCTCACCTCTGCATACAAACACTGACAGAACCATGTTCAAAGGCCACTTCCTCCCCCTCATCTGTGGAAATGCCTTTCAGAGGGCAGAGTGAGACGGAAAGTGGGTTCAAGAGAGGTTTTGTGTCGAAAGCATTTGAGAGTCTTGAAATCATTGTGGAGAAACAGGTGGTGATTTTTGAATTGACTCGACTTCAGATTTCTAAACAGTCGGCACGCTGTGGAAAACATAAATAAAAACAGAATGCAGGGACTTGCAAGTCCTTTTCAACTTACTATCAATTGAGTACAATATCAAGATAATTTATTTAACATTCAAACTGCCTGTGCTTATTCTGAATTTGATGGCAGCAACACAAACAGAGCAACAAAAGACTGGGAAAGTTGTGGAATGCAGCACTGAGGGATATTACAACATGAGTTCAGGAACACTTCAGAAAACCGCTGCCGTCACTGCATCTACAACGACAGTATCATGCAAGACGAAAGCCATTTATCAACATCCAGAAACACTGCCTATTTCTCCGAGCTCATCTGAGATGGACTGATGTAAAGTGCACATTTCAAATCACTTTTGGAAATCATGGCCGTCGTGTCCTGTGGGATACAGATGAAAAGGACCGTCCAGATTGTTGCCAGGGCAAAGTTCAAAAGCCGGCATCTGTGATGGCATGGGGGTGTGTTTGGCACCATTAATGATGAAAGATACATACAGGTTATAGAGCAACATATGCTGTCATTCAGACGACGTCTTTTGTCAGGGACGTCCGTGGTTATTCCAGCAAGACATGTACAAGCCACATCCTGCATGTGTGACAGCAGGCTTCGTAGTAGCAGAGGTACTACACTGCCCTGCCTGCAGTCCAGACCTGTCTCCCATTTAAAATGCGTGGCACAATATGAAGCACAAAACAACAAATAGTTCCCAAACACTGAGTGTTGTTAAAAGAAAACGTGATGTAGCACACTGGTAAACATGCTGCTGTTGAAACTTGTTTGGATCATGTTGCAGGTATCAAATTAAGAATGCGTGTATATTTACAAAATACAGCTTGAACATTATTTATCTTGTTTTTGCAGTGTATTCAATTGAATTTAGGAGAGATTCTTCGAAGAAAGATTTGCGACTGATTGCATTCTGTTTTTTATTTATCTTTTACGCAGCATCTTAATTTTATGGGGGGGGTGATCATCTGTTTTTTGTTCAAGTAGTACAGCTGGCTGTATATACACATTTTTCATGTATTAACGGTCCTTTCATTTATAGGACTATACTACTACATTGATCATGCTCATTGGAAATGAAATGCAGCTTGGCTCAATCGCCTGTTGTCTCTGCCATCTGTTCAGCTTTTTTGCTGTTTCTAGAGGAGAGAGGATGTGCTGTCACGTTTTCTAAAGCATTTACTTTTCTCCCATTAATCCGGTTTTAATATCTGGCTGAGGGGGAGCTGCATGCACCGCTATGAGCAAGCATTTAATATTACCTCTGTAAACATGAAATTGGGCAGTATGGCTGTGCTTTAAAGTGTCCCACTTAATGAATCTGCAGACTTTTGGAGTATCGTAGTTTTGGCTGGGAGTTAAGTCACAAATATTCATGCAGACACATGCAACTCTGAGAGAAGACAAAAACACATCGACTGTGCAGGTGACTTTCTGTACATTCAGTGAATGAGGTCTTGACTCATGCATTGAAAGAGGAAGTTAGAAATCAGCGACTTTAAATTTCTCAGTCGTCTTTTTCTCTCTCTCTCTCTCTCTCTCTCCCTCTCCCTCTCCCTCTCCCTCTCCCTCTCTCTTCTTCACTTCTTTGCTACTTACTTAGGTGAGTACAGCTCAATCCACTCACTGTTCTTGCATACGGTTTATCTCTGGCTGCCCTGTCAATTAGTAACCTCTGTATCAGGTCCCGGTCACCGCACAAACATCACTATTTACTTATTCAACAACTCCAAGAAAATGTGAAAGGCATCCATACTGTCTTAATTTGTGTTGCTTTGGGTGATTCCTGTTACAAAGGACATTTGGACTTCATTTTCATTTCCCAAAGCATGTGTTTCCTTGTCGGCAGCTGGTCGTCGTTGCTAAATAGCCCTGCATTTCTCTCCGACTGTTAAGCAGCATGTCTCAACACGCACCTCTAATACTCTCTCACTGCCTGGAGATCTGTCATATATAGCCAGTGGCCATGTGAAACTAGTCAGCACTGGGTTTTAGGTGGTCTCACACCCAGACAGCCTGATTGTGCACTTAGAGAGGTGACTTGAGAATTCAGGGAAGAAGGGGAAAACTAACATAATGAATTAGCCAATGACGCTTGTAGACAGGTAGTCTCATCTTGTGTGGGAGCATTGAGCAACAAGTGAATACAAGCTGCATTCAAGGCAATATTAGGCAAATAAATCTGTGTGTGCCCCATGTATGAGAGACCACACACCTTCTGTATGGTCCCCACATCCACTCCAGATACCTCATGAGAACACCTGAGGCCTAAATGCATTAAATGTTCAGTTAAATGGTCCTAGAAGACAAAAAGATGAGTTTTGACTCTTCGATCTTTGTCAGGGAGAGAATAATTAAGAGCCCAAGAAGTCTGATTTACAGATTAGCCGCAGCATAACTTTGAGAAGCCTAATTCCACAAATCAGGCCGTGTTCCTTAATATCAGTATGTATTGACTGACTCTGTGGTATGTGAAAGTGGGAAAGTACTGCTGATCTCACTGAGAATCAGCAGCTCTCACTTGTTATGCTTTGCCTGTCTGTGTGGTTGATTCTCAATGGCTCTCAACCAAACACCTCTGCACCGCCCAGTGTAAGAACGTAAGCAGCCGCTCTCAGCTCCCGAGCGCCCATAATTGTTTTTAATGGTATGGCATGGAGCCAGTGGAAGTGAGTAGCTGGTGAAACATATAGTGACCCAACCTCACGATTTGATCAACCATATATGTAACACATTCTCAGAAATGCAGTCATGTGACCTCAGGTGTCATTCGCCTTTGCTGTATGTTGACATTAAAGTGTTGGCCTCTGTTGACAGTGAAATGCTGCCAACAACACATTGACACAACACAAGGAATGGGGGCTCATTGGATGTGGTAGTTCTAAATACATATGGGAGTTGCTGGTATTTAGGTTTGGGTGCTGTAACCATTAGAGTTTACGTAAAATGGAGGCAGACAGGTTGGACTGGTAGAGGTTGTTTTTCCTCTTGTCTGGCTGTGACTGTTGGCCGCAACCAAGAGAAAACTGTGATCCTGGTGGTTAGTGGCATGATCATTCCTCTCCTTTGTCTGCTCTCTCCCTCTCCAGACAAACACTGAAACCTGTTAGACAAGCTGCTTTCCTAATGAGAAACAAATGTCAAACACAACACCACCTTCACTTGTCTGCCTTTCCACTTGAGTCCACTGTGAATGTCTCCTTCACATAGTGAACGGTGTTTGCACAACATGAACCATATTTTAGGTTTTCTAGGTATTGTAATGTATGTTCAGACTTGATATTGAAAGTCCCTATTTCCTGTAATAGGTACAGCTTCTGAAATTTAGATTTATTTTCTTTTCTCCTTCTCTCTGTTATGTTCTGCAGTTCCAGCAGTCTGTATCATCAGAACTGAAATGCCTCGGCAGAAGCTCGTACACACTTTGTGTCAACAGTCCCCTCGTCATCCGACAGGCCCTCCACCCTGAAGCCTCCAAAAAGGTAATAGTTCCCATTGTTATTTCTCAAAATGGCCGACAACTTATGCCAAAAATGTATAATTTTTGCATTTGATATCCAAAATGGAAAATGTGTTTCCAGTAGTATTTCATTCTTTTACAAAGCCTCTTATTTTGCATGTTGCAGAGTCTTGTGAAATGTTTGTAATGGGAGAAAATGTCAAAATGAAAAATGTCTTAAAGCTGTGTGTTTCTCTGTTAATTGCTGAGCAATAGCACACCGTGGTCCGCCTTGGCGTATACCCATAATCCACTAAGCGAATAAGTTATGTGTTTCTCTGCTTACGGCTCAGTTACAGTGCGTGACGCATCATATGGGAACCTCAAACATGCAGAACCAGTTGATTTCTAGAAATGTGCTGGAGTCACTTTTTCTGTATTAGCTGCAAATCCTGAAGGTCTCCTTCAATATAGTCAAGTCTGTCTGCTCATCAGTAGTGGAGAGTAAGTCCATGTACTTAAGGTACTTTTGCTTGAGTATTTCCATTTTGCTCCACCACACCTGAGGCAAATGTTGTACTTTTGCCTTTTGAGGTCTTCCACCATTACTTTTTT
Organism: Chaetodon trifasciatus; assembly: GCA_037975065.1. NCBI lineage: Eukaryota > Metazoa > Chordata > Actinopteri > Chaetodontiformes > Chaetodontidae > Chaetodon > Chaetodon trifasciatus. The sequence goes on from JBBMOE010000001.1 coordinate 19,561,948, forward strand.
ACTTCACTACATTTGTCTGACAGCTTTAGTTACGAGTTACTTTTTGTAGTATAACTTTTAATACCCTTCCTGTACAGTTAAGATATCTTAAGATAAATGACCTGTTGGAAAACCTTATTGGATTAGCAGGTAAATTAGCAGACGTGGTTCTCACGGGACTGTGACGATGCAAACATGTGATGGTCTTATAGAATATGATGCATTGCTGTAGATTAAAGTACCCCACAGTATATACAGTACATAAATGGGCTCAGATTTAAACACCTACGGCAGTAAAATGCAACATACACATGAATGCAGCAGTGATTTTAATCCAAAAACCTCATATATGAAAGTGAAACACTGACAGGGAGCATTTTACTGCAGAATGAGTACTTTTAGTTTTTATACTTTAAGTACATTGTACTGATGATACTTATATGTCAATAAGGTTTTGAATGCAGGACTTTTACTTGTAATGGAGTGTTTTCACAGTGTGATATTAGTATTTGGTGGCACGGTGGTACAAGTGGTAACACTGTCGCCTCACAGCTAGAAGGTCCCCGGTTCGAATCCCGCTGTGGGCGCTGGTGGCGTGTCCTCCACCATGCCTTCAGTGCCTGCTGCTCGAGGAAAAAGGGGCCTTTCTGTGTGGAGTTTGCATGTTCTCCCCGTGCTCACCTGGGGTATCCTCCATAAAAAATACCCCCACTAAAAACATGCAAGAAGATCACCACCTGACCAATGGTGACAACAAAAGGAACCGGTCCCCGGGCGCTGGTCGACTAGCAGCCCACCGCTCCTGGTCTGCCGTGGAGGAAGGTTTGACCATGGATGGGTCAAAAGCGGAGAAAGAATTTCACAAAATGCATGGCGTGTGCAGTTTCCCTCCTCAACTCTGCATGTTGTGTGTTAAAAAATTGTGACGAAATAAAGGAATCTTAATCTTAATCTTAATCTTAATCTTTTACTGAAGTAAGGTATTTGAATAATTCCTCCAGTACAGCTTTTAGCTCGCGGTCTGAACCCTGTCTTAATTGTGATCATCATTCACTTGCAGATGTTTCCTGTGAGGCAGCCCGTGTGGCTTATGTTCGGACTTGTTTGGGCACAGTTTGCTCAAAAATGTGAGATGTTTTCATCTGAAAACTGTGCTGATTTGGTCATGAGTCTCCATATAATATTCATAGCTCCACCTGAATGGCGAGTTGCACTGGCCATGCCAGAGTTAACTACACAGGCTGGAGTTGCTTCCTAGTGTGGCCAATATCCATATCAGATAGTCATATTGAATCCTTTGGGTTTTTTGTCTCCTTCTATTCAGAATCTTGTGCTTCCTGAATGTTTCTTTTCATTTGTGGACATGAGGAAGGAGTTTCACAAATGCTGCCCAAACGCCGGCCCTGCAAAGAAACTTGAACTTGCCTCCATGTTGGAATGTATCCTTTACTAGCCTGTCCACTAAAACTGGATTTGTAGCCACATCTTATTGATACCCTGTTATAAATACAAACAGTATATTTCAGGGAAGATTCAAGGAAAAATGCTAATGTACATCCCTTTGAGAAGCAGAAAGGTATTTACAGAGTGTGTACGCTTTTCTTTGCCAATTCAGTGTAGGTTTACTGATGTTAAAGAAAGTAAGCACACAGTCCTCACAGCATGATGCAACAAAAAGTCGTACAAAGTCAAAATAACAGGCAGCTTCAACTGGTCAGTGTCCTTAACTGTGTGTGTGTGCAGATGTAGGTCTTCCTGCTGTGTCAGAGCAGATGATGGGGGTGAGGGAGGTGAGGAGCATGGTGCAGTTAACACTCCACATCCTGGCTGAGCCTTACAGTAAGTGACATTATTCCCAAAATGATCGGACCTTGAACTATACGCTGACATCATGTGGCACTGTTAGCAGCGGACCCTAAACTACCTGTGCAGAAAAATGTAAGGCCCCTATGAAGACCAGTGAAGTGGTACGCACTGCTCACAAGCACTTATTAGTGTGTGTTAACCTGCTCTGGCTACCTGATGCTTTGGCTTTATATAATCAGCACTGTGACTGCAAAACTGAAGCCCAAACGTTGACAGAAAGAACACTTTTAACTAGAATGTGTGGTAGTTTGGTGATAATTGAACAGTTTCTCAATGATATTACTTCTGGTCCATGAGCCTGAAAGACTTGGTGCTTCTCATTGAAACCAGATCTTAAAATGTGTGTTGAAAAGCAACAAACCCTCATAGTTGCCTTTAGATGATTTACTGCACGATGGATGGCTGTAAGTTGACTCCAGATATGTTGCAGTGCAAATAAATCAAACTCTGATCTGATATCTTGACTGTGACAGTCACCTCTGGCTTTTCCCCCTTAATAACAGCAAAGTATGTGTTTGGGTGCGATTGGTAACAGGAATGTAGAGTGCTTAAAACACACAAACTGCTCAGCAGGGTGAACCTGTTCAAGATGGAAAAGATGAGCATTGTTTTGGACCTGCAGGAACCAACAACACATTCAGTCATACCATGTTTTTTTTTTTTAGATCACAAGTTCTCCTGTGTTGAAACGGTGAACTACAAGTTTGATTCCGGCACATGGTATGTATGAACTTTTCAGTAAGTGTGTATTTACCTCATCTCTGTGTGTGTTCTTCCACGCCTGTTAGCCAGCAGTGTTTACAGACCGACCTCAGCCTTTGGGGCCCTTCGCATTGATTACAGCAACAAGGGAACCGCAAGTGTGTTATTAAAGCTGTCCAACTTTACCATCAAGTGCTTACCTGGCTGTCTAGTAGCAGAACACCAAATCCTGCTGCTCTCAGACAGTCAAAAGCCTATCACCTTGACAACCCCCTGACATTTAATCATGGGAGTGCGTTACTGTGTTAAGCACTTACTGTGAGGGCCTCTGTGTCTACAGTCTGTGGACCGTTTGCTCGAGTTTAATAAGAATGATGGTGCTTGTGTTTCTTCTAACAGCTACAGTCATCTACAGGGATGCCTTTTAATAATCTGTTCTCATTATTCTTCATTCTAAATAAGGTCAGAATGTCATTAATGTTTTTTTGTCCACTCTTCAGCAGTAAGACGGAGCCGGTGGACAGTGAGACAGTGATCAGAGCACGGGGGCTTCCATGGCAGTCCTCGGACCAGGACATTGCTCGCTTCTTTAAAGGCCTCAGTATTGCCAAGTATGCTGGACTTGATGGACGTCTTCGGACAGCCCTGTTACTCTGATGATCTCATTATCTGTATTATTTTTACAGTGATATTTGTTGTCTTTATTTGAATGTCTGCTGCTGCTGTTTTTTTAGCTTTCTGCATGTTAGTCAGGGTGCAGATTTGAAACCTGTGTCAGAGAGAAATATCACTCCTAAAAGCAAAAGGGAGCTCTGACTCCAGTTTGCATGGACCTTTCTGTTGTATTAATGTTACATTTTCAAGTGTGGACGTGCATGTAATCTTGTTAAAATGTCTGATAATCACAAAATTTGCTTTTTTGCCAAGATTTATACCACTCTAATGTCTGTACATTAAATATGTAGCTGAGCTGTCAGCCTGTTAAAATCTCCCTATCAGCAGTGCAGCTACATGTTTATCACACAGGTGTGAGAGTGGCACAGAAATTAGTTGGAACATATGACCATATTTCCCAAAATGTCAGACTGTTCCTTTGACTGACCTGACAAGAACCTCTGTAGTCGTGTTGAACCCAGTTCTGACAACCGACCCATCAAGCACCTGTTGCTGAGGCTTTATTGCTTACCCTGGCTGCGTTCATGGTGTTCATACTCATGCATGTATCTGTGTTTCAGGGGTGGCGTGGCCTTGTGTCTTAACGCTCAGGGTAGGAGGAACGGCGAGGCTTTAGTTCGTTTCATCAACTCAGAACACAGGGATCTGGCCCTGGAGCGCCACAAGCACCACATGGGCAGCCGCTACATCGAGGTGAGATCCAGCATTTATGTCTTGTTCAGTCATATTGTCATTTTGGTTCTTGTGTTTTTAAAAATAGGTTTAGCTGAATATTAGACCTCTTTCTAAGTCCTTAAGTCGTCACAGTGAGCCTGTAAAATGTCTTCTAACGCTAAATGATGATTAAATAAATTAGGTGTGTGCTGACTCCCTTCAGGGTGAAGATCTGTGACTTTGTTTGACTTTGTTACATCTGTATGGGTTAAATTTTTCTTGATGGCTGAATCCAGTTTTCCTCTTGTCGTCTCAGGTTTACAAGGCCACAGGAGAGGAATTCCTGAAGATCGCTGGAGGTCAGATTTCATTTTTTTTCTTCCTCTTCTCTCCATGTTGGTATGAGGTCTGATGGTGAAAGACTTTCTGTTAGGGAGAGGTAGACTTCTATTTCATGGCTTCCCGGCATCTTTGAGGAAAAACAAGACCCCTCCACATCTGTAGAAGAACAGCGGTTTAGTGACCGTAAAAGAAAGGATCTCCTTTGCGCTCTGGCTCGCTCTCCCATTAGCTGTGTCTTCGCCTCATCCCAGTGACTCTCCAGCAGCTTATCATGGACTAATGAAAGACGCTTTGTGAGGAGCTTCCCCCACCACCTCCCCATCCATTCCTTACCTCCTCACCCCCAGCCCAACCCTTCAGAGGCCAGTTGGAGAGAAATTTCACTCTTGGCTAACAGCAGCAGCTGTTGAGTTCAGCCTTGAGCTGCACTCCCCTGAGGGAGAGAGGGCCACCGGCCGGTGAAAGGACTAACTCAGCGCTGGTACAAAGGGGGTGTGAAGAGACAAAGGCAGGGCCCTGGGCCTCTGGACTGTAGTGCAGCATCCAGCAGTAGCTCAGGAGAGAGATAACAAACAAAGAAACACAGTCACTCAGAGCAGATAGCTTACAGTGGCTGCCAGTCTGACTGTGGACTTTACTCAGAAGTTAAGATCAGTACAGTTTGACAGCACATTGGACTTTAAGCAAATAGTTCAAGCAGAGATCAATAGAAATGAAAGTGGTTCACTTGAATTAATGTATAAACATTTAGTTTATCAAGCAACATCCCTATTGTGTTGGAAAATGACATTTGATATTGCAGCTGTTTTCAGTGAGAGGATTTGTTTGACCTTTTATCACACAGTACAAATAACAAACTGACCAGAAAGAACCGGAACAATAAAACATAATTCTCTGAAAAAATATGTGTAACACAACTGTCTGAGCAGTAACATACAATCTGTGAGTCACTGAACTTTATATCCACAATGTTTATCACCTCAGTTACTGGGTAACTGTCATATCATAGGTCATCACAGGTGTCTTTATCTGCGTGGTTTCATTTCTTGTATCCACTTTATACTAAAGCCATATCATTCAGATAATACTTAAGTGATCATGGCTCTGTTAGCAATGTGCTGAATGTATACATTCTGTGATCTGAGGTCAGTTGGTCTAACGGCACTACACCAGATGGATTTAGTGGCAAATTGAAGGGATGACGGCGAGATAAGACGAGACGACTTGTTTTTATAGACGCTGTGTTTTAGTCGACTTGTGGTCTTAGCTTTCACAAGTCTCAGCCACAAAGTGATTCTTCTTGTACTGCAGCAGAGTAAAGAGGAACATGATATAAACGAAGGAAACAAACCGGAAACCAAACACCGGTGATTGTGTAATGTTGGTCAGTGAATAAAGCTGTATGAAAAATCTGTCATGGTCCAGCTGGCTGTGCCTGTGCACACATCAGTGGGCAAAGACACTCTGACACTTTTTGGCTGCAAACCAGCCAGTTAGCCAGTACAAACACCACACTTTTGTTTCTGCTACTTTGCTGCCCAACACTGGATGGTTCACAGCTTGATTCATTAGTTTTCACAGGATGTCGAATACGGTATCATGAAATGGTTCATAGCATCATCATCTGAATTTTCATCCAGTGCTGTCATTGGGTCAAAATTTAGATTTTTCCTGTATTTTGGCTCATGAACAAATGCATCATCCTCAGCTGTACTTTGTATTTAATGCCACTTAACAAGATGTTAAACAAAGATGGTGAACATGCCAAACATCAAACATTTGTGTTGCCATTGTGAGCATGCGTGCATGCTGTGGTTAGCATTTTGCTAAAAGCAGCGCCTAAGTATAGCCAGACAGAGCTGCTAGCATGGCTGTGAACTCTTTCTCATGCTTCTATAAAAAGGTTTTCTGAAAACTGATTAAAGCAAGTTAACCAACAACAACATCAAAAAATAGAAATGTTGCTTGAGAACAAAATCAGTGTCACTGGGATGGTCTTATGATGTCAAGCGTTGCTATCCTCTGACACCAGGCACGTCTAACGAGGTGGCCCAGTTCCTGTCCAAAGAGAACCAGGTGATTATCCGTATGCGGGGTTTGCCGTTCACCGCCACACCCCAGGAAGTGCTGTCCTTTCTTGGTCCAGAGAGCCCGGTTACAGATGGCGGTGAAGGTCTGCTCTTTGTTAAGTACCCTGATGGACGGCCCACTGGCGATGCCTTTGTGCTTTTCTCTTGTGAAGAGTACGCCCAGAATGCCCTGAAGAAGCACAAGCAGATCCTTGGGAAGCGGTACATCGAGCTGTTTCGGAGTACCGCGGCTGAGGTGCAACAGGTAAATTGTCGTAGCTGTATGTGCTGGTGGAACCTATGAGCTGTAAGGTTTGTCATGGAATAGGAAAAAAAAAAAACATGTCACATTCTTTTGACTACTGCTGGGAAACTGCTGTCAAAGGGCATCAAAGCATTTAAATTAGATGTAAGAAATAAAGAGGCTGTTAATGTTGTCTGTGGTCCTTTTCAAATAAAAGAAGTGGTTTTAATCTTCCCCGTACAAGAGGTTTAACACATATACGCTTTGTGTAAATCCAGAAATGTCTGTTTCATAAGAACATTAAGACTGGTAATATGGAGAGGGGAACTTGTGGTTTTCTATTTTAGGCACAAACATGCCCATGTTTTCCTTGGCAGTAATTGGACTGGTATCCAAGGTGTGTGAGAAAACAGTCAAGAAACTCAGGAAATCAGATGATTGTGGAGTTTTGTACGACTGAAAGTAACATTTTTACGGCACAATGTTTATCAGCTTTTTGTCCTCTTGGCTTGTTCCTGTTGACTGTGAAATGTTAGTAACAAGTGGACCTGACTTGAATCAACCTTTTCTCATTTTAAAGTTTATATAAGATTTTGTGTCTGAGTCTCAAGCCTCCTCCTCCCTCCTCTGTTGTGTGCCTCGTCTCATGAGACATTTAACCGAAGGAGATTTCAGGCATTTGCAGGAAAATGGCAGTAATATCTTTATGATTCATCATCGTCCTTCCCTTTTTTCTGTTTGCCAGGTCCTGAACCGCTACATGTCAACGCCTCTGATCTCCACACTGCCCCCTTCACCCATCGTGCCCGTCCCGGTCCTCGCCACGCCTCCCTTCCTTCCGGCGACCAGCAGCACTCGCGACTGCGTCCGCCTCCGTGGCCTCCCCTATACTGCAAGCATCGAAGATATCCTGGAGTTCATGGGAGAGCACACCGTTGATATCAAACCACATGGGGTCCACATGGTCCTCAACCAACAGGTCAGACTGGGGACTGGTGGGCTCAGTCACATGTTTAAAGTTTAAATTCTGAAAGTATTTGAAGTAAATCTACTTTATGATGTTTTCCAAGTAAAGCAAAAACTGAATGAAAAATAAACTTTGAAGGGCAAAACTTTATTGTTTTAAGTATCATTTGCCATACGGAGTTGATTATTCTTTGTCATTTATCACAATATCACACAGGAATGTGTTTTCACCTTCCAGCCGTCTCATGAATGTACATGAATATGAAACTGATTGGTCAAATGTAACTTGATCACCCAGCCCTATCCTTCACCAAATTTTGGCCCAATCCATCTCATAACATTTGCAATAAAAACGCCTCCTCCTTTGGGGGATTTTGTGCTGTATTCTGGTGCTCACTGCCTTTAATCTATGCTGTCTGCGTCTTCCTGTGTCCTCTCTGCAGGGCCGGCCCTCTGGTGATGCTTTCATCCAAATGAAATCATCTGACAGGGCATTTATGGTGGCCCAGAAGTGCCATAAAAAGACCATGAAGGACCGTTATGTGGAAGTGTTCCAGTGCTCGACGGAGGAGATGAGCATCGTGCTGATGGGAGGAACCCTGAACCGCAGTGGCCTCTCCCCTCCACCCTGCAAGCTTCCCTGTAAGTCAGCTCCACCTATTAAGCCTGTTTTCCTTTTGTTCAAAGTGGTATTTTTCTGCTTATTGGGATATTGATCAATGTAGAAATGTTGCCTGAACAAGCAGGCAGCCATATTTGATGCCTGCATTGAGCCACTGAATATCAGAATATTTGAATATTTAACTGTGTTGCTGTCTGCTCGTACGTATTCAGTAACATACATATTATAAGCTTCATCTCAGCCTTCCTCTGACGCGGTGATGCCAGTTTTGACTGGCCTGTATACAACTCTGACTGTGTACTTTGCTCCATTATGGCTCATATCTGTGTCTTTGCTGCTGTAGATTAGATTGGGATTGGCAGCCACTGAAGAGGATCTTCTGTTTGTTTCCTTTTCAGGATCATTGATTAACAAGTCATTACAAAGTTTTCACCTAGAATCCTTACAACAATTTGAGTTTCTTTTCGCTGATAGTTTCAGCCTGACTAACCTGGAAACACTTGAGCCTCTGCAAGGTCAGCAGTGTTGTGTCACAGTGTTGGCACTGACGGAGGCCACAGCTGCCCATAGCTTCTCACAGATAGTGGCTGTTTGTATGTAAATACAACCACCTTTTACCATCACCGTCATTTGTGTGTTTACATTGTAAGGATGACAGCCTGAAGGACACATGATAAACATTGTAAATAAAAATACCTGGCAGACAGAGGGTGGTTTTGGGGGGCCTTTCCTCTCTGATGGAGTGTTTAGGGAAAAAAAAAATCTGCCTTTGTATTTTTTGTAACCTAGGTCTTATTTTTTTTGCCGTCATTCTCCCCTGATCTCCCGGTCTCAGTCTGTGACACATGCTGGGACTCTGCCAGACCAGCTTCAACAGTTAAACCATTTCATCTGAACCACTTATTTCAACGTAAAATTGAGTTGAATGTTAATACCCAGACCAACTGTGATACATGTCGAACTGTCCATTAGATCTTGCACATTTGGGATTTGTTTAAAACTCTGTTGTTCAGTTTATGATGATTGATTTGAGAGAAAAACAGCAAATCGTCACACGGGAGAAACTGTAGTGTGGAAACGTTGGGCTTTTTCACAAGACAAAGTGATTTAAACAATTAACCATTCTGATTTCGTAATTATCTCTTGCAAGCTTGAACTTCCTCTTCAGTATGAATTGTTTTTTCCCAAGGTGTCATGCAGTTATCACTTTTTTAACTGACTGGCCTAAGTCTGAACCTGAGCTCTAATACGTCTTTAGGACTCATGATAGCTCATGGTGCTGTTAAAGTTAGGAGTGTTTGGTGACACATTGAAATCCCTGTTGCATGTTGTAACTCTTCATATATGTCTCCATACTACACTTAACTACTGACAGGACTGTGCATGCACTGAACACAGCATGTAAATGAGCAGCTGTGTGTGTTTGTCTCTTCCTGTAGGTCTGTCTCCCCCCACAGCCTACGCTGCTTTCCCCACCCCGCCAGCCATTCTCTCTGAGGCTGCTCTCTACCAGCCCCCCCTGCTGGCTGCTCCCAGGCCTCCTCAGTCCACCGCACACAGCACCGCTCACACTCTGGCCTACTACCCCCCTCACCCACAGCTCTACATGAATATGAACATGAACTACACAGCTTACTACCCCAGGTTAGTGCATCATCAGCTACAGCTAGTTTACAAAGTCAGTAAAAATGTATCACATCTCTAAACATCCTCTTTTTGTTCTCTCTAACTTTTCCTGACCTACTCTCTCTCCAGCCCCCCAGTTTCTCCCTCTACAGTTGGCTACTTTGCAGCTCCACCTGGAGCCATGGCGGCAGCCGTCGCAGCCCAGCCCCACCCTGCTGCAGCTGCCGCCTCCCCTGTGTTGCCTCAGCCGGGCGCCCTGGTCAGGATGCAGGGCCTGCCCTACAACACTGGAGTGAAGGACATTCTCAGCTTCTTTCAGGGATACCAGGTCAGTACATGCAGCACTGAAATGAAGGCACAGACATAAAGGTGCATTGGTGTTTGCAGGGATGTAAGGGACACCCAAAGGTGCCTCGTGCATATATTTGTAGCCACATGCTGCAAAAGCGTTCCAGGGATTTAAAAATACATTGTGGTATTGTTTTGTCTGTCACCATGCAGGTTGTTTTGCATTTAAAATGATTGGACTTTTCTGTCCTGACTTTGTAAAAATGTTCACACACTTGGATTAAAGTTGCAACTTCTTTGCAGAAGGCCCAGTGCAGGGTTACAGTAAGCTGTGCCCACCTTTCACAGCAGGCACTTAATAATAATGGTGAAGTAAATGCTGACCAGGATAACAGTAAGCAATGTGTTCGCAGCTTTATTTTGTTGCTTGTTGAACTCTTCCCACAGCCGGCAACCGAGCATGATAACGTCTAGAGCTGTCGGACCACTGAGCTCTCAGCCCTGCAGCTAGAAAGATTTACCATTACTGCTGCTTATTGTAAAATCACACCACAGTAGTATTTTACCAAGGGACATGTGTGCACTTGTGCTCTTCTCCCTGCTTCTCTGTGCCTCCTATGTTTTTCGCTGCCAGTCTAAATTAGGTGGAGTCCTTTCATGCAGGTATGAACCTGGACAGGTGTGGCCCAGGCAGTTTCTCAAATTGAGGAGGGAGAGGGGTGGGGTTTCAGGAGGTGGATGGGGTTGGACTGATGTTGTGGCACAGAGCTTGGGTCTCTTTTTTGGTCTTTATGGCTTATGTCATTTAGTGCTGGTGCAACCCCTGCACTATGTGTGTGTGTGTGTGTGTGTGTGNTGTGTGTGTGTGTGTGTGTGTGTGTGTGTGTGTGTGTGTGTGTGTGTGTGTGTGTGTTCTTCCTTGAGTATAGTTGAGAACATATATCTCTGCATCTTGTGTGTATCTTAAAACTGTGTACTTTCATGTCTGAACCAATATGGAGGCCTCCCACCCTGACTGTGCGTTCATTATTATGCTGTCTGTAGTACGCCCCTGACGAGTACAGCGGCATGGTTCAGATGAGCGAACAGGCCAGGAGTCTGATTCAGCCCAAAGAATGGCTCTGTCTGTAGGGACTCACCCCAAGGTAAGAAGAGCCTCCAGACCAAAGAACCAGAGTGGACAGAAAGGGTCTTTCCTACATTAAATAACACCTGCATGCAGAAATGGAAGAGCATCAAACTGCCCACTAAGCACTGAGTTGGTGATTTGCTGGTCAAGGCATCGAGGTTAAAGTTGGGATGAGTTTGGCTGAAAATGAACTTTTTTAAACTAATGTAGGCTACATAAAACATTATATTCCAACAGGTAACAGGTGCCCACTTCATTCTGTACTGTAATAATTCAACATCTAAATAACTACATGTTTAAACCAGCAAATCACCAAACCAGTGCCTACTGTAAGTTTGACCACAGTTCCCAAGATCAGCCCTTTCCCAAAGAAACCTTCTTTATGTGTTTATTAGGTTGCAATCTGCACATGCTGCAGAAACATTGTAGCTTCCTGAATATGGTGAGCATGACATGTCGCATATTACTGTGCTCACCATGGACAGTTTGTGGGGCATGAAATCCCAGAATATAATAAAAGCTGATTGTTGCTACTGTGGAGAAATGTCACTCTTCCGATGAGATCAAATCATTATGAGCCATTACATACGGATCAGCCATGTAACGATTGGACAGGACTAATCTAAATGCCCAGTCTAGCCAGCCAGGCTCTGAGCTCCTGATCCAACATGTCAGCCTGCTGCTTCTCAAATGAACTCAAGGCTCAGTCCTGTAGGCCTGTTTGGATTGCTGAGTCCTGACAGACACTTGGTGAATATGAAAGACATGTCACACAGAACGTACGTGGATTTAGGTCGTTAAAGGTGTTGTTGGCACAGGTAAATATGGCACTATCACATTGTGAAGGAGGAGAGATGTCAACAATCTTTCTCCAGAATGACTCAGCCCACCTTTAATCTGATGAAGTGCCTCCAGGCCAAAGCTGTCGTCCCACAGCCATAACAATCACCATTAATATTAATCAGTAGTTATGGCTCATTCTGGGTCTGACTTGTGCCTTCCATTTATTCATAAATGTAGATTAGGGGTTCATTTTGACAACCTGTAGTAAAACTTAGTTTGCAGAAGATCACACCTCCCTACGCAGGAAGCTTGGTATGGAAAACACCAAGTTTTGTTGCTTTTTGTACTAATTAAATAGATGAAGAATTATAAACTTTTATTGACTTAGGAAAAGAGAATACTGTTCCGTTGCCTCTGCTAACAGAAGTATTGATTCAGAATCACTGAGAACATACACACTGCAGGATCAATTAGTCTTGATTCAACACTCCACTAAACCACCAGAGTCTGTTTTTGAATCAGGGTTTACCTCACCCGCTTGACCATTTCCACTGAACGCTTTCTCTCATGCTCTGATATGTAATCTGGAACATGTTGACGTAATGGGTTTTACTGCGGTCATTGCCACTGTGATCAGTGGATTGTTTCATATCTGCATGTCTTAAGAAAGCTGATTGTTTTTTCTTGCATCAGACTTGAATTTGAAGCAAGACATGGATGCATGCAAACTAACATGATTAATGCGTGTGCGGTGCAGGTCATGTGAGAACAGCATGTACTCTTGCTGCTTTTGCTCTTTAAGCTCTGCTCATTAATCTCTCCCTCTGTCTTTTCCAACCTAACTGGACCGGTTTGATGAGACCATCTTTCCCAGAGCGTAGTTCATCCTCAGCTTTGTGGGCTCCCCCTGGTGTTTTCACGGTGCAGCTGCATCGACTTAAGTGACACTTACTGTCTCGAGTGTTTGTCTCTGTTTTCTTCTGCAGCTCCAGCCAGACGCCATTCTCATCTTGTACAACTTCAGTGGCCAGTGCAGCGGTGAGGCCTTGATCACCTTCCCTAGTGAGGAGATCGCCAGGCGGGCCGTAGCTGAGCGCTCCAACCACCCCTTCTATGGCCAGCAGGTCCACTTGGTCTTCTGTAACTGACTTGCCCTCCATCTCCATCAATTCAGCCTCCACTGAAGAGCACCCGCCTCCCAAAAACATATCTTCAGCAACAGATTTTCAGTTGATCCCAGCGCCACTTAAAACAGCTGCTGAACCTCTCCCTTTTCTGTGGTCTGCCATTCATTGATACACAGCTGCCACTGCTGGCCCCGACACTCCTGAAGCCACTGCTGGAGTTTGGACATCCACTGGTGAAGCGGCTGACGTCATTAAAGCCTCGTGTGGTATTGATGACTTTGTGGATGCCACACACAGCATTTCTGTGTATTTGCACCTACTGTAATAGCTGGTTGCAGAGACGAGATGTGTGGAGCCTGGACACACTCATATTAGTGTCTCAGCAAAGCCAAATATGCATGTATATGTGAATGCTCTATATATGCTTCCCCAATAACACTGTACAGATGTTCATCCTGAAATGCTTGAGGCTGTACAAACCACTTGTGCTTACAATCTTTTCTGTGTATTTCTAAATTTTCACTCTTAACCACTATAAGATTGAGACTTTTCAGAGTTTGTGAGCTTTTGTGTTCTGCAGCTCTATGCAAACACAGATGCGGGTGTGTGCATGAACAATGTTTGATATGATGGCCTCCAGCAGTGTCGTGGTGCCATTTAAAAGAGAAAAAAGCCATAGAGACTGACTGAGACTACTGAAACAACAGACAAAATATCAAACTGTGCTTGACTTAAATCTCATGGATTAATTTGAACTAATCTCGAGCAGCAGTGACTATCAGTTAAAACTACAGCAACACGACAGATTGCCAGTGTACCTTCTGCCGAGTAACTTAATTTGTTTCTGTAAAAAGCATTTATGTGGAAAACTGTGTCATCCATTTAGACCTGTCCCAAGCACTACAGATTTATTTGCTCCAAAGAGTTAACTGACAGAGCATCTTCTAGCAGAATAGTGATGAACTGATTCTATTTTTATTAGTCCCATTTACTTATGAAAGTGGATATTTTGTTATTAAATGTAAAAGGGAAGAGGCGTATCCTGAAGCCTTTAATAAAGATCGACCTCAGCTACTAGATTCCTTCTGTTTTGGTTTCCAGACTATTTATAATGATGAGTTTGTAGCATGCTTTAATGACCGGAGTACTGTGTAAAAGCTGAATGAGTTTTTCCTGTGACAGGCCTGCTGACAGCTATCTTAGTTTTTTTCCTCATTAGTGTGCCTACATTACCCAGAGTGCAATACTGGCTCAGACAGGGCTAGGTCAATCTCTGGTGGCAGAGAAGATGTTTGTTTCTTTTGTCGCAAGTTTGAGACTTGTATGAATTTAGATCTGTGTATAAAACTGTAAACAATAAAAAAAAATGTTGACAATGATCCAGGTTTGATTTGGTCTCGTTTAAAGAGATGAATTCATAACACACCAGTAAGACATGCTGCCCTGATGTAACGCTGGAGATTTTCATTTCATAAAAGGAGTAAATACACTTTAAAAGCTGTGATGCTGACAGTCTTCACACCTACATGCAGTGTCACAGACAGTGTTACAAAATGCAAAATTCTACGAGGAAGTGATTCCCAATAAAAATAATAAAAAAAAAAGACTTTTCACGACACCACTACATGGCGCCAAATAAGACGTCAAATTCTCACAAACCAGCACTGCAGTTAAATCCATTTTATCCATTTCATAAAAGCCAAATTTGCTTTTCATGGACACAGAATGGCACCAAACCAGTACCCTCTACAGACAGGCAAAAAGACCATGATATGTGCAGCTGTGTTCACACCATATTGTCTTCGTTATGTTTGTTCAGTGTAACCTTTAAGTAAAATACCTGTAGTGTGCTGAGTTGTGAACAGATGTTGGCGTGATGGTGTTGGAAGAACAGATGAGCGGACAGGACAGAGTTGGGAAAGAAAAGGCCATTTTTGTATTACAAGCATGGGAAAAAAAGTGGCACAAAGCTGAGTTTTCTGTTTTATTGATATACACTACTTTAGAGCCTACAGTATGATGCAAGGTATTCCCTTTGAATAATTTCAAAAAGCACTGCAGTCTTGAAAATTACAAAAAATTTTAACATACAAAATATACAAGAAATGACAATACAAGGCTCGGTAAACATCAGCATCAGCTAAACCTGTATTTCCCTTTAATTATTTTACAAAACGTACATATATATATACACGTATACATGTACATATATATACATGTATACATGTACATATATATATATATATATATATATTCAACACTCATACATGTCCCCAACCTTTTAGGAATGACATCCATTTCAAAGTATCAAAAATAGAGTTGTACAGTCTCTGTTGCTTAACCTTACACAATGTAAAATGGGAACATATTGTTCGGTCTTTGGTTGTGACAGAAGAGGACGGCAGCCAGAGATTACTGTCAATGCTGGTTTTGTTTCATTTTTTTGTTGACTCAAGTCTTTCAAGCTGCACAACCAGCTTCATATGCAAAAAAGCCATCTCCCTTCTCCCACGAAACCCCTCAATGTCCACCCTGTGCCCCCCCAAAAACAAACAAACAATAATAATAATAATAATAATAATAATAGTTACTGACTTATGTCTTAGTCATGAAAAATGAAAATCAACCCAGAACAGCATACAGACACACTGACAAACTGGTTTTCAAACAAGAGTTAAGGCATCCTAATAGTATACATAGTGACATGATACTCTCACTATCTGAATGTTTTTTTTCTTTCCGCTCTGTGAAGTTCATAAGCAATATTATTACAAATAGTTTATAATCTCATTTTTCATATTTAATGTCGTATCTCACATTTGCTGCTGTTATAGTTTGCATAGCCTAAATATGTGTGCTTCTGTTGTTGAAAATAGGACTCTAAAAATTCCTGTCTTCTGTACAGCGTATTTGGTACAAACACCAACCATCCATACACACACACACACACACACACACACACACACACACACACACACACACACACACACACACACACACACACACACACACACACACACACGCTCACTCACACACTGATCCTATTAAGATGCTTGCACTGCGTCCTTGACAAGGCAGATTGGCTGATGGACAACTCCAGGATGCTAACAGAATCGATCAAGCATCTACAATAAGTCTACACTCTACTTCTATAGGCATCAAGGTCTTTTTTTGTCTTTTTTCCCCTCATTTTTAAAGGCATTAGGCAGAATTTTAATGCATAGCAGAATCATTTTCACCTGGAAACTGACTTCAAACCGTCGTAAGCAACACTCCTCAGCTCTCACATCAGGGAGCATCATTGTCAGGCTTAAGGCAAAAAAGCCAAAGGGAATCTTCGCACCAGAATCTGTCTGTTCACACCCTCATCGTAACGGACCAGAAACCTGCCTGAAAACCAGACCGAGTTATTGCTGCTGTGCAGGCACTGCACGTCTGTCAGCGTAGGAAATATTAATGAATACATCATTGTGAATAGACACCATTCTGGGGACAGTAAGGACAAGTCTTTGATTGTGAACAGCAAACATTGATTGTTGCAAACAGGGGATGTTGAAGACCCCGTTTCATCCAGATGTTGTTCTGTTGGTTGGGATTTTACCTTGTTCATTACAGAAGGGGGAACAATACATCATGTACAGACATCTTTAAGTATAAAATATTTTCAAAACTTTTTGTTTTTCCCATTAACATGTCGCCTAGGCCATCATACCGTCACAGGTACTGTGGCTGTTAGGAATTAGAAGGCACGCAGGGCCCCTGGGAGATCTGGGGAATTATTGCATGAAAAGAAATTTCAGAGACAGAGACAAAATACTTCTCTGTAACGTAGAAATAACGGGCATCTTCAAATATCGTTGAATGAAAATGATCTGGAGGGCAAACCGACACCATCGCTTCATTACGATTCATCAAATCATGTCCACATGACCCAAGTCACACATCTGCTTCTGAAAAAATATTATAGACAAACTCAAAGCCAGCTGTGCAAAACGACGAAAAAAAAAGCTTTTGCTACCATTCAAAGCTGCTAAGTGTTAATAAGGCATTTGTTCAACTTGAAGAAAATAAGGAAACACAGGAGAGAGAGGACGTAAAGATGAAAGAGGAGAAACAGGGGTTCATGTACAGATATCTACACGGCTGCAAGGTTACTAAACGATGTGGAATGTTGCAGGTTGCAGATCCCAGACCAGCACCAGAGGACCTCGTCCTCCCTGCCAGGCCCCTGCACTCCAGACCTGAATGCTTTTATCATTTAAAAGGGAGAAAAACAAGGACTGGACAGTGTCGTCATCATGAAGCCACGAGCGGAAAACTGTGTCCGGACTGGAAAGTTCAGCCAGATGTTCTGATTTGAATTTGAAAATCCAATTTTACAGCAAATGAAACACATTTTTAGAAAAATTTCCAACTTGCACATGTGATTAGTTTTGCCACATCGCGCTCGCTCAGGCAAACCTACAATGTTTTGAAGCATGCTGGGAGTTTTGGTATCCCGACGTCTATCCCAGCTCTGGCTTCCCCTGACAGCACTGTGCACTCCTGAGTCTCTCTTATTCTTTTGTCTCTCAAGACGTCTTCATTCATGAAGGTCAATGCTGGTGAGAAGGGGGACGACAACACACGCCGTTGTATTGTCTCCACTACAGAAAGTTATTTGAAAAAGACAGTGCTCCAAACTCACAGAGAGCTGATTGGTCAGGAAGACAGCTGTGCTTTGAAAGGTCGGGCCTAATGAAGAGGGACGGCTCGCATCTCCACAATCACATTAGTCCTCATTATTCTCCAACCATCTCAGCCGCATGTCTACATTCTCCCACAGGTGTGAGTTCTGTGTCTACATCTCTAACCGAGAGAAATAGTACAGTTTCAAATGCAATAAGAGGAGACAGATGAGAGGGTCTTCTAGTCAGACTGGTGGTCTGGCAGGTCCATGAGGCTTTAACAGAATCTCCAGTCTCTTATTTCTTCCTGCCCTCTTGTCCCAGGACCAGCAGCTGGACCAGGTTGCAGGGTCAGTGCGGAGCTGTGGGGGTTGCGGGGTTCAGGGCTGGAGGGGATGAGTGTGGGCTGAGCTATGACTGGTTGTGTGCTGATGGAGGACCATGAGCGCTGGGGGACTGGGACATGTCTCTGCCAATGATTTCATTCACTGTGAAGGTAAAAACAAACAAAAAAAACACGTATTATTACTTAATCCATTTATACTTTACTTAAATGCAGCACATCTCACATTTAGCCTGGAAATCTGTGATGGGAGTATGATGGTGACGCTCTGAAGCTTGTCTCACTCTTGTTGTATCAAATGAAAAATACCATGTGAGCGATGACATCCAAAGCTTCAAATACCACTGTACAGCTGTGACAGTGCTAGAGCTGAAGGATACACATGAGTAATGCACATGTTGGTGGGATAATAACAGAAGAGAATAATTGAGAAATAAGGTGATGTCCACTATAAAAACATCATGGGGGATATTAAGTTAATGAAGGTCACATCTTAATGAAAATCACTCTCTGCTATCACTTCAATGCTACACTACAAAAGTGAAAAGATGACATCTGAGTGTATACACTGTTTGGAAAGCAGCAGATGTCACTGTGCATGTCGAGTCTGAGGCCTAGAAGCTTCACATCTTTTATCAGAACAAACAGAAAGAAGCCTGGGCAAGCAGTGGAAGTACAGCTTTCTGGCCAGCAGAGGGCAGCCTCGTTCCGCAACCAGTTCCCAACCAGCCTGAACGCTGCTGAACCCAAAGTGAGAAAACTCAAACTGGCTAACACCAAGTTTACAAAGACACATGAGATATAATTACTTCTGACAACAAATGAGAGAAACTATTCCATTCACTAAATGAGCCACTTCTGACCTTTGAGTGCAACAACTGCTACCACAGCACATTGACTCCTGAACGCCATCCTGTACGGCTGTCCGTTACTTCATTGGCGCTTTAATGGTGGCTCGGTACATTTCCTCAGGCCTGTTCAAGAGCCGCGTAAAACCAACCCACTGTGAAAAACATGCTGTCGAGCCCGGAGTGGCACTCAGGCGCAGCGAGGTCACCCACTCCACCGACACATTTAGAGCCTGATCTGAAATAAATAACAGATAACTGTTTTCGCTGTGCTGCTGCCTGTTTTTCAAGCAGCCTGTGTGACTGTTTTACATCTGCTGCCTCCATTCACACTGGGACCACAAGAGACGCAGCTGTAAAAAGTACAGCCGTGAAGTCAATCAACTTCAAAAAACTTTGACGTGGTGAGGAAGACACGAGGACAGAGACTTTCATTTGTTTGGAACTTGTGGAAAATGTGATGTGCACATTTTTCTTCCATACATGCATGTGTGTTCAATTTTCATCCCGTTACTTCTTTAAGGAATTTTTTTTAAGCTTTTTAAAGGTGATATTGACAGGTCAGGAACACAAAGTGCAAAAATCAGGCTGGGCAAACTGGTTTGGGAAGGTGCAGCAGAGACCTCTGGCCCAATTTGACACTGGGTTGATTTACAAGCAGACCTGTTTGTACATGACATGTCAAAATACAGCTCCGCTCCTCTCTGCCTATTTCTGTCCACTCGTTGCGCACATGGACCGTAAAATCTCACATTCCCCAGGCCATATTTAACACATGTATTACAGTAACTCAACGTAAAGAAAAAAAAAAGGCAGGCCAGGGTGACTCAGTCAACGATGAGCAAATGAACCCAGCCGAGTGTTGAAATATTTAAATCTGATGACACACAGAGTGAAACGAACGCTGTGAAATACAACAAATGTATTCATTAAGCAGCACAGCCTTCAACAACTTTGTCAAACATAATAATCCTCAGAGCTGTGGCGTTTCCTTCTGTTTCACAAGTTCACCATCTCCTCCTCGAGCTGCAGGCAGCTTTTCTTGTGTATAAACTGAACAGTTTTTTCACCGTGTTCATCACGGGACCAACAGTTTTAATTTCGTCTACGTTCTGTTGTTTTATTTGTGTTTTCTGCTGCTTGCTTTTGTGTCTGGCCACCATCACTCGCATCATCCTGTTCGCGTGGGAGGCTCTTCCTTTCCAATGTCAACCATGTTCACACGCAGTCACACACACAGCACCACCACGCACTTTTGAGACGACACCGAGACTATCAAAGGAAACATTTACCTATGTGTATCTAACACCGAGGTCTAATATACAACAAGTTGGCCAGCTTATTGATTTTGTCACACAATTCCGTGGGTGATCTCTCAGTCTCCTTTGAAGGCCGTGACCTTTCAAAATACTAGCGGTGCAACTGTGCTCAAAATAAACTGCATCTTAAAGCTGTTCAAGGACCATCAGAGCAGCTGTATCAATGAAGTGAAAGAGCTAGTATCTCCTTCTTTTGTCCAAGCTCCACACCAATTTCAAGAAATTATTTAGATTTCACTCATAATACATCCAATACAGAACAATTATATAAAAAAAACACCATATGTGAGTCCACATTCAGTCGAATGTGGTCTATATAAGGCTCTAATTGAAATTAAACTCCCGGGTCAAGCACAGAGCCGTGTTTACAGGCCCGTCACAGCCTCCTGCACAGCTGAAATGTTATGTGCTAAACTCTGCGGCTCTGCCGACTGACGGCAGTGAATATGCTCTAACACCGCAGGAATACGAAGCTACGAAGTACGAAAGACCGACATCAAGTGGGTGTTTGCAAAAACATATCACTTTCCGCTGAACTGATTAGATTGTTGCAGAGGCAAACATCAACCTATCATCTGATACACAGAGACACACAGGGCAGTAAGTGTGCAACAATCTGAAAACCCATGACTCAATAAAGTCTAATTCCTCTCAATTTGATTCACACGGTTTTCTCATAAAAAAGGTGCCGGAAGAGGTTTCCCCACACAATGTGTCTGAACATTTTCGTTCGGCTTCACTCTCGATATTACAGCCGCACACCATGTAAATTTGGACGAGTTGATTTGCAAGAAGATTGAACTTATTTTGGAAGTGAATTTCCATCTCAGTCTCAAAACAGTCAACGGAAAGGAGGAAACTGCACCTTATTCTTTGTTGTTTTCCTTCTGATTGATGCCAACAACTGACTGAGAAAGGAATCACTACTGAAATAAAAACACAAAGCACAAAAACTTCTGTAATCTCCATAAAAAAAACTGAAAACCAGAAAGAAAGCCTTTTACAGAAAACCAAAGCTGAATTTTCCCACATTAATGAGCAATAATCTATGCTTCAGATACAATCATTCACTCAAAGATCGAGCTCCACACATCAATACTCCAGAAGTGAAAGAGAGTTTTGAGTCGAGCTGAGCGTATGATGAGTTTCATATGCTGATGGTGTCTTCTCAGATTTACTGGTATTGCTCATGACAGTGCAACAGAAATGCGGTGATTCAGCGCTGCCAGCCATCGTAACTGTGGCTCTAAATGGCTCAGCCGGAGGGAGATCCTCTGCAGATGACTGGGAGGGGGGCTCCCTAGTCAAAATATACATCTGCACTCAGACCACTGCTGCTACTACTACTAATACTACTGCTCTCAGGTAGGCTTCCATCAGACGGATGCCTCCCCTGCATGCTGATGGATTTTAATGCTCTGTGCATGCAGCACTGGGAGGAGGTGGGAATTCAAAAAACAACAGATTGAAAGCACAAAGCAAGGGAAGTCTGAGGCCTCTCCTCTCCATCATCTCTACGGCAAAATGTTGGTTTAGGCATCTTTTACCCGGTCACCCTGCAGCCCTCTATCAATCCGGCATCTAGTGGCCTTCAAATGTGTTTATTTGGATATTTTACGATAAAACAATCCTGCTTCCAAAAATGTTGGGATGCATGAATAAAACAGAATGTGCTCATTTGCACAAAACAACGTATTTAATGTCTGACCTCACCAGCTTCATTGAATATCTGTTTATTCTGAATTTGATACAGCAACACGTTTGGGTTGGGACAGGAGCAGCTAAAGACTGGGAAAGTTGTGGGATGCTCCAAAAACACCTGTTTGGAACATTTCACGGGTAAACAGGCTCATTGGTAACAGGTGATAGTATCATGATTGGGTATGAAAGGCTCAGTCGTTCACACTCGCTGTCAGTAAACACAGTTTGTTTGCGAATGGCTAAATTCTGCAAGACCAAGCAGCTCAATGTTTATGAGAAACTGCAGGGGAAAGAGGGGGAAGGCGTAGACTTCTAAACTAGGTTAGTTCGAGTCATTTGTTGAATTAGGCATTATTGTTCACTGGCAATACGCATCAGCAAGAGTCCAGAACAAGCCAAGGGGTTCATGTTAATGTCACACAGAGGGTGCATGAGAAAGATAAAACCACAAAATAAAGTTATCTTAGAAACTAATTCATCGTCAAAGCTACATACTGCCTGCTGAATGAAACGTTCTTCAGCATCCCTGAAAGAAAGTTTCAATGCTCACAGGAGGCCAACGAGATCGGGTAATCTCACGTCTCCAGTTCTAAAGTGAATGTCAGAGGAGGTACACTGAAAAGATTTCCATAATGTAAAACAGAAGTGAAACAGGCAGATGGACATTCAGTACGATAAACACATCGACAGGCGAAATGGAAAATGTGTAATTATCATAACCCTCTGTGACACATAGAAAAAAGTTCCCTGACCCAGGCTTAAAAAACATTACCCTGGCAGAGCAGCTTAAGCAAATAACTTGAAGACAGACTGATTTTTGAGTCCAGTAAATGAAGACAACATGCCACAATGGAAAACATTTGTGCACAGGGAACAGAAAGAGGCAAGACTTAAGTCTGCCTGCAAGAGGGAATATCAAAGCCCACAGTTTCCACTCGCAGGGCCCTGTAATGACATGCATACGTCTTCACAAAGCCTCAGGTACGAGAGAAAAGGTGAAGTAAAAGTCCACTGACACACACACACACAAACACTGGAAATAGATGGTGAGTTGATGGAACTTGGCCTGAAATCTTCCAGATCTGCCTCAGTAAAGCTTTCTCTGCTGCTGCTCTGCAATCCTTTTCTGTTTTTCATTTCACTTTTGGAGTGTAAGTGAGAGAGTGAGTGGGTGAGGGCAGAGAGTGCACCGGAGAAGCTCGGTTAAAAGTCAGTTTCTCAAAGTCACTCATTTGTGTGAATCATAGGTGGATTTCCCATTTGATCTGACGGTAAGTGATTCACAAGACCTTTGATCCGGGACGCAAAGTAGCGGCTCTGTTCAGCAGATGACCGCAGGACCGGGCTTTAGGGAGGAAACCACTGAGGCCCAGATGTGCGGTACAATAGATAATAAGACATGATGTGCGACTTATCAGCAGATAGCATGAAGCTGATGAGCTTCTGGTGTCAAAACCATAATTACACTTTAGCTTTTCCTGCCTTCAATGGGTGCTGGTCAGGAGCTGCTGACCAGAAGAAAATGTCAGAAAATAGTGAAAATAATGGTTAAACTTTTGTCCTCCAATAGCTTGTTTTTGGTTGTTAAAGATACATGAAAAGTATCAAATCCTCACATTTGAGATGATGATATGAGAGAACGTTGAGTAATCATCATCATCATCATTCGCTTTTCAAAAAAGTGTAAGAGTTTAAAGAAATAGCATTTTCCTCGTATCTGAGAGGACATGGCGGCAGCTCAACAGCAACATCCAAAGATGACTCACCCAAACGCACAGAAAAACTATTTACGCACACTTGCACACACACATTTCAGCAGCTAAGCTTTTACTAGCGGGAGTTAAATTTACTTCACCGCGTTCTGTCAGGTCCTCACTTGTGCGCCATGAGAAATGTGGGGACTAGTGTTCATTTTCCAGTCCAACATCGGCGCTCGATGCTCGGCTGACAGGCACAAATCAACACTGACACTCGGGAACAGCAGCAAGAGCAGCCAACAGAATCCTGGCAAAGTCCCGATTAAAGACAGCGCTGTTAATTTTCCTGATAATATGATAAGTGTTCAGAAACATGAACAAAGAGTTCATATGTTGCTCTCATCTTCACTGAGGGATTTCCTGGCTTCCCCTCCTCCTTTTTAAGAAAAAGGCAGCTCTGGCACCGTCTCCACACCAGGCTCCAGCCTCTGCCAAGACCTCTGCATTACACTCTCTAAGACCTTAATTGTATGGAAAGATGACACAGAAAATCCATTTCCACTTGTTTCGGGGGAAAAGACCAGCAAATGTTTGCCATTGTTTTTAACGAGGAGCAGCAGCATTTGATGGAACGTATTTTCCTCCCACTGTTGTTTGTTCATGCCATCGAATCACGAGTTCTGTGTTATTACTCTGTTATGGTTGGTTAATGGCAGCATGAAGCCTCTAAGCCGGTCCCGTACACACACATGCACACAAAAATGGATATTTATTTCTGGTTGTTTCATACAAGTGACCGCAGTTAAACGAGCTACAGAGATGTTTACATTTCTTCCTCGCTATGTACACAGACATGAAAAGATAATAATTGTGGAAAAAATAGTTTGTCTGATGCAATGTCTTGTGTGATGAATTCTAATGTTTCATAAAAGGGCTGCTCAGCCAGGGTTACTCAATATTCGATGCTTTTAACTCAAAATGTTTTGCCCAGTTGTCGAATGATGGTTGTTGTTGGTGATGTTGTGGCTATTAAATGACAATAAATGACGCAGGGGTTTCGTTACAAAAAAAATAAATTTGACAAAGTTCATATGAACTTTTTAGGCCTTTCCAAAGAAAAAACTGTGAATCAAGATAATTTACAAAGTTAGCCAAAAAACAAAGGTAAGTTCCAAGTCTAATTTCATGTTTAATTTCATTTGGAAGTCATATTTCTCACCACCTGTCAAAGGTAAATCCAACATTCACTGGCGTTTTCTCCCTGGTCTGGTTGGCCAACCCGTGAGAGAAGGATCCAAGTCTTTTTGGATTGCTAGATGTTGGCCTGTTCACCTCTCATTTGTTTTACTCATTTACAGCTCTGACGTTTTGCAGCATTCAAGAAGAAAACAGTACAATCAGATTGTGGGCAGAGAGCAGCTTTGTGAACTGAGGGAGACTTAAAACGCAGAGGACTGGGACTCTGCGGTTGATTCTCAGCGGGACTGGCAGTGCTGACAAGTCAAAGAGCTTCTTGTTTTTATGTTAAAGCAATAGTCCGACATGTTTGCTGTCTTGCCGAGAGTCACACGAGAAGAGCAATACCACTTTCATAGCTGTCTGTTAAACATATGGCTGCAGCCAGTTGCCTGTTAGCTTAGCATACAGTCGGGGGAGAAACAGCTAGCCTGGCTCTCTATAAAGGTAACAAAATCCACCTACCAGCTCCTTTAAAGCACACCAATTAACATGTAATATCTTGCTTGTTTGCAGTCTTTGCGCAAAGCTATCTAAACTAAAGCTAAAACAAGTTGTGGTATTTACGGGGAATCACCTGCCAGATTGTTGCTGTACTGCCAAGAGCAGTCACCAGACTGCAAGAGACTTCACGAGACTTCCTGCAAAGCAGCAGTCCAGCACATAACCCCCATAAAACCGCAGAGTTTTTACACTTGAGTTGTTGTATGGATTAAACAAACAAGACACAGCATGATAATTAGTGACCTTTACTGGTGGGCACTGGTAGGTGGATGTTGTTTCTTTTGGACAAAGAGGCTGTTTCCATGTTCTTCATGCTATGTTAAGATGGTTGGCTGCTGGCTGTAGCCTCATATTTAACATACAGACACAAATGGGATTGATCTTCTCATTTAATTCTGTGCAACAAAGTGGATAAACAAAGTTTCCAAAAACTACTGCTTTAACATTCCTCTCCTGACATTCCTCTCCAGACATTGACTAAACTCCTAAAAAGTCATCCCTGTTCATCGAAATTGCATATTCAGAAAACATCCCTTTGTGCGTTACATTGGCTTAGACGTCACTCCACACCTTTACCTTAAACAGTATGAGGGGATCTAAGCTGTCCAGTCCTCTATCTCCATCCACCCCTCCTCCGCTCACCTGCAGCTTCGACTCTGCTCATCAAACACATAAAGCTATCTAACAGACTGTTTTGAGTAATCTGTTGAGTGTTTGCTGTAGCTTTCTTCGTCAATACCCTCAAGCCATATAAAACATCATGTCAGGCATTTGATATGAATCATCATGTAACTTGGCAGGCTAACGTTGGCTAACGTTATCTAGCACACTGCAGATTTGTATGGATGCAGCCAATGGATAAAACACAGGAAAAGTAAATCAAAACCAAGGCTATCTGAATCCCTGTTTGTTTGTCATTGGTCCACTGCAGTGCCACGGTGGAAATGCTCAGCCATGATGCTGCCTGCTTAGTTTGCTCATATGTCTTGTAGGATATGAGAAACACCATATGTTAACAAGGTTGAAAACTTGATTTTCACTGGAGGGGGGACTTCAGTATAAAAACGTGGACAGCAACATCTTTTAGAAAAAGCAGAATGCCTGTGTGCAAGTCTGTGAGTAACAATGATATAGCCCGTTAAAATCTTGACGGTCATAATGTCAACATGTGAGGAACAATTGCGGGGCACCATGTGTGACGCCTCAGCTTTTTTTGTACCAGCTCCTGGATCTTTCTGTCTATTTCAACAGTCTGTGCGCTTGTAAAGAGAGAAAAAAACAGAACAATAAAATAGTATATTTAAAAGATGTGTTCCCTGCACGGACGCTGCCTCGTATATTTGATTACATCTACAGGAAAACGTGTGTCACTCCCTGTGTGTGTTCATTTGTGTCATTACTGTGTCTGTCTCTCTCAAGGAGTGCAGGCAGCAGGGCTTGGCCTATTATTAACCCTCAAAGCCGTGTTCACAGTTTGAGGCAGCTGTGCATTTGGGCAAGGCAGGCCCAACAAAGGACCGGCTTCTGTTGTGAACACACACACACTGCACACACTACAGACACCAGAGTAACTGTGCATATGCACACAAACACAAACGCGTTATCCCTTCCCATCCGTGCTCTGTAAACACAGAGATCGTCACATGCTGATTAATTAGTTAAATGCACAGTTCGGCAGCTCAGGGGCTTGAGATTCTGTCACCATGACAGCTGTAATAATCGTCACAGGAGGGCCCATTCTTCAAGCCACTACTGTGTTTATGGAGTAACCAAACACACAAGTTTACAGGGCTTTGGCAAACCCGGCTGACTTTCACACTGTGGATACATGGTAATTTATTATAAAAACAGTGATCAATCATCTGCACCTGCTTATCCTTAAGTCCTGTAATAGCAATAAAGTGAATAGTGAATCTGTATTTGTCTTTTAGTTTGTTTTTTTTTACTGAGGTGCTGTCACGCCACAGTCTCTACACCACATGTACCAAACAGTGACCATGAAAAACCCGTCTTTGATAATACTTCATGATGGCAGCATCCAACCTTGCTCTGTTCTGTTTTGATTCAGACCTCAAAGCAGTAGAAATACACACATTTTAGGGACATTCAGTTATGTCCCACGCTGCTGTGTTGAAAACATCATCCGTTCATTGCCTTTGTTAATGTTTTGTTCTCCATTTTTTCACTGCAAAATCTAATAAACATAAAGCCTTGCTGTCAGTCTTATGAAATTTAAAAGAAGCTAAATTATATTTAATATATATTCTTTTTCTTTTTTATATTTGGATCAGTCCCAGTTTAACTGTAACTGCACTATTGCATTTAGTTGACATGGACAATTAAAGAGGTACAGTATATACTGTAAAAAACACCGTTAAATCATCCAGTACACACTTTACTTCAATCTCAGATGCCAAGTACATTTCAGATTGAATGTCTCGGCTGAGCGACCCAGCAGTGGGGTTGGATGCTGACCTTGTCTGTCCATCTGTCTGTCAGTCTGTCTTCTCACCTCCTGTGTCTCCTGCTTTGCACACACACATATAATACACTCACACCTCCACAACATTAAACAGATACACACACAATGTCCCATCTAACACACATACACACATTGACTTGGGTCACTTTGGGGACATTGCTTAGACATACATTCATTTCCTGGAGACTTACCCTAATCCAAACAATTACCACTACTTAACTACTTGCCTAAACCTAACCCTTACCCTTACCTTAAACTAAATTGAACCTTAACTTCCCCAAAATCAGCTCTTTTACAATTTGGGACACAGATTTTCCCTCTCTCTCTCTCTCTCTCTCTCTCTCTCTCACACACACACACACACACACACACACACACACACACACACACACACACCTCAACCATGCTCTGGTCTGCGTCACTAGGGCCATCTGCTTGCTAACCGGAGCAGTTTTCTACACATTCACATTCGTAGTCCCTCTCATGCCACTGACACAAGCCTGTGATGCTACTGCAGTAGTACTGCATCTCATGTATAATGATGGTACGATATGCAAAATGATGATTCATTGATTGATGATTGAATACAAGGTGGAGAAATGGTGAGCTGAAGGGAGTAACGGTGATGCAACCTCATTCTTAAATGTGTAAAGCCTGTGTTAAAGAGTGACGTGTTGGTGGCAGTTTTACTTGACTGCAGATCAGGAGGCTGGTTTCCCCTTTTCTAACCACATTAATCACATAGCCAGCCAGTGGTCATATACACTGCCTTAAAATGTAACAATGCATAATCATTCAATTATCAATAATCGTACATGTGTATGTATATACATGGGAATTTTTTATGCAATATGAATGTATTTGCCTTTTTGGCTACTCTATATCTACGTGTGTGTGCCTTTGTGCCTATCCTGATCTGCCTGTCTGTCAAACTGGGGTGAATATGGTCTACTTAAGAGAGTGTGCTGCGACCTCCTAAAACTCTGAGCTGGGTGTAAGCTTCACGTCGCTACTTCACAACATGGCCTACAGAGCTGGGCTGGCACAGAAAGCTATTTTTAGCTACGGGCTCAAAGGGAGAGCTTACATTCCCGGCTGAACAGTGTCACTCACAAACTTTTCTCACACTTTTTTTTTTTTTTTTTTTTGTCAGAGTGTGAGGGCAGCCAGCTACTTTTACAGCGTCTCTGTCTCTGCATATGTGATGGGAGAGACAGACTACATCTGTGTTTTATGTTTTATGTAAAATAAACAGTGTGCATACATTTGTCCACATGTGAGCCTGTAAAAGGGGAAGACAGAAAGGAGACAGGAAAGTTTTGTCAAAAAGCTTTTTTTTCACAAGGGTTACACATTTAGTTGTGTGTTAGCGTGTGTGTGCATGTATTATGCACTGATGAACCTCAGTGGTCTCTGGTCTTTCACACACGACTTATTGACAATGGCCCTGTGTTAATTAGGCTGACTCTTGCTAGCACACAATATGACACCTCCCTGGGTACAGCCTACCAGGCTGTTTATTAACCCCAAAACTTAAGGACCCTCATTTGAATGTGGCACTGGGGTTAACAAAACCAGGTGAGGTTCTGAACAGCAGATAAGAAGGTGGATGATTTAGAATAGTTTGAACACACATATTTTAGGGAAAGAAGTAGAGTTCATGGATGAGAGGAAAAACCTGCTAAATGCACATGCCGACTTCACAGTCAATTGTTTAGTTAAAAAGTTCTCCTGAGCATGCTAATTAGAGTTGTTAATGCACCTACACACACACTCATACACGCAAACATGCACAGGATGTAATTACTGCAGCAGCACACATCTGTCTTTGCAAGTAGAACAAAATGATGTAATCAACTCTCTCTAACCAGTTCCAAGGAGTCAAAAAAGTGTAATTATTCTCCAACTGCTGCCAGAGATACAGAAGCTTAGCGGTTTACAATTAGGCTCAAATATGATACTAGACGTATCAGTCCTATTGTGTCCATGTTACCCAATACTAAGTCACAGGACCCCTCAGTAATGAACCTGTGTACACAACTGTGCACTGCAATGACAGATGAACTGCTATCACCATAATCAGGCATCAAGTTTTCAGCTCCTCCAAAATACAACTGGTGCTCTGTATTGGTTTACATCATCAGATACAAATTTATCCTGACATACTATAGGGTAAATTGAATCCCTCAGCAGTCCCTTGTTGTAGACTGAAAATTAGATTAATCACAGAGGGGTGTGCTATGTAAATATGTCGTGTGAGAGGACAGGGTGAAAGATGGAAAATGTGATAATGAGAGCAGATAGACAGAAAACTGGAGAATGAGTCAGAAAAAAAAACAAAGAGGCACATTTAGTTATACACACAGTGCCAGACAAAGGGAAAGGTAGATGGAGAAAGGATGGGTGTCCAATGGGTGTCTTTGTCTGAGGGCAAGCTACTCTTTTAAATAGTTTGAAACTGTTTTATAGTGCTTGCAAATGAATCTGAACAAGCGTCCAGTCCTGATGCCCTTGCCTGTTCCGTGACTGCTCCATGAGCTTGAAGTTAAATTAACTTTTCACAGATGTGCTTTTCTCTGTCAGTTTTCATGAGCTGACCATCCAGCCAGGATGATGTCATTGCTCTCAATGATTCAGTGCTTTTCTTGTTAAAGACATCAGGTGGACACTGACCCTTAGAAGAAAAATGCAAAACAATTTTGAGGTTACGGAAATAAACATGATCAATAAATTTCTTACCGTCATCCAGCGTGATATCCTGCAGGCCGATGGAGCGAAACGTGGGCTCCCTGTCCTCTGGCTCCTGTTTGATGTTGAGCCTCTCCCCATCCGAGGGGAAGGGCCCCTGTGGACTTAGAGGGTGAACCAGAGGCCCTGCTGCCACCGGGGACAGGCTGGCCATGACCGGGCTTGTAGCCTGGGGAGAAGGCTGTCCTGAATGCTGCTGTTGCAAGGGGCCCATAGGACTGCCACCAGAGGTGGGGGAGGATGAGGTGGGGGACTGGTAGGGCAGCGAGTGGAGCTGAGGGGAGGAAGGCCCAGAGTGCGGAGAGGGGATCATCCTTGGAGGAGGGGCACTGGATGGCGTGGGGCAGGAGGCTGACCTCTGACCCACCGGGTGGTAGCCCATAGCCCTCTGGAGTTGGGAGGAGTGCTGCCCCACAAGGGGGTGGCCAGTCGGAGAGGGCACCTGGGTGGGATTTGGGGAGCAATGATAGCCTCCGAGTGTGTGGAGGTGTGGGGATGACGGTGCAAGCAGGGGTTGCTGGCTCTGGGGAGACCCAACAATGGGGTTGGTGGTTGAAGAGACGGGCGCTGATGGCGAGGAGCAAGGGGAGGAGGAGTACACCATTCCCATGCCCATTGGGTGTGACGCTGCACTGGGGCTGTGCTGAAAGGGCATCCTTTCATAGCCCTGAGGAGGAAGGCTGGACTGGCCGTTGAAGGGCAGGCTATGACCGTGACTGTGGCTGTGCTGCATAGCCTGGTAGGAGGGCCGGGGAGGAGCAGGATGAGGAGCTGGAGCAGAGCTCGGGTGGAACGTCATGTGGCAGTCTGCAGGGGGGTGGTGCAAACTGCGGCTCTGGAGGTGAGGCAGGTGCTGGAAAGACGGGGAGCCCAGGGAGGGGCAGGGGGCCTGCAGGGGTAGCAGGCCAGGTCCAGAGCCCGTGGCCAGGCCGTGAGGGGAGCTGGACAGAAGGTTGTCCGATGGGTGGCCCTGCTCAGGAGAAGGCAGCTGGGTGCGCACCAGACTGGCAGCGTGTGCCAGGGGCATGGACATAGGGGGAACTGCAGGAAGGTCCAGCTCGTCTCTGTGCTCCTGTTTCACCATGACTAAAGGGAGAGAGGTATACACAGAGAGACACGGAGGAAGAGAGATGTGATGAAAGAGGAAAAGTACATTGTCAGTTACGTCTGTCAGTCAAATACTACAAGAAGAGAAAGACTTTCTGTCAGCTCACTAAATTGCAAAATTGAGTGTGTGTGTCACTATTTTTTTGATTCAGGTACAATAGTCCAGTGACTTTAACCCACTAGAAAAAGACAGCAGTTGTTTCAAGTTTTCCTGATTTTCAACCCCAACTAATTCCCTCAATCTGTGGCTTTAAAGTTGACATATGCCTCAGTAAAATGTGTAAAACCAGGTCATAAGAATCTCAAAGCAGTGAACATCATCTCTGAAATGTATGGATTGTGAAATGGGTCCCTATCCAGATGAAAAAAGCCTAACTTAAACCAAGTGACATTCTGATAGTAAATGGGGCCATTCCCTTTTACTGTGACAGCTCACAGCACTGTTATGCCAATCGGTAACCTATTTCCCAATCTGGTGCCTTGTGACAGTGAGTTTTATTTTTATCCAGCTCTGAATCAGAGAGAGAGCATATGTTGTCAGTCCGGGTGCCATCATGTGAAATGGTGTGTGGGAAAAGGAGCCGAATGCCCTGCAGCCCAGATCAGACCAACAGAACAAACGAGTTCACTGATCGTGCCCTCTACTCACCCCATCCTGCCTCTGGGATTGTGAGGCAAGGGGCACGAAAAGGCCAAACGTGGTTTATTTTGGCTAAAAATGGAGCCAAAGGGAGCCAGAGTGGAAAGGAGAAGTAATGTACTGTATATTTAAACAAAGAACAAGTACCGAGTGGTACATCAAAACTGAAAAGTCCTGATGCCTGCCTCAAAATACAAAGGAAGACCAAGAGGCATTTTGTGCCCCGGTTTTCTTTATTAACACATTGCTTTTTTCAGACAATTTTCTCAGAATTCATCCTTAAATTGGGCCAGGGCCTCTGCAGCCCAGCCCACGAGAAAACTTGCCACAATAAAGCAGGCGGTGTCCGTGGTGATACTGGTGGTGTCAGCTTGACTGACAGAGCAGGGTTACTCTACTCTGCTCTGATTGGCCGCCCTAATGTGTCAACGGTGAAAACAGGAACTATCTGTGTTGAGTGGGCGTGCTTGCAAACAGAAAGGCTGGGTGGGTGGAGGGGCATGGTCGCTCATATGCGTACACGCACAAGCACACACAGTGTTGTGGTGAAACTCAGGGTTTAGATGTGTTGCACAAAACGCTCACATGTCATTATATTCCACCAACGGTGTTTTCACTTTGACTGGCTTCAGGAAGGGGGAAAAAAAAACCTGATAATATCAAATAGCTAGGCAGGAATTTGACTTATATGAAAAACATGAAGGAAACTTTCAGATCAAAATATCATGAGCACTGACTTTCCTTGCTGCTAAAATAATTATATCAAACCACAACTCAAGGTCTATGGTAAAAGTTTCCTGGATAGCAAAAGATTTGCATCATAAAACCCCATGCAAACACAGTACACGAGAGGAAAAAAAAAGGATGGCTTGGGATTTTGAGTAGGCTGCACAAAATAAACAGCTGGCAGGTGTTAATGTTATTGTTGGTGGAAGAGCCCCCTCTAAACCACAGCAATGCCTTCCTTGGTGAGAGAAATGGGGTTAGTGAAGCCCCTGTGGAGACATGTGCAACACCAAGAGCACGTTACAACTGTCTCTGCTGTCAGTCACACTTCTTTTTATTACCTTGGGAGATTAACGATGGCAGGAAGCAATACACCCGAAGGAGTGCACGGTAAAGCTTGAGAGAATCTCTTTGTGTAAATGTCTACAAAATGAGTTGCAGGAAAATTACTTACCCAAATACTTAAGCACCTAGTAACAGCACAAGATTTATCACAATTGTGCTCCTTCATCTGGCCTGTTTTAGTTCCCAAGAGTCACTTTTTAAATGTTTTAAATGAAGTACAAAAAAAGACGGTCTAAAATTCATTCTAAAAGTCTAAATCTCACCTGAAAGGTAAGTGAAGCGTTGTGATTGGCTCCTTTTCCGTTTGCCATTGCAGACATAAAACTGCACCTGTACAGCTGAGCCGACAGTCTTACTGTGGTAGGGAGGGACCTCCACCACGATGCATGACTACAAGAAAACATCTCACATTATTAACACACCCTTATTGCAGACTGAACATTTGCATACAATAAAATGCAAATATTAGTACAAATAAACAAATGAAAATGTTTATTCAAGTGAAAATATTACAGACAAAATGTAATATCTTATATGATATACAGCAATATAACTGTAAGGGTAAATAAACAACTTACTCCTTGAGATTTCTCACGGATTATTTTTGCCTCAACTTCCCACTGTGGTCGTCCATCTAGAATGGATAAAAAACTTAATAGTATATATTACAGTCAACAGTTTACTCTCTTTTTACATGTAAAATTTATAAACAATTATTTGACAAACCGGAATATCAGAAAAGACTTGAACAGTTCTCAAGTGCAGGTCTGGCAAAAGACAGAGCAACGCCTGACTTTTCACCTAAATTGCTAACAAACACACAAGCGGTAATAAACTCATGATCACTAATGACTGCAGTTTTCGAATTTAGACCTATTTTGAAGTACAGTGTGTCATTTTTCTAAGTCACGTTTCTCGTCTGGAGTGGGTTGCTTTCTCTGTTTGCTGCTTTCCTAAAGATGATGTCAGTGTGCAGTGATTTTTCAAATGGAGGGGCTCGAAAACAACACAAGGCTTCAAAAAAGCACAAGATTTCAATTTGTTCTCGAGCCCTAAGGGACATCAACATGATGTCATTTTTTAAGGCCCAGAAGCCCCATGAAGAAAATCTTAGCAGCTATTAAATAGTAATCAAAAGTCCAAATATCCTGCTGTTTGTCTAGCTTGGTTAAAATTATGGAGAGAGCAGTGGAATAATTGCCTTTATTTTAAAATGCTTTTACACACTGCCAGGTTTCTGGCTAGAAAACATCCTTTCCAGTTTTCCTATGAAGGATCTAATTATTTGGCCAGACATCTTAGGGGCAGTGGCTTGAAGGGAAGCAGTTGAGGTGAAAACACTGACAGGCTCGCCGTGTGGCTGGAACAAATGACAGGCATCACAGCGTCGAGAAGAATAAAAACTCTGACAACAGAGCTAGTGCTATGTGGTCTCTCAGCAGAGGCAAATTCATTTTGCACTCATCTATTTCATGTTGCTCACATGGTGGAAGCATGTTCTGCACCTGCATGGCCTCTTCCTCAAAACCCAAAGGATTCCCCTAAATACCACTGTCAAACATCTGCAACATGTCTGCAGACAGGACCAGCTTACGGGTAGATTCTAACAAAGTAAGCACTCAACTGTGAGCCTTGTCACATTTAGGATATTCAGCTTTCTACCAAAATCCACAACAGCTTTAAGTAGGTGATTTACCTGTTCTGATCTCACCCGAGGATTAGCCTTGGTTGTAGTAATCCACTAGCACATTAGCAAACCATAACAATAAAGGGGTTTTCTCTATTGCTTAACTTGACAGGGAGGGGTTTTTTTTCCAATAAGCAAATGACCTTGAACGTCTTTGCAGCTGACAGCAGTGCATTATTGCAGCGCAGCTTGTTGACATTCAACAGGCAGGAGCAAGGGCCCCACATGCTCCGTCAGACAACAAGCACCAACAGGAACCTCATACCACGCTGAGACAATGGCGTGGATCACCCAGACAGCCTGCCCACCCCAGTCAGAGGGGGGAAAAGAGGAGCAAAAATAAAGAAGGTGATTGCTGTTTATGTTGTAACATCTTTGCAAAAGCCCACAGTTGTTTGGCTTTTGCAACAGAAACAACACAGTGACTACAGAGTGTTAGTCGCTATTCAAGGCAGCCAGCGTTACAGCCTTTAAAGTCCACTCCTTTACGTAAACATTCATCCTTGTAAAGTTGAAATACTCATACCAATTATGGACTTATTTCTAACTCTAACGTTTGATGAGTTCCGTATATCTGTCTTCCCCTTCTGATCCCTGAATAACTTAAAATTTAATTTGTTAGCTAACATGTATATTTTCTTGTTCCTCTCTTTCCTAGAAGATGTACAGACCACTGGTACAAGCAGAGAAAAAACTGAATTTAGAAATTTTCTTAATGGAAAAGCCTGTCATTTCATCATATCATCCACCATGCAAACACAGGAATCACTCCAAAGCCATGCACATTTAGATACAACAAACTATTTTGTGACACTTTGACATTCATCTGCTTTAAAATAAAAACAGATCTCACATGAACAAATGCTAGGATTTCATCGTTTATCGTATCATCCCATAATCTCTGCGTCGTAGCAACAATAGGCCAGTCCCTGTCTTTCAGTTATGAGGGATGGTGGAAAAACATGTGTCACTGCCTCTGATTCTTTCTTTTCTTCCATTGCTTTACTCCAGTCAGTGCCTTTCTGCACTAAAGCAGGTGGATTAGTCATGATGAGGAGGATCATTTACACAAACCTAATCAACATCAACTTCCCCGCCCCCTTCATATTCTTTCTGTGTCCTTCCACACCCTGATGCCTTCATGCACCATGGAGCCCCAGTTTTCCTCCCTACTCAAAATGCATCTCTCTAAGCTTTCCACTTGCTGCTGTGCTATAAAGACTTGACCATCGGTGAGTTGTTTCAGCTATGCTGCTTTGCTCTGCCATGCTTCACCTGGTACACCTCAAAGAGCTAAAGACATTCCTCAGGGCTGTTTTTTTCTCGATCTCAGGGAAAAGCTCCTACTCACAAACGAACACCACTCAACGTTCTGCCATGTGTGAACTTGATTCTGTTGCTCTACATCACAGAGGTTCCTCAGGCAGGCAGAGACCGGCTCAACGAATGTTATCCATTAAAATTTCCATCCAAGGGAACAGCTCTTACACGTGTTTTGATTACAGAGTGGTGTACAAAAGAGAAAAAGATAAGGCAGAGAAAGACAGGTGACTTAAAAGAAACATGATGAATAG
Source organism: Chaetodon trifasciatus (assembly GCA_037975065.1). Taxonomy (NCBI): domain Eukaryota; kingdom Metazoa; phylum Chordata; class Actinopteri; order Chaetodontiformes; family Chaetodontidae; genus Chaetodon; species Chaetodon trifasciatus. Next base: position 19,598,644 of record JBBMOE010000001.1, read on the forward strand.
CGCACAGAGTTTAACTAAGTGATCTCTTTAGCCTAGGTATTTGTTAAATGGATATAAGCAACTTTTAAAGTCACAAATACTAGTTTTTGGAAACAGACAATCGTTGACTGCCTGACTGCCAAGCTCCCTCCCTCGCTACACATGTGGTACAAGCAACCAATAGGAGTCCAGACTACAGCAACAGTGATCCTGCACTAGCTTCCCAAACTGGATACACCGCTAACTGTGATGACTGCAGATGCAACCCACACGCCCCCTTCCACTGGTCATTTTCGTTTAGCAGTTCACAGTTGCTAGTAAGTGTGAGACAAAAAAGGCAAATATTCACGATATAACATAATGGTGAGACAAAGCAGGTATCTGATTTGTGTATTTCATTATTCAACTTTGTGTAATACACTGCAGTGACTTGATCCTGATCTAAAAGGTAATCTAATCAAAATGTTGACTGTAGTGTTCGTATGTTAAGTATGTTAATATTGCAGTGAAAATGCTATGAAAACATTCCAATGTAAATTGTAGCTATCAGGATATGCAGTGTGTTGGCTCTTGATCTGAGTTTACTATCTCATGCTTACTTGACAACATTACAACAAAACATTACAAGCAGACATAAATCTGTTCTGCATTTGACAAAACACCCTGTGGGATAGGAGGACTTGTAGGCTGAGATCTGGAAATTGATACACACACAGACATATGACAGGTTAAATACCATGTGATGTTTGAGAAGATCTGTCCAAATTTAACAGTACTGTTTACTGTAAAACCAGTATTTAGATCCAACCTGCCACTTATCTGTATAAAGCATTCAGTATATCCAATTTCCAATCATGTCCTGCATTAAAATCCAAAAGGAGTAAACTCACTATTAACATGTTTCAGGGGACGCAGCCTTTTGTTTCCATAATGACAGACAGCGACATGTATCAGCCATGACTCCAACAAAATCTTTAGACCCTTCTGCAACATTTCAAAGCTCTAGTTTCATGTATATGGGTATAAATCCAAATTCAGAACAACTCAAAGCTTTTTTGACACTGAAGAATACAACTCTCTAACAGACCACATAAATGACACGCTGAATGTCTTACTCATGGTGGCCTCTCTGAAACAATCTGCCAGACAACCGTGACACTCAATGTTTTACACACATAATTGGCACAAGCTGTTTCTGCAGTGGTGTTTCAAGGCAAAGATGCTGTGCGGACATAACACTTACCAGGGCCTTTCTCCAGGAAGATGACCTTGGACTCTGGAAAGAAGTTGGAGCCAGTGATGACCATCTCTTCTCCCCCGCTGACCAGGCAGCTGGTCAGGCTGGATTTCTCTACCTGGGGCAGTTCCTGAGCTGAACGCTGGGCTGAGGGAGACACAGCAGGGGTTGAGGAGTAAAGAGGATGATCATTTGCTGACAGTAACATCAAATAATGTAGATTAACACACAATTGTTAAAAAATATGGGCTAAAAGATGACCACTGACAGACAGAACAAAGCCCATTTACATTTTTAACATTTATCAGATGTTCTTATCTAAAAAGACTTTTCAATGAGAGCACACATTAGATTAAATCAATATCCTAAATCACCAGATCAGAGGCCCGCTAATTTGTGTGTTTGTCCATTTTTCCCATACGTGGCTTTCTCATTGAAAGCGTTTGGGTGTGTGAGACTGGAGGCTGGGAAGCTGACACTCACAGCACTCCACAGGAATAGAGGCAGCCTGCAGCGACAGCACCTTCCCGTTGGGTTGAGGGATGTGCACTCGGAACACCACACGGACCCGTGTGTTCTTTCTTCCGATATCCGTCTCTCCCTTCCGCAGCTCAATGTCTGAGTTCCGCAGCTTGAGGATGCCAGCACAGTCGATACTGCAAGGTAGAGGGAAAATAGTTGGCCAAATATGGCACAACCGTGATGGCAATCATCTAAGACATATTTAAGTAGTGAAGGCCTGGGAGTGATAAAACTAACCACAAGCCCAGCAGGGGATTGGCAATGAGAGGCAAATTAAGTGTTGAATCACAAAATAAAAATGCCCATGAATATGATTTATTACAGTTGTGAATGGGAAAATCCCGACCAAATCCCTTCCTATGAATTCCAACGTAAATGAAACCAGACCTTATATAAACAGAATCACTCAGGTGATGCAGAATCATAAATATTCAAATAAAGTTTGTTTCTCCGCTCCCTCAGAAACCCTCAAATTTTCCTTCTCTGCGAACTCTCCTGTTGGTTTACATTAAGAAAATCCATTAAATCCCCTTTGGAAGATGTTACAGCCCAGTATGATCATAAATGTGGTTATTCTTTCACTGGACAGGGCTTCCTTCATGGTGGTAAGCTCATAACTGAGTAATGTAACCCTGCAGTGCTCCTGACACCTACCTGGCTGACATATTGTTTTCAGGCAGGAGAGGAATTTCGAGAACTTTGGTGCTGGAGAGTATAATTTCTTGGCTGGCTGTGGCTACGGTTTTCCCGGTGATCCGGTGCACCTGGTAGAAGGCGTGCGGCCTCAAGTAACGGTCGTCTGCTGTTCCAATGAACATCTGCAGGTTGACAGGCTTCTCGCTGTAGCCAATGAGCTGAGACACGACAGAGACAGAGACAGAAAAACAGAATAAAAACAGATGTGAGTTCTCGAGGTCCACATGAGAGGTGTGAACAAAGGAATACTCTCTTCATTTCCACGGCCTTCAGAAGGCCACCTTTTTTGGAGGGAATCTAAATGTCAGGACGAGGGTGTTGCGATATTTCTGGCAGGGCCACTGGAGACTCATCTGGCGTTTTGGCCTTCAACCAGTTTGACACTGATGTTTTTACCTAATAGTCTTATAATTTTTTCCCCTTGCATGCCTGCACTTTCCCAGGAATCTGTGCAGGACACTGTTACCTCAGAAAACCTTAGCAGCATCTTGAGCCCTTGTCTGGTCTGTTGTTCCAAGACCAATTAAATGTGGCACTACCACAGAATAGAAAATTAAGACAAAGTAAAACACCAGCAATAACGCATAACCAGAAAAATGAAAAACTAAGATGAATGCAATGAATCTGTGGAAGATTTACTCAGCTTATCTCCTGCAATAAATATTACATCTAACATACAATTATACAAAAGCATCATTCACACGATCTTCTGTGAGGTCTTGTGCATATAAAAAGCCTTTTAATGGTTACACTGTGGCTAAAAGGAAAAAAAAATGCCAGTAAAAATGTCAACAGCTTTTTCAACTCCAGCGGTTCATGTGTGCCAACCTGCTTGGCACTGGGCACCTGGAGTAGCAGCTGCCCTCTCCATTAGTCCCTGAGTGCTGGCACCCCAGTTTCCACTCAGGCAGGTGGGATTTTGGATGAAGGAAAAGTGTTGCGTGCCGGGCAGAGACAAGGGGAAGATGGAAAGGAGAGCAGGACCTTTCCTCCTCAGAGGGACAGAAAAAACACACAGGCCACACAATCCCACTACTGTTGTAATGTTGTACTTGGCAGACTGTGTGACGGCACGATGGCACCCCCACCCCCCACACATACACACTCCCACCGCACTGCCCTCGTAGCCCACACCTCCAGCTCAGATGGAGGGCAGCTCATTGAGGGTAACAGAAAAGAACAAGGCCATTCATTGCTGTTTCACCCCAGGAACTGCCAAGCCTCAACCCCATCACAGCTGGCTCCTGACCCTTTCCTGCTTTGCAGGTTTGCGTCACACACCACTGTGTCAATGTTTGGTGAAAAAGTGTGGTGGGTGGAAGGAGACAAAGTGGGTGTAGCTTGGGATTTGTCATGTGCTGTTCCAAAACCAGCTTAAATACAAAGGTCACAATGAGGCCCTGGAAACATACAGTATGCACCTGAGAGAAACAGTGAGAAAGCACCAGCAAAAAAATGCCGGCTGGGTTTCAAAGCGCTGACTTTTGTGGCAGCCGATTGTTAAAAAATACTGGTCCAAAGCAGGATTATCAAACACAACTTATTTCCAGCCCTGGTAAAAGGTGAACTGGAATCAGTGGTGGAATGGGTTTCTAAAAGAACAGCTGTCATTGGATTTACTGGCAGCCTGCACTCATTTTTGCATCTCCTTCTCTTTTCCCCCACTTGCTATTTCCAAGAGGGTCCCCTGTGGCGGAAGAAGTCAAGGTATGGGGGCACCTGTGTTGAACTGAGCTGTGAAAAAACTGAAATATGTTGTGTTTACAGCAGGTTATGTGAGAGGACAAGCCTCCAGAGGAAGATCCTAGGCAGGCAGGGCAGTGGAGCTTAAATCTTAATAATACTTCACTGTTCTTAGGTGAATAAAAACCTTGTAGGGTTGTGCTACTGAGCTCCATAAAGACCCATTAGGTTCCCAAGAGAGGGCCAAGTGAAATAATACATGGAAAAATCTATTTCTAGCAAGTAAGCAAAATTGGACTTTGTGTAAGTACGTAACACCAATATAGCTAAGAGATGCACAATTGTGACATAACTCTTTGAATGTGTATAACTTTTGTAAACAGTGGAATAATAATATGCATCCATTACCAAGAAGCTTTGCCTTGTTTAAATCTTACACTGAACACTTCTCTTTCACCTCCACTGCAGCTCTCCCAGTGTCTCATGTTGATTAGAGTGGAGAGGCCAAAGGCTCTCCACAAGTCGAGGCTGCGAGGTGCTAATATAGCTTCAGAGTGAGCTGAGGGAGAAGCCACACAGCTGCCTGGCTCAGACGGGTCATTGTAACACTTGATGTTCATTTAGCTCAGATAAGAAGTGTTGGCTGGCATTTCAGTGGAGAAATTTGAAAAGGCCCTTTTACAAAGAGGCAAAGGGGAAAAATGAACATGAGACAGGGTCAGATTTGATCTTCAGGATTGAAATATGTTGACTTTAAAAAAAGCTGCTCTATCTTCTACTTCACTAACAAACAACAAATCTGTGGAAAAACATTATTGTATTTGCATAAGTGAGCGGCAGAGACAGTATAATCATGTACAACTCCACAGTTAGGGAAAGGTTTACGAATAAATCAGTGATCATTTCATCTGCTGTTGAAGGTTTTCTAGGCTTTTAACTTCAATTTTCCAAGCCCCAAGCTTTGTTTGGAAGCAAAAATTCCCCGCCCCAAGGTATGTTGATACTCCTCACCACATCCTCCAAGTTCAGTGATGAAGGCAAGTCTTGAATGACTAAATGTGTGTTATTGTCTCTGTGCTTTGTGAATAAGCTTGAGCTTGCAGTTGGTTCTTGTAGCACTGTGGGTGCGGATAGAGCTGTGAAGATGACATTTATCAGCAACTATTTTGACACTTAATTTACTCATTTAGAAAGAAAAAAAGTCAAAACTCTCTGATTACAACTTCTTAAATGTGAATATTTTCTCGTTCTGTACTCCCCTATGACAATAAACTGAATATCTTTGTCTTGTGGAAAAATAATCACCAGTTTTAACCCTTGTGCAGGTGACAGAGTAAAATCTAAGTGGAACTAATCATCGGGATGATGGCAGGAGAAGGCAGCTTCCTCCTCAAGCAGTTGCATACATCACTCTGCTTTCTCACCATCACCCGTGTCAAACTGGAATCAACCCAACGAATGCGGCACATGAAATATGTTCGGAAGGAAGTCGAACAGAGGACCAGCATGAGGCCCCTATAATAACCAGTAATGGGTTCATCTTTGAAAACCACATTAGATCTTAAGAGCCACATCAAAGTATAAATCCTGCTAGTAACAAGCTAACAGGTAATTATACACCCCACGCTGAATGGATCCATGGCTGTAAATGACACCATTATTCTGGATTCAAAGAAACACAGAGTCACAGGAATCAACTGTCTTGTGGCTTGTGTTGCTTGTTTTATGATCATGTCTGCACACTGTGGAAGTGAGCGCAGACAGACAGCACTCGCACGTGTGTGTGCGTGTGTCCATAAATCAGGACGTGTTTATTCGTAACACCATGTGTGTTCCAGACAGCATAAAATGAGTTAACAGTGTCTGGAGGAATGTATCTGTGAGAGAGGATAGATGGATGTAAAAAAACAACAACAGAATCTTTTCTGTTTGAGCGCCTCAAAGTCAGTTCAACCCAACACGACCAACTGTCAGCATGAAACAAAAAAGCCTTCTTTTTTTTCTTTCCTTCCATTTACCCTCTTCATCTCTGCCCCTCTCTGTGTCCTCTTGTATTTTCTCTATTTCTCCGCCTCTGCACACAAGGGATTTGGTGTGGAGCCAGAGTGTTGACAAACATACACTTAGCAGGCCAGGAGTTCTTTCCAAATCAAATAATCAACCAGGAAAACCTGATTAGAGGGTCTAGAAAGAAAGGGCTCACTTCAGCAGACCCAGTGAATCAACACTCCTGGACAAACAGAAACATACCACACAGCCGGGCTAATTCAGTCCCTCTGCCACACTCGTAACTGCTACGAAAAACACAATTATTTTGTGTTTGGTGTTTCCTCAATTCAGTTCAGTTTGATTCGTTCAGATATCCGGAAAAAAAAAAAGCATGCAGCGGCTTTCCAAGCGTAAGCCATATAAGCCTGAAAAAACTGATACAGTCAACAATAATTGCACACATGAACATGGACGTGGTTCAAAGAGTAACATTTACTTCAGGGCTCAGTTGATGGCACTGGTACATAAGGGATGGAAGCAGGAAAAGAAACATCTCAGAGCAGGTAGGAAGTCCTTAGTACTAGTTTTCCAATACCGTAGAACAATATTAAATGATCTTCATTGATCCCAAATTTTACAATAAAGTGTGGTTGACGTTCTGACAGTTTTACATCCCTAAGGCAGCGTTAAAACTGTGCATCAAAGGCTGAGTACAATCACACCATGAGCTCCTCGCATAGCAATCCAAGCACACGTCAGGGGCCCATTCACACCTTCAGCTTAGAAAATGGGTAAAGCGCCACCTGCAAACAGTGCAACTTGTAAACAAGCACACATGGATAATACCAGGCGGAGGAGGCTTCTCCACAGTGAAATGCACATGACACACACCCTCACATTCCTGAGTCATCCCTCCGCCACCCCCTAAATCTATGCTTGAGTGTGAAATACCACAGGAGGGTGGCCTCTGCACTTTTAACTCCTCACCTTTCTCCTTGTCCAGACTGACTGAGCCCAACTGGTCAGTCAGCAAGTAACTGAGGCCTGGTAGAGATCAGTTCTTATATTAAACCAGACTGACATTAAAACCAGTCACATGTCCCTGGGCTTGCGCTCGTTGAAGCCCTTAACTAACTTACAGCTGCTGCTTCTTACTGTGGATCGAGTTTAGGATGAACTCTCTCCCCTAAAATAAAACCGCTGGATACGGTTACACACTCAGCTCTCACTAAATAAAGTCCCCACTTATTTTTGGCCTTCATCTGTTCCACTGATCCAGTAATAAGGCTCGCAAGCTGAGGGGAAAAACATCTCCCATCACAGCATACACACATAAACAGACACCCGGGCGGACACACACCAAAGCGTTTCAACATTTGTTTAAAATATAAAAATGACAGCAACACTGAGAGCTGATCTGGGCTATAAAAGTTGTGATCATGTGATATTCACACGGGCAAAGCAAAGAGGGAGAACGTCACCTGCTCCCTGCACCATAACACTGCCTCTCTTCACATGCTGTGTTTCATCAACCACTACCTGCGAGCACTCATTCATTTTCTGTCTTTACGACTTTTTCTCATTTTATCAACAGTCTTCTTTATTTTTCCTCTTTTCTTCATCTTTCCTCATCACTTCTCCCACCCTCTCCTGTCCTGACTTCCCTCATTTCTTTCATCTCTTGCCTCTTCTGTTCTCCGTCCCTGTCCTTGCCTCTCACCTACCTCAGCTGCAGCCCTCTGCCGTAACTCGACACTTTCTCACAGCGAGCGCCTGACTCTGCCAAGTTGTTTCCCTGTGTTGCTCGACTGTTGCCATGGTGAGACTCCCTGCGTGTATGCAGGAGAGTGTGTGTGTGTGTGTGTGTGTGTGTGTGTGTGTGTGTGTGTGTGTGTATGAGCATGCGGCTACGTACACTCTCATTGGTGTAAACTATAGTCCTGGAGCTTGTGTCGGAGAGGGTCTGTGTGTTAGAATGTGTGGATTTAAGCACACTAACTTTGGTGTCAACTGTAGCCCTTGGAAAGGTTTGTGATGTGTGTGTAAGAGAGTGTATGTATGTATGTGTGTGTATGTGTGTGACAGTCTGGCTAGCATGGGTGTGCAACAGATGTAAAAGCCGGAACAATGGTGGTCAAGGTCACGAGTGAGCCCATTTTATCTGGCAGTAGTTTCACTACTGTGACACTGTGGCACCACGACCTGGGATCTATGGACACACACACACACACACACACACACACACACACTCGCACACACACACACACACTCACACACAGCGCAGCTCACACAGGCTTGCTGTTTGCCCAGCACACTAGGGAGGGCAAAGAGAGCCAGGGGGCCGGTTGACTGTTTGTTTAAACAAGGTCAATACATGCACACACACATGCGCACACACACATGCCCGCGCACACACACACAGGAGCGTTTACTGTATACTGCATGAGGGCTGTATATGGCCTTGCTAGACTTGTCCAAGCTCAATTCCTCTTATTCCCCATTCTATCCTCCCTCACTCTCCCTCTCTCATCTCTCTGTCTCTCTACCTCTCTGCCCCTCTCGGTAACTGTTTTCTCGCTGTGCGCTAAGCCTGATTACAACAAATGAGAGCCAAGCTTCCAACATGTTTACATCAAATACAGCCCTGGGGCAAAGCAACACCAGCTCCAGCCAGTTCACACAGTGCAAACTGCATGGCTCTGCATTGTTGTCTGTGTGTCTCCCCATTATGACAGCCAGTCTATTGAGGGAGTCAACAGAGCGAGCGAGAGAGAGACCTGTGGAGGCAAAAGCTTCACTGTGGCACAAAGCAAGAGAGCAAGTAAGAAGGATAAGACAGGTAGAGGCAGGAGGACAGAGTAAGAGAAAGGGTTAAAGACACAGAAAATGTGAGAGTGAATGACAGAGACAGAGAGACAGATGGCAATGGGGTCACAGCCATGAATTCAAGCATTGGGATGAAAATCATTCATTGCATCCAAGCCAGTGGAAATTTAAGGCTGTCTTGGACAGCTTCTGTCATATCCCCTTTCAAATCCTCGTTACCAGACACCGTGCCTTCATTTAGATTTATTAACTGTTGCAACAAGTTTAAAGATGGACATGATATTTTTTCCAACTGTCTGTTGTCTGTTTTTCAGACCTCCAATAAAGCACAATCCTGCACAGTGTTTGTGTGTACTCATTTGGTTGTGTGCTGCGTACTGTGACTGTTTCTTCACTGTATCTGACAGCCCTTTTCTGTTTTGTCTGCCTGCCTGCCTCTATCCGTAGCAGCAGGTAATACCAGAGGGGCTCCTTATATTTGTGTGGGTGCAGCAGCACTCAATTAAGCTGGTTAAATACGCACAAGGATACCTCAGCCAGCCAAAGAGGCTTTGGAATTATATGTCTCCTAGCAACAGGTGTACTGATTATGGTCTGCAGCTAGCCCCAGAGGAATGGCTAAAGCAGCCAGTCAGCCAGGCACAGATGAGACCATCCTGCAATAGTATGATTATTTTAAAGAGGTCAGCTGGGCAACAATATTGCAACACATTGAGAACCATCAGGCAGATGTTTCCACATTTTTTAAATGACCTCAAAAATGTTCTCAGCATTTGTACATCTGCATTAATATGACAATGAGTGTTTTCAAGTCTATATAATGGTAATTGTATAAACAGTGCATAAACATGCTTGTGCTACGTATAGTGGAACATAGCCCATTCTTCAAATGTATTCTTAGGTAATTGTAATGAATTTCTTTCAACCGTCAGAAAATTTTAATATTTCTCTGGCAACCATGAGGTTACAAGAGGGAGGATTTCTATTACAGACTTCCTGTATTGTTGTGCTTTTTACATGATTGCTCTAATGGATAAATGGGCAAAAATCATTGATAGAAAGCCCTCAAGAAAGCTACATTGTGGCTAGCAACAATATCATTAAGATAAGATAAAAGATAAAAGACCAAAAAGACAAAAAAAAATCAAATAAAAAATAAAAATCAACTATATGTATGTACATTATATACAAGAGTATAAGAATACTGTTGTCATGAGAAATACAATTGCCATATTGAATTGCATATGAGTGAGATCTTGATAATAAATACGGTGTTTGTACTATTGCACAGTAGAAAAAATACACAACGCTGCAGTATAACACAAAAAATGTGTAATACTGCAGTGTTGATGCATCTTTGCATAGGAATACACAGCATTCCTCACAGAGGCCAGTGCTATGAATCATGTCTGGCTAGACAATTCAATAGAAACACTCTCACGCTTTGTGGTCTTTGTTTGTCTGACTACTATACATACAGACAGAAAAGCTGACCGCTACAGCCATGGCCAGCCAAGGCTTTATGATACCCGTCTGTTTTTAGATCGCTGATCAACAGCTGATCAGCACCCTTAATTCCTTCTTGTTACTATTAGTAGACCAAGTTGGTGCCAAACTCCCAATGCTCTGCAGTCTCATGTTTTCTTCCTTGAGCGAGTGAGATGTATTTGTGTTGCTAGAAAACATATTACTGTGTTACATGTTGACTGCTCAATATCATGCACCACAGACTATGTATGAAACAACTGTTTCTTGCAAAGTCAGACACTGACACAGGTGGCAGAGTACACACAAACATACAACAGCACATAGTGTAAGTAATTCTGACTTGAGCTGCACAATATGATCTCCTTAGTGCTTCGTTTGCCTCTTATTTTCTATGCTGTACTTCTCAACAGCTCCTACATCCTGTAGCTGTGGTTTTGGGGCCCAAAACCACAGCTTAGAAATTACTGACCTAAAAACTGTTCTTCAACTGAGCCATTAAATTTGACAGACTCTCTGAGGAATCTGGATGAGAGCCACTTGATGAGAGGTATGAGTAACTTAAAGCCTAGTAGATGCCCAAAACTATAAGAATCTGAATATTTCTTTTGCACAGAAAAGGCCAATTTTACAAAGTTCCTTATCAAAACTATGTGTACTAATCCACAATCCTGTCAACAGCACATAAGTAAGTGCACAATTGTATGCACTGTTGCATTTCTAATGGGTATAAGTGTAAATCCTGTTTTGTTTTGATGCTAATAACTCAGATCTCTATTTTTTCTACAGAAATGAGATTTCAGACCTTGGCTACAAACTGAGCGCCAACACAAAAACCCATACACAGAAGCCTTATCAGTGAAACACCTGTTGGGACTTCCACCTACAGGTGATGAGCAATAGAAGTCAATAATAGCTGGCAGGACGCAAGAGCACCAGGCTCTGGTGCCTAAATGGCAGGATGGAGACATCCCCCCGTTTGTACACAAAGCCCTGGCTTGTCTGCAAGAGTTTGCCAGAGCGTAGTCGGGTACAGATCATGTTACTGTGACTTAAGTCAACCTGCTAAAAGAGAGTGGTTTGAGCTTTGAAGTAGAGTATACACACCTCTCAAAGGGTTACCTGACTGAGAACTATTTAAATCCATCAAATGTGACCTCTTTGAGACTTCAAGACTAGGAACATCCCTGTAGGCAGAAGCCAGACGGACGGACCCAAAACCACAAGCAGCTGCAGCAGTCCATGAAGTGAACTTTCCAAAACTAAGTAAACTGCTGAAAAAGAATGGAGCATTGCATCAACCAAGCACTTTCAGAGAGGGCATTCAGCACAGGGGAAAACCTGGTTACACGCCACAGAACTGCCCTCAAGCCGCATGGATAAGCTTCCTTACCACCTGTGAAATGTAAAAATGCACACACTGGATTAGATCTTTAGTTTCTGAACTTTTCCATCTCTGAGCAGTAGCTATTGAGCCCTGGTCCTGGAGGCCGCGAACTTCTTACCAGCTTGCCCTCCACTTTCTACTTCTTCAAGAAGTCACAGCTTTACACAAAATTGAAGATTTTATCATTTTTTAACGATGTATTTTATAATATAATTATGTGCTTTATTGAACTATGTATACAAGGCAAGTACAAGATGGCATTCTCTGCTGCGTCACTGTGCTGCCCCAAAACACAAATGTCTAAGTCAAGAAATCTGAAATCTGTTTGCAGACTTCAAACAGGCCAGATGAAGAAATGAAATGTGTCCAGAGACAAACAACAGTCATAATCCTGATGAAAAACACAAGGCAGAAAGAATTTTGGATTAGCAAAGCAACAAGAAGATACCATAATAACTGTTCTTCCTCATACACACTAACCGTACAGTACAAACATTTTAGATCTTTAACACATGTAAACTACCCCAGCCCCACAGCTCCTTCCTCAGACATTCTCTTGTTTTTCTGTTGACACAGCAGCTCAGTGGTGCATTGATCTGGGCAAAAGTGTGGCCACAAAAGGAAGTCATCACCATGTCCAGATGGCAGCTATGCCGTCATCTGGTGACATCACGCAACCAGAGTCAAGACCCGAGGAGAATGAGACATCCCGCAGGGCCGCAGACGATGTAGATGTACAAGCTGTAGAGAGGACAGCTGCTGAAGCATCATTGTGACTGAGAGCAAAATGCCTTCAATGTGACGTCAAAAATGGCGCAGAAGAGAAGCAGAATGCTCATTACAGTGGCCATGAAGTCAGTCAGTCGAATGGCACTTTTGTAATCATAACAAGTCTATTTTCTACATCTCTACTAATACTAATGTTTGGCATTAATACAAAGAAGAGCTCGTTCTTAATGTCACCGACAAAACTGTTAATATTGGTAGCATCCAACACAGAGTGAAACATGTCCAGTCTATGTATTCAAATTCTATGGCAGAGAAGCTGCAATCACACATCCTGGCACCGGTGCCATTCTGCCTTCAGGGAATAGCTTGGGTCACACCTACAGTGCACCTGGGAAACATGATATGTGCAAGCTTGTTAACACAGTCAAAACAGTGGCTGCATGACTTTGAGTTTCCCTCCAATAATATATCTTGTTTTTACTATTGTTGTATATGGCTTTTTCAGTGCTCATCCTATCACAGGTCTCACGTATATCCAGCACCGCATGCCCTTCTAATAACCTCAAACAATACAAAGCACAATGTGTGTGTATGTTTGTGTGTTGCTTTTCAAAGTAAATGTGTTTCTGCAAAAACAATAATGGCATCACAGGGTGAAGAAACGACCTTTCAATGTAGTCCTTTTTTTGCACAGTGCATCAAAAAAAGGCTACGAGGACGAACAATAGAGGAGTGGATGTTTAGTAAACAGAGACTGACTCTACCTGCTGGACAAGCGCTGATATGATCTATACTCACACAGCACAAGCCAGCTGTTAATTCTACGTTGATTGTCGGTGTTTTAAGTGTCTACACTAAAAAAATGAGTTGTGCGAGTATCCTGTAATTATTGTGGCGCATACACTTTTCTGCAGAAGCTCGGAGAGGTGAGTTACTGTGAGTTCAACACACAGGAAATTTGTGCTAAATTCTGGATTAGGTGGAGCGGTCTGTTTAATAGTTAATGGCAGAATGATGTAAAGATTTCTTTAGTTTAACATCACACATACTCTTATCCTGAACTACACACCCATACACTCACCCCTCCCTCCCTCACAAAGCTCATTCACCCACACATTTTCTCTCTGTGCACAGGGCTCTGCAAACCACCGCTCATGACAAGCAAATGTGTGCTTCTCTCGCTGTGTGTGCTCCCTGACCGTGACAACACATTTCTGTTTGTCATTATGATCATGAAAGTGCGTTCCAGCAGAAATACTTCTGATTTTTATTTTCAGAATGCTGAATGTTGACAGAAGACACACTGACTTCTTTCACTGTTTGTCATTGTCTATCTATGCAGGTCTCTGCACCCAGCCACAGTCATGTTATAGGGGATTTATTGTGGGGCAATATATCAAGAACGGAACAAAGTGATTTGTAAATGTTGCTCATCAAAAAAAAAAAAAAAAAAAAAGTCTGAGTGGGAGTAAACCTAACTGCTCTTGTGGCTTTTTGTCTGTTTTTGCCTCCTTTATTTGAATTGCTATTAATGGAGTTACTTTAGATTCTAATCTTGGTCAGTCAAGCCAACAAAAACTAACAATCATAAAAGCATTAAACAGATTACTTAATAAAAATATAGTGTTCATGCTACAGTAAAACCAGCTGCAGGGCTGAGCATGTAGTCAGTGGAGACCAGATTCCAGCTGCTTTTAGAGTCAATTTTAAATTGTCTTGTCAGACCTAAAATATAAACTCTACTAACTAGCTTCTGCAAGGAAACTGCTATAACCAAACAATTCCCTCTTGGGATGAGGAATGAGGGCAAGCGTGGCAAACCACTTGGTTGAAAACATTTGACAGCTAAATTATGCATCGTCACATATGGCAGGATAGAATCTTGGTCTAACTGAGGTTGAAATGGTTAATGATTGGCCTGGAGGGAGCTTACATGACTGAATGTATGAGGACATGGGCTGTTTCTAAAGCAACAAATGGCAGTAATTTGGGTTTCCTTGTTGTTTCAGGAAGTTTTGTGTCCACAGCTGCTTGACTGTTGTGTTTCTTTTCATTGTTATATGCTCTCTATGTTGTGCATAATGAGCAGTGACTTGGCCTAAGGACTAACCTACTTTGCATCTGTAGTCCCAAGCAATGACAACACATGTTGCCCACTCCCAAAAATAACAAGACTAATAACAATTACACACACATTTGGCTGTGTTTCCAGTGCACCTTTACATGTTTCACCATAGATAGAATATATAGCACATAAAATAGCTTGCTAAAGGATTACTTTATATTAACAACATTTTCAATAACTTCTATTTTTACAGATTTTTCATGCTGGGTGACACAATAGTGCACTGGGGACCAAAAATAAACTGTATCTAAACAAAAAAACTAAACAGTGGAAGAAAGAAGAAGGCAACATTTTAGGTTTTAGAAAAAAAATGCTTATTCAGTTCTACAATCCAAAATCTGACAAAGACAAAGTGATGCAGGCATGACTGCACTGATAGTAGAGTAGACGCAAATGTGAAAGATATACAGAGGATAGTGGAGCGTACGTGGCAATCCTATTGGGCTGATTGGACAGCTGACCGAACTGGCAGTCTGAACTCGGCCATTGTTGGGTTCCACAACAAGCCCAGAGGCCATATCTTAATCATAAACACAAAGGAAGCTTGTCACTGTGTTCTTGAAATATTAATGGAACTGAAATCTTCCTCTGCTGCACTCTCTCCCTCTCTCTCTCTCTCCTCCTACTCTCCGAGAGAAAAGCAGCCATATCTCTGTGTAGGCTCACCTAGTCTCTTGCAGGTGCTATCAAATGGCAGACCAGCTGATTGGGCTACAGTGACAGCTCTCTTGCCTGCCTGCCTACCTGCCTGCCTGCCTGTCTTCCTGTCTCAAAAGGCTGACTGACAGTCTTGCTGTGGGAGAGGATCCATGTGACAATCACACATGCAAATCTGTAAAATGAAACCCTAAATGTGGTGCTCATTCACAACAACCAGCTGATGTCTGAGCTCAGAGGCTGAACAGTTGCTTATTTATAGTCCAATAATGGATTCATTTTATCATTTAATATTGCCATCTGTATTTTCAGAAGGAAATGCCATCTCTGCAAGCTGGAAAACAGTCTGCATCTCCGGAAGCCATTGCTAAATTCAGCTAATAAGCTCAGTTCAGCTTATTTGTCTTCCTTTCATGTTTGACTTCATCACTGAGGGCTACAAGAGCTGACTTCTTGGCAGCGTGCTTAACTTAACTAATGCATGGCCAGCATCACGTTAACAGACAATAAATCAGTCTTGACCTCGGGCGGAAATTTAATCCTCAGTATGGTAGACAGATCAGTGTTTGTATTTTGTTTAATGGAGCAAAAAAAAGTTTCGGTTCTGCAAAAGAGATTTTGGTCATTTTTAGGCACAGGGGTTTGTAACAACTAAGCTTGTTAGTATTTGGATAATGGTCTTTATAGTTTCAGGTTGTAAGTACAAAATGGTGGGAAAATAATGTTTTATATTTTATAATATTTTACCTTGACAAGTGGGTGGCCACCAGATGCTGCTTTGACGGCTCCTCGGCTGCCCTCGGTCTCATAGTGCGCTCGGTGGTGGGCTTTGGGTTGCACCTCTATCTTCAGCTCATACTGGCCAAACTGGCTTGGCAGAGGCCAATCAAGGGGAGGCAGTGAGGAGGTCCTAAGGGGAGAATACAACAAGAATGAAATCATACACACCTATATAAAGGGGAAGATCATATTAGAGCTTTGGTATGAAACATACAGTGTTGTGTAAAAGACATGCTCAAAGACTGATTTGAAGCATACAGTGGAAGGTTTGTGGTTGTGGTAATTGGTGCGTGTAAATTTGAACAAACTGTCCTGAAGCTTAAGACTGAGAGAGCACCGTCTCTTATCAGTGACGAAGAAAGAACATTTTAACAGCCTTAACAGTAAGAATTTCCCTCATAAAATCAGCTTGGGTGCTCACACCTTCACATTTTCCATAGCATAGTCGGGTCAAGCAAGGCAACCTCTCGCACAACTCCGTGATAACAACCTGTCGTAAGGCTGTCTGAAAACATTCAAAAACTGAAAAGGTGGCATTCCCCTTTCATGGTCTGACATAGTATAATAGGTGTAAAAAGGGGGTATCACATACAGTGCACTTAGCCCCACCAGACAGTGAATCACTGGAATGCCCACATGCATTAATTCTGTTCTTAAACATAACACTTGTAATAGGTCACATTGAGACTTTAAGGGTGAATCATTTTCTCCGAAAGTAATCTGTGTGGGTCAGTGAAAGGGTGGTAGGATGAGAGCCTTTGTCAGAGGTTGAGTAAGTTACTGTGTGTGTGTGTGTGTGTGTGTGTGTGTGTGTGTGTGTGTGTGTGGGTGTTTGGGAGCCTGTGTGCATACTGTACAAGTGTATATTGTACATGTAGTGCAACACAGGGGCTGGCATTGTTTGTTTTCCCTCCCTCCACCCCTTTTTTTTATCTGCACAAGCCACAATCATATTTGAACAGCTGCACTCAAAAATAAAACACTCAGTGGCCATCTCCACAGAGAAACTGGTCTCTTCCTCTGAGAGGATTAGTTCAGTTTATACCCAAGACATTTTGTAAACACTGGCATCAACCATAAGCATCGTGACCTTTTCCAAATGTTGCTGTATTTATTGCTGTTGATTATAATTTTTCTAATTATACACAAGTACAATCTCCACAATCCGTTAAAACTAATGATTTAGGAGTGTGTTCCAAAGTACCCAAATGCCCAAAACAGGCAGTAATCTGGACCAAAGTGTAATTTACTGTTGACGTACTGAAAAATAAACCATCCAAATGAAATACGAGCCAAATATACCCCATCGAGACACGAACCAATATCTTCAACTCTGTCTTTTTTGTCATCACTATCTTTATATCTCTGTCACTGTTATAATCATTATGTGTATAATAACTTCAAATGTTATGAAAAGCAATTTCCACAACAACCACAGTTTGATTTATGTTTTTTTACTCGGCTTGCTAACCTGATATCTGTACTGAACTACTCTAGTACATATATAACTTGACATGGTACTGGAATTGTAGTATAAGCCATTGTCACTTCTTGATGGTTTACACAATTACTTATTTATGATCGAAGAGGCCTACTGTGGGGTAGCACAAGCTATACAGTATGTGTGTCAGCCAGGTGTTTTGTCTGGAAGTAGTTACAAAGTGCCATTGGGTTTTTTTTAGCACAGCAGTATAAACAATCATAAATTAAACTGTCTGAGTCTATGTATGCATGCTCACTCCCACTGTGTCCATAAATGTGTGTGTGTCTATATGCATATGGCTGTGTATGTTGGGCCTGAGTCAGTGAACTGACTCATGTGCTGTAGGCAGCTGCAAGTTTGTGCTGTCTCATGGGTCAAGAGTCAGACACTCTATGCAACACACTGATCTCTACCTCAGTGTTGGCCACCGTAGGCTCTTTGTGATCCCTGTCAAATGGTGGCATAAGCTTTTATTTGGCTCTCTACAAGGCGGTACAGGCTCCTAGCATGCAAACTTACCAAATCTAAGCTGCATGACAGATCTTTGACAGTACAAATAATTTTTAAGGGAAGTTTTGTAAAGTTGTAGCCAGTATGGCTGACTGTCTTAATTCTTCCTTTTCCAAATGCCTGTCAAGCACTGCTATGTGCAGACCAATCTGATCAGACTGAATTAAACACATGTGAGTCGAGCTTTCAGTGGAGCCATTTCACTTCACAAACTGTCTTACAGACTGGCATCAAGTTCAAAGGAAAGACTGCATCTTGGAATAAAAAGGCATGTGTCTGATATTTATTTTGTAGTTTTGAGGAGCTAAATGTAGACGTGTCGTTCCAAATCTCACTGCGCTACATTCTACAGATTCCCCGACCACATATGACATGGAAATCACCTTAAACCAAAAACCACTTTAGGTTGTGACTTGTCACATAAACTAAGCAGATGAAACAACCAGGATGAGCAAATCACATGCAATTATAGCAAATAGTTGTCATGAATGTACCCAGTCACTTTTTCTTATCCTGCTCTAAAACAAAGTTTATACTGTATGGCTTTATGTGCTACGAACCTGCAATGATGAATGTACAGACAGTTGTAATGCCCAAATAGTCAACAAAGACTGTTCTCAGTCCTTTTGAGTTTGATTTTCAAAATAAGGTCTTCACTTGATAGAAGCTCAATCTAAGATCTAACAAAGTGTAATAGAGGCAGCCTAACCCTTTTGTTTTCCTCCCAGCAGCCATGACATAACCACTTTGCAGGGCTGCTACAGCAACAGGAGAAGAGGAGGATGGAGGAAATACGAGCTGTGATGGTGCAGACCAGCAGCGGAGGCCTATGTCCTGATCTACCATAACCTTTCTCAAATGTCTAAGCTACAGTGTAGGGGCTCCCAGCCAATCAAATCCCCACAACCCATCTAGTCTTCTCGTAAGTCTCCATCATCCCACTAGCATCACTTCCATCCACTGCATTTGGTGATCTTGCATCTACATCTAGACATAAATGTGAGTTACACTTTAAGTCACAAAGAAACAACACTAATTAAAAAAAAAATTCTTGCAATATAGACAAACAAATAAATACATATATCAAACAAAATCAGTTTAGATGTTTTCTTACAGTTCTATATTGTAATGACTTTGTGGAGACCAGTGCATCTGTACCTCTAAACCTCTGACAAATAACTACGTCAGTACCTCCACTGCTCCTGACAATTACACCTCATTTCTCATTCCAAAGGTTATACCACTCAGTCAGATTTTTCATTCTTACATTATTCATTCTTTCTTCCAACCACAACTGCTTTTAATGTTCAAAAACAAAAAAATACAACAAATTACCAAAACGCTAATAGTTCATGCACTCAGTGATGTAGAGGTTAACTGCTGGGCTATTTTTGGTTCTATTCTAGCCTTGCCTCTGCTTACTCACTAACTACTATATTTGCAACAGAGTTTTACTCGCCTTTTGTTTTTAAAAAAAAAAACTTTTGGCATCCAACTCATAAGAGTTTATCAATATTTCATTGTAGCCAGTTCAAGATGTGAGAAGACGCTTTGTCAAAGTCAGTGTCTGAACACCCCACCAATTTTTCATCCCACCCACTCTAACCCAATCCCACCCATTCCATCTGGGCCATCTGCTCAAAACACCACAAACACACATTAGTGTGTTAGCGATGCACAGGCACCTCAACAAATGTCCATCTCATGACAAATATGAGCTTACACTACCTACCTCTCTGCTGTAGAAGTCACACCTGATAGTTGAAATTTTGTTGCAAGTTTAACACGTACTCTATGCCACAGTGAGTACCTACTGAGGGCCTACTCTGCAGCAATGGACATTATTTAGTCACTGTCTTAGCCATAGCCGTAGGGAAATTTCACTTGCAAGGGCAAGAATGCAAAGATCAAATGGTGACTCATCATAGAGCTGGCAATGTTACCCTGTTATTGTCTGGAGAGTGTTGGGTCTATGTGAACAAGCATTTGTGTTATGTCTATGCATGTGTCTTCATGTGTGTGTGTGCGCGTGTGTGTGTGTGGTGGCCCCCTCACCATATGTGCCCTGTGCTGATTTACTGTGCTAGGGGCCAGTGCACACAAACAAGGCCATGTCTTCATCTGCTGCACACATTGGAGAACAGACAGCAGACTACTCTCCTAAAAATATTCCATTATGAGTTTCTGATTGCATCCATCACTCCTGTGGAGATTGTGCCTGTGTATTTCCATGTGTGTGTATGTGTGTGTTTGGAGCAGTTGGTGCAGTGTTAATCCCTGTGTTTCCCTACACACACTAATAAACTTGTATTACTCTACTAAACTAAACTAAATCAGATTTAATTCTGCTGATAGAAAGCTCAAAGTTCTCCTGATACTGAACATTGATCTGCCGAGTTCCATCAACAGGCCTATGAATAATCTAACTTGCTGTTTGATACTAATTTACTGCATTGCAATGTTTATACCTCTCCATTAGATCAAAAAGAGTTCTAAATCTTTATGACAGCTCACTACACTCACACTTAAAACATTCACCACTGAGGTCTTTTGTTTAGCCTTGACCTAACAACATGTGCTGTCTTGCCAAGGGATGATTAATAATTCACCAAAATAGAGACAAAGAGACAGTTATCGCCAAACTACTTTTTGGCCCTAAGTGAAAAAAGATCATTTTTAGGATGTAATACGTCAAGAATCTATTCCACACTATTACTGCAGTCATAACTGTTGCCAAGTCTTTGTCAAATACAAACAGGAAGTAGAATAGAGCAAATGGATTGCAACAGAAAGATCTTTCAACAAGTTGTGAAAGTCCTCACTGACATTTGAAAAGATAAAAATGTTTGAATTTTCCAAACACTTCCTCTCCAACTGAGTCTTCTACATCTGCATGAATCATTTTCTTTAGCTTGATTAGATGACAGAATCTGTGAGATGAGGATGAATTAAAAAAAAAAATGTTATCTGTAAAATCCACTTTTTTATGCTTGTTCTCCTCAACTTCTGCAAATTTACCTGAATATCGGTGTATGACCAGGCTTGGGTTTATTCCATGAGAAGTGAGAGGGTACTGATAGGAACTGTTCCCCAGCCCCATCCTTCTTCACGCTGTGCATGGCCTCATCTGAAGGGGAATCAAGACTAGGAGACATACTTCCCTGGTCATCCAACCCCAGCTCCCCTTTGCCAGTTTGCAGAGCTGTTCTGTCCTGGGAAGTCTTCCTTGTCTTGGATGGGATGTCAGCTTCAGATGGGCAGCACTGGAAGGGTGACATGCCTGCAGAAGGACTGCCAACCCAGGTGTCCTCTGTCACGCTGCCCCTTGGTGAAGGTCCTGGCGTGGGTGTGGGTGAGTGATGAGGAGACAATGAGCCAGGGTAGCAGATGTCGGCGCTGGAGTGGCGTCTCTTCCCACAGGGTGAGGTGGGACGTGAGGAGGGCCTAGAAGGTGGCCGCGGGCTAAGCCAATTTTCATCAGTGACACTGGTGCGAGGCGAGTGGCAGGGCGACTGTCGGGGTGACAGGCTGATAGAGTGGGAGTGGTGCACAAAGGCAGGGTGGTGGTGTTGCCAGTGGGGCTGCTCCTCCAAGACACCACCACTGGTTTGAGGGGAGGCACAGCCTGGGGAAGTAAGCGGGGGGCCCAGGGTGAATCGGGCAGCCGCTTCATTTAGCTCTGAGTCAACATCGTCATAGATGTGTGAGAATGATTCACAGGATGAGGCATCAGAGAACCAGCTCCTCGAGGAGAGGCTGCTGCATGGGCTAGGGCTGAGTGAAGAGTCCCGGTATGAGTGGTCCAGGGGGAGATACAGGTGGTCTCTGGACAGGGGCCTATCGCCATGGTAGTCCCCATCAGGGCCATTGGCCCTGAGATCCTCGTCATTGGCATCCATCTCCTGCTGGCAGCTTGGGGAGATAGAGGTTATCTGGATGCTGGGGCATTCAAAGGCCTTTGGTGCCTCCACAGGAGCAGAGGGCAGCAGGGGGGAGGTGCCGTACTTGGAGTCTTGTGCCTCATAGCTCGGAGGCTCAGATCCTATTTTGTGTGACTGAAAGCGAGGAGAAGTGCTGATGACCTGGGAGTGGGACTGCATGCCATGACGAGGCAGGCCAATAGACTGGTGGTTGGTGACCATAGACTGGGGCTGGCCCACATTTAGGATGTAGAATGAAGTGCTGTCATCAGGCTCCAGATCTAGGAGAGGAAAAGGAAGGGCAGATTAGACAAAAAGCAATCTTGAGAATATTTTCAATTACCGTTATTTTTTTTCTTAATGTTCCTTACTTTGACTTCAATCAGCTGATGAAGAGGTACAATAAAAGTACTCTTGATACAAATACCCACAGCAACTCTAATCAAGGAGTTTAAAGAAAGTTTAAAGAAAGTTTAACAACTACACCTGAGTTGTGTCAGAGTTCCTCAAAGCACATTTTTGGGATAACATGATAGAGTGTAGTGACACATATATGGTTGTGCTTATGCAAAGCAGACAAAAGCACTAGTGGGCACATGTGCATCTAATACATCCTTTAATCGTCCATAGGAACAGAATTTTCTGCTTTAGAGAACATGTTTGCTCTTTAATTAGGCAGATTTATGATGATTATGAGGTCAAACTGCCAACCCAAAGTCGCCCAAGAGACTGAAAGTATATTTGAGGTGTTGTATTTTCGTGTTTAAGTCGCTGTATATTTGTGCTCTGGGACTCAAAGAACGGAGAAGTGGACTGTTTGTTTGCTTTGTTGTTTTTAAAAGGGATAAGAGGGGAAGACGTAATTGGTCCAACTGCTGATACTGCATTCTTCCAACTGGTAATATCCCGCTGCAGCCTTGTTTTCACACAATACTGTGTGACACCAGGACTAGGCTTGAGCCTCTGGTTGCCAAAATTGCCAAAAAGTTTTTGGTCACAGATTCATGTGTGGTTGCACCACAGTTTGTGCGTGCAATTGAGCCCAGTTTCAGGAAATTAGAGGCCAGAGTGTTGCTGGGTAGCGGGCACTCATACAGGCATGGTTCCAAGAGGGATAACCGATGAACAGCACTACTCAGGAAACAAATTCACACAACGGTGCGTGCTGTCGGCTGTCATCACAGCTAGCGCTGGCAGGCTATTTATACCAAAGGTCATCCGGCACAGGCAGTAAGTACACACACACAAACACCCACACAGAGACAAATAGACAAAAGCCCATTGTCCGCATTGGCACTATTCTGTTAGAGGTTATTGACAAACTTCCACTGAATAAGCTGTACTGCTCCCACTGGGAGGAACCCCCCCCCCAACTCCCAATGTTTCACCTGAGAAATTTTGATTTCACACGCAGAGAAATGATCAAATTAAAAACACATTAGGAATTGAGAATTTGTCCGATTTGTTAAAAAGCATCTGACTTTTCTTCTCCTGCTGATTTTCACTTGTGACCATTGTATGTGTGGTGCATTAAGGACAGCGCAGACCATAATTTTAAAGCTCATCATTTACTTTTCTACAGTGCCACTCACCTAACCAAAACTGAACTTAATAACAAAAGACACATGCAAGCATAACGTAACATCAGTCTTCCTGTCATGTCCTATCTTTGGCTTTTTAAGCTTTGGTGATTACCACTTCTGCTTTAGTGTGGAATGAAAAGACAAAAAAAAGAAGTGATTAATATCCTTCGGAAAACTGCAAACTGACCAGGGCAAAACTATACGCCAGTGAGCATTCATAAAACATCTAGCTTAGCTAAAACCACAGTGTAGCCTGTACACCATGAGGTTGTGACATGATTACACAACACTTCCTCATATTCCTTAAAGGTGCCAAGCTGCCTAAAAAAATGCAAAACTGAATAAGTATCGAACTTAGCTATAACAAAACTAAAATCTTTGTTAACCTGTCAAGCACATAAGCCATAACTTAGCAGTAAGTTCACTTAAGTTCCCTTTCTTGTTTCCTCTGACTTTAAGTGATAACCACAGACCAGTCAGATGACAGCTTTGTCAAATTAGACATTAAGGGTAGTCTCAAATAAATCTGTAAAACCAAAAAGATTTTTGGTTTCTGTCCTCCTATCCTCTCTATCCAACAGCAGCATGAGAGAGAGTAGTAGCGAGGCCTTTATTTATAGCTTCTCAGCTTCGCGCTGGCCCTGCCTGCTTGTCACAAGACCCCACAGTAGATCCTATGATGACAGCATCTGACTAACTGACAGGGAGCAAGAAAAGGACAACTGAGCTGAGGAGAAAAGAAAGGCTCTGAGGAGAAGAAAAAACTCTGTATCCTCTCACTCAAGAATCCAATGGAATATGAAATAATGTGAAGAGAACACAAGAGGAAATAATTGAGATGTTCCGCTGTTGTTGTATGCATGTTCACATGTTGTCTCCATTCAGATGCTTTTCTAAATTAATGAGACGTGCGAACCATCAGTCCACCACAGGATTTGACTTAATTAGCATAGAAAAAAGTGGAGGTGGAGAGAGGAAGGGAGATGCAGATCATGGAAGAGGAGAACAGTCGACACAGTCTGTCTTCCTGTCCACTCACTTGTCTGAGGAACTGCTGTTGCTGAACACCACACAGCCAAGGGGAGGACAGATATTAAGAGAAAATATTAAGACAAAGACTCATGCAGGTGATTATGTTAGGACAATACTACCAGCAGAAATTGGGCTACATAATAAAAGTCTGTCCTTGTTATTATACAGTATGCAGGCCCGGAATTAAGTCATTTTTAGGGCAAGGCCACTTTGGCCTTTGACAAATACAGATTTATCTGCATCACAGCCAAAATGTAGGGCACCAAGGCCAAAACCAATGTTGCAATAAGAATAAGTGATTATTATATACTATGAATACAAAACAGTACATAATCAACAATTTGGACTTGGTGTGCTGAAAAACACTGCTGAGTTTATTAAAACTGGAACCTGAATGATTGACTTTTCCACAAAATAATGTCAGATTGATTTTTTTTTTTTAATGTGAAGAACTTATATTAACTATTATTGTTATATTTTAATGATAAAATAAAGTCTATAAATGGGCTAAGGGTGATCAAGATGAAACTGAACAAGTTTCAACACCCTCACAACTATTAGCATTTGAATGTTAGCTCATAAAGGCAGTCAAAAAAATGACTTAAAACACTTTTTTTTCTTTTTTTTATACATTTAACATTAAACACAGTAATGAGTAAGTCTCCTCTTGTCATAAGATTAGCTGTTTAGCATCAGCATTCGCGAGAATGCTGAATGCTCATCAGGAGTCATTAATAGTACCATCAATCACATCATGTTTGGGAAAGTAGTTTAAAAACAACAAAGGATTTAGTGCATACTGGAGTTACAAACTGAGAACAGTAGCTGGCAGTTAGCCTGATCAGCCACACAAACACACATTACTAGACTGTAAACTATTCTAGTCAAAGAAATAACTACACTCAATGAATAGGAGAGACGACCATGGGAATGAGAGGTGAACTGTGTCAAAAATTTTAATTTTCTCACTAAAATACGGACTGGTTTTTGTATCAGATACACACTGAATTAAACACTGACTCATAAGACTATTAATTCATCACGCAACATCAGGAAAAGAAACAGGGTGTGTACCCTGACTACAACACAGGGTGCATACCTATCAGGATCACAGGAAACTGAATATTACTGAATGCCTTATGTAAACAAGTGGCAAGTCAGATTGCACACTAACTTCTAAACTGCATGTATGTTCATAGTTAGCCCAACACTATGCAGGAATATGCTTATAAAATCTTAAAACACACGTGTATTAATACTTACACAGTCTAGTGTTTAGCTGCTTGTGTTTATCATATTATGTTAATTGTTAGCTGCTAATGTTTGCAAAGTCAGAGTAATCTCACCTGCTGTTGGTGTCAGATTTTTTGCTTTGCGGCTTGTAGTTTTAAATGAGGAAATTCACAACTTTCTTTTAAGGTCACAACAGCCAGTTCAAGACAGAGGATGCCAAAGTGGACAGGTGGTAGAAGGGGCATTACAGCCACACCCTGTGGTATAATTCCTGCCCTGCAGTATGTCAATACTGTATCTGTCGTCTACACTGAAGAGATGGCTGCAGTGAGGACAATGGTGAAGTTTATTTTGTTAGTTAGAATCATCATATTAATGCCCAAATGTGCACAGTGACCTAATCAAAGCAAACTAACTGGCAGTGTAAAGGCAAAAAAACTCCTCAGGGGTAATACAACACCAAAGGCACATACAATAAAACTGGTACATGAAAGGTGCTTGAAGAAAAACTTGTCACAATCAGCATTGGTAGGAATACATATTGAACACGAAAGTGTTACATGTTAGACAAAAACAATGTTTTTTTTTAGAGTTTCTGAAGTTGTCAGTTTGATTTTCTGGGTTGCTGCTTAGCAAACAACACAACCTGACAAGATTATTTTAGCTCTGTTGAACCTTTGATCTTTCATGGCAGGGCAGTGCAGGTGCTGACCGAGTCATGAGCTGCTGCCTCAGTAAATTAGGTGCTAATTAGATGCAAATTGTGAGCACAAATTGAATGAAAGTCGCAGTGGAATTTGCCCTACGCTTTAATGTCTTTTACATCTGGCACTGTGTTTTTGCACTACTTAAGTAACTTTGTCTACTACAACTGAATATGGTAAATAACAAACATTGCCTTTAAAAGATTAAACAGAAGTCACATTTCATGCCTTCTACAGTTAATCCACAAGTGACGGCAGACCAAATGAATATGCTTTGGTCAACAGCATATTTAAACTTCAAGCAGAGCCTCAAGTCGAGCATAACACCTGATGCTTCTGAGTGCTGAATGAACTGACGAGAGCTTCATTACGGATGCACAAAGAAGACAAAACAAAACCAGAAAAGCTTCAATTGTTGGATCAGGTAAGCTGTCAAATGTACTCCAGCAGTCACTAGAAGCTAATGCAGGCGGGCTGACCCCTGGGCACTGATGGTTGATTTATTACACTGTCAGAACTTTCCATAAACGCCAGCTGTCGACCAAACAGCCAACTACTCATTAAGTCCAGCTTGCTACTTTATTATAGTAATTTTTGATTCTAATAAAAAAGCTTTGGTTATCAACAAGTTGTGATTCGCCATACACGTACATATGACGACCACTCGCCTTTGCTTCAAGACAATGCAAGCATGATGGTAGAGAAATGTGCCTGTGTGTATCAGTACTGCCCCCATATGCTCTATATGAACATGTGTGCTCACTCAGCTGAGAGGTCTAGAGTCGTCTACAGTGTTTGACAAATATTAGCAAAATAGTTGATGACAAAACACATTAGGAATTGCACTGATTGCACAGACGGGACATCCTCATTAGACAGGCTGCTTCTGAAAACACAGTTGCACAGTAAGCATTAAAAAGTCCACTGAAAGTGCTGCATTTTCCATATATGCCACACAGTTATGGGTGAACGAAATTAAGAATTAATTATCTTTATATTGTGCTTTTTACAGCAGAGATATCTCTAAGATTCACTGCAAACACGCACTAAAACAGGCAATGTTGTCAAAGCCACAGGCATGTGTGATATGAGGAAAATGTAGGCTCTGCCTCAGCCTCACACCGTAATTTGACAGTTTAAAATGTCCTAAAAAGCTTTTGTATTTTTGCCATTGACCAATTATGCACACTCATGTCAAATGCCCCAAATAACGTTTTCAAAATAAAATGACATAAAATATATAAAATATACAAGAAGTCTTACAAACTTTTTATGTTGTGGGAGTCTTTGTATTAAATTCTGTGTTGGCCCGGTGATAGTAATAGGAGCAGTAACTTGTCTCTGGACTGTCAACTTCTCGGTCTCCTCAGATAACAGATTAGAAATCCCTCTGCTGGGTCGTCCTACAGTGTCAGTGGTATGACATTCATTTAACATACTGAGTTCAACTTAATCTTGTTTTTTTGGCTATATTATTCAGACTCTGTCTCTGTTATTGGCCTCATACTTATTTGGCGACGGTAAAAAAAAAGAAATAGCCTCAAAAAGTCCATCTATTTTTCAGCTTTTGCATATTTTTACCCATCGTAACGTACACAGAAGAGAAGTGGCAGTGTTGCACAGATGAGGGTCAGACAGGGGACGACCATGTTACCTGGCCCACAGCCCTCTCCATGCCCTGAAATAAGATTAGCCTGCTACTTAAAACCCTCCTATGTGAGGAAAGGGGAGGGTGGTGGGAAACCCCCCAGTCAGAGCCAAACACCAGTCACCTTAGGACAGGAGGTCAGAGAGGAGAGGAGAGGAGAGGAGAGGAGAGGAGAGGAGACGAGGCGAAAGGAGCAAGCAGTGGTAGCATTGCTATATGAAAGGCCTTGGGTTGCAGAGCCCCTGCTCTGTTCCTGAAAGTCCAGTGTCAGTGCGCCACACACTCCTCAAGTGTCTATACATCAGCCAGCCAATCCGGTTAAATAAAGATCTCTAAGAGGCTTTGCTGTACCTACGCTAATAATAGCTCTGCATCACTGGGAGATGTTTCAGGGAAGCACTGATTGTTGGATGTTTGTGACACACCGCAAAGACCGGTGTGTTCTCACGGTGACCACAGGGAACAGCCTAACCCACTGGTGATGGTGGCATCCACTTTGGCTCCTTGACACAAGCTCAACAGGCCTCTAGCTGACTGTCACACTGCCTGGGGATTCTCGCTTAGGGGATAATCCATAGAGACTTTGTTCCTCCCTCCCCCTACTCTCACTGCACACAAAGTGTGTCAGGGTCCTGTGACCTGCAGTGACACACAGGCCCACATTCTGAGAAAGCCCAGTTTACTACTGAAGGAGGGAAGGATTTGTCTCTCCCAGAGAAGATGACAAGTTCACTGCAGCAGCAGGTTCCTGCTGGTGCACACTCGATCTTTCTGTCTACCTCTTGGTGTGCATACGTGTGCATACGTACGGGTGTAAACGTGTGGGCGGTTGTTGCCTCTGTGCCTTCCTGTGTGTTTCTGCGCATACTGTATGGGTATATATGTGAGTGTACCTGTGTGTGATTGTTTGTGCGTATGTGTATGTGCGCACATCCCAAAACATATTACTGTCTTAGGTTACCCGCTAGCCCCAACACCATGTGGTGCTGGAGCTAGAAGGTAACCTAAGCCAGGGTTCCCTTTGTGGTGGGCAAGCAGCTTGATTAGAACAGGCTCTGCTTACATCCCCTGTACAGAAGGCTTTGTGTTCAGGCCAGTCTCCTCTTTCAGCTCTCCTCAAGAACTGCTGACCAACAGACCAGAGCAAGTGTGCCAACACGCCATGTACTATAAGCTTCACGGGATAAACGGCATAAACCTCAGATAAATAATCATTTAACACATTTACATTATTTATTTATTATTTTATTATTTACGGTAAATGTGATACTTTTTAATTCTATGGTCTGTAAAAGAAGTGCTTCTTGCAATGTTTCTTGAGCATTTCCACATTCGTCAGCTGTCTTCTTCTCAGAACAGATAAGCTTCTGTTTCCACAAATCAGTCCACATCAACTCTGAGACACACGTGCTGCGCAACAACACGCAATCTTTTTATGCTCCGAGATCCGACATTTTCCTTGCTGAAACCAATTCCAATACCTCAAATAAGGGTATCTGTTGATATGGTTACCAATCCCATACCATCCCAAGTGCCACTTTTTTCCAAATTTAAAATCTGTGTACCTCACTGTATGGAACCCATTAGGAGTCATTTTGATTTAAAGTCACAACAGGGCACTGTTGCAATAAAAACTGAGTTAAAACACGAGTTTTATCATGACATTGTCGAAGACTATATGCTTTGATTCATGCATTAAATCATCTACAATAATTCAACATGTTTTATATTGGAAAAAAAGAAGCAATCTTCTTTTCAAGCACAAGACGCCTTAATAACCTTTTTAAACAATTAAACATTTTACATAACATTTGGGTCAATACAGACATTTGCGGTAATTTCCGGCAGAGCTCCCAAAAGCAAATTTAATTCCTCCCCCTAGATTTTCCAAGAAATCTGCAGCTGGCAGGTTGCCTACATTTCTAAACACAGAGCCAGTGACGCACATGCACACACGTATTGTAAGGGTTGGCCTACACCTGTGCCTCTAAACCTTTCTGACTGGGTCTGTGCCAAACCTACCGGTGATCCCTGTATGTGTTGATGGTTGGGTCTGTGTACATATAAAACTCACTGAGAGTGAGCGAGAGAGACATTCAGATGTAGAGGAGAATCAGGTAGGCTGGATTTTTCAAGAGTTATGACGTACATATGCAGTAGAATCCTGGCGTATGGGTCTCAGTTTGATCTGGCACCTACGGAGCCTTGTTATTGTCTTATCCTGTAATGTTATGTTAGGGTTATATCAAAAAGCTTTTCTCTGCCGTCACAGCAGACTCACCAGCCAGCAGAGGCTTAACAATGGCAGCCTAAGCCAATGTTAACATATGCCGGCAGCTAAATTAAGCTCCTAATTAACAATCTCATGCCGAGATAACATTATGGGATAAACATAGAGTGCCAAGTAGCCACCTGAACTAAATATCCACCAACGCACGAAGATCCCTTTCAAACACATCACTAATTGCCTTTAGGGTACATTAATTTGGCCCTCTAAAAAAGATCTCAGGAAAGGTTCATGTTTATTACACAGTAAAAATTAACATTAGAAGGTAAAAATAAGCTAAAGGTACAAAACAGGATAAAGGAAAATGCCTTAAGATGAGAAACATATTTCAGTATAGGAGTTTCACAGCTGAGGGGTCTAGACACCAAAGCCCCAGTGAATTTGACTTCATCTACACACAATGTCGATACACAATCCCTAATGTGTGTGTGTGCGTGTGTGTGTGTGTGTGTTTGTGATACCATGTGACATCATGTGACACCAAATCATAGCAGCTAGGAGTGGGCACAATACCAACTTCGTCACCGTCACAGATGCCACGCTCTGCCATGACATGGATTTTGCTATACTGTTATTACCATGATAAAGGTTTTAGCATACTAAAAACAATGTACTTTACTGTAGCTGCAATAACATGCTGGTAGAGGGCTATGCACACACTCATAGAACTAAAGTTAGTTACATCCAGTAATTACTGTTTTCCTCTTTTTAACACCAACTCCGGTAGTGTGTGAGGAAGATAACATTATGAGGAACACATGCCAATTTCTCTGTTGTTGGCTGCGAGAATAAACACAAAAGGTCTTCATCTCCTTCCACCATCCAAGGAAGTGAAGACCCAGCCTATTAGAATTATTATGATGTCGCCATAACAAATACAGCTGGAAAAGTCATAGGTTAGCCAATACAAAGCAGGATTTGTTTGAAAACTGCAGCTCAAGGATGGATATACCAATACCAACTTCACACTTTGAACCTGTAAGTTTAGCCATTTTTTATGTTACTCTACTGTTTATACTGCTGGTTAGCTTGTAGAATTTGCCGTTAGCACATTCTGCATCTAATGCGGCTAGTAGCATCTACTGTGGAGCCACAGGCTGGAGCAGCGCTGGTGTATTTAATACTGAGAGACAGTCAGAAAAACTGTGTGAACATTAAGCCTCATTTGAAGCCAGTTAAATCAGCAAAGTGGTATGTTGGATGCGGGTAGCTGTTTTTTCACATTGCTTTTTGTGTGGCCTCACATAGCCAGAGCTAACATTATCTCCACACTTCATAGCGCAATACAAGATCATCTGGTTTTGTTGGTACAGGAAAGCCCCCTCTGCTCCCTGCTGCGTCGGTATGTGTCTGTCGCTGCTGTATGTAAATGAACTTGACAGACGACCCGTGGTACACTGAATATTGTACTTAGATAATATACTTTGGGTTTTCTACTGAATAAATGCAATTCAGACGTCTCATGCTACCCTTTGTCGAACTCTGAGAATGAATCACATGATATTCAACAATAAACCTACATTATGGGGCAGGTTACCGCTTCCAAAATACAGGGGGGCCTATACCTCATGTTCATTTTAATGTTGAGCCAATAAACGCATACATTTTTACATTTATAATCTTTTTTTCCTAAGATGTGTTGCCTTGAAAAGGCACAAAAGGCACAAAGTGAAAAGGGGCACAATCGTGTTTTGAGTGGAGTATCCCTTTTAATTTTGTAATACTGTGATATAGTACCGTCACTGTAAAAAAAAAATATGAAATACCATGACATAAATTTTAGGTCAGATCGCCGACCCCTAATAACAGCACAGTATTCTTCTGTTCATTCAGCTTACGTAATGTTAAAGAATGCTTAAAATATTAGGGGAAAACCCTGACTTTTAGAAACTGAATCCACATTTTTTTTCCTCGATATTCTGCCTTTCACAGTTGACTCATGAACTCATAGGATCCTACAAAACTGAGCCAGGAAAAAAAAATCTACGTCAGTTTCCAAAGCTGAACAGCATACTATTTCTCAAATTCAGACATACCACAAATACCGTAGTACACCAGTCTAAGTTCACGTGCAGTTGCATGTAAGTAACCTTGTTGCAATTTCCTCCCTTGACTTGGTTTCTCCCTGTAACCTGGTTTCTAGTGTACATGTAAACACAAAACCTATCTGATGGTTCACGTATGTATTGGTTTTCAGTGGGTCAGGAGAGCTATAGTGCATTAGAAGATTGGCCTCCAAGGCGAACACAAGCCGCGTGATGGCCTGCAATAACCCAGAGCAGATAACATCAGAGGCTACTGCTAGCAGGGGTGACATTTAAACAATCTGTCAAGGCTGACTGTGCCTGAAAAAAATCACCCAGGGAGAGAAAGAGAGAGTGAGCAAGAAAGAGAGAGAGAGAGAGACAGAGAGAGAGGGACGGACAGGGAACCAGAGCTGTGTATGCCTAAATGTGTGAGAGAAACAGAGAGAGACAGAGAGTGTGAGACAGAAATACAGAGCGGAGAGAAACACGGAGAGAGAAGGGTTGACATTTACACACTATGGGTCCTGGAGAGCGTAGTGAGACAACAGTATATACACAACACTGATAAATTCACAAGTGTGTCAACCAATAACCTCCAATCAAGCTGAGAACCAATCAGGTTATTGTACTGTATATATTATGTTCCTGGAATATCCAGGCATAAAAAAGTAATGATAGCTATACAAACAAGTGAAATTAGGCCGATGTACACCTTCCAAATCTATACATGTGAACAACTGCCAGCCTGACCTTCAGGCGTTGACCCATCTTCACAAAATTAATTAACCTGTAACAGCGGAACCTCTTTCCATCGTCTGTGTTGCTTGCACAGCAGACGAATGGATGATGAGGATACAGGTTAAAACAAATGGAGTGTCCTCAAGTAAAGGGTCCTTCTGCTCTGTTTTGGAGAGACCCTATGACAGTCCTGTTACTTTTTTATCCTGTCTATAATCAGGCCAACACAAAACATTAGAAAAAACTAACAGGAAATAATCAAGGAAAAACAGGAAGACAGCAATTTCCTGTCCAAAAACATAAATGAAAGTGGTATATGTCCACAAAAAACCTACGCCTTAGTTACATCTCTTTCACAGTCCATAAATATTTAACAACTTATGTTTTACTCTTTTGCACAGAATGTGCATAAAGTGATCAGTGCTTCATATTGTTAAAATCTCCATCCACACTCGGTGTGCAATGCCCTTTTCACCCAGCTGTCAAAGTCCACATGGCCCACATTCCAACTGTGACCCGTGAAGCCAGGTCCACTCAAGCACATGGGCCCCCACTGGAATGTGCACCATCAACCCCTTGAAAATCTAATTTACTTATTTATCCCACCTAAAACCTCCAATCATTGTTCACAGCCAACAACTACCACTGTTTCTTCATAACTCACTTTAGAATATGTCACACCTGATCACTGGACACATAACGGGAGTGGGGCACGAAAAACTGCATGGGGTAGAGGTGCCAATACCAAGTATTAGCCTGACTGAAATATGGCTTTGAGGGGTAGCCTAAAATAAAATGGGATTCAAACCACCCTAATCCCTGCGTAGCAAGCTGTGCCTCATAGTAAAAGGGGACCAAAGAGAGAAAGAAAATAATGAAACCAGATGCAGGAGTCCCAACAGCTTTCTCTCCGGTGTAATGCAGCCTCTGACATGTTGATACAGCGCAGCCATTGGTAGCTTCAGTTACACTAAATTTAAACTAGACAGATGCCACACATAGTTACTCATGCCTCGCCCCGGCAAACAAACATCTCATTCATCGCACTGTGCTGGGACCCCTTCAGTTCAGTAGGGTTAGGGGGCACCCACATGGTGATCTAGCCACACATGTGGACCTCATGCATGACCGTCTGATCTTTGACCTGTGTGTCTTTTACATTTTCGTAGAAATAGTGGAACATGTTGGTCCATAAACAAAGCCTTCCATCTGAAACTATACGATTTATACAGTCTGTTGACAACTGCTCCTCTACCTGTCAAAACTTCACTGTCCCTGTTCTTCTTTAAAAAAATTATTGAAACTTTGTTTGTATGTTTGGCTCTATTTGTTTTATTTCCTATGTGCCATTTTTTCAATTTGTGGTCACGTTTGTTAAAATAACTATGCCCGTATCAACAAATATCAATGTGCTACAAGTGTATTGTCGACATATCAATATGATATTTAACACATCAACAAGTTCAACAATTGAAACGCTAAATATATTTAAACAAACAAAAAAATGACCCAAGCTAAGTGGGAGAAAAGTGGGAGTCCAGTGCAGTGTACTTGCGGTGGAACAATATTCAGAAAAATTGAATGCGGGAATATTTGAACCTTAGACTAAACTGGCCATACGTGCTGTTGCTGAAAAATCTGACACCTTCTCTTGTCATTTTCAGGAAAGTTTAATATTTTTTTGACAGACTTCAGCACAGCCCGTACACTAACGACAGCTGTTTGTCTGAGTGGTGGCTCCCACCCATCAATATAAGTCTAGACTACACACAAGGCACACCTGGCTAGAGCTGGGAGTGCCGACACACTCACCTGGCGATGTAGCGCACAGCATTCTTCCGCTCCTCTCCCCGTTATGATCGCAAAGCGCTTGAGCAGTAAAAAGTTGAAGGCTGCAGACGTGCTGGGACGAGAGGGGTTCTCCTGCACTAAGTACAAACGAGTCACTAGAACCTGCCGCCTGCCCTCTGCCACTCTCTTTGGGAGCTCAAAATAGTCCACCATGAGAGCGATGTAATTTCAGTCTTTCCCACGACGAGGACTGAGAGGATCATGCTCTTGCTTCACAGCAGCAGAGCAATGACAACAACACAGATAAGGGTAAAATTGCTTTCTCCATTGGCTGCTCTCAGTTTGATCCTTTCATTATGATAATGTGCCTTGACGTATCCTCATATCTAAGCGCGACAAAGACAGTTCCACAGGTACAAGAAACGTCACAGCACATTAACAGAACAAAATCAAACCTGACTAGTCACTAAGTGGTTGTGGTGACTGCTGGCATCTGGAGATTTCATTAGCCCCAGATCAGGCTCTCTGATGTCACTGGTGGTCTCCCTCACATCCTGAGAAAGCAGTGAAAAAGGAAAGAAGCCTCAGTCGTCCTGGTGGCGGGTCTACAACACTCTGTGCTGATAAGGAGGCAACCGACAACCACAAAAACTTCTTTCAGTTTGTGACAGAAGAAAAAGCAAGAAAAAAATGTCTATGGAATACACACAAAAAGAAAGTTCTAAACAAGGAGAGTGGGTGAACAAAAAATCCTGTTCATGTTCCCCTTAACAGCAGCTAGAGAGCGGTGTGCCCCCCTCTCCTTCCATTCCACCCTGCCATCTGAACCCCACATGGCATGTCTGGGCAGAGAGCCAGACACCTCCGCTCTGGTTCTACAACTCTGCCACCCATAAAGGCCACTTCTGCCCCCCTGCCTCATACCACCTCTCACACCCAATGAGGCCACTGCTCATGACCTGCATAACCCCAATTCACCAATACCTATTCTACCACTGACACAGCCACTTAACAATAGGCACTCTATCACAAATAGGGTAAGTGATACTTTAAAGGATAAGCCCAAATATGCATTGTAACATACCGAAAGATGGATTGTGCTATTTTCATATATGAAACTAGATTCAAAAACAGTGAAGGGGAAATATGTTCTATATTTAGTATGTACAACCAAGCTTAGCCCGTTTGATACTATAGATGAAAGCAAGTTTAGAGTCTACTGTCTGTAGCAAGCAAAACCATCACAAGCGAGTGTCTGATACGGCCAGTTTCAGTGCCACTTGTTTCACAATGACAGTTAGCTGTAAGCTACGAAGACAAAAGGTCTGGGGTTGACGCCTGTTATGCATTAAGTTACTCAACTCTTAACACATGGTTTTCCTTGCCTATGTAAATCTACAGCAGGGTGCCCAAGTGTAGAATGGTAAATTAAAAAAACAAAACAAAACATTGCAGTAAAGGGGGCTGAACATCCTGATCTCCACAAAATTTCTTTAGTATGGCTGTATAAAAACAAAGAACAAATGTATGGAGTTGGTTGGGCTAACATTTTCCAAATACCTTCGTCAACCAAAGATCAGAAGTAATGAATGCTGCAACTCAGTTGAATTCTACCAACACAATTCAATATTTAGAGATGGCAAGAATGAAAACAAAGCCAAAACAAATGAATGGAGATGAACACAAACACATTTGCTCTGAGGACCTCAAACTGAGAGGACACACTTTCTCAAGCTATTCAAATTTAATTGAAAGTTTATGGTTTATGGTATTTTACAACTCTGCGATTACATTCATGAAAGGGTTTGCAGAAACATTAGAGACAGTGGACTTCCTGGTAAGCCTGAAAATCAGTTTGTCTGAGTTGTCGTACAGAGTTGTTACTCGTCAAGTAAACATAAGTCGGGGAACTTGTCCATTTGCTGTTTGTGGCCAAAAGATAAAGCCTGAAAAAGCACTGTACCGTGTTTCATTTCTGATCTGCACGGCTCACATAGAAAGCCAATGACAATCGGTTTACGTGTTTTTTACTTGATTTTTCCACTTCCTGATGTGTATCATCGCCTTCTTGTGTCACAAAATACTGAATCATTCAATGATATTTTGTCACAGCCCTAGTATTGAGTCATGGTTACTGACTAGAGCTTAGCGTGAGTTACTTTTGGCTAAGGTTAGATTTTAGTCAGGATTGAACATTTTAACCATTTTTAACAGTTAGCGGTTGCTGCATTTGATTAAAAAGTGAGTTTTCTTGCAGTTTTGGGCATATGTCACACCTCCAGCACAAAGCCTCTTTTGAATTTGTAAAAATGGCAGCTGAAAACAGCTGAACTACCTTTATCTGAACTATATATATGAAAATAATATTCAGTGTAAGTGACTCACACACCAGTGACAATTGCACTGTTGACATGATGAACTGAGGCGTGCCTTTAGCTATAAGCTATCTAACAGACTCTATCCACATTTTTTCCCACTCAACGTATTAAAGTAATAACAAGAGCAGAACTTAATTTCGGGGCCAATGTCTTTGTTTATGTTTGAGTGTTAGAAAATCCAACTGCGATACATTGGATACTTCTTTTTTAACTTAAACATGTAACACAAACAAATATTTTAGATAAAGAGCCCTTAAATTAGGCTACCAAAATATAAAAATAGTATATATAAAACATATATAAAATAAATAGTGAAAAGATATGCAGTGAGCTGGACATTTCAACATTGAAAAATAAACAAAACGCTGTTGCATTCATGTCTGATATATTATCTGTACTGAATTGTTTTGTTGCCTGTTGGCAACTGTTTGGTCCAGTCAGGTTTCAGCTTGGGCAACGTTAGCCAAGAGAACTGTTTTGTTGACAATTCGAAACCATCTGCTGGATCTAAACTAGACTAAATAAATGTCTCTTAAGATGAGGCAGACTTAACAGAAAATGTGTAATTCATGAGGTAATTTGAATAAAAGTTATTTTAAGAGACTGTTAATAATGATTTGTATATTTAAAGATGCCTGTTTTGTCAGAGAATATTTTTTGTCCTTTCTGCAGATATATTTCAGTGAATTCTGAATGATCCTACTTCACTTTCTAGTTAAACTGATTCAAAGACGGGCTTGTTCTTCTATTCAGCTGGCTCTGTGCATAATCAGGGGAAAACCCTTACAGTAAACGCGCCCAATGCCTCTGAATAGAAACAGTGGAATATTTCACCTCAAAGAGGTGACTGTTTCCTGAGCAACAAGAAAACACTCAGAGAGAGCAAGAGAATGAAGAGACAGATTCCCAACAAACAGACAGACAAAGAAGAGCAGACAGAGAGACAAGACAGACAGAGAGGCCGGACATCGTATTGTCCCACACCGTTACACAGATTTTTGATCACATTCACGCATGCAAGCAAAAGACAGAAAGATAACCAACAGTTGGGTGTACAGGAAGCCAATACTCTCTCGTCAGCTCCATTTACACAAACGTGTGGACATTTGACATAAACATGAGCAACCAGCTCCTGTAACAGCAATCTTTGAGAAAGTCAATTAGATTATTGTAACATTTTGCCACTTTCAACACAGCTGCTACTAGAGATATAAAAAAATGTGCCACTTTTGTTTCATTTCTGTTTTTTGGGAGATGGCACCACCTCCCTTTCTCACAATACTTCAGTGAAAAGCCTGGATATTGATGTGATGACAATTACAGCCCAGTTCAAGTGACCGTCAACAATAAGAAGCTCAGTGGAGTAAAAACCTGTACATTATATTCACAGTAGATGTTCTCCAGGTTGTTACAGAAACAAGCCCTGACTTGATCGTTGCCTCAGAGAAGGAGACCAACTCAGGAGCGTGGAACTCCCTGTTACTCCGGCTGTGTGATCCCGTATTACAATCCAGTTATTCATTTGGATATGCGACCCCCCTTTTGGGCCAACTCATGCAGTCCGGACCAGATTAAAACCACTTGCACAGTGTTGCTTTTATTCCTATGCTTATTCCAACTACAGTTTTTCCTCTCCTCCCATTTCCAAATCAAACTTTGTTAATCAAAGGAAAAATTGATTTAAGATTGCACAAGCCAAACCTTCAACCGTCATTACGTTGCCAGAGTTTCATGAAAAGGACACAGCCGGTGAATTCACAAGTTCCAATGGTTCAGGCCCAAAGACAGAAACAAATGAAGAGGCTGAACTTAGCATGGACGCAAAGACCAACGCAAATGCCATTAATTAACACATTAGTAGGTTTAAATACAGCTCATGACCTTTGTTATATCTTAAATCAGTCAGCTTGTATGCGGTGTATACTATCTAAAAGACCCTTTCACACATAAATTAAGAAGCTGTAACTAAATAAAGAACCCAAACCCAAAAAGGTAACTAAGGCTGTGAGCATTTTAGCAATATTGAAAAATTGACCCACGGTCACATCAGCCACTTCCAATATTTTTCATTTCACTGCAACTCCACCTGAGACCAGTTGCAGACATCTGGAAAACTCTGTTTTATGAGCACCTGTCCTGGTTAATTAGTTCAAATTTCACCTCTCTCAACCGTCTGCAATCATTAAACAAATGAGCACAAATTACTTCTACTCAACATTTGCAAACATGTACCTGACTGTCACTCCGTTGCCTCAAGCAACAACCAGTAAATATCAAAAGGGTGAAATCTGCTCCTGTCAGTCATGATAGATATCAGCTTTACCCATTCACATTTGGTTAGACATTACACTTGCACACAAACTGCAAAGTGAGGCCAACATGAAAACACACTCTTACGCACCTGTAAATAACAAGTTAATTTCTTCACATATCAACTGTGATCAATATCAGTAATAATAATAATAAGTAGTAGTATTAATAATGTAGTTTTCAGTCCTGACACCTGTAACAGACTGTAAAGCAATTTTTGGAAGGCGCCAGTTAACTGATCAATATAACATCCATCCCTACAAGCAACATCTTCAAGTTATTTTACCAGGATGTGACCTTTTGTATGTCCAACAACACTGGTGACAACCTCAACTACCACAAACTGGTAGTTTGCTTGCTTGTTTGTTTGTTTTTTCTAAACAGAAAACATGAGTTTCTTTCCTCTTTGTTAACTGGATTTGTCTTAGACAACAGGTACCATAATGGTCTTAACACTGTTTGACAACATGACATATTTAAGGTGGACCTGCTTGTTCCATCACTTCGCTGAATCCATAATACGCTAAGAGTGAGGGAAACATTCACCTCCATCCCAACCAATTTTATGCCTGCAATATTACATCAACTGGAATAATTTGCAATGTCTTGTGTATTATTTTAGATGCATTGCTTGTCAGTCGGTGTGAAATACCTGCCATTTTTGGAAGTCTTTGGGATCTTAATTAGCATTTCAAACTGTTTAGGAGAGCGTGATAACACATCTGTCACACGGTCTGCGATGCTCACATGCACAAAGTTTTACATTTTAGTTTCTATTTAGAGTGTTTTCAGAATGTAATCCATAACATAGGTCTGAACGAATAAAGACATTACTTGATGTCATATCCAAAAGCGTCTGCTAAAGCCTAACTGTGCTTCTCCTGCTATTCTCATTATGATCTTCTGCAATTGAGAATTTATACATAAATCCAGGCATTGCATAATATATTTTATTCTCTTCCTCTCTACTGTGACAATAGTTTCCAAGATAGCCTTATAAAAGAAAAAACTATTCTCTACCATACATCCTTTTTGTTAGGCATTTTCCCTTATGTAGATTAGTTTAGCTTGGGGGGAGCGACAGTCATGCAGGAAAGATGCTTCTCTAGATTCAAACCCAAAGCATCTCACGTAGCGCGGCATACAGCCGAGTCTCATCACTGATCCACCAGCACAAAGACTATTCTCAAGTTCTTGGTATTGTCATTTGTTTTATTTTTAAATTTCATTTATTCTTTTATTCGTATTTATTTATTGTCTAACTTTAAAAGCACATTACTGAAGACATATCCTGAGGCAGAGAGATGATGGCTCTAAACAGGTTCAGGATATCACTAATTTGTTGGGT
This sequence comes from Chaetodon trifasciatus, assembly GCA_037975065.1. NCBI lineage: Eukaryota > Metazoa > Chordata > Actinopteri > Chaetodontiformes > Chaetodontidae > Chaetodon > Chaetodon trifasciatus. The sequence goes on from JBBMOE010000001.1 coordinate 19,639,731, forward strand.
AAACAATTTGAAAGGCAAACTAATATCTAACTCTGAAGAGTCAGTGTAGTCTTTAGAGATGGAAGACGAGACAACAAGTCTTGTTACCTGTCAAACTAGTGACAAAGCTGACAAACTTTCAAAGACTGAACTAGCTGGAGCTCTTTTCCACACACTTCACTCCAGACATCAGGTCCACTGTGGAATCAAATTTAGGACACTTCTAAGCCCTCCCCTGCTAAACTCTATTTTTGAGGTCTTGACTTAGTGTTTGGATTCATTACAGTGACACCTATAATAAAAATAAATTGTATAAAGTCTTAATTACTTTTGTTCTTTTATTAGTACAAATAATTCAAATTGTAATGAATTATTTTCTGGTCATGATAGAAGTAAGTGTAGTTAAACGTGTATGATCACAGTGTAGCAGTTGATTTTGTGGCTGCGTATTAACTCCTATTAACTCATACATTTTAATGAATTAAATAAACACATTTTATTTCTCAAATTACACTTTACAATAATGAAATGTCTACAGTAAAGACTCTGTTTACAGTGATTACAGCAGCATTTGTCCTGCTTTTATCTCATTTTGTTAACAATAAGTGAGTTAAAGTTTTGACAACATTAGCATGTGCTGCTTAGCAGAGAGCGCCTCAGTGACATTGAAGCTGGTCCCTCTCAGCCATACTTGACTTCCACCATATGAAGCACACTGAAACCGCTGCAGTCCCGCCAAAGTTTCACGGTGTTCACGGTAACAGCGGAAAAACTGTCTGTTGCAGAAACTCTCGGAGACATTTACAAGTTTTGACCCGATTCAGAGTTGAATAAGCATATGGCAAAAAGAGCCGTTGTGCTAACCTGCTAGCATATCAAGCTAATGACAGCTGGCATTGTGGACATTAGCCGAACAAGCACGATGGAGCAGACGCGTGATGTTTTAATAACATCGCCGTTTCTTAAAAAAAATCACACGTTGGGGTCGGTTCCTCTTTTACAGAGCAACCACTACTCGAGATTGGGTTGGAAAGCTGCCGAGCTAAATTAAACCAACAGAGGCTGAGTGAGTAACTTGTGTTATGGCTGCAGCACACTGTGCTGTAAGTTTATTTGTCGCTGTATGTATGAAACATGCCGCCGAGCAAACACTGACCTGCGGGGCCTAACGGCTGCTGCTGCCCGTCCTCTCCGAAGATCAGTCTGAAGTCCAGCTCCTCATTGCCGGGGCAGTTTGCAGTAGTCATCGGGTTTGACAGCTCGGGTTTTACCCCGCCACTCGACCGTCGACCGCTAGAGCAATTTATGCTCTCCTAAAATGTCACAACATTTACCGACTGCCACGACGAGGAACTTCAACTTTTGTTCATTTGACTCATCTGGTCCACGCACGAACTCGTGTTTCCCTCCCTCGTTTGACAAATCCAAAATACAGCTCAGCGGCGAAATTCCGGCTTCGACTTCAGAGAAAGTCAGCTGCCCCCGCGGACTCTCACTGTTTTTCTCTATGTCCCGAAGTAATGAACAAAGAAGTGCGTCCTCTGCCAGTGTCTAATGTTCGCTATAAAGCCAATGAATCCGTTTAATTGCCCTGTTCCCTCTTTCTCTCTCTCTCTCTCTCTCTCTATCTCGCTCTCTCTCTCTCTGGAGCTCCTATCCCAACTTTTACTAACCCCGCGTGACAAGGCAGTTCCAGCGGTGACGTCAGCAGACACAACACAACACAACACAAGGGCGCGCGCGCGCACATACGCACACAAACACACACACACCTCGGCTATTGAGTCAATAAACATTTTATTAAAGACTTTCGGTCATCTAAAGTTATGAGGCTAAGGTAGATCGTTTTTTGAAGCTGATACATGTTTTGTTACCACAGTGACCTTTTGGTGCCTGGACAGTGAAATAATATTATTTTGTCTAATAGATTTGATTCTATCTTAATATTATTATGTTATTAAGCTGTTTTTGCAAGTCAAAATATACAAACATTAGAAATTGCACTTAGCTTTTGACCTTGCAACAACTCGGTCTTACAGCTACTTCTCTCTATTTAATTGGCCTTCCATTTGCATCCAACCACCCACCATTAGATTACATCTGATTGCGCCTGGCCCTCAACCCTGCCTTGTGTGGTTCCAGTCCAAACCAGGATTGGTAAGTATAATGATGTGATGCACTTTTCACCTTTACATCCCTTGAGCCTGTCGGCGCAGAGGTCCAATAATTTCTAATCAGCCAATTCTGGTTTATGAATGGGGTAATATTGTTGGTATGGAACAATATACATCATGTTCATAGCTATGGGAATCATTTAGGTGGTAAATGGTGCAGCCTAAAAAGCACCTCAAGCCAAGTGTCACTGAAAAAAGTTCTTTTTGTGTTCCCATAGCACAGGGTGTAAATACCTGTAGTTATTTCCCACTTTTATCCCTCATTCTGTAGGGTTCAGTTTGAACCCTGGTTTCTATAAATTCAATGCATGCTCAAATTCAGTTTTTTTTGCACTGTATTTAGCACTGAGTGGGTATATTTCATAGAGGACACTCCTCTAAATGTTAACCAAAAGTGCAGTAATGACTGAGAAGATGAACATATTGTGATCCAGCACTTGAAAATCTCTGTAGTAAATCTGAGTGGCCAGTCAAGTTAAATGTAACTCTGCTATGGTAAGCTAATGAGGAGTTTTGCTTCTTGTGCATATTCAGTACTCACTCTGTATATTCCTGCTCTGAGAGATTCCTTTTCTGTCATTGGCATATTTAAATCACGATGAATCACAAAGAGTAAATCTGCGGCTAGAATAAAGCAATAGTAAATCTGTCTGTACATGAGCTGTTCAGCTCCCTCTAACCTCTGTGCTGCTATCCAACCCATCGATCTCCACAGGTTAATCTTTATTGGATATCAACACAGAGGTTGATGCACTTTAAAGGTTTAATAGCTTTGCTGTTTTGATGATCTTCTTCCATGACGACAGTCGTCTTAATATTCAGTTATTTCCTGCTTTCATCTTGTTGGAGATACCCATAGCCCAAACTAGGTTTTTTTTCCATTCACCTATTTACACATTATTTCCATTACTGGCAGCATGTACAGGGTATTCAAATTCTTATTGAGACAGCCCATACCTGTGCTACTGTATATATACACACACACACACACACACACACACACACACACACACACACACACACACACACACGGCTGATCATGAAAATCTGCCTCTATCAACTTTAAAATGTTTTACCAAAAGTTTTTCCAACACTTATAAGCATAGTTATAAAACATCTGAATTCTTTTATAATGTGCACCAGTACAACTCACTCTACCCACCACAGATTAATGAAATAAAAAAAATCAACCCACCAAAAAAGAAACAAATTATATTATTTTTTTATGTAGAAATCAAATGAACTTTGTATGGGTTTCTATATTCAAGCTGAACGTGAACAGTACCAAGACAAGCAGCATCAAATATCACTTTTACAGTGCTGGAAATAACTTCTGCAAGAGAACATTCTGATGTAAATCAGTCCATCCTCAACACAAATTGAGTACGCAGCAGACAACAGCCTGCTATTTCTCTGACACAGCCACACTACATATACCTATGCTAGATGCATGTGGGCGTACAGACAGACGCTCAGCTCACAAATGCATCTGAAAGCATCAATATCACATTTCCTGTGGTCTTTATTTCCAAGCAAAAGCACAAAGTTTAACCTTTTTTGACTTATATGCCATCTTCTGAAGCAAATTCTCTCCCGAAAGACATCTTGTCCTCTCAGTGCTGTCAGGGTTATTGTGATTAGAGTTCTCAATATACTGTACAGCTCCCAGACATGCACTGGTCTGATTAACAACAAATATTCTGAAAATGATTCACTATCAGTCAGATGTTTTGCTAAAAAAATATTGCAACAACAACAACAAAATGTTCCAGTCAAACACTTGTATAGTTACTTGACCTAAATGAGTAATAAGTAAATAATTAAGTTATATTACCAAAGGTAACTAATACTTACTCTGTTAGTAACACATGATTGTCATGCAAAGTCTCAACTGACACGTAAATACCAACCAGTGTCAATCCATATTCAGTGGTAATCTCGAAAAAGATGAGTATATTTATCTCTATAACCAAGTCCTCTATGAGACTGATATGCAGTGGAAAAGAGAGGCAAAATAAATACTGCAGTATCCTCTAGAGCTGTGATTCTTGCCCTGTTGCAACATATTTGAGTCAAGCAAAGTAAAGAATAAAGGAAAAATTACTGACGCAAGAATGTTCCTTGACAATGGCAAGCATGTTAAAGCTTTGGCTTGCTCACTTGTAATAACTATAATGTCATGGAATTATAGTTTCCACATGGGCTCACAAAAGAAAGGGGGAAAGGAGGACATAATGTTTTAGTTGTAATGAAAACAAAGAAGTCTTGATTTACTGACTGTAAACTCACCATTGTCATAGATACATTCTTATTAAATTGAATTATAACGTGATCATCATGTTATTATGTTGCAGTCACATGACTGAACTTTCTCCTGCGTAGTCTAATTCAGGTTACCCATGCCTCTTATCTTCACAGATGACCTTTGAAGAGAGAAGATAAAGAAAACATATTGTGTGGGAGGCTGTACATGTGGTTTCTGATATTATGTTCTTGTAAAGAAACTTTTGAAGAAAAAAAAAAACAACAACAGCAGAATCTGCCCCCACACTGGTCCTGTCTGAGAGGTGTCACTCTTTCAAGGATTGGGGTGTGCAAATACTGCAGAAATGCACGCAGCACATTGGCAACAAGCGCGATGTTCAGTAAATGTCAACAAATTGCACACAGTGCTGCATCAGAATGTCAGCAGTAAGGCATTAAAGGCTCACTTAGGCAGTTACACTGTGTGCAGAAGAATGGTTTCTTTTTTTAATTTACATTCTCCATTTGAAATGTCAAAAAATAAAATCTGTTATTCTGTCATATATTTTTTCTTGTATGTCTTAATTGATCAGTGGTTGACTGTACAGTAATGGAGCAGAGAGAAACAGTGAAAAACACGCTTAATATAACTTATAGAATAATTAATCCCAGGCCAACTGTATGTTTTATTTCTTTTGAAAATGTAAAAACTTGTTATCATGGCTCTGGTTAGGACGTCAGATGACTTGAAATCTTCCTTGTTGATTTATGCTGCCCTCTTTTGACCAGTCTGTGAAACTGACTGTTCACTCAGTCTGATGTGTGTGTCAGTTACAATCACAAGCCCAGGGTTTGGACATAAAAACTTGTGTGGAGCTGGGATTTAACCCATCTTAATATTTATTTCCTCCTTTGTGAGAGGATTGTAGTCTAAGACCTCAGTTCATAGGGACTCCGGCTGCCACGGCATCGGTTTATCTGACATGTGACAGAGATTCTATTACTGAAAGTGTTTGTGATGTTCTGAAGCTACAGCAAATCAATCAGTGAGCCGATTCATTCAGCACATGGGAAGGGTAGCTGATGTAAGATCAATGCTAGATGTGACAGCAGCACTGATGCAGACAGCTGATTTGTTTTCTATGCTGGGTATACATGCAATTGTCCTTTTGCAGAAAAGAATATGATGGGAATATAAAATATGTGAACAAAAAATAATTGAATAAAAAGATTCCTAGCAGGCAGCTGGAAAAAGACACGGCCAAACAGCAGAGGCTTGCCCCCCCCCTTTTGACCTCTCTGGATGCATGTTTGGTTAGATTAGTGTCCTTTTTATGAGCTTCCACGCCCAGTGACAAAGCAGCAACACTGGATTATCCCCCTAAAAATCTCTGGACTGGCAACAATCATGCCTGTCTTGTGCCTTTAGGCTGTAATTCATAAGTGTAGACTACATACTATGTTGACACTCACAAAAAGATGAATAAATAACAATAATCAAATAAAATCTAGATTCCCAGATGAATACGTGTGCGTTTACATTGTGCTGGTTTGTGCTGAAGAGGATTGACCAGAACTCAGTCACGTGGGCAGATATCGACAGTCGCTGTTGTGTTAATGACAGTGCTCTTTCTCGCCCTTCTCTAATTTATTACAATCTCTCACATAACTGCACCGCAGGCAGTGCTGATTCACTAGAGCAGCAATCAGCTGATTGATTTACTGTTAGAACAGGCATACAATGTACAAGACACTTGTCTGGGCACGGTGAATTAGTGTGCTGTTCCCAGCTACATATCTGTATCCCATTTTTAATGCTAAACATATTCATCCATAGAAATAATTGTGCCCTGTAAACATAATTATATTAGTAGCCAATTATTATAAACAAAGGTGTTAAATTGCCAGAACAAAAACTTCCCTCTCACTTTCTCTCGAGAATATTACATTAAAATTATTCAATCTTTGGTTCAAGACTGGCGGCACGGTGGTGTGCGCGTTCCTCACAGCAAGAAGGTCGCCGGTTCGATCCCCGTCGGGCGTGGCCTTTCTGTGTGAAGTTTGCATGTTCTTCCCGTGCATGCGTGGGTTCTCTCCGGACACTCCGGCTTCCTCCCACAGACCAAAAACATGCTCATTAGGTTAATTGGTGACTTAAAATTGTCCTTAGGTTCAGGGTATACCCCACCTCTCGCCCGTTGACAGCTGGGAGACACCCCCAATCCCAAACCCCGAAAGGGATAGTAGGGTGTAGGAGATGAATGAATGAATGAATGAATGAATGACTGAATAGTTCAAGACATAATCTGTTTGCAGCATTTTTAAATAATTTGCTTAATTAATGGTTTTTAGAATTGTCATGAACTTCGAGGTAATCGTTTAGGTTCATCGTTGTCTTTATATTTTTAACACTTGTATTTGAATTTGACTTAAACGAAGGGAGAAACACATGTTGCAGATCTAGACCTTCCGTTTCTACAGACGTCATCAATCCACGCGAACGTGACGTCACCAAAGCTCGCCAGTAAAGCATGGCGATGAAACAGGATGCTAACAGCTCCGCGGTGTTTTTTTTTTTTAACCTGAAAGGCGATTTATAAAGACCCTGAATGTACCGAACGGGATTCTTCTTCGTGGTTTTCGTCGTTCAGTCCCGATTTTATTCTTGTCAGCTGAGTCGAAGCTGTTAGCGAGCCAGTGAAACTCCAAAATGCACTCTGTGAAGGTCGGCTATTTGGCTGCGGCGAGAGCTCTCTGGTCATGTCGGACCCTCTGTCCTGAGTTTGTTAAACTTTCGGCTTGCCGTCGTGTTCATTGTTCTTTTACTCAGACTCGCTTTTCTCAAACAGCAGCAACGGCAGTTATTCGCGTCCCTCGCTACATGCAGAAGAACATTGACAACGTGAAACAGATTCGAGGCAAAAACAAGATCAACACCATGAAAGCTGGCAAGCTCCTGATCCAGAGCAAGCACCCCAATCTGAACCAGTCTGCGGGATACATACTTGGAAAGTTCGAGCAGCCCATCCTCTGCTCCAAAGGGTGGAAACATAACGGGTCGTTCGGTGACTATTTCACCATCAATAACATCAAGGATGTTGCACCTTTTGTAACTGCAAATCAGAAGGCGGATGTTGACCAGAAAACATCAGCCACATTCACTAAACTCCGCATCTGCACGGAGCTGGTAGAAGCTTTGAACAATGTCAGCATTACTCACCCCACCACTGTCCAGTTGCAGACCATCCCAAAGGTCATGAAAGGTCACAACATTCTCTGTGCTGCAGAGACGGGCAGTGGGAAGACACTGAGCTACCTCCTGCCTGTCGTTCACAGGCTGCAGGCTGATAAGGGATCAGAGATGTATGCTGAGGACGCAAACAAGATTCGCACTGTGGTTCTTGTGCCTTCCAGAGAGCTGGCTGAGCAAGTGGCGGCTGTGGCCAGGACTTTGTGTGCTCCATTTGGCTTGCTGACAAAGACTGTGGGCGGTGGACGAGGTGTAGGTCACATCAAGCAGGTCTTCAAGAGGAGTCAGCCAGATATTTTAGTGGCCACACCAGGCGCTCTGGTCAAGGCCCTGCGGAGACGCTGCCTGGACTTGAGTGAGCTGAGCTTCTTTGTGGTCGATGAAGCCGACACCATGTTCGATCCCAGCTTTTCTGACATGCTGGGGGACATCCTGCTCCACATAAACATCGCAAGTAATCCTAAGGAAACGCAAGGCCCGGGTCATAAAGCCCAGCTGCTGGTGGTGGGGGCCACCTTCCCCGGGGGTGTCGGGGAAGTGCTCGGCCAGGTCACAGATCTTGGCAGCATGGTGGTTATCAAGAGCAAGATGCTGCACTTCCTCATGCCTCATGTCAAGCAGACGTTCCTGAAGGTAAAGGGTGCTGACAAGATCCTGGAGCTCCACCAAGCCCTGAAGCTGCTCCAACAGGAGAAAGGAGGGGGTGCTGTTTTGGTGTTCTGCAACAAGTCTGCCACCGTCAACTGGCTGGGGTACTCACTGGAGGAGATGGGGGTGAAGCACGCACGTCTGCAAGGGGAGATGCCTGCTGCTTTGCGGACAGGAATCTTCCGCTCCTTCCAGAAGGGCATGGCAGATGTGCTGATATGCACAGACATTGCATCGCGTGGTCTGGACACATCCCGAGTGCGCTTGGTCGTCAACTATGACTTCCCAGAAACCCACACAGACTATATCCACAGAGCCGGGAGAGTGGGCAGGGCAGGAGGGGTGGAGGACGGGGAGGTGCTCAGCTTTGTCACTCATCCGTGGAATGTGGAGCTGGTGCAGAAGATTGAGACTGCTGCTCGAAGGAGGACTAGTCTGCCAGGGATGGAATCTGATATACGTGAGCCGAAACCCAAAACAGAGGAGGCAGAGGAGTAGAAGTGGGGTTTTTTTGTGGGAAATTGGCCTGTGAGATATGTTAGTGTGTGTGTGTGTGTGTGTGTGTGTGTGTGTGTGTGTGTGTGTGTGTGTGTGTGTGTGTGTGTGTGGTGTTGGAAAGACAAACTCTGAATCTATGAAATATTGTCAGCAGAACCAGTAAACAAGATTTGTTCAAAATAGTCCTAATATTCACACAGATAGAAACTTTCAGATAGAAACTTTTCCATTCATAGAAATATGGAGAACACCCATTGTGTGCTTTGAAAAGTTTGCCATGATTAAAAAAAAAAGGTTTTATAGCCTGTATTTCCTGATGTAAATGTTTGCACAGGTTAATGTTCTCACCAAATACTTCTAAAGACATAGTATACTTTCATTATTACAGTATTGTCAATCAACTGATGTGGTATTTATGTTTCAAAATGCTTCAACTTGAGAGTAAAATCTAATCGCACATCTTCACCGTGTTTTATTTATCTTAAAGACATTCCACAGGTAAACAGGTTGATTGGTAACAGCTGATAGTATCATGATTGGGTATGAAAGCATCCTGGAGAGGCTCAGTGGTTCACAAGCGAGGATGGAGAGAGGTTCACCACTTTGTGAACACATTTAGCAATAGCACGATTTTCTTCAGCGCAGTCTATTTTCAGTGGTGGATTGGATGCAGAAATCTTTTTACGTCCTAAGAAACAGCTTCTCTGAAATACTGAAAACAAAGTGGCTTTATTGATGAGTGTAAAGTAATTCTGTGCAACAAAGTAATGGGATGACTGGATAATTTGTCACTGACCACACCGAACCAAATACCATCCCTGCTGATATGCTGCTAAAATAAGCTACAGCCAGTGTCTCTGAATTTGGCACATTACACTGGAACTTCAGAATGTACAGAAGGGAAAGCACTCTGAATAAATGATATTCTGCTTCGTCTGAACTGTCTATTAAAACTTTCATACTTTCTAATATATGTCTTACATTGATTGAAATTGTTGTGGACCAATCCTGAATTCTTTGGCGGTCCTATGCTCATTTTGAAAAATTGTTTTAAGTTTTTTTTTTTTTTTTTTTTGTAATGTGTACTACATGTGTTCAGCCACAAGGTGGAGGCATTTATCTCCTTTAAACTTCTCCACGTCACACGCGCAGTTGACAGTTTAAAACATGTACACAGGTCTTTGGGCTCAGTACAATTAACTTTAGACATGCGCTCTGACTTAAGGAAACATTCACAAGCTGACCTGCAACTTCATGAGAGGTATTTGTGAATTGCAGTTCCTTCTGTGCTTGCAGTGCAGAAACTCTTCATCAGACTGCAGTAAGCTGAGTGCAGGCCAAAACCTGACAGTCTCTGCTGTTGATGTGGTAAGTCCGCTGTACTTGAAAGGATTTTTTCCCTCTTCCATGCCTGCGGGTGCTTGTTGAAAGGAAACCACAAAAGTGTCAACATGGAAATTGGAGTGAAGAAGATCTAAAGGATATTACTTCAAAGGTAATAACGTTTCTGGTGATCCTGCTGTTACAGAGGCTGGATGAGTAGATGTTTCAAACATTATTTATTTACCTTTTTATGAATTATGGACAGATGTCAACAAACTTCCAATTTGACATTTCTGCCTGGAAACAGCGCGTGCCCTTATTTTGAAAAGACTGACATGTTACATACCTGCTGATTTATGCTGCAGTGTTTGTGGAAGTGTAAAGATTACAGAGGCAGACAGACCTCAGTGGGCCTCAGACAGGCAGACGCTCCGACAGCAGCGCAGGGCTTCCATCAGAATGTGTGGAATCTAGCTGTGATTGTCCGGCTCCAGCTCAGGGCAACATCTTTAAGCTTTGCCCCCCTAAGGTTCACATTTCACCCAACTGTACCCTGACAACAAGGAGCCAGTGTCCACTTACAGCATGTGGAGCATATTTTTGGTCTGCCTCACCTCAACTGACCCCTGCAAAAATGAGATAATAATAAACTCTATCAAATGTCCCACTTCCAGGTAGTAGCTGAAGTATTTTACGGCCAACATAATTTTAGACCATTGAGCTCATCGTTAAAGGGCAACTCCGCTGGTTTCACACATGATGGTCGGTTTACTTATTACAAGCAGTGCTTCACAATTCTTTTTCAACTGAGGGAGAAGGAGTCGATGTAAGTTGAAGAATTTCTAACTAGTTAGTTGAACCATTATGAAAGTTCAATGCTAGGTTGCAGGACCCCCAGTATGGAAAACTGCAACCCTAACAAGACCCTCAAATTTTGTTTTCTGAATATCAGGTCATAATCTACCAAAGCCTTACTGCTAGATGATTTGACTCTTGAGCATAATCCAAACATGATTGGTTTTTATGAAACATGGCTAAAAATAAATGTTTTCTTACCATTAAATGAAGCTTCTCCACCTAACTACACCTCCTCCCACGTGTGTTGGGCCACTAAACAGGGTGGAGGTGTTGCTTTAATTTAACTTTAAGTCTATTTTCATCTTAAAGTCCAAATGGGAAAATACGTTTATCTCATTGGTATTAAACCCATCTCCATTCACTGTAAACTGCTTGGTGATGTCACCTCAGACTTCATCAGTCACTCTGATAAGATCATAATTTTTGATGACTTTGATATTCACTAAAATAAGGCCTCTGATTGTTAATGTAAATGGGCTCGCCCCTCTCTGATCTCATTAGGCCTTATGCCCCATCCTGTGCTCTCTGCTCTCATAATACTGGGCCATATGTGCCCCCATAGTTAGAGGCTGACATCAGACAGTCTGACGCTGTCCAGGCCTTTAAATCTAAGCCAAAAACTCATCTTTTTGCTTTAACTCAGTATTTATCAATCCAGACTCCGGGCTTTGTACCTGTTAGCAGTTTACTCCTGTCTCAGTCTCAATGACTCCATTAACATTAATGCTTATAGTCCATAGCCTCTCCCCCCGTCCTCTCTTGCACTCAGGCTTCTTTCTGCTGGACCATCGGCCGTCCTGGGACCTCTCCACCTCCTGGGAGAGTGTCTCATCCAGGCCATTGATCTGGACCTCTGTCCCCCTGCGCTCTTCTCTCCCTCTCTCCACAGTCTGTATGTTATCATGGCTCACATTGCCTGTGTGTGTCATTGTTTCTCCTCTCTGTGTGAATGGTGGTGTTCTCCTATGTGTTTGCGTGGCCTGTGCTCTTTCCGGGTCTCCATGGTGGAGAGGAGAAGCTGCTCGGCTGTCTGCATTTTGTCATCAGAATCGTCATCCCTGCAGAGGGATCCCTCCTCTGCTGCTCTTTCTGAGGTTTCTCTCATTTTGTTTCCCTGTCAAAAGGGAAGAGTTCAGCCCCTTGGAGCAAGTTGTGATTTGTACAGCCCTTTGTTTATTTGTGTATTAGCTGTATAAATAAAATAGACTTGATTTGAATGAGCATTTCTGAACTTCCTCTCAAACAGCTGAGCAGCTGCTGATGTTTTCTCAGGGTACCCCCCCCCGTGAAAAGGGTGTGTACATATTAAATAGACTAACAAGATAGCCTGCTGACAACCGGTAATTAAAAAGCCTTCATTAGAAGTGGAAATATTCTCAAAGTGAGATGATTACACTTAAAGGTCACAAAATATTTATATTATGACAAATAAATATAATTTAAACCATCCCCATGTGTCGAGGCTGTAGACTACAAAGGTGCGTGGATGGACTACAAAACGCCTGGTCCATTAATAATGACGCATTTCCTCTTTGCCCCACCGTGGGATTATCTCCCCCCTTCCCATTTACACACACACACATGCACACACACGGAGCCGCTGCCGCTGCTCACACACTGCCCGGCCACTTGGAAATTTCCCTCAACGCGGAGGATATTTTACTGCTGAGGAGCGGGACTGTCGGCTAATGTGCATCTCCAGGGCTGACTCGCTTGAAATGCCCCAGTAGAGGATCTGAAGGTACGTTTACAACCCGGTAATCGGCTTTATTCTGCTGCCCATCTCCCCCGCAGCAGATCCGTCTGACCTTCTCTCCGACCAAAGCGCTAGAATAAAACCGCACGCCGTGTGTGTGTGTGTGACTGCGCTGCTCGGCTTTTGAATGGATCGGCGCTGTAAGTTGTGTTTCTGAGGCTGCGATGCTCCTGTGAATCCACCAAACTTGTGGAGCCTTATATCGTCGACTTCTCCAGCGGCATCGGCTCGGTTTTGAGGTGACTTTAGGCACCGCGGGGCTGCTGCAGGGGGTCGCCTGCAGGGCGAGCCTTTTCTGGGGGGCAAAGCTGTTGTTTTTGAAGCCGCAGGATTCAGCATGTGGACAACAGAGGCTCGGCTCTGAGGTGGGTGTGCAGGCTGAGAGAGGCATGGGTTCACGGAGATTGCATTGCACCGGCCAGGGTCTCCGCCATGTTAAATTACCATCTCAGCCAAGCTGCCACAGGCAATTGTTCCCAACTTTTCCCCTCTAATAATACGTGTCAGGGAAGCACACATGAAAGGGCGGCCACCTGTGCAAAGCGCGTGGCTGCTGCGTTCAAGGCACCAACTCCTTGAAGCTTAAAACACTCTGAGCTTCACCAGAACGCCAAACATCACGCAGCCCGCAGGCTGATCGGTGTTTGCAGCCTTATTTCCAGCTTTATCCAGCATGTTTGTCCACGCCTGGGTGCCATTCTCTGGATGAGCCGCGCCAGGTGCTCTTCGCGGTTAAGGTGATGATGATGAGCAGCATGGGGAAGAACATGGTGGAGAGTGATGTGTGGCCTCTCCGCAGCGGCTATACCTCCCATCAGTTTTGAGTTGAGGATGGCTGCCTGGATCGTCTCCATGCTGCCACACCCCTTCATAGAGAGACGAGCCTCTGCCAGTAAAACCAACCACACCAAACACATGCTCTGTCTGTTGCTCTCATGGTGTCTGTAAATGTGTCCTCCTGTTTGGTGAGGAAATGGAGTGGAGTGATCACCTGCTTGTGTGCCAAGTTGGCGCCCAAGCATCAGTACACTCTGTGCTAGTGCTACAGTGAGTGGATCAATGCATTTCAGCAAGCTGGTGTGGGACTTAGGAGGCAGGCATGACAGGGTCAAGGGAGATTTGAGAGGGGTCACCGGCGAAGCAAGAGATGCCTGCGATGTGCAAGTTTAAGGGGTAAAAGTAAATCCCCTGAAGCTTCCCTCTCACACACACACACTCCCTTCCCCGCTCCCCCTCTGGCTGCCTAGACCCTGGCTTGTCAGAAAAAGACACATGACCTTATAGGCTGCTGCAGGCTCCAGTGTGTGTGTGTGTGTGTGTGTGTGTGTGTGTGTGTGTGTGCGTGTGTGTGTGTAATGCCTCAGGAACGAGTGCTCTCCTCTGACTGCTTTCTTACACATCCTCTAGGTATGCCTAACATCAGCCTGTGTGTTGAAATCTTTTTGCATTGAGGACAGCGTTTCTCGTGGAAATGGTCGAAGGTTATTAAATATACTATTCCCCACACCAACACCACCAACAACAAAAATCTATAGTTAATAAAGGTGAGAAGAAAATTGCGGCAGCAGCGCGAGAATGTCATCCCGTCTCCTCAGGTTGCCCCGTGTTAAAATGTGTCCTTTCAAAATGGCAGCTCTCGTCTAATGAGCCAGGCCCCTGTTCCTCTGCACTGATCAGCCCGGCTTCTGTTTCATCTCTGAAAATGTCATTTTCTCAAGCCTCATAGTTAACTGTGACTATCAGCTGCTGCTGCTGCTGCTTTGTATGCAGCGCTGCCATCAGCCACAGCACTGATCATTTATTAAACTGACCAAACTCTATCTGGCTTTCCTGACATAAAAACAGCAATCAGACGCTTTTCCATTATATTAGCGGCTGCAGTGACCTCTGTGGAGAATGTGTTTATGCATCCATTATGCTATTAGTAGTTAGAGACCAATCTTCTCAAAGCAGAGTGATCAACAAATACGCTCTTATTGTGTAACTGTTCAGTTATTTATTGCTGAAATTAGCAGTAGGAAAGGAGAAGCAGTGTGAGTCTTCAGGAAATGATGTTTAAGTCTGCACATAATGAAAGCTGAAAGCATATTAACTGTGCTTTGCGTTAATGGCTGGGATTAAAATCAATCTTTAAATGACTGTTTTAGTATAACCTGTCATCCGCAGCCCTGTTGCCTTTGAAATATCTAACACAAAGATACTGAAGCAAACAATTTGCTGTCTAATTTCCATCGTCATTCAGTCCTGTCTGTAGCCTTGGGGGAGTAGCATTCGATGGCCATGTGCTTCTGGCTTGTAAAGACCTTCAAGGCCGATCTCATCCGGTAGTGGATAGGTTACCAGTCAGCAGCACATGGCTAATTTATTGATTTGTCCCCTTTGTTCTGCATGGAAACAGGCCTTTGCTGTCACCAGTGACCACAGTGGAGGAAGTAATGAGCACCCCATAATGACACTTTAATCACAAGAGGCACCATGTTAATGCACTGGATCTTGGGAGGGGAGCCAATAGTTTGTTGCTCGTGCTCAGGCAGGTAGCTCTGCTGAGTTCACAGGAAATGTCATGGCCGTCGTGGTCAGTCAGAGTCGTGGGGTCCAGCAAGCACAAATCATTTTCATAACGTAGTTCCTGCAAGAGTGGGGAGGGCTGGTGTAAGTTAAAGCAAACGCTAAGCTTGCCATCTGTGTGTGTTTCTATGCAAAAGCTGCTGCGATGACTACAGGGCTTTTTTCATGCAGGTGGGAGGGTGGAGAACAGAATTTGAGCTGAACAAAGAAAGCCTGCTTGGATTACATTTAGTTAAGTCTTGGACAGATTATTCGCAAAATTTGTGACTGGCAGCATCCCGTGACACTTGCTCCACAGTTGTTCTGAAGTAAACTTAATCTGCCGTTAATGTAGCAACAACCTGTGTGTTTCCCAGTGCAGCTCCCAGTTCATCACCTGGAACTCACCTGTAGCCTTAAACAAATGTTTGGAAGTGGTTGCCTGGTTGGTGACTTGGCATTAGCTCTTGGTTGCCAAAATTAGCAAAGGTAATTGCCATCGTTTTGTTGTTTGACTCCTAATGGTTACATGTCATTAAACAATCAAAGACCATCATTGAAGCATTAGACTACATGTTTGTAAGGTATCGTACATGAATTAGCAGGATGAGTGTTTAAGAGGCTGAATGATAACCTCATGCAATCATGATCTGTTTGGTCAGACCGGAGCTGCTCTTGATCTGCAGTTGAAGTGTTTAATGGGGACAGTGTTTAGCCTGCATTGCCTGATTTACAGCATTCATATTTAGAAGCATGGCGTCTACTAGCCTTGGTGTTATGGCCACCCTCTTTTGTGACTCCAAACCTTGTGTATCTATGATGCGTCTTCTTGAATGAGCAAACACACCTTCTGAGTGGTAAAGTCTGTGTATGCCATGCAGGCTTGATGGTATCATTTTGCATGATTTTGATGAAATGCTCCCCTGAGTGTTGGAATTTGTCCCTGTTTTGTTTGACCTCAGTGCTCCAGTATGTTGGATGGGTTCTTCTGTGATACTGATGTGCTGTCATTGGCCTTTTCCCACACACTGCCCTCACTGTCAGTGTTGGGCTGAAAAAAATCATTACTCTCATTATGGGCTCAGGTGGCCATTGCTGTTGGTCCCCGGATGCATGCATGCACTTTGATCGAATCTTTAAGAGACTGAATTCCATTTTTGATACCATTTATGTGTGCTGACATTTTCCTGCTGCAGCCAGTATTTACATTCTGTGAATACCTTTCTATATAGTGGTTTATAGTGTTGGTGGCAGAGTCGGCCATTCCTGCCCTGGGTTTAACTTGCCTTCCTATGCATGTGAGTTTGTTTGTTTACCCTAAACAGATAAACCAGTGGTTCTTCTGTTCTACTTCTGACAAAGCAGCTACTCAACGGTTGTTTGCTGTAGCGCTGACATGCACTCGCTGTTACTATGGTAACCATGGCTGTCGCCAAATCAACTTGGACTGAAATGTTGAGGATTACTGCTTTAAAGTTTCATACTACATGACTGGCAGTAGTATGGGGGGGTCCAAGTGAGGCGGAGGAATGTCTGGCTTAGTTCAAGTTAACAGTATCACAGAATTTCACACTTCGTTGTGACCAAGCCGAGGCATGCAGAACCTTAAACATAAGAGTCAAATCACAAAATTCCAAGCAGGACTTCCTGTGAGAAGTGGCCCCCTGTGCCCGGCCCTTCCCAATTTACAGGACTTCACTGCATTCAGTATCAGACAGAAAACACATTGAATCCCTCTCCATGCTCCTTTGTCCTCGCTGTAGCCTCATATTAAAGGGAAGGGTTATAATTAGCAACAGGCGAGGTGGACAAAAATATTCAAGAGTCACTGTTTTGAGCCAAATCTTGTTTTTTGCAAAGATCAAATGAAGAAATCATGATATCAAGAATGAAATCACTGTCAGTGTAGAAGTTGCTGTACAGGTTGGAAACGACTGAAGTCATTCATGGTGAGACTCATCAGTGGTGAAGTTTGTGAAGTGGTAATGTCTGTCATAATTGGATGGATGCAGCAGAGGCTGCCTTCTTGGCACATCCCGTCTACTTTCTGTTTTTCCCACCTCCCACTGAGTTCTGGTTTGCCTGCCTTCCCACTCAGTCCACCATCCAATGTGCATTGCATCACAAATGTAAGCCAGTACAGTGGTTGCCTGCCAGTAACACGAAGAACTGTTTCTGCACAACTGGCCTGTGCTAATTGATTGGTTTTAAATACTCTGTATGACTCAAGGACAGGAAATGTCCGCTGTGTTTTTTCAGTCTATAATTAAGCCTGGAGTGTGTTTCAGGAGGAGCAGGCTGTCTGAGCAACTGGTGCCCTGCAGCGGTCTGCATACGTGGTTCTGTGTGTGCTGAGATGCAAGTCAGTGGACCCCTAGTCTGGTTTAAAAATACCAAATTTTGGTCATGCTGAACAGACTGGAGCATCACTTGCCAGTGTGGTTGTCATAGTGACGGGGGATGAAAACTCACGCTGCCTACTACTTAGTAGACATTTTCAATAGGGCTGTTCATTTGAACGGTTACCCCCATAGAAGAGCACATTTGTGACACTGACTGTGTTTACGTGCACAAAATATTCAGTTTTTGTCATTATTCCAAAAAAGATGATAATCCTACAGAGCTGTTTCCGTAGCTAATGAATATGAATAGTCCACTTATGTTCCTGTTTACCTGCGACATGCATATTGTTGATATCCAGGTCTTTCATAATGTGTCATGGTGGGTGTGTCTCTTCTTCCTATCAGACATATGGGCTTTTCTTCTGGCCATGCATCTCAGCCCCAGTCTCACAAAGAGTTGGCCAGGTTGTTTACAATGCACAGAGATGACCGTAAACAGGCAAGAGGCGGTGTGTCGAAAACTGCGATGCATATTCTGAATGTGCTCTACACGTGTCCAAACAATGCTCCTCCAACCTGAATAATATCAGCGTTTCCCACATGTTTAACTGGAAAGTGCCACATTCAAGCCTAATCAGCAGTATTCAATATGCTGTTTACATGACCTGTATCAAATTCTGCATATTGTCATACTGGGACTAATAGTGGAATATTAGTGTGCATGTAAACGTCAATGCTCATGACCACAGATGTTTATTTATTGTAATGAATTGAGATCAGTGGACAGTTTGCACATCCATGTTTCATAGTATGATGCATCTTGTATGGGCAGAATTCACTGGTCTGCCACACTGACATATCATGTGCTCCACATGAGAGCGTCCATTATCAATGCAGCAATTACTTTTTGTGCTAAAATGTCCTTGAACAACACATTATCATCTACAGGACTTGCCATAAATGGCCGGCCCTTTGTGCTTAGCCTTTAGTTAGAGCATGCATGCTTAGATGTTTCAAGATGACGGGGAGCAGTAAAGAGTGGTCTTTACCGCATTATGCATCTATTTGATTGTCAGACGACACCAGGCTAAATATGACATGGAACTTGACAGAAGCCTGTGGTGAGATGAGGTGAAGTCCTCCCTGTTTAAGTTTGGAACTTCGAAATGAATACCAGCTTTAAGTATCTTCTTTACTAGCTTCCCAGAACTGCACATCACGGGGCCTGTGACAGCGTTTTGGCTATAAATATGTTAACACAAGCTTAAATTGTCTAATTGTCTGCTCATGATTTTAAAATTGCCCCTAGACTTCAGCCTGCTTTCATATTTTGGTCATTTAAGTAAATGTATTTAATTGGTCAGTGTTCACTTGGCTGATTTCCTTTTCCTCGCCATTTTGCTAATATCGTGCCAGCACGCTCAATGATGAAACTGATAATATTAACAGAACGGAACAGAGAAATAAACAAGGGCGTGAAGATCCTTTGAGTTGCACAGACGTGTGTCAGAATGAGTCAAACCCAGACTGACTTCATTTCTGCTCTGAAGCGTGTTTCAGGTTGCAGCTGAGCTCCTCGGCTATAACTGGTGTGCGTCTCTGGCAGAAGTCCCTGCTGCCATGGCTGCCACCTTAAGGCTCATGCCTCTCAGTCACTAGGGCAGAAATGTAACCTAATCAGGTGTCTGCTGCTCCCTGTACATGAGCGCGCCGCACTGCGAACACAGTGCAGATTGGCTGTTTCGTACACGACCACGTGTGGCCCAGCGCTCCTGTGAACCATGTTACCAGCTGCATATGACACCCTGTAATTTTCGTATTTCATTCACTTGGATTCCTTAATACTACTTATATTGCTTTGGGCAGTAAAATGTGTTTTCCATCCTCCCTCCTCTTCCTTCTGCTTGGGGCCTATTTAATCACGCCAAAGTTACCAGAAAGTGCCGCAGTCGCTCAAAGGTTAAAGAAGCACCCTTATTACATAGAGATTGCCGGTTTGCTTCCCCAAACCAAGTCAGAGTTTGCAGCTTGGAAGTGAACCATGTAACACCCTGTCCACCACAACAAGTGTTCCTGAGCAAAGAGCTTTATTTAGATTCACTCAGCGGACTACTTGATGCCAAATGCTGCTTGTTGTGGTTATTTTTGGTATCTTATCCAAAGTGTGTTTGCATGCATGCTCCAAGTGCTACAGCCGAATCGGAAAACATTGCTAAATGCTATATGTGTGGCAGTAAAGGCGACTGCAGTCTAAACCCAAATCTGTGCAGTAGAAATTGATGGCACTGTAAGAGGAGAAAAATCAGGCTGGGCATTTGAACAAGAGACGATATCAATTGAATGTGCAACCAAATTTGAAAGGAGGGGGACGACTGCACACAGCTTTGATGGCTCCGTCAGCCCCATCCTTGTATTTTAAAGCTGAAATCAAGCACCACTACATCTAAGTTTCCTCTGCTGCTTTGAAGATCCCTCAGTAGTTGGCTGTAACGGCATCTATTCCCAAAGTCTCGACCAAATGGTGTTCTCATTACTCAGCGTGTTTGTTTTCTGTTGACAAATTTCAACATTTGTATCACTCATCGAATTATTTTTGTCCCTGTGATGTTGTGGTTTGTGAACATAATCCGGCCTTGGAATTCCCCAGGAAGTGAGTGCGGAGCAGCTTGTTGCTTTGTTGAGCAGGGGTGAGTGAACATTCTGGGAGTGCTGGAAATGTATCCCACCCCTCCGCTCCTCCTCGGCCCTCCTGCAGCCCGGGGCGTCTATTCTTGGTTTTCTCATGGGGATAAATTCTTGCTGCAAATGTGTGGTGGCTAACCTGCATGGGGAGTAACCCCCTCTCTGTATGAGGCCACCCTGCTGGCAGAGGGGCTGAAATGCTCCCTGTGTTGCTGCACAGAAGGAGAAAATATTCCGGATATGTGATGACCAGATTGTTGAAATCAGGGATAGCACTTAAATCACTCAGGCTGTTTTCACACCTATGGTTCGTTTGCTCTTTTGCAAATCAGTTGGGGAACTTGGTGCATTTTAGAGATATTGTTACACAACTGATTCACAGGCTGTTCAGTACAACGGATCTTCATTTCCAAAATTGTCTAATTGATCATGCCACAGCTTCGCAGTGCGCTTCCACGCTGCTTAAGCCAGCTGAGTTCTTCACGTCCGCGAGGCAACACCTACAGTTGCAAGACTCTCAAAAAAAGATTTAGTAATTCTCTGGAGCTGAGTTCGTGTGACAGGCTGTTATTTTGTCTGATAATTGAAAATGATTAGCTGGAAAATTCAAGTCTAAAGTATATTGTTCTGTGATAAGACTGGATGTCAGTGTTTGTTTTACAGGTGACGTGGCAGATCTGACACATGCTCACTGGCTCTTTTTTTAATGAATTCCTTTTTTATGCCTCGTGTTTTTCTAGTCTCAGTGATTAGTGTTGAGTTCCCTCCTCTGCCATACAGTGAATCAGGGTACAAAGTGCACGTTGACAAATTTGGAACCATGATCACTCATTGTGGCATTCGACCGCGAGCTGGTGAAATTGTTTTGACACACTTTGAACTGACAAGATGAGCCCGTGATACTGTTTGAAAATGATGGTCCATGAACAGTTTTCTCCTCATTTTCCGATACTTTTGTGTCGAATGTGTCTGGCTTTGCAGCCCTCTAAAACACATCCAACCTGACACTGCAAAATCCTGCTGATGGACGCCACCAGAAATAGCACTTTAAGTGGCTGTTAATGTATGACTGTTACACAATCGCGCTGTCAGTGCTCCCTGCCCTTGGCCGAAACCTCTCTGTCTGGAACGGTCTTGCTTGCACTCTCCACCTCCCCGCGAGCCTCTGATGTTGCTTGTGGAGGTTGTAGAGTTTGAATAGAGCTATATAAGGGAAACCATTCTTTGTTTATTCGTTAAGAGAGAGTGCATGGGAGTGCTGCCAGGCCTCTCAGAGAAGAAAATGGGGACAGAGAGAAGAAGACGAAGCACCACTCAAACTGAGTGTGCTCTGCTATGTGGAGCTGTAAACGTTGCTCCTTTTTTTTTTTTTTTGGGAGCAGCGTTATGAGTGTGGCAGCTGGCTTACATTACATGTAGAAAGCTCAGTGTTAATCAAGTGGCTGAAAATAGCCTTTTATTTGTGCGCCGTGCTATGGGAAATGTGCGCTAATGCAGCTAGCCGCAAGGATGCAGTGGTTACTTTAGATGCCTGCCAGTGACTTGGTCTGGTGTCAGTACACTTATGAGCAGTGGAGCCTGTTGGAGGGAGGCCATCCACCTGCTGCAGGCTGCACCTCCTCTGCCAGAGCCACGTGTAGTTTAGCAACTGTAGTAGTTTAGGAGTAGGTGCGTCTTGGTTGTAGTTAGTGAAAGCTGCAAAGAAGAAAAAGAAAGACTTTGCAGTTTAGTTTGAGGGTTTGTTCTTGTGCTCTGCCACTTCACATGAAGAAGAAAAGCAAGCTGAGGCTATTCGTGCCACTCCATTTGGGTTGCTCGAGTGTACTGGTGAGGGTTGTAAGTGCCAGCTGTCAGATGGCTGCTAAGTTATTCAAGGGGCTACCTGTGTCCGCTGGATTTTTGTAATCTGCATTCGTAAACCGTGTTAAATGTACTCCACTGTCTCTGGAGGCACGTTGTTAAAACATGACTGGAGGTGAGGAGATTATTCTTTTATTGATATAGCATCTTTTACTGCAGGGCTAAATCTTTCTGAGGGTCCCCACTTTTGGTGGCTTAAATGAGACCAGCTGTCTATGGGAAACACATTATATTAAGCGATTAACAGGCTTACATTTATTGGCTGTACAGTTGTCGTTTGGGTGGTGGAAGCCCGTAGTGGAGGTGCCGCTAAGTCATAAGTTGCAGTGCTCAGATTTGGTTGTCAGCTTTGTATAATCAGCATGGCTGCACAGTTTGCCGTGGAATGAGATTGTCCGTTGGAGTCACTGTACGTGAACGGCATGCTGTTAAACAAGGCCTCGCCTGCAATTTGTTGGTGTTTCTCTTTGTGTGGGATTAATGAAAAGCACGGGATTTGATGCTTCATAAGAACGCTTCTTTTCCGAGGCCCCTGTCTGCAAACAGTTGCATAATCACTTCTGCTCCCAGTTTGAATTTAATTGAGATAATCCAATATCAGTATTTTCTGCTTTGCCAATTTAAAATAAGATGTTTATAGTAATCTCAGCTTAAAGTTTGTTGTGCGCAGTGTTTCATATTGACGTGTCTATGGGGAGCTTGTTCTCCAGCTGGCAACGAGACAAATGCTGCATTGTCAGATCCCTCTCTTTAAATGGACTCGGGCGTTTTGTCTTTTGGACTCGGGGTAGAATGCCAGCCTTGTCCTCAGCCGGGTTACTTATCTCCCCAGTGCAGAGCACACCCTCAGGGAAATTACTTCGGGGGCATCCCTACCCACCCCTTCACCTCCTCGACAACATGAGTGAATTATGTCGCTCCCTTTGAGTTTTTTTTTACTTATCCTGTTAGAGTCAGGCGTCCACTCAGAGAGCTACAAGATAATCTGTGGTTGTAAGGCTGGTAGGCAAACACCAGGTGGGAAATTTATTGCTGGCTGCTCTTAAGGGAATGTTCATGCAGAGTCTCTGTGCTTTTTTTGAATTGGCAGCAGGCGCTGCTGGGATGGCGGATTTAAATGGCAGTTACAAGTGGCAGATGGGAAGTGAGATTTTTGTTTTTGATCTGTTTTCCCACGTGTCAAGTGCTGCTTG
This sequence comes from Chaetodon trifasciatus, assembly GCA_037975065.1. NCBI lineage: Eukaryota > Metazoa > Chordata > Actinopteri > Chaetodontiformes > Chaetodontidae > Chaetodon > Chaetodon trifasciatus. Next base: position 19,663,085 of record JBBMOE010000001.1, read on the forward strand.
TTCCCTGATTGGAGTTTTGTTTACTGTGCTGCCAAGCCTTTTACTTTCATGCAGCTGTGGGAGCAGGTGAACGCTCCTGAGCAGCCCGGCATCCCTGTGCGCTTTGCACTGCTGCACATTCCACAACTTTCCTGGACCTGCAGGCCTGTTTTACAGCAGGCGGTGCTGACGAGAAGCAGGCTCAGTTTTTCTGTTTTTACGAGAGTGGATGCAGAGGTGGTCTTTATTGGATCGTGTTAAGGTGGACGTGAAGATATGAAAGGAACAGGGGATATTTAGAAAGTGTTTATTTGCTGAGATGCAATAGTGTTATCAATATTTCTATGTGCATGATGAGCACGTCATTACTTGTGAAAGGGGCTGCTCACAGTAATAAGCCCACAAATGAACGCAGGGCTCTACAAGCTCATTGTTTGGGTTTTTTATGTTCTCGTTCGCTCTCATGGCGTCCTATTCAGACACAACGATGAAGTTCAACAAACTGACCGCACACTAAACAGCAGACAGACACAGTTAGCGACTAGCTGGTGAACATACGGGAGCATTTAGCACCTAAGGAGCTAGATATGTATTCCCCCCAGGAGCTCACTTCAAATGAAAGCTAAGGTTGCTCCATAACTGCTGAACGTGAAGCTAAACAGACAGTTGTTGTTGTGAGTTGTGATTAAGAGTTTAATTCCACTGCCACCAAAACATCAGTTTAGCTTCATATTCAGCAATTATGGATACTCTTCTCCAGGTCTCGACAAGAAAGTGAATAAGTGTGCTTCCCCAAATGTCAGACTACTTCCTTTAAATCTGTCATGGTGGGAAAGTTTACAAGTAGCTTAAACATAGAACATGGCAAAAAAAACAGCATTTAGTCAGACTTTTTTGAGCAGCATTTTTGGCATTTTGTCAGTGTCGATTAATTCTCCAGAGTTGAGGCTGTCGTCTTCACTGTAATAATTGCGGCATTGTGCAGCGTGCATTGATTTCCCAGTGCTGGCCCACTTCCCTCCTGTCCCTGCCTTTCGGTGTGGTTGTGGTATTCCTGCTGAAAGATAAGCCGTCCTGGAATCAGCCCCGGTCTGCTGACCTAGCAGGACACCGTAGCAGCCCCCCCCCCCCCAATCTACCCCTCTCTTCACTCCTCTCACCCCTATCTCCATTTCACCACCCCTCCTGTTCACTCCTCAACCCTGTGGCTAGCGAGCATGTCAACACCTCAGCCTGCAACCCAGCCGCAGGGATGAAATGACACAGGTTGCCTCGCTGGGCTGTAAATCAGCGCACACATCTGGTAAATAGATGAAGGGTGCCGTATTGATGGACAGAATATTCACACCGTCTGCATGAATTTTTTTTATTGCGTTCGTCGGGGTATCTACAAAATGGGCTCCCCGTGCATGATTTGTGATGGCTGGAAATGGGTGACCTGACCTTCATTTAGATGCCATTGTTTTTGCTGTCATTCGCCTGCAAGGACACGAGAAATAATTGGCCTGAGATTGTTTATGGTTGATGATTGGTTTATTACAATGCCAGCGGAGGAAAATCAACCCTAACCCTCTTTCACACTCAATCACACTAAATCCTGGGAATGCTGTAACCTATATTTTGTGCCGTCTCTTCATCTCATTTACTCTACAGGTACATTAGACTAATCAGATAATGACTGCATTTTGCCATTGTGAGAAGTTGTTTTGCCACAGATAACTAAGTCACACAGCTTAGCCTATAAACCAGTTTGAAGTTATTAGAATGGCGGACCAAGCCCTGATTTCTGGAGGGATTTTCCACAAATAGAAAGCATGTTTCGTTACATGACACAAGGGTACAATCTGAGAGAGGACCAGATGGATTTGAACCGCAATGATTGCATTCATGTTCAAGGCCATAAGCTGAAAAGCAGGGTTCAAGCAATCTCACAGGGGGTGATATATACGCTTCTGCAGACATCTAATGCTTTAACAGACAACCACATACGAACCTGTCGAACATTAATGTGATGTCCAACGGCTGCACAAATTACAGGCGTTTTGATTGGCAGAATGTCTGTCTTGAATAGACGCTGTGATGGTGCCTCCACTTTGTGCTCCATTGGCTCCCTCACTGAGGATGTGCTCTTTGTTTCTTTAGATGCTAAGTGAAGTCATTTACCATTTAAATTAGCTGCAGCCATGGTGTATTTCAACTCATCTCCAAGCTCCCAGTCTGTGGCTGGGATCAAGAAGTGTGTGTGTGTGTGTGTGTGTGTGTGTGTGTGTGTGTGTGTGTGTGTGCCTGCCATTGCCATCTGACTCGCCAAACAATGCAGAGTATTTAATGTGGATGAGGTGAATTGGGAGCGGCTCCTGCCTGCTACTAACAATAGAACTGACAAGCAAGGGGCCAGGCTTTCACTTTGCAGACAGCAGTAAAAAAACGGGCATGGAGTAGCTGGATTGTTCACCCTTAATAGGCAGCTGCAGCCCTGTAAGGCAGTTTACCTCGCTGTGTCATGTTTTTCTTCTTCTTCAGTGTCCCTCAGCCTGTGCCCAGCCATCAGCCTGCTTCTTAATTGGTTCTCTTGCCTGCCAGTTGGCTTACCTGGCTGAAATTGTTATCACATCAGCTTGTCCTGGAATTGCAGGGGATTTTTTCAAAAGGGGCTTCAGGCAAGTGTCGCACCAACAGCGTCACTCATCCACTTAGAAAACCTTAACTGCAAAAGCTGCTAATGGAAAAGATAAGGAGTGGTGGAGCAGTGCTTATCCTAATTAAAATGCACATCAATCCATATAGCTGTTGACTGAATTGGGTTTTGGAGGCCAAAGCGGCTGGAGCTACAGTAGCAGACAGTCAAACGTCTGCTCACTGCTGTCCACCCAATGAGCGGATTAGAGGACTCCCATATCTTTACAGCTGAGATGCAAAAGAAGATTAGGTCGGCAGCTCGTGAAGAGGGCCGGCCCGTCCTAATCTGTGGGACCGCCGGAGTGAGACACTGCCTTTTTAAATCGAGCTTTGATGATTTATTGTATCTTGTAAATGATGTGCTAACTCCTGTGGGTGCCCATGTCTTTTTTATGGGTCATTTGTTTGGATGAGTTTATTTCAGCATGTGCCGACCAGCATGAGAGGCAGCACATTACACACAGAACAGCTCCCTTAAAGTCAGTTACTGTCTTTCTCTAAAGCAACTTTTGCAGCATTCTCATTAGCTGCGATGCTATTTCAGCAGCTGTAATGGGGTATATCCAGATCTTAGTGTTCCACTGTAAACATTATTACCACACACAGACGCAATTCACAGTATCCAGTAGCTTTAGATGAACCCTGCAATGACTTGCGCCATATTACTATACACATTCATATTGTCCTCATTATAGTGCGGTTTAGTTTCACATCCACGTTGAGATCTCAGCTCCTGGTGGTGTTG
>JBBMOE010000001.1:19668987-19771009 GCA_037975065.1 Chaetodon trifasciatus
GAGAGCAGATGCTTTGTGTTTATAGAGATGGAGGCATTATTGTTATTGGGAGTGGTGCACGGCTGGGTGCCGCTGAAAGATGGGTTCATTAACTTTACAGCATTTAATCTCCTTCACTCTGTGATTAGTGAAATTCTAGCTGATATTTGCACTGAGGTTGTGTTACCTGTTTCGGGTGGTGGCAAATATGAGTGTTTACGTACATTAGAACTCTTCATGTTTTGCATTTTTCCCAGGTATTATGCACATTAATTAGTTTTGTTGCATGGATGTCTTTTTTATCTCTACTTTCATGTAAATCATTTTTTTCTCCAGGCTAATAAGCTCTATATGATGAGTGCAGTTTCCTGACAGGTGGCTCCCAATGAGAGGGCGGCGGGTAATGAGTCCCCTACCACACAAGGAATTCCCCCCACCACCTGCATTTATTAAGCCCAGATCCCATGGACCCATTAAGCTAATTGCATATGGGGGTCTGCTACTTATCCATGAGACTGGTAGAAGACACCAGACAATTAGTTAGTGGGCTCTGCAGTCAGTCTGTGCTGCAAGGCTGAGCTGTGATGTTGGCTGTGATTTAGGATCTTTAATCCCTCACTACAGACAACTAGAAAAAGAAAGAAAGCAGCAGCAGCAGCAGCATCGTCCTGACTTTGTTTTCTTCTTGGTTGCACTCATCCTGTTTCTCTGTCTGAGCTGATTTTTTCAGTCCTTTCTGTAGTACAGAGATCAACAGAGAGGTTTACTGTCTGTTCATTTCAGGGGTTTTTAGGCTTCAGTTTTGGGTTTCATTGACTCATGATGTTGGGGCACTGAAATGATTGGATTGTCCTTGATGCTACAGATAATGCCCCGTGGTCGTGGTTATTTCCTAGCATAACAACTGCACTGAGCCAGTTGTCACGCTAATATGTATCAAAGGAACATTTGTCTAGATCCACATTTTGGATGATAATAAGCTTCAATGGACTTGAGAAGGGAATGTATTTTAAAGCTCTGCTGGCTTCATTCATGAGACGCAGGACTTCCCCTGATGATCCTTTCATCTCATCTCTCCCGCATTTTAAATTATTCCTTCAAGAGAAGCACATTTGTATATAAAAGTTTGTTTGTGCAAAAGTGTTTGGGGGCAAAATGTGGATGGGAATGAGTAATGCTGTGCCCCGAGTGAACAGCTGCCATTGTTCTTTGAGGTGGCCTACAGCAAGGAAATTGGCCCCCAGTCCCCATTCATTTGAATGGAGCTGCTCAGTGGCAACAAATGTGTGTGCAATAAATCAGGTCAATATGATGAATTCAAACACACAGAGACACACACACACACAGACACACACACTCCTTTCCTCACACATATCCATACACACACCTTTGGTAGATAATATGAGTTGCCACTTTGACCTGCGTATGATCCAGCTGTGTTGATAGCGGGACACGTTGAGAAGTCGTAGTGTGCAGCTTTATTAACGCCTCATTTTTCGGGCTGCAGCAAGGTGTTTCCCAGGCACCATATTGTCTGACCTGTCCCCACGCTGGTCCTCCTCTGCAGTGTGTGATTAATGAAACTGCAGGACGGACAGAACAATGAAGTCTCCAGCGGCTGATTGTGCTTTTTCAGATTGCCAGTGGCGATGTGCCCCTGCACTCCACCTCTGGAAACCCCAGGGGATCAGAGGAGTTTCCCCACTCATTCAATTTTTCACTAGTCGTTTTTCCTGTCATGTTTGCGGTCATTAGATCCGACAAGAGTGAATCAAACAAAATCAGATTCAGTTAATTTCGTAACTGCTGCTCTGAGAATTCTCACCACCTTTGGTGGTGTTTCCTAAAAACTATGCATGTTGAGTTTTGCTCAAAGCAATCCCCCTCAGGCTCAGAGAAGAGACTAACAGGAATGCAAATGCCTCTAATGTTGTGTGAGATAAGGTTTCTCTCTCCTCAAGCGTGTTTTGTTTGATTCGGGAGCTCGCGTTTATTTTCCTGGAGGCAAGAGGCTTAGCATTCCTGCATCGTCACATTATTTTCAGCTCTTTCCAGAGATCGCTTGATCTGTGAGATACATTTCCCTCCCATGTTGTTGTGGGTTTAATATGATGTGAGTCTGTGTTACTTGGCACCATAATAACCACTTATAATAAAGCACTATAAGCACTGTAGAATACAGTCTAACATTTGATGTATAAGAGTACAATTTAAATGTTAAAGTAACACATTTGCTATTTTGCCGGAGGAAACTAGTGTCCCTGAAATATGAGATCCTGTTGTCTAAAGTGATAAATTGTCTCAATTCACTTGCGTGAATGTTGGCTGGAGATTTTTTTTACTCTGAAAATGAAAAAAAGTCTGAGGGTCTGAAGTTAGAAAGAAGTGAGCTCAGCAGACCTCGGTAGCCCGCTCCTCATCTCTGCTAAAGGCTAGCGGCTCAAGGACAAATTGGCTGCTAGTAGTATAACACCCAAATTTGCACCTGGACTGTCAGTGGTCAAGTTGAATTTTGGGTAATGTAGGAAATACACAGATCATCTTTTTTACTCCTTTGTTTATTATCCTTCATTTTTAAAATTCTCCCTATTGACTCCGACAGTGTTAGAGGAGTGTAATGCTACGTAGTTGGAGCAGAATCAGATCCTGCACGATTGCGATAAGCGTCATGTTCCTGAACCTTTTTCTCTCAGTTGATGTTCTTTAGCAAACACACACTGCTGGAGCCTATACTCCAGTGGAATTTGAAAAGCGAGTCACCGTGTGAATCAGTTACCTCCCAGTCAGAAACCTAAAACCTTTTCCTGCTCCCTGCCAATGTCAGCAAGTCAATGACACTCAAGGGACAGGTTGCTGCTGCTAGCTGCCTGGGCTCAAGCCGAGCTCTGAGGGAGTCTGATGAGTAAGCAGGTAATCAGAAGCCGGATGGACGATTAGCGGCACCAGCCAATGTTTGCTTTCATCAGAGTGCAGCTGTTTGGATTTGACCCTCTAACATTACATTGTTTGGAATTCTTTGCTCTTGGATGGATTAATTGATGGATTAAGATGCCGCACCCCCACTTTCCTCTGAAAACCAAAAGACTTAATCCTATCTCACCTGCGCTGTGTGTGAAAACAGACCATTTTACCTGTGTGTAGGTGTGCGTGGCTGATGCATTCTTGCATCCAGCACAGTCTCGCTGAGTGTGTGAGTGTTGGAGTGACTGCAGTGTGTGCAAAGCCTCCCCAGGGAGAGAGAGGATCTGCACTATAGTGAGATCCAGCAGAGTGTTGCTTTTCCCTCCAGTGATCCACCTTGAGAGTGTCTCTTACTTGTCCCCCATCAGTCTCCAGCCTGTCAGTGGAGCGGCTGCGGCCTGTGTCATTAACTCTGGCTGCAGGCATTATACTGTGCAGCCTGGACAGGTGTAATAACCCACACTGCCTATTGTGAAATATTGTGCTTGTCCTACTATGGATTATTCCAGTCCACTTGGAAACTTGAAGCACAGTAAAATGTCACATGGACCAAATTGAATGCAGACCATGCTATACTTGACTATATGTGGCATTGTCACTGTTGTGCTATATTTCTGTCACTTCTGTTTTCACCGTATGCCAGAAGCAGTGGACTTTCTGTTTGCTTGCAGAGGTAGAAGACAGTGTGCTGGGCTGAGATTCAGGAGTTTTTTATCATCCTGCGGCTGGCTGGATGATTAACATCAAAATCCTTATTTGAAAGAGTGGAAGAACTGCATTTTGATTAGCTTTAATACACATTAACAGTGTCTTAACAAGCTGGGATTATTTGGTGACCATAGATTTGTCTGCTATAATGACTACCACACTATAATGGCTGCAAGTGTAGCTAATTCGTGTTGCTCTGTCAGCCAAAGAAGGTTTTATCGATAAAGAAGCACGATGTTTCAAAAAGTGTCTTCATGCTCTTCAAAGAGGCCAGCGTAATGATGGGTCTGCATAAAGAAGCTAGCTGCTCCGTCCTAAAATGAGCCACAGCTGGAGGTTAGTGGACAAGTGTCACAATCTTGCAGCAAGTCAGTTTAAACTATTCTCCATATCAATAATGGATCATGATGATGATGATGATGATGAAAATCAACTTCTCACTGTGCAACGTATTTTTTTCTTCACATTAACAGTTTCCAAAACTTTCCCTGAGTAAAAAAGCACATGGTCCACAATGCTAAACTGATTCAACTGTAAGGTCCAAAGAGAGACAAGTGGGGAGAGCAGCTGCTGTCATGGAGCCCACTCTTAACTGTAAAGTTTGGTCCAGGTTTACTTTGCACCCTCTGCTTGTATCACTCCCGGACGAGTGCTGTCATTTGGATATCATTTGGTAAAGTGCTGATGGCTGTTCATTCGTTCGCGCTCCCCTGTGGTTGTTTCTACACTGTGCGATTTAAGTGTTTTGGAGCACATTGGAGTGTTTTTGAAAGCTGACCTATCTGCGGTGCAATGGGTCACAATAGGCAAAGGATCGGAGTTTGATCAAGCTAAATGTAGCCGATACAGTCAACAAAAAAAAGAAGAAGCCCCAGGCAGCCCTGATAACACCGCTGAACAAATCTCTTTCTAGAAAATGTCTGAATAAATATTTGCCTTTTGGACACCACAAAGTAGGACACTGATGTCAGTTCAGCCACCTATAACAAGTTCAAACTGTTCCGAAGCTCCTGATTTGTAGTGCGATGTGGACTGACTCTTCAGTGTGCATACATATTTTATATGTTGAATTATTTATCAATGTGCAATCACATTATGATATTTCACTGTTTAATAATCCTGCATGTTCCAGTCTGCCTGGGAAAACCTTATTAGCATCGGTGCATTGGGAAAGCAGCTGAACTGCAACATCATTTCTGTTTGATGACTTTGAATTTGCATTCATCCATCTGACCAGCTGTAATTGTCTCCTTATTCTTGACACCAAAGTTCTTATTATTTTGCGAATCTTCATTTTGTTTTGCCTTTGAGTTCATCTTATCCTCATGTGCTGCCCCATATGGCATCGCGAATTATAAATATCTAAAAATATATTGCTGAGCATTTTGTGCCTGGGGCTGTGTATGCAGCAGCATCACTCCCGTGTGGATTCCTGTCTAACATTTGTATTTAGAGCAAAGATTGCACTTTTTTTTAATGTAAACACGCACATACATATTCTGTGCATTAACCGCACGCGTGTTCTCTTTTCGCCTTTTCAGCTGTGAAGATCAGCAGACATCCAAGGCTGCATTTCCCTCAGCAATAAGGTAAGAAGCTGGTAATGGACACATACTGTCTGTTTGGACTGTGATAGGACAGACTGGAAAACATCTGTGGTGGGTTAGTTTGAGCAGGTTTGGAAGCTGCAGCGTACAAGTATGTATGTATTTATGTATGTGTACAGATGGTGTGCAGCACCACTTACACATGAAACAGAAGTGTGTCAGCTGTTCATTAAATTGAATTAAACTGTGAAATCACATATTTGAATAATAGAAGTAGAAACACTCTGAATGTTATGATGTGGAGGTGAAACCTGATGTAGATGCAGACTTGGAGCCAATTAAATCGTCCCATTTGCCAACACCTGCTGTCGTGATCATGGTGTACCACATGCACTTTAGAAAGAGGGTTAAATGAAGTATGGCTGGTAACTGCTGTAATATTCTACTGCAGGGTGCAACCTTGCATCATTGTTGGTGTTGTTGTGCAATCCCATGTGAAATCCATTTCGTATTTATCTTGGCTAGACTTGTCAGGATAAGGAGCAGTTTCCAGCCTCCAGGTCACCGTATGGACGTTAACTGTGAAAGAGTTCAAGCCTGGAAGCTTTCGTCATGATAGTCTTTGTCCTGCAGGCTCTTTGCTTTTCTCTGTTGCTCTTAAAGGCAGCAGCAGCTTCGGTTTCTCTGGATTTTCTTGCACTGAGGTTTAGTCTGTTTCATTATTTGTCTTTCATGATTCAGTCTCTTTAGTCGCTCAATCACGTGAACACAGTGAAAGCAGGGTGCCTCACATGCTCCGTCCATCCATTTTCCTCCCCTTATTCGTGGTTGGGTTGGCAGCAGGCTAAGCAGGGTATTCTGGTCCTCCCTCTCCTTTTTCACTTTCCAGCTCCTCCTGGGGATCCCAAGGTGTTCCCAGACCAGATGAACTAGATAATCCCTCCAATGAGTTCTGGGTTTACCCTGGGTTCTCCTCCCCAGTGCCCAGAAAACCTCAGAGGTGAGGTTCCCAGGAGGCATTCTGATCAGATGCCTGAATCGCCTCAACTGGCTCCTTTTGACATGGAGCAGTGGCTCTGAGCTGACCTCCCTCAGGGTGTCTGAGCTCCTCACCCCCTCTAAGGCTGAGCCCACTGCTTGTATCCGTGATCTTCTTTTGGATCCGAACTCATGACCATAGTAAGGGTTTGAATGTAGTTCGGTAAATGCAAAGCTTTCCCTTCTAGCTCAGCTCTAACTTCAAGACAGCGGTTATTGCTGACATCGCACAAATCCGCTTGTCCACCCCACAACCCATTTTACCCTCACTTTTGCAAACAAGATCTCAAGATGCTGGAACCCCTTTGTCTTGGGCAGCGGCTCATTGCCAGTAGAGAACCATGGCCTCAGATTTGGAGGTGCTTACTCTGATCCCGGCTGCTTGACACTTGGCTGGAAACCACCCTGGTGTGAGCTGAAGGTCACGGTCTGATGAAGCCAACAGAACCGCGTCATGTGCAAAAAGCAGAAATGCAATTCTCAGGACCCCAAACTGGACCATCTCCTCACCCTGACTGCACCTTGAGGATCAGGGACAAGGGGCAACCTTGTCCAGCACCCACTGAAAACATTTTGTAGATATACAGGTGAGGCACATACAGTATGACTCAGCAGACTTGCTGACTCATACTTCACCTGTGTAATTAATTTTTAAACCATCATACATCCTGTCAGTCCGGGGAGCTGTTCAAACTAAACCATCTATTTCCCCTCTGTTTGTGTTTACCCAGCAAGGCTGCAAGTGTGTGTGTGTGTGTGTGTGTGTGTGTGTGTGTGTGTGTGTGTGTGTGTGTGTGTGTGTGTGTGTGCGCGTGTGTGTGAGCCACTCATACCTGGTTTAAAGCTGCTTGCTAGGTGCACTGTATCCATTGAAGTTGCTAATTGCTTTTAGATAAAGAAAGTCAATAGTATTTGTAGTCGACTAAATGTGTGTGTGCCAGCACATCTGCAGCTCTCCATGACAGCATACTATAGTGTGTGTTTTCAAGCTGATTCAATGAGCTGCTTCCAGAGGGCAGTTACAGACACTGGCAGCATCTGGCGCCCAGCCTCTCACTGTTACTATGCTCCACTCCACAAATGAGGTTACAGTTGCTGTTCATTTTAGTTTTCCAAAGATTAATGAGCTCTGATGTTGATTTGTCTCATGCCGTCATGCCTCAATAAACTGCCAGATCTGAACTCACTCGCATGTGCACTGAGTCTAGAGCTACAATATCATAAGACTGCAGGTTAAATAGTGTTTTTGGCCTTCGATTGCCTCCTTTTCCCTTTGGTTTTGCAGTTCTGATCGCACTTGTGTCAAGATGTTCCCATTCATACGGCTGTATTTCAGGCATTTTTCAGTGCGGTTTAACATGGTGCCGTGCTCTTTGTGTAATGTGGTGGAATACAGTTTAAGCCTCTTGGAGTTTGTCTTGCACACATTTTGCTTTGCCTCTGAATCTGTAGTGGCTTTACCCAACTAGTGTCCTTCCAGCTCATCGCTGAGCTGTTTGCTCACAGCTGATTGGTCAAGAATGGACTGAGCTAATGAAATTGTGGTGGGACAAAACACTAGAGGAAATTCTGGATACAATATTTACACTATAGGACCGTTTCTGTTGGTTAGATCTGCTTCAGAACTGTCAGTCTTGGTTTTAAAAGCATTCTTAAGTGTTCAAAACATATTTTGTTGAAATAGCTTTTTCCTGTCCTGTTCACTTTTTCCATATTCCTTTCGGTCACCTTGGATCCTTTGAAATGCTCTCAAGAGATCTGCCGCCTTTCCTCTTTTCTGTTGCTTTTGCTCATCAATGAATACTCATCATATGCTTTGGGAGCACATTTTTAACTCTATTTTTATTGAGATTTTTGTCAGTAGATGAGCAAGGAATCAGCCTGACAGAGCAGCAATTCAGTTGCAGTCACACGCTGTATCACCTCATTTTGTTTTTTGACATTCATAAATGACAAAGAGCTGTGCCATTGACTGGAAAGCTGCAAACCTTTCCTTTTATTACTGTCATAGGCATAATTGTAGGTTTATTTCCTCAGCCAAGAGGAGCGAAACATTTAATTGGAACTGGCACATCTTTGTTTCTCTAATTATGCCGAGAATAATTGCTATGTATATAGGTTTATTACATCTTCAACATCCCAGCGTTTCCTCATGGCACAGTCTTGAGTGGTTGTTCTCATTGGATGTTCGTTCTGGGTGTGGTGTACCGTCAGCCACTTTCTTGCCAACTTGGTCAATTAATTGTATCGACCTTTTAAGAGCAACTTAACAGCCTGACCATGTCTGAGAAGTGTCTGTGTCTGAAGATGGCTAAAGAGGTCCATCCTCAGCCTGAGCAGTCCGATGTTTAGACGTTCCTCACAGAGTATTCATCTGGACCTGGGCCAGCGGGCCCTGCTCAGGATCCACTGCAGTGACTCTCTGCACCCAGTTTCTAACTCAGAGGGCTGCAAGAGGCTCATGATCAGTGTAAAAGACTGTTGCACATTTTCATTCTGAATGCTTTTATTATGTCGTCTTCACTGTGGTCATGGTTGATGTTTAAGACCATAAATAAAAGCAGACTGTAAATATCCTACAGTGTGTTGAGCTGTAGCTTGAAAGCTCTTTTCATAAACTCTAGATATTTCCATCTAAAAGTAATTTGTGCACTGTGCGTGTCCATCAGTGCATCAAATATTTAGCAGTCGTGGTTGACACAGACTTTATTCACGGTGATGATGGTAAAGACGGCGGTCACATCTGATTATGACCAGATGTTGTGGAACTACTGAGTCAGCGCAGCAGCATCATTTAGCAGCACTGTTACCTGCAGTTAATAAAGGCCCGTTTATTAGAACTGGTGACGACTGGGTCTGTTACTCAGCGGTCTGCGCTGACTGTTCATGCACTTGGAGGATGTGGTTGTTTTGTCAAGCGTTGCTGCGTTGCTGCTTTGCTGTGCTTAGTAAACAAAGAGGTGATGTCACACTCGGCAGAGGAAACATGTTTGTAGTAAAACCTACTTGTTTTTTTCAGCTTCGAGCTGATTCCGATTCCTGAGTTGAGAAATCCGATGCGGAGTACTGATTCAAATACCAGTGTTTAATTTATTAGCTCTGCCTCACTCTGTGGAAGAGACTGGAATCATTCTTTTATGTTTGAGGCAACGTCGGACTTGACTTAAACATTACGTTTCCTTTGTTAAACAAAATGTAACAAATAAATACAGAGGTATAAATGTAATGAATTGAATTGACAGGAGTTACCATCCTTGTGTAAAATTCCAGTATAAAACAATACAACTGCATCAAATGAGACCAAAGTGTAGGCATTAAATCACAAATAAGTCACAAAACATCCAAAATAAAGATCAGTGTTCTTTGTAAATGTTTAGTGCACACAGGCACATTGATGTAAACGCAGAATTTAACTGCGATCGACTCCAAGATCGGCCCTCCTGTCAGCGATACTCGATGCAGGGATTTGGGTCAGACTGATATCTGATACCACTGTTGGACTGGTGCATCCTTGGGTATACATTGCCTTATTTTATTTTCTAAGAAAGTCACAGCAGAGCTTGAGGGAAGGAGTTTTATACCCAGGGGCCAACCCACAATCCTGGGTTTGATAGTATTAAAATTGCCAATTGTGTGTGCAGCGCTGAGCATTTGAGGCCTGTTTCAGAGGCAGAGCAGCGGTGCAGCACCCGTGTTTCATGCATTGTAAGCTGCCTGCAGCCTCTTCTGTTAATGAGAAGTACACTCTTACAACCATCCTTCAGGCTTACAGGAAGTGATACGAGATATGTTCTGGGTCCGGTATCAGTGCTTCTTTCTACGCTTGGAGAAGGACTGGCTCTTGACCACATCTTACACTGACTCCTCCATGCTGTCACTGCATTCCCTCTGCTGACAGACAGTTTACTGGTAAGCAGTGATTGGGCCTACTGGTGGGGGTGACCAAGGCAATCGCTGCAGCAGCTGGCTGGCACCATCACAGTGAGTCACCTGTTTGGGGAGGGGGTGTGCAGTCCCAACTGCGTCTTTGCCAAACAAAAACAGGCCTCGGCGTCCAGGAACCCAGTGGCCTCCTTGGCGCTCAGATCCAGACAGCTATCATGGCTCTTCCTTTGGACACTGGTCTCAGATTGCTTTAACCTGGCTGATGGCTGAAATCTTGTGATATTGTTCAATATACTAAAAAAAATACACATATATATACATATATAGACATATATGCGTACATATATGTACGCATTGTATGTCTTTGCTGTTAGCCATTCAGTGTTGATGTTAAACTTCATCTTCAGCCTCTGAAATAGGACTTGGGCCAATATTGGCCTGATGTCGATCAAACCACTTTTCCCTGTGACTGCACTCATATTATCATGTTTCATTGTCATTATAACCTCAGCAATGTGAATACTTTAACTTTGCAGCACTAACTTACTAATGACATTGGTCTCACTACTAAAATTGCACTAAAATGATCCCCATCTGATACTCAGTCAAGTAGATTTTTAAAGCAAATATGATTCAGCTGTATGGTATTCAAATCGGAGATCTCTTCATTTTACAGACTCAGTGGAATTATTGCTGAGGAAACGGATCAGACTAAATCTTTGTCTGACAGCCAGAATTATCCCTGGCCTTTAGCTACACCAGAAAGTCCCATAAGAAAGACAATCCCCTCAATAACTGCTAAACGCACACCAAAGTACAGAGATACTGTGGATCCTTCGTACATGGCAGGTCTTATTGATTCTCTGTCTCTTTATGATTTGCTCATGTAACTTCAGGGCTGAGCAGTGTTTATGTGACATGGATACACATGACCAAAATCCTGACAGGAGATAACCGTACAAACATTTCCTCTTTGCACCAGCCTTTTTTGATTCACCACATAAGATTCAAAAATGCTGAAAATACATGCTTGTCATGTTTGAGGACTGAGGAAAGTTAGTACAGCCATGCTTGTTCTGCTATGTCCAGCACATCATAGTGGCTAATGTGCAGAACATTCTGCCACCATCCAGTCTGGTTTGTGCTCTATGGAGCCATCAGTGAACAGGATAGTGACCCCAAACACACCTCCAGATTATATGAGGACTATTTGACCAGGAAGGAGAGCGATGGAGTGCTTCATCAGATGACCTGACCTCCACAATCACCTGCCATAAGCCCAAATGAGACTGTTTGGGAGCTTTTTGAAAGGGGACACCAAATGGGGATGAATTTCACGATGCACATATACACAAATACATGCTCGCAGGCAATGGTTTGCCTCTTCAGGCTCCACAGTGCCCTGGAAGCACTGACATGACTGTGCAGCCAGGTACATTTTTTGTGTTTGACCACTGCATTTCTGAGTCACTGATGGATGTTACTCAGCTTTGCTAACAAGTGCTCAGAGAGCAGGGAGTGCAAGAAGAGGAACTGCTGTTGCATGTGAGCTCTGAAACAAAGGATGTGAGAGAGTGATAGCTTATAGACAAATCACCAACGGATGCATTTAGGCATCCACAGCGTCCAGTTTGTCTCTTTTCCTGGATGCTGATGCTCAGTTAATCTGTAATGCATTTTGCTGCAAAGTGCACATTTGCTGGCATCTTGCAGCTTCAAAGTATTGAATAGAAACTGACTTTGACGTGGATTTAATACAGCACAGGTTATTAGTGTAATAGTTTGCTCGTTGCACATCATCAGCACTTATGTAGGACATGTGACAGTGTAGCACAGCGCTGCTTTTTGCATGGTGCAGCTCCTTCACATTCTTGTGTTCGAGGGAGAGTTAAAAAAAGCAACATGAGAGAGGAAAGCATCCAGTGTGTTAGGTGTTGTGCTGTCCTCAGGCAGAAGTGAAGGCAGTTTGTCTCAGGTCTTTTATGAAAGGTGACCCGCCTCAGCTCGTAAGTAGTCATTTTGTCATGGTGGTCTTGATGCTCACTGGTTGCGTGTTTGTTGTCGGCGTGCTGTTGTGACAGGAAAGGGCTGTGTGTGGATGATTAACCTCTCGGAGCTGATTGCAGGTTTGCACTTGGAAAGTATGCATCACTCAGTAGATACCTGTGTAGATTTTTTTAAGCCTTAGCTTACTGTGATGTGATTGTGGTGTCTCTGCATAGCTGGGATGTTTGGATCTTTTCACCATGGGCAGAGGCAACAAGTGGCAGTCAGTCTGGAATAAGGAAAGTGGATTGAGGCGATATTGTCAATCTCAGTTCTTGGGCTTTATTGCTTGTGCTCTCTAGACAGTCGCAGTTACTCATTTGTAAAAGCACGCTGATTACTGCCAGTCAGTTTCAGCTACCTTTGAAAGTATGTAGCTCCCTCTCTAATGTAGGCTAATCATTTACTTAATTTATTTAGGCGTTCATAGAGGATTGCAGCCCTGAGAAACCATTTTATGCACAGATAATACTTGACCACCGCCTCACAAGTGTCATCTGTTAAATGTACAATCAAAGCTGCTTCGTTCTGCTTTCACGTCCAAACAGAAGGATGTCATTAGTCTATGATTCAGTGGAACCTTTCGTGTCACATTATGGTCTGAATGCAGCTTCTTTTCTAACCTCACAAGGACAAACGCCTCTGCTAAACTTTGAATCATTTGTCTTTTCTGTTTTTAGTATAAAAAAGGGCAATTTTAAAGTTGCTGAATAAAAACACAACATGGCAGCTAGCAGTAGCTTTAAACCACATTTCTACATATCAAGCAACAAATGCCAGTTGAACTGTAGGGTTTTCTCATTTCACGCCTTATAAAACAGATCAGATATTAGTCAGGCCGCAACCAGCCTCTGTAACCATGGCAACCTGTATTTGAACACATCCTCAAGTGGCGATAGAGTAGTCGGAGTAATGTTAAAGGCTGCATCTATACTCTAAATGGAAATCAAAAGCTATGTCCCACTTTTTTTTTTTTGTTAAAGGAAAGCTGAGCGTGAGCGAGGGTTGTGATATGAGATTAACTCTGAATGGTGGCTCTCAGTAGTTTCACACAGCACCCTCTTGTTTTAAAGTACCCATCCAAGTTGATATTTGGTATACATGCCAAATGATGGAGGGGTGCCTGTGGTTTGGTGTCACATTTCACATCGATTCCCTCTCTACAGGTTGAGAGGCTGAATTGATCGCGGGTCCGTCGCTCTCGCGGCTTACTTTCAACTTGGAACGAGGATGAAGGAGGCAGGAAGGAGGATGACACGCTCAGCTTAAAAGTCCTGTTTACGGCCACGTAAAAAACAACAGCCGCGT
The DNA here is from genome assembly GCA_037975065.1 of Chaetodon trifasciatus. Classification (NCBI taxonomy): domain Eukaryota; kingdom Metazoa; phylum Chordata; class Actinopteri; order Chaetodontiformes; family Chaetodontidae; genus Chaetodon; species Chaetodon trifasciatus. The sequence continues at coordinate 19,682,460 of JBBMOE010000001.1, forward strand.
GTGACTCAATGCTGCATTACGCCGAATGAGGCATCACCAGCAAACTCAGTGTTGGATTTGTGGGAGTGCTGGCTGACTGTGTGCCTCTCCCCTGCATGAAACTCGACACCTGCGTCGGTGCTGCTGCCGACAGAGATGCATCACCTGCTTGCCTGAGCCATTTGCCAAGCTCGCTCTTTCCCTCTCTCTCTCTCTCTCTCTCTCTCTCTCTCTCTCTCTCTCTCTCTCACACATACACACACACACACACACACACACACACACACACACACACACACACACACATCAATGTGCACATGCAAAAACACACACACAGACGACAGACATGTAGCCTCCGTCACTCAGGAGGTATGCAGTCTGTCACCTGACCCCACCACCGACCAGGTGGATAATTGTGCTAACAGGTTTTATTTCTCACACACAGTTATGTTTTCAAGTAGAGGCGTGAAGAATGTGTGTCCTCCTGTCTTTGGCACAGGACAGTTCTGACACGCATGTGCACACAGGGAGGACAATTTGATTTGTCTCCACGTTTCTGATGCAGAAATATCAGTAAAAGACAGTAGTTTGTGCTGTCATCAGGCAGATTTTTTTTCATTTTACTCCCCACTCTGGCCCAATGCCATTTCCAAAGAAAAGAAAAAAAGCATAAAAAACTGTGATTTGTGGTTATGTTTCTGCCTCCCTGTTCCTCCCTCAGCCAAGCATTTAACAACATTTTCTTCCAGGCTGAAAACTGCTGAAACAGTGGAATCACTCTTTAATGATGGACATGTTTTCTCTGAAAGACTTCAATCAGCCTGCCATCTTTCACACAGAGAAACTGCTGCAAGAAAAAAGGAAAGCGAACTCTGCCAGAGCCTGTGTCGACTGCGAGCCACGCCTCGAGTAGCGTGCGGGAGCAGGGTTTCACCATTTGACTCAGATGCACTCAGAAAAGGCAGAGTGATGCTTCCTCAGTCCCTCAGCCTGCATTTCCCTCTGACTCCACAGTCACAAGTGTACTCTTTTAACCTCCTGGCCACCGCCGCCCCATTCAGCCTGCCGGATGGTGATGACCTCACTCTGAACTGCGCCGGCTCACTCGTGTGTGACTAAGACTGTGTGCTTTAGATCAGTTCCATTTCTGCCTGATGAGTAGGCAGAGAGAGTGTCTCCGATGTCTTGTTTACACTGCGTTTTCATGGAAATGTGGACAGCAGTGATAAAACAAAACTGCAGCTGAGTTTATTTCAAAGAAAAGGTCCTCTTGCCCCAGAAAAGGGTTTGAAACTGATTCATTATGGGGTAACCCCATGCATGTATTGCAGTTGAGAGCACACTGATTAAATATATTTAAACACTTGAAAGGCCAGCAGAGATGAGTAGCAATAAAAGAGGTCAGCAAGCTGTCAGCTGTGCATGCGGCTCTAAAAAGAACGATGCTCAGCATATCAAGTGTTTGGAGGGTGGCGTCTTTTTTTTAAGCTTTAACAAAAACGTCAGCACAAGAACACAACTGGAACGAATGGATTCAACGTTCAACTCTAAAGCAAACCTTAGCATGCTCAGGTTACTACACTACAGCAGCAGTGACCTAGTTTACTTGTGAGGCCGCAGAGCCTATCTTTAGCAAACAACATTATGTTGTAAGGTTATGGGTTCAGTTAGTAAAAACATGGGACATCTGTGCTGCCGGACAAAGACACTCATACATCAGAGTTCAGAGCAATGGCAGTGGCTGCATCCTCCATTGGTTGGGTGAAGTTTATGTTCCAGCAACTTCCACCAAATTTAACTTGGTGTTGAATTTGCCAAACTCACTGTTTGGTTCCAATCCTCCAAAGCCTTTTCTCTTGTAAAGTTAAACATAGTGTTTCAAAATAAGATGATTTAGACAGAAATCTAAGCACTGCATTGCTTTCCCAAGTATTTTTATGTTTTTTTTTTCTGTAGTAAGCATCCAAACCGTTCAGTTATGTCAAATAACTTTTTAAATCAGGATACTATAATAACCAGGCTTCCTACCTCTACCCTGCAATCCAATGCTGCTTCATTATGTCCCTGTTGTCTGCATGCACCCTCAGCTGGTGAGGATGCTGACTTATGCCTGCCACATGCAGCTTTAGCTTCAGTATTTCATCGCTGCATCGTGCCTGCAGCCATCAAGTGGAACTCACAGTGTGTTAGCATTAGCTTATGCTAGCAAGCTAAAGCCAATAAAGTAATAAGACTGTATTCATCTTACCCAGGAGATTAAAAATTAAAAGTGTTCAAACGCTGGTTTGATCAGAACGTTTTCTAGTGGTGCAAAGTGTGAATTCAAGTCTCAAAATTGACCACATTTGAACTAACATGAAAGCATTTAACAGATTTTTTTCCCCTCACATGAGCAAATCCATTGATTTTAATGGTTCTGTATGAATTAATTGAATTTGGTGCAGTCAGGTCCTATCACGCAGATTTCCCTGTTAATAACTCAACTAGACGCCCTCAAGAGGGTAACGATGAAGCCTGACAAAGTGGTGCATTACGCAGCCTAATTATTATTCAGTTGCAGTGCATATAAAATAGATGGATCATAATATGCAACATGCTCCAGGAGCAAATTAGTCCCCCACTATGTACTTGTTAGTCAGGAATAATATTAAAGCTTGTGTCACAGTAGGCTCCAGAGCAAAAGATTTAGTTTTTGCATTTATTTCTCAGTTTCATTTGGTGTTCATCGTGTGTGAACATGTATTACAGCATTTGAAAAGCGGTTTATGTGCTCGCAGATTCATTTTGAAAACAACACGATTGAGTTTCTCTGCAGCCCTCATCCTCGATGGATCTCCTGAGGCCATGTGTGGTGTCAGAGTGAAAGCCACTGTCATATGATAAGGTTGTATTGTGCTGTGCATGTGCTGTTTTTTGCTTTAGGTCAGGGACAGTATGTTTTTTAACTGCAAATGGGTGTGTTTATCTGGGTCTCTGGAGGCAACCAGTTGCTGAATGAACCCATGCTGTTTAATTTGGAGTTTTTGTTCTCAAATATAAAGACGGTATGTTTTAAATGTATTAATTTTTTTATTAAAGGGAATAAAAAATGGTCTTTGGGGAAATATCAGGAATGCTCCTTTAGGTCTCAGCTGGCCGGAAGGGCAGGTCTGTGTCTGTTTGAGTGACAGCTGCATAGTGCAAGATTTGGTTGACTGTATTAAAATAGGGTGTTTCTGATTTTTTTTTTTTTTTTTTTTTATTTCCTCAAAGGAGTTCACAGGACACATGATTCACAGTGCAGAAATGTAGCTCTCAAGACCAACAAAATTTCATTTGGACTTAAAACACAGAAATGCTACTCAGGGCTAAACCACACAAAGCTAATTAGCATGCTTTTGTTAGCCCAGTTTGGCCCTGGTGTTGAAACTAGGCTACCAGCATACTCTGGCCAAATATTTGACATGTTCTCTGGTCCAGAACTCCTCCAGGATTGGCCTGTTTCACTTGTGGGCTGTTCTATTATTGGATTAGAGGCCATGTTACTGTAATAGGGCCCGGGCATTCCCAGCAGGCTCTGATCTGCCTTATTGATCTATTGAACAATAGCTACATGTTCCAATGCTCGGTCTCATTTTCCTTTAATCTCATGAGCCTTTGTGCGACTCTTAGGCCGGCTGTTCCCTCCAAATGAAATTGACACAGTGGCAAAAAGTAACCTCTTACTCTTTAGCTTTCTGTGTGTGCTACCTCTGTCCTCCTCTGGTGTGATGTCTGTATTTGCTGTATCTAAAGTATATCATAGCCCATGTTTCTGAGTTACTGACTCAAACACTACAACGCTCAACTGGAACTAGCAGCTCACATTGTTTGACATCTGTCAACATTTGTTCCCTTGGATAGGTTGGGCCGACAGCCTCATCTGCATCCTGAAACAAAGGAGTGGTCTCGCTAGATCATTAGATTCTTGACTGACTCTGCTCTGTGCACGCTACCATTTAAAATGGCGACATTTCTCTGCAAAATCACATCATTCCAATGGATTTTCTGTCTCTGTTTGACCTCCTCTAAAGTGACACACGCAGGGTGCCTTCACTGTGGCTCCAGGCCACTCTGTTGTTGAGGGATATAATACATGTATCATCTCTCCTAGTGGTCTCACCGCCACAATGTCTTTGACAGCAAGTAGATGTACATCCTCCCTGTGTGTGCTTTGTGCAGGGTTAATATGATACGCAGCTAAAAAGCACCTTCAGGGCTCAGCTGCTTGAATGCAGCTAACTCTTTCCATGATCGCAAGCTGTGCTTTCTCTTAGCTGTAGTCAAACGTAGTGCAGGGTTTGCATGTGCTGAAGTGCAGTGACAAAGTGTTGTTTTTTTGTCTTTTTAGAAACACAAAGTTAAGTGTGACATGGAAGTAACTGTTAGTGTCTCTGCATGGCCCTACATACTGTAGGCACACCAGTGCTTTGAACTCATGTCCTTGAGGAACCATGAATTTGTGACAATCCATCAAGTGGATGTTGAAATAAGGAAAGGTTTTGAGTTCACCAAAGTCAGTGTGATTCATCCTCTGGAAACCATGAATGTTTGCATGAAATGTCATGTTAATCCTATTGGTAGCTGTTGAGAGATTCAGTCTGGGCCGAAGTGGTGGACTGACTGAGATCCCTAAAACAGATGCCGCTGAGACGGCTAAGAATTCCTGACTCAAATCCCCCTTGCTGGGTTTTTCACAAGCTTTCATCAGCCTGAAGTTTGCTCAGTTGTCATGGAGATGGCTCAGTTGTCCTTTGGCCCAAGTATGGAACGTATTGACTTCGTATGCACGTTGTATGAAGGCGAGTCACCGTGCACAACAGCGTATTCCTGAGAATCCATCTTAATTACAAAAGTCCAGCCCGCTGTGACTTAATTGGCCCTGAATGAGTGTCTGCTGTCGTCGGCGTGAAGCACATGAAAAGTGTTGCTTTCAGCAGCTTCTATTGAATATTCTTTGTTATGTGGGCCTGCAGGAGATCAAAGGAGTGTAGGTGTAACTGGTGCAGTTGGGTTTAAAGTCAGGAGGGGGAGGGATGGTTTGTGCTTATGTATCACAGTGTGGGAGCGTACAGCACATTAATGATTATGGATTTGTGTGTTCCCTGTCTGTGTGTGTTTACTCTCCCATGCATTGGTGCTTCAGTAGTTTCAGTGTGGTAGGCCAGCATGTCCCTTTTCTCTGCTCAAATTGTTTGCTCTGTTTCATTAAAGGTTTCAAAAACTGCTTTAATTCCTTAAAACTGATTACTGCCAAAGGGTTGTGGACTGTGTCGCTGCTCCCCTCCCGTGCAGCAGGAGTTAGTGCTGATAGTGAGGCGCAAAGCTAGAAGGAAGGCAAGTAAAATAGACAGAGACTGACGGCACCCTGGTGCAGCAGGTGGATGAGTCGTTCAGCCGGATAGAGCAGGCAGGGAAATAAAGCATGCGGGCAAACAGATGGGCCTGCATCCAGGTGGAGTCACCAGCATGGAGAGAAATGAAGACAAGAGTGATGCTGTTGCTGAAGGTGAGACTACACTGCTGTAGTCATCACACAGCTCTTCTTCATCACAACTTTAACAAGTAGGGTCTCATCAGCCCCTCAAGTTGTATTTCTTATCACTTTATTTATTCTTTGCAATAAACATTTGTAAAATTGTACTGTTTAACTTTTTTGTGCTTCTGCATCTGCAATTATGTCAACTTAATAGTCGTAACTGACCCGAATCTGCTGCTATACCTATAAAATGCCATAAAAGTCCAGGATTGGATAATGAAGCCAGTTACTGAAAACTGAACAGATGGATTCATTCAGCATTCTCCCCATGATTAAGATTTGAGTATGACCAACAATATGCCCTTTAAACATAATTGCTAGTGGCTTGGCTAAAAATGGGACCACTGTGGTCCAAACAACCATCAGATGGATTGTAATGACATTCTATACAGACATTCATGTTCCCACGTGGGTGAGTTTTAATAACTTTGCTGATGCTGTAACTTTTCTTCTCGCGGCATCATCAGATCGAAAATTGTAATTTGTCCAGTAACATTAGGCACGCCCCACGCGCGTTTGGTCTTGCCTGCTCACTAGCTGTTAAACAGTAGGCTAACAGTTTGTGTGGATGTCAAGCACGGAACACCGAAAAGGATGTGAACAAGATTCTGAATGGAAAATTTAGTTTCAACAAGTTGGCAGATGGGTCGACTGACAAGACCAAAGTTATCTGTGTGTATTGTTGGTGTGAACTGAGTTATCACTGTAGCACATCCAGTCTGAAATACCACTTGATGGCCAAACACACGGCTAATGCGAATTCTCCGCCGCCTCCTTGTCAAAACCAGGTGACAATGGATGGCTTTCGACAGAGGCATATGGATGCTATTATGTTCAAAGGAAAGTTAAGAAAGGAAAGTTTAAGCCATGGTCTAACTGCACTATAGGCTGAGTCCTAGTTTACAATGATGTGCACTTTGTAACTTTATCTTGTATCACCCTGTTTTGATCCCTTAGAAAGGGTTGTTGAAGGGGCTTTTTTGGGACCAAGTATTTATTTTTTGTCATCTGTTTATTGACAGTGTTAAATTGTGTGAGATTTTGCTTCAAATGTGAATGACTGCTCAAAGTGAGAATGTTAGTGTGAAATAAAACACTACATGTTGTTGTTTAAAAAAAAAAAAAAACATTTGCACAAAGCAAGCCTATCCATTTTTCCATGTTGATAAGACTATTAAAATGATAATTAATGGGACATTTAGAATAGATAAAAATGTGCGATTAATTTGCGATTAATCGCGACTTAACTATGACATTCATGAGATTAATCGCGATTAAATATTTTAATTGATTGACAGCACTAGTTGTAACTGTATTACACAACACATTGAGACTGTGCTTTTCTAAATTGAGAGAGCTGTCTGTTAGTTACATTAGGTTCATACATGATTACTAAGGTGGGTTTGTTAGTGCTGTGTGCACACTGGAGCCTTATTCCCACACTGGATTTGGTAGCAGCCTAATGAATTGGTTGTACTCAAGTGTTTTGGGGGCTTTACAATCACATTTGATCTCAGCAAATCCTTTCTCATCGCAGGGAAGGGAGAATGTATAATAGGATGCTTTGGTGGTAATCCAGCTCTGATGGAGACTCTGCTTTGTCTCCATATGGGATGAAGAAGGGATTTACCTTCGTCTTTTTTTTTTTTTTTTGACTTGGCTTTATTGGAGTGTCATGCTCAAATCAAGCTCATAATTAGTTTTGTTTCGCATTATTTGTATTTAATCAGGCGAAAAGTTTGACGTTAAACAAGCTGAAGAAACTGAAAGTGTCTGTTTATGAAACAAGTGGTATTGTAAATGTGTTGTTTGTGTGGGTGGAAACAATATATGATTCACATCAGGGCTCAACACGGTTTAAGGAGGGATAACCTGGTGTGTGACATGACCATCTTTCATATTACTGCTATGACTGAGAAGGATTTTGCGTAAGCTCAGTAAGTTGTATTTTTTACACTTCCAAAATGGTGAATTTGACATTACGCCTCAAATAGCCAATGGCAGTTTTAAGCATGACTCCTGAGAGTGGTGGGCGGTCAGAGTAGCAACACTGGTCAAATCTTTATTCCACTGCAAGGCTGAAACTGGTTTGGTTCAGGTGGGTGAGAGTGGGTGCCTGCAGGGCCCTCAGGTGGGGCTCATGGTCAGATTGGTTACCTGAGCTTAATAGTTTGACTAATAAATTCTCAAATCTTCATATCCCCATAAAAGACATTTTGCACTATATAGCACATTTTCTGTCAATTCAGTGAATAAATAGTTTGCCTGCTTATTACATTTTGAATTGTATGCTCATCAAATAAAAGGTACTTACTCATATGTGATTATTTTCCCCCTTTTATTCAGAAAAATTTCCAAAAAAGCGTGAAGTAGAATCTAAAATATGAAAGGTAAAAAGATATGTTTTCAGCTATATTTACAAACAAAATAAATATGGGCCTAAAATGTGAGTATGTTTTGATGTAATTGTTGCGTGGGTGTTCAAAATTACCCTATTGTGTGTCCTGTTCGCTCTCCTCCATGTTTGTTTGTTTGTGTTGCTGTAATGCAAATTCCTACCTGCATCCGTGCCGTGCAGAGGAAAGCAAAGCGTTGTCCATGATGAAGAATACTGCTGTGAAAAATGTTGCACTTGCTCACATGCATGCAGACTTTAGAACTGCGTTGTTAAATCAGTCGTTTTTTAGTCAGAGGCTGGCATGGATGCCACAGAAGGGCATGGTTGGGGCAAAAAAGGCCCCTCAGGGTACAGCACATTTCCCCCTTTAAGATGTTGAGCCATGATGTGGCACAATGTCCAAAGCCAAAAGTGATCTCTCTGCATGTAGTCACACAGCCATGAATGGCCCTTTCCATAGGTCACACTGTGTAGACCTGCTGGTGGTTCCACTGATAACATTTCATCCTATCATTAGTTTATCATGCTCCTTCCTCATCACTTCCGCTTATCTCTTTGCCTCTTCCTGCTGTTTGTTTGGCCATTTTTCAGGCTTGTGGAGGCTGATGCTGCAGCGATTAGAGTCTAAAAGAGGAATATCACATTATTTCTGTGGTTTTGCAGTTTGTTTGTGGAGGTGAACAAACACCACCCAAAGGTAAAAAGCAGACCACCGTGGCTCCAGTTTGTGATCTAATCAGAACAGGACGGAGAAAAAGCCCAGGACTGTAACTCTGAACCAGATGGTGATGCTCTGTGGATTCATACAATACAGGATTTGTAGTATTTCAAAAATGCGTTCGTACACTTGTAAATCACCCTCAGCCCTGTGTCTCCACAGAGTCGCTTTTGTTGCTTTCATTCACTGAATTAGCTCTTTTAAAGCCATCAGTGGGCGTTTTGTCTGCTGTGATCCTTCCCTCGAGAGACCTTTTCATTCTGACAGGTTGGGTTCGACAGGATGGGATTGCTAGAACAACGTTTTAATATCTGTTTCAGGATGGTGTTTGTCCTTAAAGCTTGGTCAGCCTCTGACAGCGTGAGTGATGGGAAGGAAGTGCTTGGCTTCAGTCCAGCCACTATCAGCAGGAGGCTTGTGGAAGTGCTCCACTGATTGAGACGGAGCCCAAAGCAATAACTGAGACAAATTTACAAGCTGCAGCCCAAAAAGCCCAAAAAAGCAATGTGTATCATTATTATTATTCTGAGAAGGAAATCTTAATGGTCAGCTTCAGAGGCGTCTTTGAAAGGCTGCCTAAGATGTTGCTAGGCTAAATGCTAAACTCCTCTGGTGACTAATTGCACATCCTTAAATGAGGCTTAGTTGTATTCTTACCACAGTTTGCTTCAGGGTAGCACAGACAAGTGTCAACACTGCGAACCAGACAAACACCTTCACTGCTGTATGTGAACACATCTCACATAGGAACCAGATTCTGAACGTCTGAGTCAGGGTCAGAGGCCAGCGGAGCAGATGAGGGGCCGCCTGCGCACTTCAGCCATGGCCCGGAGTGACCTCTCACCTTTGACCCCCGGGCACAGAGGAGCCCTGTGTTCCCATTGGTCCCACACAGGAGGTGCTCTGTTAGGGAGGTCGCAACTTTCTCCTCCTTCATCTCCCTGCCGTTAATCTCTTTGAATTGCAGCAGTGTCACATTCGTCTCTGTATTCATATACAGAGACATATCATATAGGCTGTCATGGAAAACCAGTTTCTTATGTGCACATCCAGTCGTGTTTCTGACCACCTGGTGAATTCAAGTCTGATAATCACTCTCTTTTAGCTCTGTTTTTGGGCTCTACCAACTGCAGAATGCTTTTATTTCAGTTGCTAAAAGCTCCTCTGTGTTGACCAGCTAGTTTCTAGCTGTGTCCGTCTGCTGAGCAGACAGTGGGTTTTTCAAGCTCGTCGCTGAAAATGGTTCCCAGCTGCTGCCAAAAAACAACCCTACAAGAGCGGTGAGAGTGAGCTGAAACAATAAAGTTGTTGGCCTGACAGCTCAACAATGAGCTGAAACTCACTATAAAGCTCCACGAAGCCGTGTGGAGCTGCAGATTCAGGTGATAATTCTCTTTTAATTATAGTTTTCAATGTATAACAGGGAGTTTTAGGTATATTTAGATTGAAGCAGCAAGACGTCGACATTATGTAACCATGAGCAGATGAAGTAGCAGGCTGACAGCTCAACATTCAGTGTTGTTTTCCACAGTGTGTTGTTCGGGATGTTTTTGTGGGAACTTAATATGTGGTAAGAAAATATGGAGCATGCTGTTAGTTTAACAGCGTGGGACCCACACTGAGATTTCTTGTGAAGATAACAAGCTGGAAATGGCTTTGCTGCCTCTTTATGTGTGAAGATGATGATGTGTGCTCAGACACTCGTTGATGTTTCCGTCACTGGCGATTTCTAAACCAATTTGAGATTTAAAAGCGGTTTGTTTCACACATCGAATAGAGGAAAGATTGTGGGGTGTTGCCTCTCCGCTTCCAGTTGAAGTGGATGGCTCTGGTGCTTTATTTTACCTTTACAGTCTCATGCCCAGAGTGTGTCCATGTCTTTGCTTTGTCCCTGGCAGGCACCAGATGGGCTGTTTTCAGAAAGTGATACATTCGTTGTCAGCCCTTTTGTTTTGTGAGGCGTAACAATGGCGTTGCTGTGCACAAATTAACACTTTCTTCACATTCATACGATTTCATTGTTTTTGACAGTACAAGGCAAAGACATTTTTTTCTCAAATGTGTGTGTATGTGTGTTTGTGTGTGTGTGTGTGTGTGTATCATACCAGCATGCCTAACTATGAGAAAGCACAGATGCGTGAAGTGATAAATGGCTTTAAGGGAAAAAAAGATGTTACCTGTTTTGTCAAGCACAGCGGTGATGCCACAGTACATTACCATAACGTTTAATACATATTCAAATTCCAAATCACACTTATCTCATTTGCAAGAGAAGCGAGTTTCATCACTGTGTTCAGGTGTTGGACCTCCTGGACTCGTGCCATGCATTTAACTCCTCTCCTGCTATGTCCTTCCCCCCTCTGCCTTCACTTTATGCAGGTGTAGCTGCAGCTCCCTCCCACATCGGCCGCCAAGATGGTGGTGTTGTCGCTGAAAATCTGCGTTCGCCAGTGCAACGTTGTGAAGACGATGCAGTTTGAGCCCTCTACAGCAGTCTACGATGCCTGCAGGATAATCAGAGAGAGGGTCCCTGAAGCTCAGACCGGACAGGGTGAGAATGATAAAAAAAAAAAAAAAAAAAAAAAAAATGCTGGCTGGATGTTGTCTGTGAGGAATGCTGTGTGATTGCACTATGATTAATCCAGTTTTCAAAACTGAAGGACAGGGATATGTTTGATGTTGCTGGTTACAGTATTTTCTTATTCTTGTGCCATTTGTAATAATGTCCTGATAAACTGATGCTGGGTTCAGACGTCATAATATTTTAGGTGGCCGTGGAGTTATATACCGGTAATGTGACGTGGTGGAGACATGTGGTAAACCACACGTTGACGCCCGGTCAGTCATTGCCATCTTTCACAACATGTGCTGCTGATATAGGTGATCAGAAGGAGGTGGCAGGGTCTGCTCTGCCTAACAGCACCAACGCCATCATTCCCGGTTACATCACCATGTTTACAGATGTGCCTGAAGAGCACTCTGTGCTTCTACTGACCAGCTTCACCAGACTTATTGTAACAGGGGAACAGGATAAAATGACAAACTGTCACGTGCTCTGTCCCAGCATGATGAACTTCCATCACATCAGTCACTAACATGCTGATGTTTCTCCTCACTGCTCCAGCTTCAGACTACGGCCTCTTTCTGTCTGATGAAGACCCCAGGAAAGGCATCTGGCTGGAGTCTGGAAGGACACTGGACTACTACATGCTCCGCAATGGGGTACACACACACGCAAAATTGCATTTTGAGGCATCATCATCTTTATTTAAATAGATCGGTGACAATGCGCTTTATGATGAAAAGAGCGAAAAACAATTGAAAAATCCATGAATGGCTGGCAGTTTTAAATGCGACTGCGAATAAAGGATACAGTAGAATTCATGGTTAAATCCTACACAGGAGTGCAAAAACAGTCAAGCAGAATAAGAAAACGAAAGCACAGGATCAAATTGGATATCAAGAACATCAAAGGAAGCTTTTAAAAAGTGACTTTAAAGAGGCGCTGCAGCCAGCTGTAGATCCTTCGCCAGGCTCTGATCCCCGCTGCCAAAGGCTCGGCCGACTCGAGTTTGTCGTGTAGAGCTCCCTCTCGGTACAGCTGTGGGTTTGGTTTTGCAGCTCTAAATGGTTTCTCCTCTTCAAATCCACCAAAGGCAACCCAGGTAGAAGGCATGACTGTGACCAATTATTCTGAACCAAATCTCTCCTCATTGTTGTGATTGGAAGGGAGCAGTGGGCTGTGATAGGCAGCCGTTAAATAAGGTTTTCTGGCCCATATTCTCTCCTCTCTCCACACAACCTGGATGCATTTGATCATTTTCTCAGTGGGTCCTTGCTGCCTGCCTGCCTCTCTCCCTCCCTCTCTCTTCCTCTCTTACATTTAATTCCTGCATTCCTCTCTCCTCCGCTTGACTCTTTTCGTCTTTCTTCTCTCCTCTCTGCCCTTTGTCTTTGAGCAGGATATCCTTGAATACAAGAAGAAGCAGAGGCCCCAAAAAATCAAAATGTTGGATGGGGCCGTCAAAACCATCATGGTGGACGACTCCAAAACCGTGGGAGAACTGCTAGTGACCATATGCAGTAGAATAGGTACATACTCCCTTTTAATACATGTGCTAAATTGAAAGTGTATCCAACCTGACTCCAGTGCAGTCCTGGGAATCCTTACTGTTTCCCTTCTTGATTCCAGGCATCACAAACTATGAGGAGTACTCTCTGATCCAGGAGATGGTGGAGGAAAAGAAGGAGGATGGGATGCTGGGTACGCTGAAGAAAGACAGGACGCTGCTGCGAGACGAGAGAAAGATGGAGAAGCTGAAAGCTAAACTACACACAGACGATGACCGTGAGTTCAGAAGAATTAGTCTCTGACCTGATGGTGTAGTTGATGGTGGTTACTTGTTTCGCAGATGGGTTTGTGCTTAACACCTTGATGGGTCATTGATTTGTCCCTCTAATTAAAGGTATGAGGCTCCTTAAACATAAAAACATGACCACAGCTTCCTCTGATGTTTACCACCCCTTAGTGAAAGATAATGACTGGAGGGATAATTGAAATGTCTTGGAGATGATAGTCGTGTGATCTGACCAAGGTGCTTCTTAAAAACATAATCACTTGCAGTCAGACAAGGATTTCTTTGATCTGTCAATGCTTTGAAATCCTTTCTTTTCTCTGTAAGAACACTGACTGGATTATTGTAAAAAAAAACAAAAAAAAAAAACAATGTTCATATTTAGATTTCTTCTAATCTGACCCTGGTGTCCGTACTGTGTGTTGTCAGTGAACTGGCTGGACCACAGCAGGACCTTCAGAGAGCAGGGGGTGGACGAGAACGAGACTCTCCTGCTCAGACGCAAGTTTTTCTACTCCGACCAGAACGTGGACTCCAGAGACCCAGTCCAGCTCAATCTGCTTTATGTGCAGGTCCGAGCCGTCACTCTGAAGTTGAAGACTGTCTGTCAGATGCACTCCAGTGCAGTTTTTGTGCCTCAAGCTAAATGGGGTATGTTTACTGGAGTTGACAGCATATCCCAGGGTAAGAAAGGTTTTCTTTTTGTCTTTCAGGCACGAGATGACATCCTAAACGGCTCTCACCCCGTATCTTTTGACAAGGCCTGCGAGTTTGGAGGCATCCAGGCCCAGATCCAGTTTGGACCTCACATAGAGCATAAACACAAACCTGGATTCTTAGAGTAAGCATCCATCCCACAAGACAATTCCCCAGTGGTATCAAATGATTGGTTGGCATTTTATTTGATTTAATCAGTTTTACTGGGTGCCAGACTCATTTGAAGGATCCTGCCTTTCCTGAAAGTAGTGGGAGAAACATTTATATTCATATCATAAATGTAGTCATATTTTACCAAACTGATCGTTCTTTGAGTTTCAAGGCTGTAGCAGAAAAAAAACGAGGTCATGCTTTTTGTATGAATTTCAGCTTCTTCTTTGTTTCATCTCTTTTCTAGCCTGAAGGAGTTTCTACCCAAAGAATACATAAAGCAGAGAGGAGCCGAGAAGAAAGTATTCCAGGTGCGGTCACATTGTCCTTTTTCAAACAAAATAACCATATTGATAACCTTACCTTCAACTTGTTTGACAGTTGTCAATTGCACTATGTGTTCAGATGCTAAATGAATGTTTAATCCAACCTGTAGGAGCACAAGAACTGTGGAGAAATGACAGAGATTGAAGCAAAGGTGAAATACGTCAAACTGGCTCGCTCTCTGCGGACATACGGCGTCTCCTTCTTCTTGGTCAAGGTAAGTTTCCAAAGCATGCTGTAAACACTGCACCAATTTATTCAGTGAAAAGATCATCTTCCCTCAAAAAATGGAGAATCTAGCCTGAAGTTCTTTTTGAATTGAATTATTTAAAAAAGGTGGAAGCAGATTTTGGAATTAGTCGAAGTGTAGTCAAAGCCTTTTATCTCCAAAGTGTGAAATCTGTTCTCTGGGCTTGGTGTTAACTGGATAAAGAGGTTGGAGACAGAAGCTAGCAGGAGGGGAAATTGTGTGTGCCCACCTGAACCTACAAAGCCTCTCATATCGCCCGTTCAGAGAGTAAAAACACCCCAATCAAAACGTGAGTAGAGCTTTGTTTTCAGGGCTAGTAAAATGAAATTTGCAAATAAGGTTTGCAAATACCCCTCAGTAAAACAGGTACACACACACAGTGTATGACATGGATACTGGAAAAATGTAAAAATACATTTTAGATATAATAGTCCTTTTATTCTGCTCAGTTTAAAAGTTAAAATCTTTTCCAAAGAAAGCTCCGATAACCTGAAAATGTTCAAAAAAGACAAGAAAAGTGTGCATATTCTTGCTGGATAATAAAGCAAATTTTCTTATGTCAAAACCTAATTTACAAAATGCCCTTGTTGGACAAATTATGCAAAATATCCCCTGCTATGCTTTTCCATTGGTTTTTAAACTGGGTCTTTTCATTATCAAGAAATGTGACATCTTTCATCTCCTCCTGTTTCTCTTCTTCACTAGCACACACATACAAACACACACCAGCAACACCTCGTCTGCAGGGAGTTCAGCGCGTTGCTGGAAGGAAACCAAATGTGTCTGTGCAGCCGAGTGTGGCACTAAAGATTATTTCAGAGCGAGCTGGGGGGAGTGGAGTGAATGAGGGAGACTGGGAGGCATCGCACAGGCACACCCAGGACAAATAACTCTACCAAATAAGTCCACCTGCCAGCAGATGCCTGCTGAAAGGTGCAATTTACTGATTTTCAATCGTACCACCTGTGCAACTGCTATGACAAGACTGACAGATAATCCCCCCCCCTTTTTTTTTTCCTTTTTTTTGTTTCCTCACATCACTGGCTGCAAGAGGACATCCTGCATGAAGTCATGGGAAACCTCCCCATCTGCATCGATTAATTGCTTTCCAGTTGTCACCTATTCTGACTTCATTGCTCAGCTCTTGTAGAAAATGAGATCATTTCTGGTAATTGCTTGTAAAAAAAAAAAAAAAGTCACTTGTGCTGCTGTTACCGACTCTCTGCCAGACAGTTCTGGCTTTTCATCAGTAGCTCTCAGCACCAGAGGATAAGGGCAGAGATGAGGTATTAAAAACAGGAAAAAAAGAAGACCCTCTCTATTAGATCAGAGTTCACCTCATCAAATCTTCATTTGCAGCAGCTCGCACATTCCACAGCCCTGCAAGTCCACGCTGTACTTTTCCTTTCGTTCTTTTTAAAGCATAAACACACACATCTTAAACCATATCCCACCTCCTGGCCTTGGATCTGTGTTCCCCTTGATCAGTTTGACATCCAGTGCACTCACCTTTGTCATTTCCGTCACCCTCGAGTGTAATCCAGTGGAGCAGAAACATCTTAAAAATAACCCTGGAAAAAATGCAGCCTATAGTGCCTAACCCATAACCCGCCAGAGGCCCCAGAGAGTTTACAGGCCCTCCAGGACTTTTATACAACTCACCTCTTTGCCCTCACGTCACAGCACATCACGGTCCGTCCATCTGCTCACCGACTGCAGCTCCTGAAGAAATGCTTTCTCTCTTTCCATGCCAGGGGAAAGGAAAGAAGTTCTGTGGGCTCAGAGCGCAACTGGAGTATGACATTAGAGGCTTAATGGATGCAAGAGGAGGCAGAGTTTTAGACAGGCAGATAAAGACATGATTAAGACGTATCTATCTTGGCAGATCGGCATGACAGCAAAATTAGAGTTTCAGTCGGCTGTGCCTATGAATTTAAATTTTGTTGGTCCAGCTGTTAATCAGTGCTTTTCTCTAAATGCCTTTTTACTCAAGTAATGCCCTCAGCATGCAGGAGGGTATGGCCATTAAAGAAAACGCATGTGGGCAGGATTTGTTCACTGAAGGGAGTAGTAAGATTGACATTTAAAATGTTTGTTTGCATCACTGAGGGCTGGTGTGTTGTTGGTTTATCATCTGTTTTCATGGAGTGATTGTGCCTTTATTTGCACAGTGTGGACCAGTGAGAGCAAACTATCCTGTAATATGTAAGAAAATCAAAAGCAGAGATGCTCTGTGTCACTATTACAAATACAGATGAGATGAGACAAACAGACGTTAAAACATACAGAGCTTCAGTTGAAGTTAGGGAGCACTGCATCCAGCAATCAAACTGAGAGAAGTTGTAGTACTATTGTTAGTAATTGTGGTCCTATTACTACTGCAGGCAGTGTTATGGGTGCTAATTACACCAGTAGTGGCATTAATACCAGTAGCAGTACTTACAGAAACCTACAGGCCACCACCTGCGTGGTAATTTAATAAATGTCTGCAAATTGAATCATTGCAGGTAGTCATTGTGGTCAGTGGTTTTATTCATCCAACAGTGATGCTGCCTTTCCAGAAGGACTTTGATTCAGTATTAGTTTGCCATTATATTTTTGTGTTTTTGTCCGGTTTGGAGGCAATAAAGTTTCTTTTGTTTTTGCAGGAAAAGATGAAGAGTAAGAACAAGCTCGTGCCACGGCTCCTGGGGATCACCAAAGAGTCTGTGATGAGAGTGGACGAGAGGACCAAAGACGTGGTTCAGGAGTGGCCTCTTACCACCGTGAAGAGGTGGGCGGCGTCACCCAAGAGCTTCACCCTGGTGAGACGCACATACAGAAAACACCTGACTTCACACTGATGCAGGATTTATCACAGAAGCACCCACTGTGAATATTTTTCACAAGGTTTTGATACTGCCGGCTTTTACTCATTCTGTCCACACTGAGCATTATATCCCGAGTAGTAAATAAGACCGACAGGCTCAGAGTGAGCCCGACCGTTCCCTGCAGTGGCCATTAAACAATCACTGTAGTGCTCAGTCTGCCTGTCCTTTCATTCCCTCGTGCACTTCAGTTATTGAACAGACTCTTTTGTCTTCCCTGTCAATATCCCTGCTTTGTGTCAGCACATGGAGTCAATGAGCAACACGGATTTAATCTTGCAGATCTGGTGGAGGCGCAGTCTCTGTTAAATTAATAACACACTCTCTCCTTCTTGTTAATTCAGCAGAGTGCTTTGTGGTTTAGGATGTGCGTTTTTGTGATGCTGGGATTTGAAATGGATTCAAAGGTTTGGTTTGTTTTTCGCTTGTTGAAGGAGTCCTATATTTTGATCTGCTCTGATTTGCCCATATGCCTCACTTTTCACTCTTTGTGAGAAAAAAATGCTCCTTTTTCTGCTCCTTTCCCTACATAAACTCTGCTCCAAGATGTTTTAGCTTAATCTGACTGTATGTTGCAGCAGTTTGATGTCAGCCAACACAATTTGTAGTATACATCTGAAACTAGTTGGTGTGTGTGTGTGTGTGTGTGTGTGTGTGTGTGTGTGTGTGTGTGTGTGTGTGTGTGTGCGTGCGTGCGTGCGTGCGTGCGTGCGTGCGTGCGTGCGTGCGTGCGTGTGTGTGTAGGACTTTGGGGAGTACCAGGAGAGCTACTACTCAGTGCAAACCACTGAAGGGGAACAGATCTCTCAGCTCATTGCTGGTTACATCGACATCATCCTCAAAAAGGTGAGCCATTCCTCTCTGGAGACGCAGATGAATCATGATGAATCAATATCCTCCCGTGGCAGATTAAGTCTCAGATCTGTTGATGTACTCAAGCTGCAGTGAGATAAAAAGAAATGCAGGACAGTTGGGCTCATGTGGCACACTGTAAGAAGTCACCATGCTGTTTAGAGCAGCTCAAGTGGATGCATATTAAGAGTGGAATAAGTGTTATTAGCATTTTTGGGTCTCCAGTCTTAGTTAAGACAGTGGAACAAACATGTTCCACTGTCTTAACTAACACATGAACAAACATGAAAATTTTTCAGTCTGCTTCCTTCAGAATACTGAAAATATGCCTCTGCACACCTGAAAGTGTGACAGGTGTGTTGAGTGGCAGTGCTGCTTCAAAGTGAAAAACTCCCACACACTGTTTGCTTACTGCTGCTTTATTTCATCTGTATTTCATATGACATTTAAGGTTAAATCTTCAGCTGCTGCATCCAAAGCCTGAAAGTAGAATTAACTATGTGTCCATCTCAGACCAGTTTCCTACTTTGAGTTGCTTGATGAATTTGTGGCTAGATTCTCTTTATGTGAGACTAAATCTGACGTTCAGCAAAGATAGCTTCTCTGAAACCACCGCTGGCTTCTCTTGAAACTGATATTTGATGCACTTGTCTGTCTCCTGCAGAAGCAAAGCAAGGATCGCTTTGGATTAGAAGGCGATGAAGAGTCAACCATGCTTGAGGAATCCGTATCCCCGAAAAAGTATGAAAATTAGTAACTTGTAACTAAGAATAAATGCTGTCAGCTGTGTCATGCAATCAGCTCAGCAGCTCTCCCTGGAATCAATTGTAATAATTCAATTTGTCTAATATTTTGGTTCATGACCTGCAAAACAAGTGACACTCCTATCAGCCCTTAACTGTACTTTATTTAGTGTTAATTAGCAAATGTTAGCATGCTAACACGCTAAACCGAGACCGCAAATGTTAATGCTAGCATGCTAACTCTCAATGAAGATGGCAAACGTTAATGCTAGCATGCTAACTCTCAATGAAGATGGCAAACATTAATGCTAGCATGCCAACACTCAATGAAGATGGCAAACATTAATGCTAGCATGCTAACACTCAATGAAGATGGCAGACATTAATGTTAGCATGCTAACATGCCAAACTAAAAAGGTAAATATTGTACTTGCTAAACATCAGCATTTTAGCAAAGCCATTGTAAGCATGTTAGCAGTTAGTTAGCAGGTAACTCAAAACATTGTGTGTACAGCCTCATAGAGCTGTTAGCATAGCCCTAGTCTTACTCTTGTTGAAACTAGATGACAAACAGTGCTTCTTGTCACTGTTGCAGACGGTTGCCATTTTTCCATCAGTAGAAAACAATCTGCTTACGTAGAGAAAGCTATGCAAAAGCAAGGAAGTTGAAGTAAAGCTGCATAACAAACTTGTAATTCTATAAATTAATTCCTCCAGTATCTCCCGTGATCCCTACAGTGCTTTATTGTGTTATGGTCCAGCATCAACTGTTGTTATTGCATATTATTCTTGCAAAACACAATATCAGACTGAGTCCTTTTTTCAATTTCCTTCTCACCACCGCCCTCAACCACAGCTCACACATCCATCTTCCGGGACCTCATTTCCCCACATGAACACCTCTTTAGCTAGATGTTATCCTGAGAGATAATCATTATGTGAGGAAATTTTGCTGCACTGGACAAGCGAAGGCTCTATCTGAACATTTCCTGATTAGATGTGTATTATCTCATTTATCCACAGTGGACTGTCAGTGAACAGTAACTGAAGCCCTTTTTTCCTGTCTGGCTTCAATTGATATTACGTTCCTTCTTTCAACTGAGAGAGCGTTTGCTGCAATTGTTAATTTATTTTTTCCCCCTTTTGTTTTATCTGGGCTTGTATGCACGGCCGAAGGCAAAAGTCTTTAATACTGCAAACACACAGCAAGCCAAACTCTGGAAGGCTTTATCTGAAGAGAAACAAAACAGAGCTTTGTCTTCCAGAAGTACACAGTGGGAAGACTCTGCAGTGTCAGTCTTCTTTGTGTTAGTGGCCCTCTGTCACAAATGAACACAATCGCGCTGCCTGCCGTTAAATCTCTCCTATAAACACACTCACACACAAAGCTGAGAAACAGAAACATGTTCTCTTTTTTGGTCTTCTTTTTAGTCACTTTTTTCCCTTCTTTTTGGTACTGTCTTAATGTGCTTGCAGCCCTTCCAGCTTGTCCCTGATATATAACCACTGTACAGCTGCATTTTGCACTGTTATTTGGCCTCTGTAGATACATGTAGATGCATCTGTATGTCACGTTTGTGCATGTATGTACAAGTAGGCATTTAGTCTGATCTTAGTTTTTTAAGTAAAATTATTTTGTTTGATTTTGCTTTAAATCACTCATTTTTGACATGACTGGAGGCAAAGCACAGCTTAGTCCTGTCCTTACCTTGAAACGTGCTTTGTCTCTTGTCTCTTGTCTCCAGTGTTATATTTCTAGCCTTGAAATGGAAGTATTTTGTGTCTAGCATGACATGCAAGATGCAAAGATGGGAGGAGTGGTGCAAACTGGTGGGAGTGTCATTCAAATGAGGCAGTGCAAGGGGAGTACTTGTGATTTTGGTGGAAATGAGGTCTCGGATGTTAAGAGGAGATGAGACGTTAAACAGAACCAGGTCTGTTTTCAGTGCAAAGTTATTCAGCTAAAAATGAATGATTCTGTCCAAACTGCCCCACAAAGACAGAGAGCAGTAACTAAAGGCGGGTTAGCCAAATTTTCTTAAGAAGGTTATTTTACACTCTGCCTGTGCTGTTTTCAGTCATGGCAAAACAAATGTCTAAAAATCACATTTTGGTCTCAACTCCAATTTTTACCAAAAGTGTACTGAATGTGTTTTGGCTGTGTAGTGTTGAATAGCTCAGTGCAGCGCTCACAGAATAATCATGAATATTGGAAAGGTTCACGTTGTTCTCATTCCCATGAGCGCTCTCTCTCTTTTGGTAATTGTGTAGAATACCGTGTTGCAAAATATAACCAGGCAACACTGAATGGAAACCTTACATGACAATGTCAGTATCCTCACAAATGTTCTTCTTTGAAATCTTCCTGTCTGTCTTTGGGTGCAGATTTGTAAAGTGTTGTATTTGCATCCAACCACTCTGCATCCAGGCAGAGTGTTACTTTCCTATTGGAGAACTTGCGTGGTCCCTTCTCTGTGCTTCTTTTCCTCATGCTCTGCAGTGTCTGGCATGCAGTTTGAGTGGCTGGCAGGGTAATGATTAATCAATTTGGTGATGAAGGCTGCTCTGTCTATATGAGCAAAATTAGCGGGCATGCTTAGTAAACTCAATTCTCTGCCATTGCATCATTTAGATAGGTCCCCGTGACTCTCAGGCTTTATCAACCAAAGACACATTAGCTGAGATTTTCTCTGCTTGAGTTGAAAACTTCAGTGACAGCGTGATTTGAATCTTAAGTATTGTAAATAAATGACAGATTTACTCTCGAAAAGAAAACCTTAGAGTTGTTTTCATGCTGTGTGTATCATTCTACTTTAACTTAAGACAGGACGTCATTTGAAAAACACACCGTTTTAACATTAAATGTTTCCATACGTATTCGCTGCCTGTTTGTGTACCTGCAGGTCCACCATCCTTCAGCAGCAGTTCAACCGTGTGGGCCGGGTGGAGCATGGCTCAGTGGCATTGCCAGGGGTGATCCGCTCTGGCTCCATTGGCACAGAATCACTCAGCATGGGCACTATGCCATCTGCTCAACAGCAGATCACAATGGGTCAGATGCACCGTGGACACATGCCACCTCTGGTAAGAACAGCAAAATGACTCTTGTCATCTCATCAGTGTGATGTTTGTGTGTCTCCTTTCACTGAAGGCAAGGCAAGGCAAATTTATTTGTATAGCACAATTCATACACCAGGCAATTCAAAGTGCTTTACAGAAGCATAAAAATACATTAAAATCATACATTTTAAACAAAGAGAGAAAGAAAGAAAGAGATTAGAAGAGAATAGAAAAATAAAAATAAAATACAATTAAAGGAAAATTAAAAACAGAAGCCAGTAAAAGACAATAATTTAGCACTTAGAATGATTAAGAAGTCATTGAGCAAATATATTTACTTTAAGTAAAAGCTGCAGCAAATAATAATGTTTTCAACCCTGATTTAACTGAGCTGACGGTGCAGACCTCAGGTGTGCAGGGAGAATGTTCCACAGGTGAGGAGCATAATAACTGAAAGCTGCTTCACTTTGTTTGGTTCTCATTCTGGGAACACATCATAGACCTGTCCCTGATGACCTGAGAGGTCTGGATACTTTATATAGAGTTAATAAATCTAGAATATATTTTGGTCCTAGACCATTTAATGCTTTGTAGACCAGCAGTAAGATTTTAAAGTCTATTCTTCGACTCACAGGAAGCCAGTGTATCGATCTGAGGACTGGTGTGATATGGTCCTTTTTTCTGGTGTTTGTAAGGACTCGTGCAGCAGCATTTTGAATCAGCTGTAGTTGCCTAATTGTTTTTTTGTTTTGGCCAGTAAAGACTCCATTGCAATAGTCCAACCTACTTAAAATGAATGCATGAACAAGTTTTTCCATGTCTTCTTTGGACAGACATCCCTTAATTCTGGTTATATTTTTCAGGTGGTAGTAGGCTGATTTGGTAATCAGCTTTAAATGGTCGTTAGTCTGTTAAAGGTGTATGTCAGTCATACACAAGCTTGTTCTAAGTGGGCAGATGTATCATCAACCTCCTCTCTCACCTTCACTACTCATGGTGATCATTCTGTGTCTGTAGAGTTCAGCACAGCAGGCCCTGATGGGAACCATCAACACCAGTATGCAAGCTGTGCAGAAGGCCCAGATTGACCTCGGGGAGGTTGACAACCTGCCACCACTGGGACAGGACATGGTACTGTACAGTGCACACATGTGTCTATAAATAACATAAAGCCCTCACATCCTTACACACACATTATGGTCATGTGAGGCAGCCATAAAACTGTTTCCCAGTAAATAAAATGATCCTTTTCACTGTACATAGTGTTAAATCATGGCACTGCCTGTAGATTGCTTGCAGATTTCTGCATGGAAAGTAATGTACTTTGTTGTGGTCTATGTCTGTGTACCAAGGCGTCCAAGATGTGGATCCAGAACAAGATGGACGAGTCAAAACATGAGATCCACTCCCAGGTCGACGCCATCACTGCGGGAACTGCCTCTGTTGTCAACCTCACAGCTGGTCAGTGACACTGGCATGACTCAGCAGAATGTGCTCTGCTTGTCTGCTCCCAAGGCTTGGCTTTACCGCAGTTCACTGGCAATAATGTCACTGTCTCGTAAAGGAAGGCAACATTATGTATGGTTGCATAGCCTCTGTGGGACTTATTATGAGCCTTTAAGAATCCTTAATGAAACCACTGAGAATGTGAGGACGTGTTCCAACAGTTTTAGGGGTGGTTTTCTGCAGAGTTGAAATGATCTGGCCAATTAGTGAAAACCCTTCCATCACTTTGCTGTTCATTAGCATCATTGTAGATCCTGTGTAAAGTCTAATAGTTCCATCACATCCTGCCTTGGTTTGGTGAATTTTGGCTCTGTGCCTCTCTGATTGATGATACTTTTTCCTCATCATTTCCCCGTGTGTTTCTGCAGTCTCTCTAAGTTCGTTTTATTCACATCTCCGGTGCTCATATGTGTTTGATGGCTCTTACTAATTCCGTCCTTTCTCCTCATGCTCAGGTGATCCGACTGACACAGACTACACCGCGGTCGGCTGCGCCATCACCACCATTTCCTCCAACCTGACAGAAATGTCAAAGGGAGTGAAGCTGTTGGCTGCGCTGATGGAGGATGACGTTGGTGGAGGTAATGACCTGATGAGGGCTGCCCGGACACTTGCAGGGGCCGTGTCTGACCTGCTGAAGGCCGTTGAGCCGGCTTCCGGAGAGGTGAGCAGAGGAACCTCAAACTGAGATAATGACACCATGTCTAGTCAAAGCCTTTATACAGTACATTTTAGTATTTTATCCATAATGTCATCAGGTTTTCTTCATTCTGTATTCGTTTTATAGCCCAAACCAAGTCGAGAAAGAGAGTTAGGGCACGTAGACAGAGAGGAGAGATTGTTAGTAAATGGAGAACATTGCATGAAAGTGAAGCCTGACTCTGGAGTCGAGCCCATACAGCAAGAAAACTCACCATTGGTGTTACTTGAAATGCCAGATTCTGTTTGTGCCTTTGGTTGTCTGCGCAGTGATTTTTTTTTTTTCCCATCCAAACTGACAACCTAAAAAGTTAAACAGATTTGCCACGCAGCTCTGCTCTGAGACAGTGTATCATCTCTTCATAATGCAGCATGTCTCCTGCTCCTCCAAACTACACCTAATTACATTAACATCCCCTGTCCAGCTTCAACTAACTGAATTGTCCTGGTTGGTCCGAATAAAGACCTCAGACTGAAGCTGGGATGAATGTCAAGCATCTCGTGCTTTTCTGGAAAGAGAACTTGCTTAAAATATACTGTAAATGACACACATGCTAATGCAGTCTGCATCTGCTTGGACTGCAGAAATGTAATGTTCTCACTGAGGTTTGTTGCTGTGGAAGTACCATTGAGAAGTTAATGTACTGCACAGTTGTTGGCTGTTAATCTGCATAATGCACAGGCCTATCTAGCTCTGGGGCAACCTTGAGCTTTATACATTTGTGCATCTATGCATGTATGTTGTTGGAAAGAAAACTTGTAGCCTGTAGGAGAGTAAGATAAAGAAATCTGGGCTGGTTGTTTGAGTTAAATGTCTCTTAGTGTAGCAATATTTTAGCTTATTTTGTGTTTTGTGTTTGAACAACTCAATCAGGCGGACTGATGTTTTGGATGCAGCATACAGCACAGTGAAACACTGCACGGTTAGGTACAAGCCGTGTCTCAAGTAACTAGACGATGGATTTTGATATCCAAATGCTTTTCTGTGTGTGTGTGTGTGTGTGTGCGTGCGTGTGTGTGTGTGTGTGTGTGTGTGTGTGTGTGTGTGTGTGTGTGTGTGTGTGTGTGTGTGTGTGTGTGTGTGTGTGTGTGTGTGTGCGCGTACACAGCCCAGACAGACTGTACTGACAGCAGCAGGCAGCATCGGCCAGGCCAGCGGAGACCTCCTGCGCCAGATTGGAGAGAGCGAGACTGACGAGCGGTTCCAGGTAACGCTGCACCCAGTCCACTTATGATCAACACCTCACACCCTGTGTCCTGCTCAAAGGAAAGTCAGCCCTGAGGAACTGCCGCTCAGTTAATCAAAAACACACGGTCACCAGGGGAATATGGAGGAAAGCTAGCTTTTGCTTCAATCGAATGCTATTCTAGCTGTTAAGCTTGTGTTTTTCTTTCACGCAGCTCATACTTGGCTAAGACTATGTTTGTCAAGGTTATATGAAGATCAGCTTTTCTTCAGCATGCCTGTCACATAATACTGTGGTGTATTTCAGTATTTTAGTAATTAGTAGTAAAGTAATCCCAAAATGATGAGTTGAACAGATGTGCAGTGGGTAAACAGTTTTGTTTTTTATTAGATTAGATTGTTGATGCTGCCCTTTTATGAGATCTCTGTTGTTAAGTATGTTTATGATGTACACTGCACTGAACACTGTTGCGTGTCCTGTTACAAGTGAAATAAGATGGCAATTAGATGTCTACAGACATAATCCCCTAACATAGAGCTGTAGTCAATTATAATTCAACCTTTATCTGCTCTATGTAAATTTAAATGCCAGCATAATTTCTTACCTGTTGATACAGAATGAGATAAATATCTTTGCCACCTGTTGTTGTAGGACATCCTCATGAATCTGGCCAAAGCAGTGGCCAATGCTGCGGCCATGTTGGTGCTGAAGGCCAAGAACGTGGCCCAGGTTGCAGAGGACACCGTACTTCAGAACAGGGTCATTGCCGCCGCCACCCAGTGCGCCCTGTCCACCTCCCAGCTGGTGGCATGTGCCAAGGTACAAGAACATGATCTGAATAAACCTGTCAACAAAAGAAAAAACCCAAGACTGCTGAATATTCACCACTGCTACCATGCATGACATATGAGACGCATTGTACTAAATGACTCACATCATATCAGTGTTTGTGTAATATGCACTCAATTCCCAAAAAGTAAATTCAGTGTATATTATGCAAATGCTTGGAACTAATGCACTGGTGGTGTAATGTTTTCCCATTTATTATGATCTGTCTTGGTTTTGAATATTACACTAGAGGTGGTGTAAAGATATCACTCGGGAAGGTATTGTTAAAGCTGTTTGGTTGAGTGCATGACAATAATTCCCCATTTGCTGTCTCATAAGTAGACTGTGCAGTGGGGTTTGGTAAATAGACTTTTTTTTCATTCAAATTTGAATAACCTGCTATTCATCTGCAGCTGGAAAATAAGTATTTTTGGAGAGTGAATATATCAGGACGCACCAAGCTAGTGTTAAATACCCCGTGCCCTCATCATATTTGCAGATCTTTAATTGTACAACCCACATGCCTCTAATTAGCTTAAATGCCCTCCTGGCTCCCAACCTGAATGGTTGCGTTTACTAAACAAACCCGCGCTTCTCTGCATGGCAGCGTGAGGAGAGCCATCTGCTGAATCCCTTTCAGACCTTTTCTCCTCTCCCTTTTCTGTTTCTTCTGTTCTCTGCGAAATGTGCTTTAGTGATGAAAAGAGTGTTCAGCAGTGCATTTATTCCAGTGTAAAATATGTTTTGCATTTATCTTTGAAGGAAATTAGATGGAGATTACTTTGGGCATTGTTGAATTGTTCCAGTTTCCAGATGAGAGAAAGCAGTGTCTTTTTTTATTTTAGCTGGGGAAAGATATTTGATGGTGATTCCTTTAGCACCATATAATGCTGTTATTTCCCCTTCATGTTGGAGATGGAATTGAAATTGAAGTTTCACACTTTTCACTTGTTGCTGTAGGTGGTGAGTCCCACCATCAGCTCGCCAGTGTGCCAGGAGCAGTTAATTGAAGCTGGAAAGCTGGTGGATCGCTCGGTGGAGAGCTGTGTCCAGGCCTGCCTCTCAGCCACAGAAGATGGCGAGCTCCTCAAACAGGTCAGCTTGATTAACAGTGCACTCAGCTCTATTGTTCCATGTGCCATTTTTAGTTTTGCCTCAGAAGGTAACAAGCTATATCACATGTATGACCCAGACAACCCAAAACGAGTTGGCTAGAATACTGATTCTCCAGCTCGTTCCATTTAAACCACACCAGCCGTTTCTTCATGCAGGGTATTCAGCTCATGCACTAACACCCGACTTAAGAAGCAATGAGGATAATGAGTCCTGTCTGCTCCTCCCCACCCCGATGGAATAAGAAGCAGGGAATAATACAGCTTAAGAAACATGGCACTAATGTTGATGGTGTGCATCTCCTGTACTGAAGGTGAGCGCAGCAGCCAGCGTGGTCAGTCAGGCTCTGGGAGATCTCCTGCAGCATGTTCGTCAGTACACCTCAAGGGGAGAGCCCATCGGTCGCTACGACCAGGCGACAGACACCATTATGACCGTCACTGAGAGCATCTTCAGCTCGATGGGAGACGCAGGTGAGAGCAAAAGAGATGAAATGCAGAGAAAGTGAAGGAATCATAATTGTGGATCCAAATCTGGTGATTTGGGGGGACTTTGGGCAATGCTGAAAAATCCAGAAAAATGTGTTGAAATGAAGGCACATTTGTTTGCAATTAAGTAATTATGTACGGTACTTAGGTTAAGGAACAGGTTAATTAATTGCCCTGTAAGTCAGTCAGTCATTAGCAGAAAAGTACAGGCAGCTACGTTCAGGGAGGTTTTAGTCTTTATGAGCCGTGCAAGCTGCACAGCTCCAGGGATGGTAATATCTGTCTTTCTAGTCCATCGCTCTGGTCCAGACTGAAATATCTTATCAATTATTGGATGGACTGTCATGGAATTTTGTACAGATATTCATGGCCCACAGAGGATGAAGCCTACTGACTTCGGTGTTTTGCAATAAACAGTGAGCTGATTGTTTGTGAGCGGCTGATCATTGCAGTGGTTTTTGTTTAATATCACGCAAGCTGTCCTATTCTGAATTTGATTTGGTCATAGTGGTTGTAATTAAGTGCATGTTTTGTTTTTTTTACCAGACCTGAGGAAGGTTCAACCTGAATCTGCCTGATAATATTTTGGTTTCTTTCAAGATAAGATGAGATTTAACTTTATGAATCCCCTGCCAGGGGAATTAGGGTGTTACAGACAGCGAGCAATAGTAGCATTAATAAAAAGGAGATGTAGAGGAGAATAAAAAATACAAAATAAAATTCTAAAATCCAAACTAAAAAATCAACTATATCTGTAAGCTGTGGCTTAGGATGTCCTGCCTTTGCCAAATATCTTGTATGTCCAACCTTAGTCTTAAAACTTGCTTCCCACAGCTCTAAAGTTTCCAAATCGATGTTTTACTGCGTATCATGCTTCATCCCGTCTTCTCCTCAGAGAGAGTGGCATGATGGTGGCTTAGAATGGACCGCTGTCAGCCTGCTGAAGCCACAGAGAAAAAGCTGACAGTGATGTTCACAAGCCTGACAGCAGTGAAAGGCAGATGGAAAGAGATGTGCAGCGAGTGGCCCGACCCAGCGGTCAGCGTAGCTGGATAGATTGGCTTGATAGACAAGTAGGATGCTGTTTGCGCTGCCTGAATACATATGCCAGTTGAAGAGTATCGCCTTTGAACTGGTGTCAAATGTGCCATTCAGGTACAAATATGAAATGTGATGAGGAAATAAAAAAAGAGTGACTCCCTCTGTAGTGCAGTGTTGGCAGATCAGCTGATACATTCAAATGAATTATAGAGGCCTTCTGCCAAATAGCTTGTGTGGTGTGCCAGGTCTGCTTTGACAGAGAGGATATAGACACCAATCCCTTTCTTGTCCCCTTTGTCTTATCCCATTAGTCTGATAAACAGCATATTGTCAGAGAGAGTCGAAAACACCAGGGCTGGTGGAACAGTTGCATCCAACTGTTTCTTCACAAGTGGATTACAGGTGTGCTTACATTACACACATCTGATCAGGGAGAGGAAGAGATTCAGCCACACCGAGCTGAAAGATGTGTGTTTCTGTTTTCTCCCACCAGCTGCTTTTTCAAGTCAACATCAAGTAGTCACAATAGGAGTCAATTCGCTATGATTTTGACAAGTAAACTCTGAATTTCTCCTTTCTCCCGATACAAAATTAAATGGAATCAAATTAAAAATCCATGCAGTTTATTGAAATATTTATCTGCTCCACTAAGGTTTGCCAGCATTGCATCATTATTTCTAACTTGCACAGGAGAAAACAGGAGTTTGAATATTGTTGCAACAAAGAAACAAAGATAGATTTATTTCTTCTCTGTCCGTATTGTTCATGGCTATAAACTCAGGAGGATTTCCGGCAAAAGCATGGGATTACGCAATGAAGTTTAAGGGCCAGTGTGTAGGATTTACAGGGATCTTTTGGCAGAAATGGCATATCTAGTTAGTTGCAGTCAGCAACCTCACTGGTAGATGCCACTAAATCCTACACAGTGGTCCTTCATCATTAATCCACTGCTCTCCAATCTTTCTCATCTTTCTTTTCTTCCCCCTTCACCTCTGCTCTGCCTCTGTCCTCTCAACTGTGTCTCCTCTCAGGGGAGATGGTCCGTCAGGCCAGGGTGTTGGCTCAGGCCACCTCAGACCTGGTGAATGCCATGAGGTCGGATGCTGAGGCTGAGGTGGACGTAGACAATTCTAAGAAGTTGCTGGCAGCTGCTAAATTACTGGCTGATGCCACTGCGAGGATGGTGGAGGCAGCAAAGGTGAGCGGCGTGTGAGACTTAAAGGTTGAATATTTATTGTGTTTATTCTCTTCTAACAGCTTGCACTTACACCTCAACTGTTGTCAAGAAAAAGTGAGTTTACTGAGCTGAGGGGGCTTGTATGAAACAAGCTTTATTCCATGAATAATTCAGACAATCCAAAAATCTTGAAAAGTTTTGTTTTAATCACAATAGCCACATTTTTTAAGGCCGGATGAAAATCCACAGTGCTGGCTTTTATTGTCTTGTACACTCTGGGCGACCTGTTCAATGACAGCAGAAGGGAAAGACGCTGAGCTAAATACCCCAAGAAGAGTGAGCCAGAGAGAGAGTGTGATTGTGTCCAGAGTGCAATGGGTCTGCAGTGATGTTTCCTGACTCTGGACATATATAAGTCCTGAATGGAGGGCAGGTTGGCAATGGTGGTTTTCTCTGCAGTCCTGTCGGTCCATGTCGTCTGTTCTGTCCTGTCTGGTGGCAGATCCAAACCAGTGATGGACGAACAGAGAACAGGCTGGATGACTGCAGAGTAGAATGGGATCAGCAGCTCCTGGGAGATTGAGGATCCCAGAAACCTGAGGGTTTTCACACTGCTGTTGAGTATGTGATGAGGGACAGCGTTGGGACTCCTGGCATCCGTTATCGTCTCCACAGTTTTGAGTGTGTTCAGCTCCAGGTTGTTCTGACAGTAGCAGAGGACCAGCTAGTCTGTATACAGACTCATCACTGTCCCGGATGAGGTAGATGACTGTAGTGTCATCTGGAAATTTCAGGCATGTAACAGACGGGTCTTCTGAGGGTGTGTCGTTGGTGTAGTTTAGGTCTGATCCTTTGGTTTAAAAGCGGTGTACTTGCCCGTGCGAACAGCAGTCTGAGGACCGAATGAACGAGTGGTCTAAAGTTCAAAATTAGAGTTGAACCTTGAAGTATTTTAATCCGTACAGCCTTAAAATTCACCTTCCAGTTCTTCTTACACCTCAAGTTTCCAGCTTAACATGATTAAGAGGACATCAAACTCTTTCTCAAACCAGACTGCTGAGAGGCAGGCTTAGCTGTGCCACTCATCCCATCTTCTCTAGCCAAACTATTTATGTGCTATCTCTCTCCATCAGTCTCATTATCTGTCTACAGGATCACACATTGATATTAATAATTCTCCACTTCCACCATGAAAATTAAATGATGCCCTCCAGCTGGTTTGATGGTCCAGTTTAATGCCAGACTTATCACAGTAACAGCTGCACATTTATCTGTGTCGATGCAGGCTGACACCTCAGTTGCCATGGTAACTGATTGATGGAAGTGTGTGCAGTTTGGTTTTTGGACTGTATGTGTTACAGACTGTGTTTTGGCTTATTTTGTAAAGCCCGTGCCAGGTAATGATTTGCTTTTTATCTCTTTTTAGACTCTTCTTGTACACGTATTGTATCACTGTAAAGCAGTCCCTGCTTTTTGAAGGCTAGTCAGCTCTGAAAACACTACATAATTATGCAAATTGGCTGTTGAAATTAAATGGAATCAGCAGTTGCCTGCAGGCAGATGACAGCTGCAGAATCCACTGATTCCAAGCTGGTCACTATTTTACTGTGATGAAGTCAAATGTTGTAGAGAGTCTGGAAAGGAAACAAAACATTTTCAACCTGTGAAATGACTTAACAGCAGAATTTCTGTTTGCGCGCTCGTGTGGCTTCTTCACAGTGATATCTGTGTCTGTGGCGACCTCTGCCAGCAGCGTGTGTGAGGTCAAACATTACTTTAATGATGCAGGTTTTCAGCAGCACGCACACCCACCTCTCTGTGCAGCTGCAGGTGAAGCCACCGAGTTCCCAGTTAATTAACCTAATGGCTGCAGGCTTAGCTCTCTCTCCAACAGCAGGAGACACCGAGGTGCAAAGTGATATTAGTCTCCACAGAACCTGTTTAACTTGTACTGCTGGAGTCCTAAACAAGAAGATTAAAAAGAGCTGCTTATTAATATGAGTAAACAGCATCTCTCACGGACACGTAGTGTCAACAAAAGAACTGATTCATGTAGTGAAGAGGAGCTGCAGCTGAGTGTGAGTGCAGTGATTAAGTCTGTGTCATTTGAAAGGTCTCTGTGCACTGATTGGGTATTCTAAGATTGCTTGTATGAGCTGATGGCAGTTGTGTGGGTGTGTCTGCTGCTTGTCTCAGTAGGTGTGTGTGATGTGATGAGTGCTGACGCGTCACTCAGAGATGATATTGCTTTTCAAAGAAACAAAAAAGTGGAGAAAAAACGTCTTTTTAAAGAGTGTGTACGTCATTCAGCCTGTGCTCTTTTCTTTTATGCTGAAGGCATTTTGTTTTCAGGTTGTCCATCCATGACTGTGATATCTCAGGAGGGAAATTCTTCAAATTTGGCACAGATGTCCACTTGGAAGCAAGGATGAACTGATTTGATTTTGGTGGTCAAAGGCTGCCAGGTTGAAGACGTGTGTGAAGCATCCACATTTTAACAATTTGTAGCTTCTTTGCAGCAACATCCATATTTGAAGCATTGTTGTCGACCACTGGCTCACTGGTTCTGCTTAGATTGAGCTTCCATTTCCATTTTCCCTTCCTGATAACCTGTTGTGTATTGTATTTGCTGATCTGTGTGTGTGTGTGTGTGTGTGTGTGTGTGTGTGTGTGTGTGTGTGTGTGTGTGTGTGTGTGTGTGTGTGTGTGTGTGTGTGTTCTCAGGGCGCAGCAGCATACCCGGAGAATGAGGACCAGCAGCAAAGGCTGAGGGAGGCTGCAGAGGGGCTGCGTGTGGCCACCAATGCTGCCGCTCAGAATGCCATTAAGAAGAAACTGATAAACAGACTGGAGGTCAGTGATGGCACATTTTTGTCCCAAGAGAAACAGCTGCATCAAGAAGAGACTATCTCTAATAGATGTCCAATACAGCTGCGTCTTTCACTGTTAAATGTCCGGGTTTTTAGACAGATTTAGACAGACAGATTTATTTTTACTGTTAGTCTTTTTTAAATGATCCTGAAAGAAACTAAATAGTCATCTGTCTTGAAAATGCATTGAAAAGGGCTTATTGTATTCAGGGTCATCTGACTCACGGCTCAGTACCACCAACTACAATATCCAACTCATTGGAAGGCTTTATGAAATATACAGCATGTTACACTACAAGTTAGGTAGTCCCTTGGCCTTTTCTAGTTAGTCAGAACGTGAAATTTTAGTGTGTGTTATTGAAGTTGTAATAATATTAAGATTTTATTAATAATTGACTATAATGTATCAACTAAGGTGACCAAACTTTTATTTTTGCTGTATTTACAACCAAATGCATTCAAATATACTATTTGTTTGATATTTTTTTCATGCAGCTCACAGCGACAGAGAATGTTACAGCTGCCAACAGAAATTTAGCAAATGTAGGGAAACACAAATTCATGTAGAAAAATATCAGCACTGTGGTTTTAAGTTCAGTTGAAGGCTGACACAGTGACGGAGAGCTACTGTTTAACCATATTGCACATGTGGATGTTTACATGGTTCTTAATATTCCTCAGAATGCTGCCAAGCAGGCTGCAGCTGCAGCCACTCAGACCATCGCTGCTGCTCAAAATGCTGCCGCCTCCAATAAGAACACTGCCGCTCACCAGCAGCTGGTGCAGAGCTGTAAGGTGAGGTTACTTTTTGATGTTTTATTTAGACTATTTACTTCACACTATTTTTCTTTCTTATTCTCGTTGAACAGTTTTTTAGCAGCTGTTGACTATCATTGTATTATTGGCATTAAAGTTGCTTGTTTGACGTTATAAAGAATTGTATTGCAGATGGCTTTTATCCTGAGGCTGTATTTAAGCCTGTGTCTGTACTCTGTGTGTGTATAGGCAGTGGCAGACCACATCCCACAACTTGTCCAGGGGGTGCGTGGCAGCCAGGCCAAACCGGAGGACCTTAGTGCACAACTGGCACTCATTATTGCCAGTCAGAACTTCCTACAGGTGCAGTACACACACACACACACACACACACACACACACACACACACACACACACACACACACACACACACACTTTATTAAAACTTTATGTTCTTAGTCTCAAACCGAGTAGCTTCAGTCCTACATTGAGAACCAGGCTGCACAAAGTATAAATAGTGTTTCTGCCATGAGGGGATCCCTTAAAAATAGGCCTGTAACCTCTTTTTGGTGTAAGCAGGCAGTTAAAGAAGCAGTGGTGTGATGGGATTATGTGTTTAATGCCTCAGTGGCACTTTTAGAGCTGATGCAGGACTGTGGGGCTTCCACAAATACCACCACATGATTTAACCTTTGTTCCTTGTTGCACACAGCAGCATTTCGTTTTACAGGCTCTGAGGAAAAATATCGTTCCCATTAAACATTTCAGACTCTTTTCCCTTCCGTTTCATTTTCCACTCTGCAGCCTGGTAGTAAGATGGTGACCTCAGCCAAGTCATCTGTTCCCACGGTGACGGATCAGGCTGCAGCCATGCAACTGGGTCAGTGTGCCAAGAACCTGGCCACCTGCCTGGCTGAGCTGAGGACGTCTGCACAGAAGGTAGAGCGCAGTCACATACGGGACAGTGCATGCAAAAACAAACCTAATACACTTACATCAGTCCAGAAAGACACCGTGTAATGGCCTTAATGGTTAAAGTCACAGCAAAATAACGTCTAAATGTCAATGAGCCTTGATGAGTGGAGTTTTTTTCATTAGCGTCATGTGTAACCTGCTGTCCGAGAAGCTTTTTAAGTGCACAGTAGACTTGTGAGTCTCATCAATAACATTTGTTTGAGTTTCTAATGAGCAGAAGCTGACAAAACCTACATTGAAAGTGTATTTTTGTTAAAAGATCACTTCTTGCAAGTGCAAAACATAAGCAATAAGCTTTTTGACTGTGAGTAACAGCAGACTTCCTCGCTGCATCAGGCTCATGAAGCCTGCGGCCCCATGGAGATCGACTCTGCTCTCACTGCCATTCAGACTCTGAGAAGCGAGCTGCAAGATGCCAAGCTGGCTGCTGCAAACGCCCAACTGAAACCACTACCAGGAGAGTCGGTAAGAGACGTTTCAGATCCATGAGACTGACTCTGGATTCATTCCTCCAAACCGAACATGAATAATGGCAGTTGCATTAGCTTCAATCAAGCTGTGCAAGAGATATTGACTAATAGCAACACGCCTGAAGCAGTCAAATGGATTTGTGGCCAAATATCAGTTTTTAGGTACGTTTAAAGCTGTTTTATTTTTTTCCCCTCTGCCTCAGTTGGAGAAGTGTGCTCAGGATCTGGGTAGCACCTCGAAGTCAGTGGGATCCTCTATGGCTCAGCTGCTCACATGTGCTGCACAGGGAAATGAACACTACACAGGTCGGTACTGCTCACATGCTGACTCCACCATAAGATCTAGATGGATAGATATCTCTTGACTCCTTTGTCAACAACGTGCAACTTTTGCTGTGAACACAATGGTCGCAGCAGCCACCATGAGCACTGATGCCAGTTTTAATAGATCATTGATCTGATACATTTACAGGCTGAATGTGACACAACACTTTTTTAACTGTGAGTTCATCTTGTAGCTGCCAGCATCTTTTGCTTTCTGCACACAAAGCTTCTTTCTCTCTTTCACATGACTTTAAAATATTTGAAGTACTTGATATGATTGAATAACCTAATTACCCAATATACATATAGCATCACAACTCAGTTAATATTTTGTTCTGGTCTGACAGAGCTCTAACTAGACTGCTCTGTGTGATGCAGTAGCATAAAGCACGGCGAATAAAGGTATCAAACCAACATCTGAATACATTGTTACCACGTTTGGTTACAATCACTGAAGCTAATTTTTATGTAAAACAGAGCTTAAAAGCACAGGTCTGAAAATACATTATTTCAAAACAGACTGCCTGATAGATAACTTAACATCAGTGAAATCAGATGATCCAGGCTCAGTTTTGGAACAATTGGTCCAGTGGTTTCGTTTGGGGATTTTGAGAAAATTGAGAAAAAGTTGCAAAATTTGACATTTTAGAGCAGAGGAGCAAAGATACAGATGAATTGAGAGGTTAAAATGGTGGAAGAATTAGAGGCCTCCATGAGGTCAATGAGTTTTATGTGCCTGAGTGCTGGGTGGAATTTGCAACACCTGCCCATTCTGATGAGTTTTGGTCTTTCGATTTTTGTGGAGAAAAATAAGAAGAAGGTATGATGCAGTCGGGTATGGCGAGATGAATAAACCTCGCCTGTTTTTGTTCTCTTGTCATCTTCTTTTTCATTACCTTTATAGGGTCCTTGGGTCTCCACAGAACCTCTGGAGAAATTCTCCTATCAAATTACATTTTGTCTGTGTTGCTTGTTGCAAGACAAGACAAGACACATTTGTCAAGAGCAAGAATGCTTTCTATGCATTAAACAAACATCCTGTGCAAACAGGATGTCAGTCTTTAGGATTTGAGAATTAGTATATGATTAAGTATCATATTGTATAAATATATTTATGATGTCTCTGACATACTCTCCTGATTGTAGTTGTCGGTCACATCTACATACTCTGTCTTACCTTTGATCCTGTGTGTAGGAATAGCAGCCAGAGAGACAGCTCAGGCCCTGAAGACGCTGGCTCAGGCAGCCCGTGGTGTCGCTGCCTCCACCACAGACCCTAAGGCTGCTGCTGCCATGCTGGACTCAGCTCGTGATGTTATGGAGGGCTCAGCGCTTCTCATTCACGAGGCCAAGCAGGCACTGATTTCCCCTGGAGACGCTGAGAGTCAGCAGAGGCTGGCGCAGGTGAGACGGTTCAGGGTTGCTCGAGGGTATGGAGTCTATTCTGCATGTGTGTACTTCTTGTATACCACAGTTGACTGTTGGTGCTGCAGGTTGGAAGGCTCAGTTCATCTTTCTGACAGACAACAGCACTAGTGCCATAAAGCTGACGTTATCAAATGTCACTGCAGAGACAATTCTGCAAAATTCTCCAAAGTTGTCAAAACAAAAATACACTTGCAACTTGTGAATCCATGAGACTTTTGTGTCTCCGCCCTCCAACAGCACACAGTGTGTGTATGTGTTTCATGAATGTTGTTGTCCAGCAGCACCAGCGACAACAGTGAACGGAGGCATTATGCTTTCTAGTTGTCTGTCCATCCCATTCTCATGAATGTGATAGCTCACAAACACCTTGAGGGAATTTATTCAAATTTGGAACAAATGTTCACTTGGATTCAAGGATGGACTGATTAAATTTTGATGGTCAAAGGTCACTGTGACCAAGATAAAGGGATAACATCAGGATCAGACGTACAGACTGTGACCATATTTCAATTTAATTTCAATTTAAATTAAAGAACAGAACAATATTAAAAACCCAACCCTCCCACCCTTTGTATGTACTAACACATACCCCGAATTACAAGCATACACACACAAGCGCACACACACACACACACACACACACACACACACACACACACACACACACACACACACACACACACACACACACACACAGACACTCTCACAGACACTCTCACCACAAGTAGTAGGAAGAGTAACGAGACATGACAGGACACTAAGGATTGAGGATAATGCCACCTTTGGGGCCGTCCACACCGAGAGGAGTCATCATGGACTGTGAGCACAGGGGGTGCTGGCCACCCAGGCCCCCCCAGCCCTGACAGACTGGCAGACCCCCACGCCAAGGTAGGGAGTCCCCCTATCAGGACAGCACCCCTGGCAGCAGACCAGACACAGCTCCCAGTGTGGACGACGCCCATGAGGAAACACTGGAGTTAGAAAATAAATGAAACAGTTAAAAGAAGCGAAGTTCATAAGACAGTGAATAAAGTAAATAAAATATGGTAAAATAATACAAAATATAAAACAACAAACTAAAAGGCATCAACATAAGATAAATGATAAAACTTAAAAAGCCTGATTAAAAAGGTGTGTCTTTAACCTTAAAAATATCAACGGTCTCTGAAGACCTGAGGCTCTCCGGCAGTCTGTTCCACAGGTGAGGAGCATAGTGGCTAAATACTGCCTCACCGTGGGTTTTTGTTCTGGGTTTTGGTATGGATAAAAGGCTGGTGCCGGAGGACCTCAGGGTCCGCGAGGGTTGATACAGTAAAAGCAGGTCAAATAAGTAAGAGGGCGCAGGGCCGTTAAGACATTTAAAAACTTGTAAACGAACCTTAAAATCGATCCTGAAGCGGACAGGGAGCCAATGCAGCGACTGTGAAACTGGTGTAATGTGGGCCCGCCCTCTGGTCTTTGTCAGCACGCGTGCAGCTGAATTTTGCAGTAATTGGAGGTATGCAATACTCTTTTTGGGAAGACCAGAGAGCAGGGCATTACAGTAATCTAAACAACAGGAGATAAAAGCATGCATTAGCACCTCTGTGCTGGCCTGAGAGAGAAACAGGCGGACTCTGGCTATGTTCTTGAGATGATAAAAGCCTATTTTTGTTATATTTTTGATATGAGGGATAAAAGTCAGCTCAGAGTCAAAAATCACGCCCAGGTTTTTTACAGATTGTGTTGGTTTAAAATCTTTTAATTTTGGTAAAAGTTTCTCAGTCTGGCCTTCAGGACCTATTACTAAAACCTCTGTGTTGTCCTGGTTGAGCTGTAGGAAATTCCCTGCCATCCATGACTTGATATCTAAAATGCAGTTAAAAAGGGTATGTATTGGCCCTGTGTCATCAGGAGACACGGCAATGTACAGCTGTGTATCATCAGCGTAGGTATGGAAACTGATGCCGTGTCTCCTGATGACATCTCCAAGAGGAAGCATGTAAAGATTAAAAATAATTGGACCTAAAATTGAGCCTTGGGGGACCCCACACTTAATTTCATGGGTTCCTGAGGAACAAGTATCCATACTTACATAAAAACATTGGTCTGAGAGATAAGAGTGGAACCAGTTAAAAACAGTACCAGAGAGGCCAACCAGGTGTCTGAGTCTATTTAATAAAATGTGATGGTCTATTGTATCAAAAGCGGCGTTTAGATCCAGTAGAACTGAGACTGTGAGTTTCTTGTTATCTAAGTTCCACCTGATGTCGTTTAAAATCTTTAAAAGTGCAGTCTCGGTGCTGTGGTTCATCTTAAAACTAGACTGATGTTTCTCTAAAATGTTGTTTCTGTTTAAAAAGTCATTGACTTGGTTAAAAACCAGTTTTTCTAAAATTTTACTTAAAAAGGGTAAGTTGGATACGTTGGGGTCTAAAGTGCTCTTCTTCAGAAGGGGCTTCACCACAGCTGTTTTAAAAGCGGTGGGGAAGACGCCCGTCTGAAGAGAGCAATTCAAAATGTTTAAAAATTGTTCCTCAAAGAATCCATAAAATGATTTTAAAAGTGATGTGAGAATTGGATCTAAAATGCAAGTTGTTGGGTTTACTTGGGAGAATACTCGACCAAGTGTCCTCGCATCAACCAGGGCAAAACTTTCCAGTGTTTCCTCAGGCAAGGACAACAATTCAGGTGTGTTAACAGATAAAACTTGTTGGGATAAAAGGCTGGATCTGATGCCCTTGATTTTGGTTCTGAAGTGGTCTGCAAAGTTCTCACAAAGATTGTCAGATGGCATGTTAAGAACTTTATTAAAATTTGTGCTAGTTAAAATATCAAAGGTGGAGCAGAGGAACCGGGGGTTGTTTTTGTGGTCTATGATAAGTTGTGAAAAATGAGAAATTCTTGCCTGTTTTACACAAAAGTAATGTGACTTTGTTGTTTATTTGTAACAAATGAAACATGTAACTGTTTAATAGGCATGTAAAGGTGAAAAGTCAGCTCTTTTTACTCAACAGTGCCTCCATCTTTGCTCAGTATATTCTGCTTAATGTTTTCTCGTGGACAAAGTCTGAGCCAGATGAATGTGTACATCTGCTTAGTAAGACATGAAAGTGAACACCTGTCAAATACAGCAAGGGATTCCTGTGATAAACCTGGTGCCATATTTACAGGCCAAGGACATTGATTATTTATGTCTTGTCCTCTTCATATTTTCTCTACAAAATAAATAAACTATGCTTCTCAGTAGAAACTTAGAGAATCTAATAAAGAAATCACAAAAGCACAAACCAGGATGTTTTTTAATGAAAAAAACTCTAATATATACTCTTTTGTCATTTGAAATTGCTTTGGGATATAAAACTCAATTAGGAAGCCTGTGCTGCTCTTAGTGATTGGTTACCTGATCAAAGAGAACACGCAGACATATTGGTTGATGTTTATACAAGAAAAAAAAAGCCAAATGGTGATATCAGTCATTCTTCGGGGCTGCCTTGCCTCTCACCCAGTCCACTGTGAACCTGCTGTGTATTCCAGGTGGCCAAGGCTGTGTCTCATTCCCTGAACAGCTGCGTCAACTGTCTGCCTGGCCAGAAGGATGTGGACATGGCTCTCAAGAGCATCGGCGAGGCCAGCAAGAAGCTGCTGATTGAAACTGTGAGTTTGGTCTATGACTCAACAGATCTCTGCCAGCAAAATTACTGTCATCTGTGTTTCTTAAAATAACCCGCAGCAAACAGATCCTCGAGGAATGTATTTAGGTGAATGACGCATACGAGTTAAAAGCAAAATGGACTGCTGTATAGATGCAGTTGTTTTTGTTTTGTTACTCTTTCCCTCATCATAGCAAAGGACTCAGTTTTTCAGTTTAATCTTAAATCACTGAGTGCTTATCGTCCCTCTCTTCTTGTCCACTCAGATCCCTCCAGCCTCCAAGTCCTTTCAGGAGGCCCAGAGCGAGCTGAACCAAACGGCGGCAGACCTGAACCAGTCAGCGGGCGAGGTGGTCCATGCCTCCAGAGGCTCCAGCAGCCAGCTGGCGGTGGCCTCTGGAAAATTCAGCCAAGACTTTGATGAATTCCTGGATGCTGGGATAGAGATGGCCGGCCACACTCAGGTCGGTCATGTTACAGCAGTTTCACAACAATGTTGGAAGTCATGTTGACGTGTGTTTGACGAAGTTTTAACGTTATAAGTTTGTGTCATTTTAGAAGAAGGATGACCAGGTACAGGTGATTGGTAACCTGAAGAACATCTCCATGGCTTCTAGCAAGCTGCTGCTGGCAGCTAAGAGTCTGTCTGTAGACCCTGCAGCAGCAAACGCCAAGAACCTGCTAGCTGCTGCTGCCAGGTACCACACCGAGCCACACACACTCCGACACATTGAGTTTTATCCATATTGTATATATTATTGTGCATCTAATATTTTCCTTGAATTTCCTGTTGTTATGATGCAGTTTTTTTTGTCCATTAATGTTGTCAGCAGAATGCATTCAGTCATCTGTCATCTTAGCCATTAATGGCTTTAAGCTTGCAGCTGCCAAACCTCACATGTAATTTGAAAAATAAGAGCAAAAACTCCCACATTTTCAAAAAGACATGAAAAAAATGTAAAGAATTTCAAACATTACTGATGAAGTGCGTACGCTTGCACACACCAACTCAGGCAAATACAAGTATGCAAGAATGCCTGCGCAGACTTTGTTATTAACACACAAAAAAAACTCCAGTGCACACGTCAAAGGCAGCACAAACACCACACACATTCAAGGATTAGGATGTGATTTCTTTTTTATTTCCTTCTTTCAGAGCAGTGACTGACAGCATTAACCAGCTGATCACACTGTGTACACAACAGGCTCCTGGCCAGAAGGAGTGTGACAATGCCCTGAGAGAGCTGGAGGTAAACAGAACTAAACGACCTTGTTATCAAACAGGAACAATCAGCAATCATATCAACAAAGGAATGATGGGAGTCTCATTTACTGTGGTCTATCTGTGCAGTCCCAAAAGAAATAACATTCATTTGCTCTTATACTAATCCTTTCATCTGGCATGAATCAGAGAGTTTTGTGAAAATGAAGAACCTGGGAAATGCTATTTAAGACTCACACTGCTCACTCATCTCCCAGGCTGTCCGAGGAATGCTGGAC
Organism: Chaetodon trifasciatus; assembly: GCA_037975065.1. NCBI lineage: Eukaryota > Metazoa > Chordata > Actinopteri > Chaetodontiformes > Chaetodontidae > Chaetodon > Chaetodon trifasciatus. The sequence goes on from JBBMOE010000001.1 coordinate 19,724,425, forward strand.
AATCCCAACGAGCCTGTCAGTGACCTCTCCTACTTCGACTGCATCGAGAGTGTGATGGAGAACTCCAAGGTAGGCCGTCCACTCAAACAGCCTCGTGATCAAACACTCGAGCACTCTGCACATGGCGAGCTTAGCATCCTAAGCATCCCCCTCTGTTCTCTCTTTGTTCTGCTTGCCTGCTCCTTTGTTCTGTCCAGGTCCTGGGAGAGTCTATGGCAGGTATTTCTCAGAACTGCAAGACTGGAGATGTGACTGCATTTGGAGATTGCGTTGGATCAGCTTCAAAAGCCCTGTGTGGCCTCACTGAAGCCGCAGGACAGGTAGAGAATGTGGAGAGGAACAGGCCTCACAATGCGGGAGATATTAAATGGATCATATTGCCTTTTTGTTGATGATGATGATGATGATGATGGGATGTTTTTTCCCAACATAGGCATCCTACCTGGTAGGTGTGTCCGATCCTAACAGCCAGGCGGGGCACCAGGGGTTGGTGGACCCCATCCAGTTTGCCAAAGCCAATCAGGCAATCCAGATGGCCTGTCAGAATCTCGTAGACCCAGACAGTAGTCCCTCTCAGGTACGTACAATAATCTCTGTATAGCAATTAGGCAAAAACCTGTCGTCTGATCTACATTGTAGCGGGTTTAGGTGTGGCAGCATGATCACATGGGTATTAGTTTTTCTGCAGAGATGTGTCACAGTATGATTTATTATCAGGTCAGAGTGTTGCATGGATCAGTGTTAAACCTTAAGAAGTGTACAGTATTGTTTATGGCTGCCATTATGGTTGCTTTATTGAGTGCATACAGATTTCCCTTCATGTTGGTCTTGCACACAAATATCTCTCAACCCTCTCCTCGTGCTGACATTATAGACATGCTTTAATGAGAAAAACTTGCATGAAATGGAACAGTTCAAAAAGAAAATTTGGTCATTGATTATTTAAACCAATAAAAAGATCAGATGACGATCTTCAAGCTATTGAAGCTGACAAAGCCATATTTTTTAGAGCTCCAACAGTAATTATTTAGAATATTTTCTACAAATGTCTGATGTGTCCAACTGTGTAGTCAGACACCTTCACTGGCTGAAAGTCCAGTTTTTACCTCATTATCACCTAGGCTGGCAAAGGGTCTGTAAGTTTCAAGAATATTTCCAGAAGGGACTTTAAGCTTGAGTTCATTTCAAAATAGAAATTGTACCTGTTTAATAAAAAACATTAGCAGTACTAAGTCTTATAGCATGTTTTGTTTAAAGGTATGCCCACTGAACCATTAACCATGCTCTGCATTCAACAGCACACTCTTCCATGAAGTTTCTCAGCATCCATTAAATAGGAATTTAAGTGCAATAACAACCATCTGCATGCACAGTTCTCACTCTCCCATCACATGTTCAGCCGTGGGATGTAACTCGATTGGGCATGCTAATTGTGAAATTTTAATGAATCTATTTCCATTCATCTCAACACAACCACAAGGCAAAATAAATGTCAGTGGTACAAACGCTGGATGATTTATATATGACATTGGTAATTGATGGCTGCATTGTCATCTAGTGCTAAACTGTTTGAGATCATAGTCACTGATTTAACTTTTTGTTGTTCATAATGTGGCAGGTGCTCTCTGCAGCCACCATTGTTGCTAAGCACACTTCGGCACTGTGCAACGCCTGCCGTCTGGCTTCCTCCAAGACAATCAACCCAGTTGCCAAAAGGCACTTTGTCCAGTCTGCCAAGGAGGTGGCCAACAGCACTGCCAACTTGGTCAAAACCATCAAGGTAGGCCATCTTTGCCAGTCTTGTCGAAATGTTTGGTCTGTCCCCTAATTGGCATACCAGAGCACAGATATGGATTAAGCCTTGGCAGTGATGTCCTTTGTGACTGATGTGGGATCATTTTGATGAATCCTGTGTTGAGTGAATTATTTGTCTTTCAAATCCACTCGTTTTTCTTGTTATCAAACTTCTGTCAGTGATTTAATTCTTGACTCTTGAGTCAACAACTTAATAGGTGCCGTAGTTTAATCAGCTTTCATATTCATGCTCTGTCACTCTTTTTCTAGGCTTTAGACGGAGATTTCTCAGAGGACAACAGGAACAGGTGTCGAGTCGCCACCACTCCACTGATAGAGGCTGTGGAAAACCTGACAACGTTTGCTTCCAACCCAGAGTTTGCCAGCGTCCCTGCTCAAATCAGCAATGAGGTACAGTCAGGGGAACATTAGTGTTTGTATCTGTGACATGTAGGACAATAGGTTTATAGCACCTATACTGAAAAAACAGAACATTGCAATAAACACTTGCCTACATTGTCCCTTAAGTTCAGTTTGTTCTCTCTGTAGGGCTCTGCGGCACAGGAGCCCATCCTCCACTCAGCACGCTCCATGCTAGACAGTTCCACCCACCTCCTCAAGACTGCACGCTCATTGGTTATCAACCCCAAAGACCCACCCACCTGGTCTGTCCTGGCTGGTCACTCCCGCACCGTGTCCGACTCCATCAAGAGTCTCATCACAGCCATCCGGTGAGTGAGAAAAAATGTACTAGCAATAAAGACAATCGATACTACGCACATGTCTCTCCTGTAAATATGAAGTTGCCACCGGCAACCGTTTAGCTTAGTTTAGCATAAAGACTGGAAATGGGGAGCGGCTAACCTGGCTGCAGAAATTCCAAGAAGTTGCCAAAATGTCACCATTTTAGTCCTTTACCCCATGTTCACACCACTGTGCTCTCTCTCACTGCAGTGATGAATTGCATTATGGGAGTTTAAATATTACAACTAAGGTTAAAACTCACTAAAAGGCTAAAATTCACTGAAGCAGCTTTTACTTCCATTCTTCTGAACTGCACTGCCTGTGAGACAAAGGCAGTGTCCTTGCGAAAGCATGCCCAGTGCTGCACCGTGTTGTGACAAATGCTTGTTCTTTTTCCTCCACAGATTAAATTTTTAATCTCCTCTTTCACACCATTTTACCTGACCTTGATCAGAACAAAACTGATGCCCATGAGGAACTAATTCCCGGTGTCAAACACGCTGAATTTGAATGTGTCCGCTCGGCTCAGAACATCTGCGCGTTAGCATTCGCACGCAGCCAGCTTAGCATCTCATTGGATTCTGATGCCCTTATCTCAGACTTCCTTTTAGACTGCAGATTTAGTGCTGGGAGTTTGGCCCAGGTCTTGAATGGCGGTCAGTGATGCACATGGTGTCAAAGAACACAAATATGAATGGACTCCGTCCTGCAAAAGCCAACCTCATAAGTCTTTACACACAAAGGTGAGGATTTATTTTAGTGTCACCTTCAGTGTGCCGCCATGCATGGAACTGGATGTTTAACGAAACTTATTCTGCCTGTGTGGCTGCTGCCCCAGACCACTCAGAGGTTTCAGAGCTAATTTGGCTGCCCAGCTTGATCTCCCTGTGTAGCGTCAAGACTCTATAGGCCACATTTCAGCAGATGTGACCTGGGCATCAGTGAGATGAGGAAACCAGCAGAAGAGATGTTTAAGAGACATCCTGGAACCTGTCTTTGATTTAATGAGTGGTCGTTATGTTCATTTGCACTTCTCTTCTCTCTTCCTGCCTTCTGTTTGTCTTTTTTTTCCTACTGTAGATCATCCTTCAACTTTACTCTTTCTAATCGTTTTATTGCTTTCTGTGTCTTTTGTTTTCCTGTTCCCATTTTATTCTCAGGGACAAGGCCCCAGGCCAGCGGGAGTGCGACTCATCAATTGATAACATCAACAAATGTATCCGGGACATTGAGCAGGCCTCTCTGGCAGCAGTCAGCCAGAACTTACCCAGCAGGGACGACATCTCACTGGAGGTAAGCGACCATCAGAAAAGGACTTGACATTTACACAGAGAGCCACTGATATCTCTCTCTCTTTGCGTTTGCTTGTCCTTGTCTGGGAGTTTATCTCCGTCGCTCCCTTTTTTCTTCTTTCAGTTTTAGTCAGATTGTTGTTTTTTCGTTTTTCTAGTCCTTCTGTTGCTTTTTGTGTCTCTGATAAATTATAGATCAACTGTATTATTGGTGGTTTTAATTAGGTTTCTGTCCTTACTAGGTCACAAACAGAGCTCATTAGACAGAAACCAGGGACTTAATGTTATTAAAAAAAAAACTTTCTAGAGCACAAATCAGTTTTTTGTAGATCCTTCTTGTAGCATACCTGCTGTACAGTTTGGATCCCACACGATCTTTATGTCCTATACCTGAGATTGGTATATTCTAATGCAGAACTGATCACAGAGCAGTTTTTGGCACTTGAACCAGTTTTGTTGAATTATGACACGTTTAAGATCACATATTTGAAGCTAAAGTAGCTCGGGGCAAAGGTTTCCTTCTTTAGTTTGCTGCATGGCACTTTTTATCAGGCTCCAGCTGACTTATTTGAATGTACCTCTGACTCCCATAAAAAGCAAGACAAAAAATTATTTCTTTTTACTTCCTCTCTTTAGGCACTACAAGAGCAGCTGACGTCCACTGTGCAGGAAATTGGCCACTTAATTGACCCTGTTTCCACCGCTGCCAGAGGCGAAGCTTCCCAACTAGGACACAAGGTATATAGGGCAGGGAGTTAATTACTTTGCTTAAATACTGCAACTGTGGAGCAACAAAGTAATACTTTTTTAATGGGCAACAGTATTACGCATTTCCACTTATTAGGAGTGGGTCATCTGGACAAAATTGTAATAATTATCACAACAATATCTCTCTCTCTCTCTTCTTCTCTATTTGAAAATGTAGTGTTTGCTGTATTTGAGGAATTCTCACAGAACTCGTTAAAAGCCTTCACTCTGTTTCTCAGGTGACGCAGTTGGCCGGTTACTTTGAACCACTGATCGTGGCCTCTGTGGGTGTGGCATCTAAGCTGAAGGACCACCAGCAGCAGATGACTTTCCTGGACCAAACTAAGACCCTGGCTGAGTCTGCGCTGCAGATGCTCTACGCGGCCAAGGAGGGTGGAGGAAACCCAAAGGTAAAACTATTTGTCTTTCTTACGTGTTGCCGCTCTGCCTCCTGCAAGGATTATCTGGATGCTCTTATCAGATGTGTGCTCATGTCTTGGTGTCTCACTTCACACAGGCATCCCATACCCATGATGCCATAGCAGAGGCAGCCCAGCTCATGAAGGAGGCAGTTGATGATATCATGGTGACGCTGAATGAGGCCGCCAGTGAGGTGGGAATGGTGGGAGGAATGGTGGAGTCCATCGCAGACGCCATGGCCAAGGTGAGTGCTCCTGGGCAAACACTGGTGATTAGAGCTCACCTGAACATGGTGAATAGATTTCCATTTGCCTGGATACCAAGACTATGATTGGTCAGATCAGTTCACATTCTCTGGTTCCTTAATAAGACTCAAGAGCAGATAGAGGCGATCATCTCCTCCATCACCTTTCTCAACCTCTCATACAGTGGCAGCAAACTAAGCAGAAAATCCCAGACATCTGTATCCCTCTCCGTGTTTTGAGCTTCATCTCCAGATCCTGAGGTATGCCCAGGCCAAACGGGGTCCCTCCAGTGTCTTATGAACCTGCTTCAGGGCCTCCTCCCAGGTGGAAAGAGGCATCCAGGAGTAATTCCTACAGAACGCCCAAACCACCTCAAATGTTCTCTCTAGCCGCAGAGTAACAGCTGTTCTGCACTCAACTCAACATCAGCTGGTGATCAGTTGACAGCTCTGCCCTGTCTTTGCTTGTGTCACTTGACAATATGGCTGCAAATAAGATAACACAGTCATCCACTTTTACCCTAAGCTGATCAAGACCCCCTTGTGAGGGCTCGTAATTACCCTCGTCCTTTCAAGGAGAACTGGCACAGAGAAATCCACCCAAATATGTGACGTGCGCCACAAGCTCTAGTTTCTTTCCTGCCAAAAGCAACACAAATCCAGTGGCCCCAAGACCTGGTCCACCCTGTGTGGCCCCACAGAGGTGCTGGCTTGCAGGAAAAGGCCTCGGCTTTCCACATTTTGCTGCACTAATTACTAAAATGAAGTGAGGACTAAGGTGTGATCACCTGACACCACAACAACATTCCCATTTCACCATAATCTTAACAAGTTGACAAAATTATGTTGGAAAAGTTCTTTTTTTGGCAAGCGTCTCAGTGGAAAGAGTCAAGATACTGATGGAGAGTACAGGGGAACTGGCAGCACAGCAACTGTCCTGAATATTTTTCCAGGATGTTCCAGGATTTGTACAAATGAGAAATAGCATCATTTTCTAATTAGAATTTCCTTATTTCCCCTCTGATTTCCTGTTTCTTTGTCTAACATCCTGGTTACAATGTCAGTGCCATAAAAAGCCGCTGATTAACACATTGATACAAATCACTAAAACAGACTCTTGATACAGCCGCACTCAGCCGGTGTCAGGCCTTCAGACTGTCTTTCCAATTAACAGTCAAACTATTGGCAAACACATGAGGTGTGAAGCAAGAAAAAAACCTTTCATCTCAGGTACAGACAGAATAGCATCAACTAATTACATCCCTCCTCGCCTTCCTGAGTGAGACTTATCACAGGGGAGAGAACGTGCCTCAGGTGTGGGAGAAGAGCATCTCTGCATCAACGCTCTGTGGCACGTCATGAATAATTAGTCAAAGTGGTTCAGTTTGGGACTGCGTGACGAGCAAGTGTGTGTGCGCGTGTGTGTTTCACCCATGTGTCACTCAGCATGTGTGTGCTGGTAGTTGATTAAAAGGAGATAATCCTCTCAGATAATCCATCGACATAATGGTCACTCTCTGCCTGCCGTGGTTTCAGCAGAGGTGATTTCAAGGCTTTTCAGCTCAGCTATTAGGCACTTCATCCAGACTGCACACTCTAAGGTGTTGCGTCACTTAGTGAGCATCGTGTACTTGCGATTTTGCAGATTCACTCCAGCACCAGTGTGCTCCCCCCTCATGGCGTCATCCTCTCTCGTCTCCACAGCTTTGTCATGACACTCAGATGTGCTCTCTAATTTAGCAGAAATGCCAGAAACATAATGTATGCGCTGCAAGCTGGTGATTGAATGTTTTTGTAGCGGCTGCTATTTTAAAGCTGTAATTACAGACTGGATTTGGTGGGTAATTTATAATGAGTGTTTATCTTTCATTCTGAGTGTTTATTTGAATGTAAAATTGCATTAATGTTGGTTTGCAGATGAACTGATGCTGCGCACCTGGCAGAATTATTATAATTGAAGGATAGATTAGATTGAACATGTCGCTGCAACTAAAGAGCCGAATGATTGATTGTACAAGTTGATTGTACCTTTTTGTCAAGGACAAACCAATCATGCCCAAAATGAAAATTGCAGTGCCATGTTAACTGTGTGCATGCGTATGCGTGTGTGCATGTGTGTGTTCCTCAGCTGGATGAAGGTACGCCACCTGAACCTGAGGGCTCATTTGTGGATTATCAGACCAGCATGGTGAAATACTCTAAGGCCATTGCTGTCACGGCTCAGGAAATGGTAAGCCTTCAAAATAATTGTTGGAAATGTGACTGTGACTTGTGAACATATTATTGGTCATTAGGAGGAAAAACTTTTAATATGAAATGTTTTCACAGAGATCAACATAAACCAGCCTGTGTGCGAGATGACCAAAGTGTGGTTTGTTTGGACTGACAGTCAGTGTGTATTTGTGTGTGTTTATCCCTCAGATGACCAAATCAGTGACGTGTCCTGACGATCTGGGAGCCCTGGCCTCTCAGGTGACCGTGGACTACAGCCAGCTGGCTGTTCAGGGACGACTGGCTGCTCACACAGCTGAGCCAGAAGAGGTGGGGATGGCCTCGGTGTCACTCAGAGACGGACAGTCTTACCCATTATATGACTGCTGTGTCAGAGTGACACATTTATGTTTTAACACTTAAAAGTTGCATGTACGTAAGAAATAGTGAGTAGTACACAGCAAACACATCGTAGCTGAGAAACATTTTCTAAATAAACACTTACAGTACATGGTTTTATTTGGATCTAAATTGTCTCTTATGAGGCAAGTTGATTCATAATCCTCAGCTCATTAAATGTGTTCTCTGCTGTCCAGATCGGTTTCCAGATCAAGACTCGAGTGCAGGAGCTCGGACATGGCTGCATCTTCCTCGTCCAGAAGGCCGGAGCTCTGCAGATCACTCCCTCTGACGGCTTCACCAAACGAGAGCTCATTGAATGTGCCCGCGCAGTCACAGAGAAGGTGCTATCCTGCTCTCAGCAGATCTGGGCTCAAATTCTGTTGTCTTCATGTTTTTAAGAAATGGGTTAATGCCAAATTTATTTATTTGTAACCAATTATTTGTCCTTTTTGTTTGCGATGTTTGTCTGCTGATTCACACCACTCCTGATACAGTGATAATCAAGGCTGCACGCGTACATTAACCTGAGTCTATGCTACTTTTCTGTCAGCGTTAATTATGTTAATACCAGATCACTCTGTACAGTGTTGCTCTTTACTGGAATAGTGAAGCATTATTTTCTAACTGTATGGTTTATACCAAGTGATCCTGCTGTCATGGTATCAACAGCATAAGAGGGTTAGTGCCGTAATTCATTTTATCATATGCCTCCTGAATTAAAGCATTTGAAACCACTTGCTCAAGGCATGCTTGTGCTTCAAAGGCCGGCTGGTTAATTCATAGTCCTTGGCCAAATACTTTACTCTGTGGACTGTTTGTATAATTCATGCTTAACTATTGCGCAGATCATTTCCAAGCAGTCCAGCAATGTTGGACAGATGAACTGTGAATTTTTTTTAAATTTAAATCAAGGGTTTATTCTTTTACTTAACATGCTTGTGGCAAGAAAAGAAGAGGTTTCTCAGTGCTGAACTTTCCATCGCTATTATTAATCTAATGTAAGAATTCAAGTGTCAGGAGTCTGGAAACACCAGTTAATCAGTTTCTACAGCCACTCGGGCATCTGGGAGGAAAACAAATGGAGTTTAAACCATGTTGACATGAACTCATTTCAGTGAGTGACTGATGTGGTGCATTGCTCTGTGCCAACATGCTGTCACAGCAGTTTTTGATATCCTCTTGCACATAGTGTTTGGGCTTCTCACTTGAACACATTATTTATCATGTACCAAGAGGATCTGTAGCAGTGTGTTGCTTTTATTCTGCTCTGTTTTGGCCAGTAAAGGTGTATTCAACTCCACGTGAACTGACCAAAACACAGTAACACACTTAACAATAACAAACTCAGTCAAGAAACATAATGGTTTTGTCCCTAATGTACAAAATATAAAGTATACACTCATCCATCTGCTTTTCAAACAGTTTTCTGCCTAAGGTCAAGATACCTGCACATCCTCACCAGTGTGAGTACAGGGTGTCATGTCTTTGTATGTGTGTGTCCTCAGGTGTCCTTGGTGCTCTCAGCCCTCCAGGCCGGCAACAAGGGCACTCAGGCCTGCATCACAGCAGCCAGCGCAGTATCCGGCATCATTGCCGATCTGGACACCACCATCATGTTCGCCTCCGCCGGCACGCTCAACGCAGAGAATGACGAGTCATTCGCCGACCACAGGTCAGAGCTGGAAACACACTCGACTACTTAGTGTGCGAGACACTGCTAAGTCTGCAAGTGCGAGACGTGATCGGAGTGTGAAATCCACCCGCCGGTTATCTTTCATCTGAAACTGACAGAATGACATATTAGCTGGTGAACAGGGGGCAGGAAACCTCTTAAGTTAGAAACTACAAATTACCCTCAGGGTTTGAAAGATGGAGGAAGTGTCACATCTCTTACTGTTCTTGCTCTGAGACTGCGGACGCCACTCGAGGCAGTATTCCCGTGGTGCTAAAAACTAAAGGAAAAGAGAGCAAAAGGTTTAGAAGTTAGAAATTATTCTGGTTATATTCTGTGAAATCTCAGATTGTTGTGCAAATGTTAGTAAAAGAGTTCACAATCTTGTGTTTGACTTATGGTGAGCTTGGTTGGCCTAGTTGCTCTTGAATGATAACAGTTCAGATACACATCTGATGATCCAAGATGAGACTTTGACCAAAAATGATTAACCTAGATCCCTCCAGATAATCGTTAGTGAAATTGTTCTGTACTCACTGAAGATTCATGAAAGCCAAAATGTAGAGAAGACCCGGCAGGGCAGCATGAAAGGGAGAGGAATTGTTTTTTTAGCTCAGATGATGCCACGCATCTCCCCCGAAAATCAAAAGAAAACTTTGCAGCAGCTTCCTACAATTTCTTTGTCTAGAAAAATAACAAATTGTTGCATGATCTCACCTATCCTCCCTCTGTTCGCACTGGCAACGATGTACAAACGTGTTTGATGTGAAAAGAGATTGTGCCGGTATGCATCATTTTGATGACTGTAAATCAGACACGTTTACATTTTGTTTCTGCTGGAGTGAGACGTCTGGATCACTGAAAGAATGTCCAACCTGTTTATCCTCTCGTCCTTCTTTTTCTGCCTCCTCGTCTTCTCTCTCAGGGAAAACATTTTGAAGACGGCCAAAGCTCTGGTCGAGGACACAAAGATGTTGGTGTCCGGTGCAGCCTCCGGTCAGGACAAGTTGTCTCAGGCCGCCCAGTCTTCTGCCAAAACCATTACGCAGCTCACAGATGTGGTCAAACTGGGAGCTGCCAGCATTGGCTCTGATGACCCTGAGACACAGGTTAGCCACTCTTATTTTTCTCCCCTTATTTCTCCATTTGTCCTTTATTCACTGTGCCTCTTATCAGAAAAATGGAAGAATGAACTGTGAATGGCTGTAACCTTTCAGGGTTTTGTCTGTTTCCGAGGCTGAGTTGTGATAAATTGGTGTCTGTCTCTGTCCTTTTCTCTAGGTGGTTCTGATAAATGCTGTCAAAGATGTGGCCAAGGCGCTGGCTGAGCTCATTAGTGCCACCAAGTGTGCCGCAGGCAAGGCAGCAGATGATCCATCTATGTACCAGCTGAAGAGCGCTGCCAAGGTTAGGGGATCAGGGGGTCTGTGGGTCCTGAAGGCACCATCTAATTTAAAGGCCTCCAATTTAGAAATCTTTAAAATTGTGTTTGTATTTTATTTTTTCATAATAAATCAAATCAGTTGTGCTAATTTGTTTTCTGAGAGGCAGCAGCTGCTATTTTCTTTTTTCCAGTGATAAAAAGTTTTTTTCTCTTGTAACTGAAATGACAAAAATCTAAATCTATGTTGATGAATATAATTAGACTGTCCCACATACTGTATGTATGCACAGCAGTCATCCTCCTCTTCCTCAGCTGTCTCAGTAATGTAAAGCCAGGAAATGGATGTTATGGATAACAGGAAACTGGGATATGCGTACCCAAAATAAATCAGCTGAATGCTTGGTTTCAGCGCATACTTTCAAAGCCACAATTCACGATCCACCGCTGAAAGCGCTGACTGCTCATTATCACCTCGAGCTGTGAAGTTTTTTTGTTTTTTCTAAGTGTCAGTTTCACAGTCTGCAGCGGCTCAGTGTGTCATGGAGTCTTTCAGATGATAACAACATTCCTCAAATGCGATTTTAGGACTTGAGGTGAAAAAAAATCTTGTAAACCATGTGTAAGATCATAGCTTAAAGCCTTCTGGGCTGTGGGCTTTCCTGCATGGGGGCTGTGCGCCCCCTGCCCCAGAGTTTGATGTACTACACCCTCATAATCCTGTGCAATAGTTGAGCACAGAGGGAGACACTTCAGGCACAGATCCAGGATTGGGGGAAAAAGGCAAAATATGCTTAATGTGCTTACTATGAAAAAGACTTTTTAGGGGATCCACTGTGAGATGTGAATAAACATTTTGAACTCCGTGGAAGACGTGTAGTGTACTCTCACTGTTGCTACTCTGATAATAGTTTAACAGGTTTTAGTGCTCCATCTCCACTGATATAAATTAGAGATATTTTTGCTGTGAATAAACCAGTTTGATCAGATTTTTTCATTTTTTGTGCTCCTTTGTTCTTCTGTCAGGTCATGGTGACCAACGTGACATCCCTGCTGAAGACTGTCAAGGCTGTGGAGGACGAGGCCACCCGGGGCACCAGAGCGCTGGAGGCCACGATCGAGTGCATCAAACAGGAACTGTCGGTGAGAACGGGTGCAGGGCATGAGCATGGATGGATGCTGGATAACAGTGATGCAGTATCATCAAGGGTTACATATAACTGATTGACAGAGTGATCTTTTAGGATTCAAGATTGATATTTGGGCTGATCATGATAATGTGGACACAACAAACACTGAGTCGTTATTCTGGAGATATTTTTTTTAAATCAATGTCTCAGTCATATCTGTTCATTACCTGTCCAATGACACTCAGCCTCTTTGTCGTACCAAGCTGTTTCAATCCAGGGACACTCCCAACAAGACGACCACACCTGAGGAGTTCATTCGCATGACGAAGGGCATCACCATGGCAACTGCTAAAGCGGTGGCTGCGGGGAACTCTGCCCGGCAGGAGGACATCATCCATACAGCCAACCTCAGCCGCAAAGCTATTTCAGACATGCTCACCACCTGCAAGGTTCTTTTTTTACCTCTTCAATAGAAAAAAACTTTTTTTTTTTTTTAGAAACCCTAGAAAGGAAAGTTAAACATGGCGGTTGGATCTGGAGCTTCCCTCTTTCTGTCTTTCAGCAAGCGGCCTACCATCCAGAAGTCAGTGAGGAGGTGAAGAACAGAGCGCTGATGTTCGGATCAGAGTGCACAACTGGGTACATTGATCTACTGGAACAAGTGCTGCTGGTAGGTTGGACATTGTGTCAGGAAGCAGACTCAGAGAAACAGAGATTCCAGTGTATAAAAATACAGTATGATCTAGTTCACATGTGCCCCACACCTTTTTTTTTTCATTTATATTTTTTCAGTACCATGTTCACTGGAAACCACTTCCTCATTTTTGGCAGAGCACACAACCAGCAGAGTGGTGTCTCAGTGTGTCCATGTGTGTATTTTGTCTGTAGGTCCTGCAGAAGCCCAGCGGAGAGCAGAAGCAGCAGCTGGCAGCTTGCTCCAAAAGAGTAGCAGGAGCTGTCACAGAGCTCATCCAGACCGCTGAGGCCATGAAAGGTAATGACTCACACACAGTTCACGTCTTTTACAGTGTTACAGTATATGTGATGAGCTCAAGTCTACATCAGTAAGTGATAACTTCTCTTGATTTACTAATGAAGCTTCCAACAACATTTGTCATGGTGTGTAATCCCCAGTCGGAGGCTGCTACGTCTTTAACAGAGTACATTTTGAATACAGCAGAAAGTCCTTTAGATAAAAATGTTTGGTAATGTTCCTGTCCTCCTTCTCTTGCTACAGATGGAGGTAAGTTAGCATTGTTTTCTGTACCGCGACTTATATCACCTGTTGTGAGCTGTTCGACACGTTCTCTCCTCAGCGCTAACATTGATTCATTTAATCACTCATTTTGAGCTGCAGCTGCTCACAGGCTTCTCGAGTGCATAGAGTCAGCTCCGTCCTTTGCGCCTCGTTTTTACGTTCCATCTCATTCTAAATAAGTCACTCCATCTTTATTGCAGTGTGAATGGCAGTTTGTTCCCTCCATCAGCTATGCATGGGATGCAGTGATTGTTTTTTTCTTTGTGATCACAATGTTGTTGTTGTTGTTGTTGTTGTTGTTGTTGTTGTTGTTGTTGTTGTTGTTGTTGTTGTGGGGCATGATGTTTTCACACACCGTTTTTGAAGTAATCTTTGAAATCCTGTTTTCAAATTGTAAGCTTTAATCTTAATTGCATGTGTGCATGCGCGCCTCAGGTTCAGAGTGGGTGGATCCGGAGGATCCAACAGTGATCGCGGAAACGGAGTTGCTCGGAGCAGCAGCGTCCATCGAAGCGGCGGCTAAGAAGCTGGAGCAGCTCAAACCCCGAGCCAAACCCAAGGTGGGTGACTGCACGACTGATAAGTGAGTGTCAGTGTATGAGGAGATTTCATTGCAGTGTTGTTCCTTAAAGAGCTGCAGAGTAGTTGAAAAAAGGTGCTTTTGTACAGTTTCATGGGAGGTCATGACTCATAAAACAAGTTTATATGATATATAGATAGTAGGCAGTAATAGGTGGTAGTAGTAGAGGGTAGAAAGTAGTAAAACAACAATGTAGATTTTACAAGTAGAAGTCCTGCATTCAAAACATTACATGAGTACAATTAATATTTCAACGCTTAAGAAAAGTACCTCAAAATTCTAGTACTTGAGTTAATGTATTGAGTTACTTTCACCCTCGACTTAATACTTCCCTGCCTTTAATGGACTGTCTGTTGTTAGCTAAGTGCCATCATTTTCGAGTATGTGGCATTTAAAAAGTACAAATCAGAGCTCCCAGTTCATAAAATGTTGATGTTGTACCCAAGTAGAGACACTTTTCTTTGTAGCAATGCCTTGAGGCCTTTTTTTTACCTTTCTCAATGCTCTGTGCCTGTCTGTAAACATCTTTATGTTGTTTGTTTGTGGTTTCTATTGAAGTGTTAATGTTGCAATTTCACAGAAACAAAATGGCCTGTTTTGTGACGGGTCACAGAAAGTGTCCTCTGTGTCTCGTGCCGTCTCTTCCCTGTTAACACATTCCCATCGCATTTTCTCTCACCTCGATTTAAGATCACGACTATCGGTCTCTGAACTTGAACTTCCCATAACAATCACAGGCACTCACGTTTTCCCATTTTACTGGATATTCATGCCATCCAAGTTTTACTTTTCGACTTTAATCTCTGTTGCTGAAAGCCCGCCCCCTGCTCAACATTATATTATCTTCAGCCATATCCCCTTCTACCATACGACACATCTGCCATATCCCCCCCTCCTCTGATCATACATGCATCTGCGATAGCTCCAGCTAGTGTCTCCTGTCCCAGTATATGTCCTCTGGCTCCTATTTAACCCCCCCTCCCTCCCTGCCTGCCCCCACCACCGGAGGCCTTCTCTGCAGGGCTCTGTCTGATATGTTTGATATATTAGGTTGTTATTCAGTCCCAACTATATATCAAACATATTCCTACAGTGTCCCGCTCTGTCTACAGACTTGTGGTGTGAATGTGTTTGTGTGTGAACGTGTGTGTTTGTTCTCTAAACAGACTGACTTGAGCTTGACTGAATGTGTGCTCCTTATCAGTTGTTGCAGTTTAAAAAGATGCTTCATATCTGGCTGTGTGAAGCTTTTGGAGTCATCTTTTTGTTTCTCTTAGTGCAGTGTGTCAGCATACAAAACCCCATTTCAGAAAATTCCCTTTCAGTCCTGGTGGTGTGGAAGGTAACAACCTTAAGCCTCGTGTTGGACGTCATCCCATCTCACTGATTGGTCTCCTTCCCCCTCAGCAGGCGGACGAGACGCTGAACTTCGAGGAGCAGATCCTGGAGGCAGCCAAGTCCATCGCTGCAGCCACCAGCGCTTTGGTCAAATCAGCCTCGGCTGCCCAAAGAGAGCTGGTGGCTCAGGGCAAAGTGGGCCTCATCCCTGCCAATGCTGTGGACGATGGACAGTGGTCCCAAGGGCTCATTTCTGCTGTAAGT
Source organism: Chaetodon trifasciatus (assembly GCA_037975065.1). Classification (NCBI taxonomy): domain Eukaryota; kingdom Metazoa; phylum Chordata; class Actinopteri; order Chaetodontiformes; family Chaetodontidae; genus Chaetodon; species Chaetodon trifasciatus. The sequence continues at coordinate 19,739,902 of JBBMOE010000001.1, forward strand.
GCATTGTGAAGGGGCATTTTCACACAGTTTTCTAATCTGAAGCATAGTTTTACCAACCAAAGGACTTAAAATTGCTCTTCTCTTGCAGGCACGTATGGTGGCAGCGGCGACCAGCAACCTGTGTGAGGCAGCCAACGCCTCGGTGCAAGGCCATGCAAGTGAGGAGAAGCTCATCTCCTCAGCCAAACAGGTGGCGGCCTCCACCGCCCAGCTGCTGGTGGCCTGTAAAGTGAAGGCTGACCAGGACTCTGAGGCCATGAGGAGACTGCAGGTACAGCACAGGCGCACTCCAAAAAGCATACCGCAGTTTGGCTCGACTGCTTTAACAGTCAGTTGTCAGATCATGGAGCAGGGCAGCGTTCTTTTGTACGGCAGTTCAGATTTAGTAGAATGATAATGTGTTCTCTTCTTTTGTTGTGCTGCTATTAGCTGTTTTCAACTGATCTCTTCCTCTCATAGATTGCTGGGAATGCAGTAAAGAAGGCGTCAGACAACTTGGTGCGGGCAGCTCAGAAGGCAGCATTTGACAAAGCAGATGACCACAATGTGGTGGTCAAGACGAAGTTTGTGGGAGGGATAGCACAGGTAAGACGGCCGAGCGGCACTAATAATTACAACAAGCTTCTGTTGCCCGAACAGGAAATCTCTTCAGCTTCTTTCAGCTTGTGCTGGTGTATTATCAGGTGTAACGTCGAGGAAATAAATGTCCTATTAAACCTATTTTTGTCTGGCCAGATCATTGCAGCCCAAGAGGAGATGCTGAGGAAGGAGAGAGAGCTGGAAGAAGCCCGGAAGAAGCTGGCTCAGATCAGACAGCAGCAGTACAAGTTCCTGCCCAGCGAGCTACGAGAGGACAACAACTAATTATTCAAGCTGGCCATCACTGCAGCGTACGCTTGAAGCAGTGCGACCAGCACGTCTGTGTTTGTGTGTGAGTGTGTGTCCTTTTTAATGGCGCACCTGAGCAGGTACGCAGCCTGCAGCTACTTCAGATATGTTGTGACTGATCTAACAAACCAGTAATGCCCCAGTCTGCAGCGAACACCGTCGACTGAGTCCACAGGACGTGGACAGATCTGAAAATCGACTACGAGCAAGTTAAAAATACTTCTGCCTGAAAGTGATTACTTTCTGAAAACAACATAAAGATTGTGGCAACTCCACTGAAGACCGGCTTTTTGTCCTCATGTAAAGCATTAACTCCTTTGCCCGGTGTAATCTGAACCAGACACGCTTGGGACAAACCGTACGGCTCATATGCTCTCATGTTTGCCCATAAGCTACAGTTTCTCTTTTTCTTTGACAAATCTAGTTCACACACTTTTAAGATGAAGAATTGATTGTATTGCTGTTCATGTGATATCACCGTTTAACTGCAGCGTCACAAAAAGATTTCAGCTCAGTGCTCTATTTGTACGAATGTTGGCCTTCATGCTCCCATTTGGCACCTTACTGTCTGTTTGAATCACGTGGCGTGTCTTTAATTAAGTGGTCACAAACCCTAATATGAAGGAAGGTAGGTGTTTCGTGGACCACACTGTATATTTCGATATGGACAGTTGTTTTTTCGGGAATGTTCCTTTAAAGTAGACAGTGATATTCAGCGTCTTTGCTTTCTTTCTTGTCATTTTTTTAATGCTGGTATTGATGGGCTCTACATGCAAAATGTCTTTTTAAGATGCAACAAATTCTACATGTTTGTCGAAGCCCGTAAATATAGGTGTCATCGTGTGTAGCTGCTGAGACTCAAGTCGAATGTTGAACATTATGTTACCATGTGAATGCTTTTTCTACACAGGAAGACATATTACCATAGAAGGAATATTTATTACTCAGAAGTATTTTTAGCAGAGAGGGCTCCTTCAGAGGCAGGAGTAGTCTTCACCACCACTAGCCGACCCTGTGCCGGCTTCAAGTCTGACATCTTTTTTGTTCCTCATCACTTTACGTATTGAGGCTTTTACATAAGGTATAAATGGAATTTGATCATGATGCAATAACATGGATGGTGCTTTAGGGGGCAGCATTGGTTTCCCTTCCACCATGCAAACTTGAAGTAATAATAGGAGAGGATATAGTGTAGAATATGTGGTTAGAGTCACTTGGCAGGTCGATTTGGCTACAACATCATGCAAATTAAGAATACCTGTTATTACCTCAGACCTCTTGAATCAACCGATTGCGGCTTGAACTGCTTCTGTACTATAATGAATACCCTCCCTGCAGATTTCCTTTGGCACTTCCACTGTTAGTGATTCTAGTCATTTTTCCAGCAATACTCAATCACTGCCAGGGATTTGACTTGAGTCAGTTCACCTCCAATTCTGCAATTTCAGGACGCAGCAAAATTCAGAATCAGACAATAACTGAGCAATAAGCAAATCCTGACAAACGAAACGCTTAAGAATTGATGTGAAAACAAGTGAATTGAAAGTGAAGCAACTGCAACGCTAATCACTGCAGCTTTTTGTTCATCGGTGTCTGAATTGAAGGGTGTTCTGTGCGACTTCACTGAATATACTACTTGCTGCAATAGAGCAACCTTTTGTTTACCGAGTTTGATTGTAGTGTGTTTGGTTCCCTTGTCTTACTATACGGGCTGTGTTTCAATATTAAACTACAGTATATTGTAAGATAAGGTCCTGCTGTGAAAATGCATGGCTTTGTGCTTCAGATGCATCTCTTTGTTAAAGCAGCGACGGGGTTCAGCTTTTAAGGATGCACTGCTCCTCTTACAGACAGTATACCATAGCAAATAGACAGGCCATCACCTTTGAGTTTTCTTAACAGTTGGGTCTGAATTCAGAGGTGTTTTCTAGCATTGTATTTTTTTGTGTTAGGGTGGGAGGCGGGATGGGGGGTCCACTGCTCATCAGTCAAGTCTGTAGTGTTGTTATTATTAGTGCCTTAGTCCGTAGCCCATACAGTGTCTGGTCTGCTTGATTGACAGCTTCACCTCACTGGTTAATAAAAGGTACTGGACAAGCAAATGTTTTGGGAATGTGGGTTCAGTGTCAGTGGGTTTTCTAACGTTTGTTGCTCCTCTTAAAGTGCTGTACCAACTGCATCCCCTCTACCTTTCTCTTTAATCTCTCTGCCACATGTAAGGCCTTTTGGGGATGACAGAGGAACTGTCCACCAGTCAAAAAAAATGTGTTGCTGTTTAAAATGTACCATCATTATATATATATATATATATAAGTATGTATATTATATATATGAACACATTTTTGTACTGCATTCCATGTACCACAGTGCTTCTAAACTGCGCCAGACTGGAGATTTGTGTCAGTCAACTGCTTTATTGTATGTTATGAAGTCACTGAAATTTTCTGGATTGGCTTTTCTTTTCTTGTGCTTTTAAACCTCTATGAAAGATAAATGTGATAAGAACATTTCGAAATATCTGTCACCATTAAGATGTCATGACGCATTTCAATGACGTGGAGTAAATTGAAGTGTTCTGTATGTTTTTCCTCCCTTAACAGAAATAAAATTATGAAGTTACTACAATAAAGACAAGTGATAACGGTAACGCTATAAAAGATATTTATCTGGCCTCGATAAAACTATTTTTTGTATTCACTGAAAATAAAGCATTTCAATGGAACTTGTGTGTCATATTGCCTTTTGTGGTTATTTAATTTGGGCCTCTGGTGTCTTCTAGTTTGTGGTCCTCTGGCGCACTCAAGCATGTGAACAACCTTTGCCTTTGGACTTGGACATTACATAGTTACACTGATGGGGGAAAAAAAGGCAGAAAAAGATGCACACTGGATTAGACTTTAAAGTTGTTTGGAGCACATGAGCTGAATCACACCCCTCACAAGCTCAAATATCTGGAACCACATCAGGGCAGTAGCTCCCGCTGAGGGCACTGAGTTCATGTCCTCAGTGTTTGCGGAGTAAATCTGTTTGTCTTGTCTTTTTGCTACTTGTTCTGCAATTCAAAACTTCTACAGGCAAATTTCAGTCTGTTCAGACTCAATATGCTTAACTTAGACTACCTGGAGGTGGAAAAACAAAGAACTATAGGGATGGGTATCGACATTGGTGCCAATAGCCGACAATACTTAGAAACATCATTTGGCCAGTTTTGTGGTATTTTTTCTCATTTAAGACATGTCAATCTGTCTAAAGAAGAAGAAAATCGAGATCAGTAAACATCTGATTAAAGAATCTGTGAACAAGATGAAGAATTGGACCAAACATTGGAAACTTTGCACACTTTTCACTCCTCAATGCAACAAACACATTTTGGTTGGTACTCAAAATGTATTGAGGTTCAACACTCAGACCTGTACGTTCCCCAGCAGAGGTTTACTCCTGGAGGTTTGGAGACATTTAGACCTTTTTTTGGGAAAAGAAATTCACAGAAAATGCAAATTCAGCAGTTTCTGGAATAAATAAAGTATGAAGCATCCAACTCACTGTGTGTGTGTGTGTTACATCCCCTCACAATGCCTCAGCCATAGTCCCGACAGAACTCCACTACGAGTTCTCCAGTCCCACTGAATAACACAGAGGTGAGTTCTTGCAGGCAAACAAGGTCGCTTTAAGAGTCTGTGTCACTTTAGTGTCAAGACAAGATGGTATTTCTGAGTCAGCACTAAACCTGAGGCTATATTGAGTCCACGCTATGAACTGAGACCTGTGCTAAATTTGTCTGGCACTAAAATTTGAGGCGGCAATGTCAGTTACACTGTCACAGCTGCTCCAGCACTGCTTTTAAACCTGGAATCCTGTTTTTCTGCGATATCCCTTAAAGTTAGTTCTTCTGGCTACAACTTTGTACGCTTTTCCTGATGACCCAAATCTAAATGTCACTGACTCCTTAACACTTTCCGCTTCCTATTGGATCTGACTTGAGACAAGAGGCCTTGATACACTGGCTTTGCTGAAGAGGAGACAGCGAGAACCCTGGCTAAAAGGACGAGGGCATTGAATTTAATGTGGACAAGCAGCTGATAGAAGACAGCTCATCCATTATTTTTATGTCCTAAATCTAATTATAATAAACGTCAGAAAGCGGGTATGGTTACTGATGACTGCAGCAAGCTGCATAGTAAGGTTAGAGGCTCCATGTGCTCAAGACGTTCAATTCGTTCTATTCAATGTAAGATTACCTGTCCTGACTTGTGGGTGCCAGTTTCTTGATTCTCTCTTCTGAGCCACGGTGACCTGAAGCCAGTGCTTCATTGTTCACATTTTCTTTTCAATAAAAAGAACAGTGTCACGTCAGGTTGCTGGCTTTGTTACTCCGCGGATGGAAAATGACACACCAATGACACGCTGTAACAAGCATTCATCACAATGATATTTTTACATGACCTCACATACAGTATGAGCTCTGCACGTCTAAACCGTTATGATGAGGTTGATTAGGTTTAGTCACCGCGTGAGATGAAGTTTGACTCAGAAGGAGTGGGTGGAACACCAACATTACTCCTCCTCGATACTTTTAATTATTGAGCAGGAGGTGAGAAATTCCAGTCTAGACGTTAACAATGAAATCATCACCATAGTCCCATTTTTGTCTGGGAGCTGCTCAGCCAGCTGCCTCGACGCATCTGTGATGAGCCATTGAGACAGCTCCAGGCTTTTATTTGTGGTCTGACACTGCAGCATCAAGGTTTGATAAACTGTACTTTGACTGTGCTGAGCTGTGACGCACCACAGAAACAAAGACTGTGTTGAGAGTTCTTCACAACAATAAATCAGTATCACATACATGGCCATCAACAGACAATGGTCACCTAATGAAATCCAACTTCAAAGGTCTTTCAACTTCACATGAGAGGCCAGAACATCATTGTTACAATGCCACATGCTTCCCTGCATGATGGGAATTCTGGGAATACTGAGGCTTGTTTCAGTGATCACGGTTGTCAGCATGAATTTGACTCACGGTGAAACCTTTGTGAAACCTAAACCACTGATTTCTGCTGAGCTCTACTCGAGAAATAACAGCTGGGATATGCAATAATGTGAAATGTGGTTTAACACCTTTAGCCACTAATATGTGAGGAATAAGGCCTGTTTCGACACATCTACCCAAGTCTGACAATGGTCAGGTAAAAAGGTGCCTATTTTAAACAGACTTCAGATTGTGGAACAAAACAATGTGATAAAAGGCTCCAAAGATACTGTAAACATGTTGTCCATGTGTAATGGCTGCAAGTGTAAGTACCACAACGAACAGAGAAAAAATACCCCTGTGTGCACTATAGAGAACTCATGCCCAAGTATTTTTGAATGATTTACAGACCCCTGACTCAAAACCCAAACATTCAACCTGACTAAATCATTAATTGTTGGACAAGTACAATGCGGTGGTGTTCGTCTCTCTGTCTATCCAGGGTGCTAGGGTGACATGGATTGCGCCATGAGCCTTTCTGATCTCTGTATATGACTGGTATGCCTGTCTGGCTGCTTAACAGTCCACAAAACACATGGTGGGATGACAACACAGTGACAGCTGACGGCCTTAAAAAAAGCTCCACAGGAAGGATCTCAGGCTGCCCCCCCCCCCCCCCCCCCCCAAGGAGATAAAATACAGGAGAAAAGGGACAAATGATTTAATACAAAGACTTCAATAAATATAGATTATTATGTATTATAACGAAGAAATAATCTTGAAATTCAACTAAAAAACTTTGAGACTAATTAGTAGTATTTCTTCTTCAGCTATTCAAACCAAGAAGCAATTACACGTCATTATCGGTCAACCTTTAAGACTATGATTAATCAAGACTTAAGAAATGAAGCAAAAGTGAGGAGTTTTTGGTATGACTTATCATTTAGACTGCTTGTTTTATTCTGTTTTTGTCCCAATCCCCTTCACAAAGGAACCAGAATAGTGAAAGCTAATGCCCCTTTTCTAAAAGACAGGCTCATTCGGCGTGGGAGGGGCTACAGGGGCCACAAACAGAGTCAAGCAGGTGCTCTCTAGGCAGTAAGACCCCAAAAATATGCACTCAACAGAACAAAAGCAGAATGGTTGGGGCAGGGCAGAGCGGGAGGATGTTGAAGAATGAAGGCTCCTTTGAGAATGACAGAATACTGTCAGCATGGGTGGTTATACCTTATGGACATGGAGACAGTGTTGTTCATATACAATCTAACCTATTATTGAAATACATCTTAATTTCACCCATTAACTTATATTTAGTTATTACTGAGATTGATTTTTACAGTCAAGGTCCAATTTCCCTCACATACACAAAAATTAATGACTCTAGTCGACAGTAAACTATTATTACTCAACCAGTCCTGACCACAGGTTGTGTGCGACAGCTGCGGCTGTGCCAGTGGCCCTGTGAACTACCACAGAGGCGCTGTCAGGGGGCCTGTTGAAATGTCAGAGCTTCTGTATCTTCCACTGCGCACGCCAATGTATCCACTGCATCTTGTTTGAGATATAACTCTCAGGCATGCACTAGCTGAGAGAAGAGTTGGACAAGCTCGATGTTATACCTCTGCAGAGAGCAAAGCCTATCTGGTTGCTGCTCGGATGTTGAACTATGCTGTGAGGGAGCTGCTGAAATGATCCCTGGAAGACAAACAAGCCGTATTGGCTAATATGACACCCTGCAGAGGGAGAAGAACTTTCACAGGGGCTTATCCAATCACATATATTTGTTTTGTATGAATAGATCTGATGGTGTGCTATTACAGTTCATTCTGTTACTAATCTCTGTTGAAACGTTGGTATTTGTTGCGAGTTCATGATTCATTAAACACTGTTTTTTATTTGGGCACAGTTAGGTGTAAAATAAAATATCTATATCTATCTATATTATCAAATTATTCCTCATGTGGCTTTTCTCACCTGTAGTTTTGGGTTATTCTCCTCTGTGATAATTGGATCATTATTATCAGCATGTTTCTCCCAAATAACCCCCCTCTGAGGAGCTACTACCTCTTGTCACTCTACTTCCTAGATTTCAATTGGAGGGTGTTGGTAACAGGAGTGGACGTCCTGGTGTGAGGGGGGAGTGCCTTCCTGACGTCCATGTCCCAAGTATAGTCATAGAACTTGTCAAATGTCTTAGAAGAGCGAATCACTGAAGAGATCCAGAAAAAAGACAGGTCCCGCGTTGACTACCAGCTGCTGTTGTTTCCAAAAAAGTAATGGGTATCCAGTAACTGCCCAGCCAAACTACATATTTGACTCACTACAACCCAGGCGAGCCCGCACTCCAGCTTGGCGTTCAGTGTGGTTTAGACGCTCCGATCCCTTCAGTTTCTTTTGTTTTTGGTTTGCTCGGACTCCCCCGACACTAAGCAGCCATGGATGCCATCAAGAAGAAGATGCAGATGCTCAAGCTCGACAAGGAGAACGCCTTGGACAGAGCTGAGCAGGCCGAGTCAGACAAGAAGGCATCGGAGGACAGGAGCAAACAGGTCGGCATCCAGTGTGAAACCCGCTATGGTGCTTTTACGCACCGGTGTCAATGGCACAGCGCGCCTGGCGCTGCGGTTCCTGCATTTCCAGCCTTCTGTGACTGAGGATTAATTTGCGTGTCATCGAAGGATTAAGTTAACTTTTGAAAAATTGAATATCTTTGCTTTTTTTTTTTTTTTTTTTTTTGCGTTTTTTTTTTTATTATTATTTATACATACGTACTTATTAAGGCTGCTGAAGTTGGCAACGATTTACATGTTAGATTTACTGTTGGATCCAGTGTAATTTAGTTATAGTGCCTAACAAGAAGCATTTTCTAATAGCCTAGAAAAACTGTATTTCTAAATGACTTATATAAAGTCTATGATGAAGTACAAACGTATTATTTTCACACCTTAGAGATTATTTACAGACACTATGAGGTGTTGTGTGCTTGGTGTTGAGAGTGATGAGTGGTCCACATGTTAGTAAATCTCCTCTTGTTTCTTTGTGTCCAAGCTTGAGGATGACCTGGTAGCACTGCAGAAGAAGCTGAAGGCAACTGAGGATGAGTTGGACAAGTACTCTGAAGCCCTGAAGGATGCCCAGGAGAAACTGGAGCTCGCTGAGAAGAAGGCCACAGATGTGAGTCTTGGCTGACAGCACCACTGACTGGTGGAACCCCAACAGGGCAGCCACTGCCAAATGGTTTGACCTTGAACCACCCCAATGGGTCCAGTCAGAAAACTAAGATTACAAGCCCCCATACAGATTTAGTCTCATTTTTATTACACAGTAATCAATTATATGAGGCCTATGTATAGGAAGAAATTATGGATAGTTAAATTTAGCTCTTGTGCTGTATATGGTAATGTCACAGCTCACTGGCTTACCAGTGCATTCCACAGCCATTTGGACAAATCTAGGGCCAGTGTAGGGTTTCAGCCAGGCATTTACAATCATAATTTGGCCTGTAAAATCCTTGACTGATTTGTGGTTGTTCTGGTTTCAGTTTGCAGTTACAGCATGTTCAACCCTGATGAAATTACCAGTTTATTGACTGGGTTTAATGTTACACCAATTATGCGTAATTGCTTATGTTGCAATCAGCAACAACAACGTCAACCACTGCAACACAACAACAACAACAACAACAACAACAATATTACTGAGATGACATAAGATAAATTTCAGTGATTTCTCAGATGGGCTTTATTGACTGATTGATTGACAGGTAAACTAAAAAAGCACAAAAACAGATGTATAACACACATAAAAGAAGTAGAAAACTGGAACTACTCTACATTTTGAGCACCGACTACAATATGAACCATGAAAAATGTATAGATAGTTAAAACACCATAAATTAAGTGCAGGAGTGCCTTGTAGAATCACATGGAATCACAAATAAAATCAGGACATAATTAACTCGTAACAAATAAGCAAACACATGAAAAAAGAACTCAAGCAACGCAATGGGATGGTGGATACAGTATCTGCAGGCAGCAATGCAGCATGAGATAAAGTTATTGTGGCAGGAAAACAAAAGTGTGTGAGGTCCAATGAGAACACAGACAAGACAGGACAGGAGGTCAAAGGCTGAGGAACTTGAATAATAATTAACAGAATTAATTAGGCTTTTAATTATGTGCAGGAAATTGCACCGTTATGGTTCCTACAGCAGCTCATGGCTGAACCAGTGTTCAATGCCTGGAGCTGTGATTTTGATAGGGTTAGCTCAATTTACCAGTAGGGGATATACTTAAAACAACTCATGAATTAGATAGATGTTTAACGGGCAAAAAATATAAGAAGTGATATAAAAGTCTTTCGAAAAAACACTGGAAATCATCACAATTGAAATCGTTAATGTCATTTGCTAAATGTTATCATTTGCGTATAAAATCGGGTACTTCCGGGGTGGATGGCACATCCCAATCCTCATCAGCGGTTGATTAAGGGCGGTGGGGGCAGGGATCAAACGCGCCGCATCCTTCTCCAAGTGTGTGTGTGAGTGTTTGTCTGCGTTGAGGCTACTCGCATAGAGCTGAGGGACAACTAGTTTAGCTAAGACAAAAAGATCAAAAATGGCCGGTGGGAGCTCTCTGGAGGCTGTGAAGAAGAAAATCAAGTCGTTACAGGAACAGGCCGATGCGGCGGAGGACCGGGCGGCGGTTCTACAGCGGGAACTGAACCAGGAGCGGAGCGCGAGGGAAGCAGTAAGCCACTGCTAATTGTTTAAGGCAATTAGTCGTCAGACTGTCGACGGCATTAGGCGTAAATCTGGTCAGAAAGCGTGGCTGCTAAGGCCTAGACAGCGACGGTTTATGCTCAAATGCCGTCAGGTATCCTCAGGTACACATGTGTGAAATTAGCCCAGTGTAGGACGCGGGTAAACGATGGGTAGGTGAAAGGTTCAGCACCCGGTACGTCCAGAATAAACAAACAGGCTGTAACAAGTAGGCTAACGCTGCAGCAGCACCGCTGGTCCAGTGAGATAAAACCCTCTCCTGTGTAAAACTCCCGCAGGCCACTAGCTAGTTGGAGCACAGGGGAGCTGCTTTTTACTCCTCCATTATACTAAACTGTAGCAGGGTTGCTAATTTGTTTATGGGACAAGATGACTGTAATACGGAGACAGGATACTGCAGGTCTGACCGGACAGGTAGCAGGAAGGTATATAAACTAGTGTGGCATTTTACTGCTAGCATGTGGTAGGTTTAAAATGAGTGTTAAAATAAGAGACGTGCCATCCACCCCTCAGCCTGTGGAGGAAATGTGCATTCGAGAGCCTGCATCCTCCCTTGGGCGTGTCCCTGCCCTAGCCCAAGCTCTCCTAGAAGAACATGGAGGGTTGGCTGTTGCAACCCTGCAAAGCCCAGCTGAAGCAAGCTTCGTGATTTTAGGCTTTATGAGATGCTTGATTTGACTGTATATGAATGTGTTGTTTTGTTCTCCTAGGCTGAGGGTGATGTAGCCTCCCTGAACAGACGTATCCAGCTGGTTGAGGAGGAGTTGGACCGTGCTCAGGAGCGTCTGGCCACAGCTCTGACCAAGCTGGAGGAGGCAGAGAAGGCTGCTGATGAGAGTGAGAGGTGGGTACATTGCACCTGTTAAACCCAGGAAGACCCCAACAGAATCCACTCATAGGCTCTGCTGTTAGTCCTCAGTTTCATACAGAAAAATCACACCTGTGCTTTACATGGAACTTCACAATTTGTGAGGTTTTTAGTTCTCCATCACCTCATATTATTGGTTTCGCTGAAATATAGTCTTCTCTGAAAAAGACCAATGAGGACCGATTCGGACAGGATGTTTTGATCTTGATAGACCAGTCCTGGATCATACAACATGCAGTTTCAAACTTTTTGAGGCACAGCGTTCATTCTGCCACTGAATTAATTTAAAACAAATGGGAAAGCAAATTCTGTCACTCTAGCACTGAAATACGGGATTCTGCTTCACTACAGTCACCTAAAAATCAAAGATAGCATAACATAACGTACTGTTGAGAGTACCACTTGTGTTATTGTGCTCACTGCTGCCACTGGTGGCTGGAAGTAATATTACGCTAATGTTCAGAAGTGAGCACTCAATTCAAACAGGGGGACAGAATAATACATGGACACACAAGGCTGTGGTTTACAGTGATTTTAGAATGGCTAAAGGGCTAATTATGTTAGCACTCCTCTTTGCAGGTAGGGGGTGTTTGACTGTGGACAGGCGCGTTTGAATTGTGGGATTGTGCCACAATCCAGCATCCTCTCTCATTGTAATTTACGTAGTTACAAGATTGCAGGGACAATTCACGTTTATGTACCGTCACTGACAGGATTTCTCTTGCCTCTTGACTAGTATCAAAGTTTTTGTACAGTGGTGCTTCGCAAGCATCCCTGTAGCTCTGCATTCCAGACACAGCTGCACATTGAACCAGATTTTGTTGACAAGACAATTGTGTTTTGGATTCAGCGCCTGAGAGTGCCTCTGTTAACGATTAGTGCTGGGATGTTTTGTCCCATTCTTCTCTGCAAAGTTTTTTTCATTACTCCGTCTGAAGTGTGGTTGTGGGTGATAAACTCTTTCCACAGACACCAGGATCAGCTGATTGCTAAATCATTGATGTACTGGTTAAGGATGTTTGTTCATGGCTTGGTGTTTATTCATACATGGACACTCATCATTTACAGTGTCGCCCACCATAATATGATGGACCAGTGTGCCTATAAAGTATCAACACATGTTGTCCAGATAATTCAGTGTAAATGAAAGTCTGTGTAGTCCTCCTCAAAATCAGAACAGCTTCACCAGTATGAGACATCAGTAGGAACCATGTGCTTTGTGCTAAACTTTCCTTCAAGCCATGTAAGAATGGGATTTTCTGGGTCTAAAACAAACTATTGATCACTTATCAGTTATACAAGAGGGCATTATCTAAACATATTGGCCTGTTGTTGTCCCTGTGGTGCTCATGACCTACCGATCACACTGTTTCCTTTCCCTCAGAGGCATGAAGGTCATTGAGAACAGGGCAATGAAGGACGAGGAGAAGATGGAGCTGCAGGAGATCCAGCTGAAGGAGGCCAAACACATTGCAGAGGAGGCTGACCGCAAATACGAGGAGGCAGGTTTCACAGCTGTTCACGTCACTCTGAACTTTGAGCTTAGCATTGTCTAAATTCTTTCACTGCAGCGTAACAGCTAACGCCAGTGGCCACTCTGTCAGGCGCTTGGTATTGCTGCTAAATCATGAATAATTATTAGAATTACAGTAGATACATTAGAGAGTTTTTTTAGACCTAACTTTGTATGTTGTGACCTCAGGTGGCTCGTAAGCTGGTGATCATTGAGAGTGACTTGGAACGTACAGAGGAGCGTGCTGAGCTGTCTGAGAGGTAACAACTTCCTTCTTTTTCCCTTCCATCTGTTCCAAGTCACAACTTTACGTAACACAGATGAATTCTCTTGTATTTTTTTTTCTTTTGTCTGTGGCATCTTCTTGCTTGTTCAACCAAACCCATAAATCAATAGCAAATGCTCTGAGCTTGAGGAGGAGCTGAAAACTGTGCAGAACAACCTGAAGTCTCTGGAGGCCCAGGCAGAAAAGGTAAGGCTGACCAAGAACATTCATGGCAAATAATTCAGTTTTGGACCCTTGAAGTCTGTTCACAGCCCTCTTGTATATGATATGGTCTTGTACATTTGCCTGACTTTGGCCTTTGTGTGCAACCACAGTACTCACAGAAGGAGGACAAGTACGAGGAGGAGATCAAGGTTCTTACAGACAAGCTGAAGGAGGTGAGCTAACTAAAGTTTTCCTAAATTATCCATCCATTTATTGTCCATCCTACTTTTTTTTTTTTTTTCAAAGGCATTTTAGAGAGCTTCTTTGTAATTGATTTTGGATGTTGATTCATTAGTTATTTGAATTAAATATGCTGACTATATATTTTTCATTACAGCACATAAAGTGTTTTAAATGTCTGTAAGGCTGTGGTTAGTAATGTAAACCTCTTAATGTGACCTGCTAATGTCTTCCTGTATCCCTCCACTCAGGCTGAGACTCGTGCTGAGTTCGCTGAGAGATCAGTTGCCAAGCTGGAGAAGACCATTGATGACCTGGAGGGTATGAATCTTATCCACTTGATTTTTAGACATCGGACAAAGTTGTTTTTACAAAATTTAGGTGTGTGTTTGTTACAGCGTGGTTGTGATGTACAAGGCAGTTACTGCTCAACCACTTGGCACAAAAAAAGTAGAGAGAAAAGAGAAAAGTTCCTGTTTTGTAAACACTGGTGCAGTGTGAGTTTACATGTCTGGTCAGCAGGGTGTTAAACAGTCCTCAGGACAAATATCTGCACTGTCAGTTGTCTACCAGGGTGGTGATCACAGTGGTGATCCACAGAGGCCGGCGTGATATTATTCGTGCTGGCAACAACATTTCTCACCATAATGCTGTTTGCCATTCTGGTTTAGTGACTGTTGAAGGCCAGCTTGGTCCCAAGCAGTCCTCCCAGGGTCACGGAACATGTGAGGCAGTTTCTCTGTGACTCCTCAGGAATCTGACACAACCTCAGCAGCTGTTCCATGTGCACTTCCTATTTCTGTCCTGCCTTTTTCCCCCCACAGTTTCTCTGTTTGCGTTTTCCTTTTGACTTCTGTTCTCTGATGCTATTATCTTTCTGTTGTCTTCTTATTTTACTCCAAATCCTTCACTGCCACCTCATAACAATTGCTACACAATAGATGAGCTGTATGCCCAGAAACTGAAGTACAAGGCCATCAGCGAGGAGCTGGACCACGCCCTCAACGACATGACTTCCATGTAATTCACCTCACACTTGTTGCTGCTGTGCCTTAGATCATGACACCCCTCACCACTAACTGAAATACAATAGCTCCCTCTTGTGGCTTGTTTGAGTGTAGTGATTTTTATTCAGCTAAATCACAGATGGTGGATTCTCCTGAGATCCTCCTTCACTGTTTGTCTAACACTGATTTGTCTGTCAACTTAATGGACGTTTCTTTTGATGTGGGTAACTGCTAACACATTTAGCTGTAGCTCCTTTGTAGTGTCTCACAGCCACATTTCTTCATAACCTTCATTCTCATTTTCTCGCTCAGTTCTGCTTCCTTTTTTCCTCTTTTTGGTTCTGCATGTCATTTATATTCCATTTCTTCTTTTTCTATCTCCCTCCAACACTTTTGTTCTCCTTTTTCCACAGCTAAATCTTTACACTCTTCACCCCAGAAGCTGGTTGAGTGTCCTCATCCTCATCCTCTCCTGTGCAGCGCAGCCTCAACTTTCTGTTCTGTTTCCTCTGTCTCTGTATTTCTATACCTCTGCACACTGGGCTGCAGCTGCCGCCATCCATTTGTTCACCTCTCATACAGACCTTTTGAGCCGCATTGCTTTCTGTAAAAATAAACATTCTTCCATCTACGCCAGCCCTTCCCCCTTTCTCCTGCCATGTTTCTTCATTTCTATTTGTCTCATCTTTTTTGTGATTTTTTTTTTTTTTTTTTTTTGTCTTTTATGTGTTTTAATTTGTTTTGTTGAGTAGCTTTTGAATAAACTCTGAAGCTCCTCTCTCATTCACTGTTCCCTTTTCTTTTCGAGAGGACTGTTATTTGGTGTAATGGCACTATTGGGGTGTTAATTCTAAATAAACTAATGTTCACATGAAATGCAAGGTTGATCCTCCCAGATTACCATTTGAAGTAGAGGAATAAGGTAAAATACCAGCCATCATGGCAGGTTACCTGCTTTAGATTTACTTTTTACAAAACCTAATGTGTCAAACACACTTTGTCGGCCAAAGGGATCAACTGCTGAATCACCTTAAAATGATCTTTAGTGTCTATGTCCTCCTGAATCTGGATTATGCATTAGCCGCTTATGTGAAGGCTCATTATCTCTGGGGAGATACTGGGTATAGCTACTTAAACAAAACTAACAAAAGGAAAAATGAGGAATTGATGTTGTCATGGGTAAGCAGGACACCAAGCTAGTGACAGCTTGTGAGAGCGTTTGGAAATGTGAATGACAGATAGTGAGTTATTGCCTTAGGTTGCAATGTTCATGAGGTGTGCAGTTGAACAGCTTGAATACAAACTGACATCTGTGATTAACACTAACTCTTTGTCTTTTGTACTAACCCACCTAACTGTCTCTTTCCCTTTTCTCTTACCTGCTTTCTGACTGTCAAGACCATCTATACAAGCAGCTTGAGAAAAACCGCCTTCTGACCAATGAACTGAGAGTAGCTTTAAACGAGGCTTAAACTGGAACGGGCTCTCGTATGCTTTCATTCTTCTGAAACTCAAATGTCCAGGCATATTGTCTACTGCTGTGATATAAAAAGAGTATAGACAACTGTGTCCATGACACAAAAACTTAAGCAATGCTTTCAACAAGTGGGATACAAGTCTAAGATTTTCACATTATGCATGCTCAAACTGCAGTTTCAGGTGGGAGGTCAGGCAACCTGGGGTTATGAAACTGGAATGCTATGTTCTTCTCAGTTATTGACAGGGCTGTAGGACATCAGTCCAGTTAAAATCTGCATGGTGCTGCTGCTCATGGGGTGAAGGCTGGTGGTGATGCTAGTGGCTGACAGCTGCTAAGGCTCATAAAATAATTTGAGTTGTCCGGAATTTCTACTACATCCACAAACCTCCCTCTGAACAATAGTAATCTAGCAAGAGTTCAGTCTCCAGATGCAGTTTGTTCAGCGGTGCTGAGAACCAAACTGCCCAACTCAGAGTTGTTTAGCCAAGTTTTCTATTTCTATCTGCAACATTTCAGTCAGGGCACACATTAGTGTTTTGGACATTTTTTGCATTAACAATATGTTTGATCTCGGTGACGTGATTGTGAACCCTGCAAATCTGAGTAAGCTTGGCAGATTGCCCCCGATAGCACATTGAATGAGCTTGAAAACTGGATGATGACCTGGAGATAATTTGCAAAATAAATCCATTGTCAGACCACAGACTTGGTAAAGAGCCACTATTCTGTCTCTGACCCAGCTCATACAGTTTTGACTACAGCCCTGTCTATAGCTTGACTGTGATATCCGCAGTGAATTTGCCCACAGAATTGGAGTTGAGGACTTAATGAATGCTAACTTCTGTTATTGGAAAAGTTCTCACACGCGCAAGGTTTGTAACAATATCAGCACGTCTAACACTGTTTGTTCTCCTGGGCTCGAGCTTTGTCTGTTTATACTCCATGCATCTTTGTTGTTTTTCTGATTTTAATCGATGCAATGCTATATTAACAGATAAACTCACACGTGCTAAAGAAGAAGGCCTGAGCGTAAAGCAGGTGCTGGATCAGACTCTGATGGAGATGGTTAACATTTGACACAGCTCTGTTCGCCTCATTGCCTCATCTACTCTGAGTATGGCTGGCTCCCATATACGGCTGCTACAGACAGTGTCGGGCCTTGTGTTTATATGTGTCCTCTGACCTTGTCACCCTGAAGAAACACAAGGTAGCACAAACGGCCTCGGTGAGCTACTCTTAAACTACACTGTTTCCGTTACACACTGTAATCAAAGGTCAGTTAACATTCACTGTATATCTTTAATAGGTTTACATGTATCTGTTGGGAAAATTTGCACTTTTGTAGGGAAAAATACTGCACATAATCATTGTGAACAAAGCCATAAGTTAAGCCAAGGTTACATAAAAGGGACTTTTATTATGTGTACTTTTGTAAAGTTGCTTGTCTGTCTTTGTTTCTTCTGTATTATAAACATATATTCAGTGTCAGTGATGTTTTTCACTGTCAGTTTGGTATAGGAAGGAATTCTTAGCGCAGTTGCTTGAATGTACTGGTTTGATCAGCTAAGTGAAAGAAAGTGTACAATGTACTCACTTTTCTGTTCATTTTGAGGAACTGTTTTGTTCATTTGTCTCCCATTTTATCTTGGAAATGTAAAGATCATGAATAAATGGTGGGATCAAGTATAATTTAGCCCATGTGTGGCATTATTCTACTGTTTCTTTGATCATTTTTGATACTCTAAAGAAGAAATGGGGAAAATGTCAGAGATCCAGAAACTTTTGCTTTCATTCCTGTGTCGTCTTACATGATATTCTCTACAGCACCCTTCATTTAAGTGATACAAAATAGTACTCTAAACTTTTATTGTAGAAGTGCAGCTTGTATTGAAATTAAAAGCACAACATAATATAGTACTGAGATAAACATGAGCTATAATAGTAGTGTGTAACAGACGTGTTCTTCTTTCTTTAATAACTACCAGTTAAAAACAGTAATTGCCCTTCATCAAGTTCAGGAAGTCGTAACTGCCACAGGCCCTCCTCTCAGCAGGGGGCGCTGTGTGGCGTCCAAGCGCCTCGGCAGCGGTGAAGAAGAGGTGAAAATTCGTAGCTGGGCAACCGTGCTAGAAGATCTACGGCTGGAGAAGCAAATATGGGTGAAAATCAAGATTTTACGGGTTCTTTACAAGACAGCAAGACTGCATACGTGCTCAGTAATGTTGCCGAAGTGGTTGAGCGAATTCTGACGTTCGTGCCAACCAAGTCGCTTCTCCGGATTGCAAGGTAACGGAAAATGTTTTGTATGCTAAACAGTGAAGTTAGCTAGCTGGCTGTTGAATGGAACTGAAACTGTATTTCAGGGACACACTGAACATTTAGAAAGGAAATGCTGCTGCTAGACCAGCGGATATGAGCCGCTGGACATGGTGTGCGACTGACTTAACTGTTTTCAGGTGCTCGGTCGTATTTGACAGAAGCCAAAAACTCAATAGCTAGCTAGCTAGCTAACTTCTTACCAAGTCTCTACTAAACTAGAGGGTAAAGCTGAATGTTTTTGTGGTCCCCCCTAGTGTGTGTAGACTGTGGAGGAACTGTGCCCGCAGAGTGCTGAGGACTCAGCAGCAGCTGACCTGGGTGTCAGCCCGTGGACCGTCTAACACAGAGGTCCATGCCCTCTGCAACATCCTGGCTGAGGAGGTGGAGGTAAATCATCACAGTCGCTTCGAGAGAACCGTAACGGAGAATGTTGGGGACAGAAATGCCATGCAAGGGGGCGAAAAAACAAACAAACAAACAAACCAACAAACTGTACAACACGTATGGTACCCCCCCCGGTAATAGACTGAGGTGAAGTTGGTATGAAGTTAGATATTCGACGGACATTCACTCCGGGTCGCATTTTTTTTTTCAATGGCTTCCGTGTCATGTGACCTGTTGACTCAAAGTCCATATCAGATCTTGCGGCTGCACTGGACAAATAAGGCACACCCGATCATGTAGTATTTTAGTGTCTCTCATATTTTATCTTAATATTTTTATGGGAAAACTTTTTTTTTTTCTTCAATGGCTTCCATGTCATGTGACGTAGTGACTCCAGACCAGTGCAGGATTGTTTTATTACTCAGGGCTAATAAGATACACCCCATCATGACACCATCCGTGCAATGCTTGGATCAATCTTTGAGTGGAGCATAAAGCTTCATAAAGACCTATAAATGTGTTCGGGAGCTGATTAAAAATCATTTAATCGTACATATTTTTAAATAAAAATGATTAGAAATGTGATATATTTTTGGACCATGCATTTAACAAAACTATAAACACTGTTTTAACATGAGCACTTTGCTTCTGATTATTTTCAGAAAGTGTTTCTTCTACCCAAAACAGTTCTGGCAATGGTGGACTGTGAGGCCTTCAATGGACAGGCTTATTGCTACAGACAGAATAAAGGTTGGTATTAAATGATAGTACACAGTGCTGTTGGACCTTATAATATGTAGTGTTCAGTAGACAAAAAGTGTCCCACAAGTGCATATCTGTCTCATGCATAATTGTTGTGTTAGTGGAACGTATGCAGACATGTCCTGTATGAGCAAGGAGGTGTAACACAATCCTTCAGGAAAAGTGACTGTTAAACTATAGCTATACTGTTAGCCATACTTTTAAATCGGTTTGTTTAAAATTATTTTGTTGAACGCTAGATTGTGCAAACACTCACCAGCCTTGCCTTTGCTATCCTCTTGTCAGAATATTTATCAATTACAGTTACAATTAGTCATTTGGCAGACGCTTATCCAAAGCGACGTACATATGAATTCATACACCGATGGCACAGCATCGGGGGCAGTTTTTTGGAGTTCAGTATCTTACCCAAGGATATTTCAGCATGTGAACTGCTGAGGCCAGGGATCGAATCACCAACCTCCTGAGGTCGCTCGATGACCGCTCTACCTCCTGAGCCACAGCAGCCCCATTTATCAGTGCCTCTGACTTCCTCTAGCATCTCCATTGCTCTCTGAATTATTGACATCATAACATTACCATAGTTATGTATTAGTTGATGTAGAATATACTTAAAATACATCTGGAGCGTAAAGACAACCTTGTATTATGTGTGTTTTAATGTTAAAGATCTCACAGATGGACGGAATCAGAACTAAGGAAAGCTTTAAAGTCTGTGTAGTTTGATATCCAAGATGGTTCACAAAGAGAGAAATTCACCTAAAACCTCAATCCTAAGAGTTATGTACATTCAAAGTCATTCAAATATTCAAATCCATTTTTAACATAGATTAATTAACGTGTTTCTCATAACGTGTTTGTGTGTGATGTGTTTGTGCCTCAGCCATTGGTCTTATTTTGGAAGTAAACCACAAGGGTGGTGTTGTACTGCTTCAAAGCAAGAAACCGTGTCCAAGATTTCATTCATTCTTCTAGCGTCTAGGTCCAACTACTTGCTGCACTTCTACATTTGTAGATATAAAAAGGACTTAATGACTGCAGTAACCTTCATTACTGTATATTCAGTGGAGCAGAGAGTTATGTCATATTATGATGGTGGCCAGTTAGCTTTAGTTTTTCTGTGCATGTTGTTCCCTATTGGTCATCTTTGTCACTGCCGTCTCAGTGGCATATGTTATTGTGTTCTTGATGTATTAAATAATTCTGGCATTATTGTCATGAGTCAGAATGCCTGTGCTTGTAGCCCATCAGAGTGTATCATGGTACTCACATCATGACTCACATGACTTACTCAAAAAGCAGCCAAGATGCCAGAAGTTGTCATTTAGAGTTATGTGCAGTCCTGCCTGGTGAACATAGTGTGATGCATTATTATAGTTGCTATGGTTACTTGCAGCCGATACAGTGTACCTTGCTCACTGATTCAGAACAGTGGTTAAACCATTGACTGGGACGAAAAGAGACCGACCAGCCAATCAAAAGAGGATATATCCTCTACTGTATATGTATGTAATTTGCTAGTATCACATAGATCTCACTGAAATGTAAAAATTGACTACATAGGCATTAGCAGTGTTTCGCAACATATGCATTGTTGCATAAAGGACATTTTTAGTTTCTAGCATGATAAGCACATAAAACAGTGACCCTTCTCATCAGCATGTTTTTTTTCCACCTCAACTACTCTGAAGCAAAAAAGAGTCGCCACAGTCCTGACACAGTTGAGGAACTAAAGCTGCTCTTCCCCAAAGGATGTGACGTCATGGGCATCTCGACACCCGGCATCGTCTGTAAGTGTTCCTCTTTTCTGTTTCTCTCACATTTCCTCTGCTATGTAGAAGGCAATAAAATCCCCACCTCAGAACCAATAAAAACACTGGTAGCCACGTACAGGGAATCATTTAATTCAATACTGATATAAAAATGCTTCATAAATGAGCTTTAAAGCTCTGTTATGTAGCCTTAGCATGCTCATCTACCGGGATGCTCTAAAAACAATTAAAGCTATCCAGGTACTGTGGGCAAATCTAAGAGGAATAGTTCAGCAGAAAGGACTACACATTAAAGCCCAGTGCTGCTGCCTGGTTGGATAGCACAGTGGTGGCTGGCACCTCCCTTCCTCTGCCTCTGATAGATTGCCTCGTCTGCCTGGTGCTGTGCTCCCCATTTCTCCATATAATCACAACCCTGCCGCGAAGCGACTCTCCATCAGCCACATCCTCTCTCCACAAGATGATGGCTTATCAGGCTCCTGTCGTCTATCAGGTTTAATGGCAGCCTCAGCTGTTTGCGATAACACTCATTTTGTGAAATTGCAGCTGGGGGTCACCCCTGGGTCACCACACACATCTAATTCAAATGAATGAAATCCTTGATTGGATAAGGTAGGGTCCATAGATTGTTTGTAATACGTCTGCCATACAGCCAAGATTACAAGTCATTATTTATGCGTGTTGATAATGGGGCTGCATAGTGTTAAAAAGATGACTTGTGATACACGTAGACATAGAATATCTGCAGAACTCTTAATGAATAAATGATACCAATACTGTACAAATTCAGTTACAGCAATTTCCACTTGTGCATACAGTTAACAGCTGAGTGAAAATAGCAGCCAGCTGGGGACCTGGGGTGGTCAACATGCACTGAAGATGTCGATCACACATTTTTTAGCCTAATATGATTAATGTAATCACATAAGTGAGAGGACATATCTGAGAGCATGACAGGTGAAATAAGAATGCATGAGCTTTACTCATTTGGGACGCATTTATGTACAATATCTAATTTTCTGCTGCTCGGGGTCTCTCAATCAAAGCAATAACCAAAGACATCGCTTGATGGTGTTGTGAAGTAGTGTGGGATCATGGGAGTTGTTGCTGTCATTGTTAATCAACCACCACTGGCCTTTTTTTTTTTTGGGTTGGATGACTTCAGTGTTCATTGTTCTGGAGGTTTTAATTGGAAGCTGAGTTGTCTGCAGAATTATCTGCAGAGGTTTTCTCCTCAAGTAGGGCCTGATGATTTAGTAGCCGTGAATGAAGCTGCCTGTCTCATGATCCTGTCAATTTAATGCTAAAAATGATTCCCAACCCAGCAGGAACCACCACAGTTCATCAGTGAGGCCAATACATTAGTGCCTCCAGCTGCAGTTTCTCTAATGGCCACTAGATGCTGACTTCAAAAAAGTTCCTGCATCAAAATCAAGCTCCAGCTTCCCACTACAAAGTCAATTAATTTCTACTTGAAGTTAGTAAGAATTATTGTTCATTAAGGAAAAATTAAGGCTTTAAGAGAAGCTTGTAGACCTTTTTAACAGCAGACATTATGACTTGTCATAGCAGGAAAACCACAGAATCAATGGCTCCGTTCCATTCAAGTGTTCCAGTACGACATGACGGTGTGACAGTGAGCCGTGCACAATACCAGGACCCTGATAAGGAAGCAGCTGAAACTAAGCTTTTCATTCACACCTGTGCTTTCCTAATGGCATATGAGGCAGCAAGTGGTAAACCCAATTCCAGTCTTCCTCATCCCTTCTGGAAACTAGGGTGATGCCACAGATACTGTCTGCTTTCTATGGTTGCAACTGCAGATGGGTCTACAGCACATGAGTGGTTCTCAGTAATGTACTGATATTCAGCAGGTTTCCTTTCCAAATTAACAGCTGGTTTCAGTGATGAGTTCACTGTCAGATAAAAGGGAGGAACTTGCTCACTGCTTATTTTTTTGGCTTAAATGAAAACTCAGACTCATGGCATGTACCTTGATATATTATGGTACTTGATGCTTGCTCCTCTGTGCAGTGACTCCCAGTGGCCCCTGCTCCAGCCCTCCTCAGGAATACCAGGAGGGGGAGGCTGGCTTTGCGGTCATGTTCCCCAGCATGGAAGGTGTTCACATCAAGCCCTTTCATTTCTGCAAGAAATCCATTTCCCCAACAGCCCTGAAGGAAGCAGGTGAGTGTAAGATCACAGCAATCATTCAATAATCTAAACAAAGGAGTACAAAAGTCATCCAATCTTGCAGACCTTGTTTTTGTGTCATTCTTTCATTTGTCTTTCTTTCCAGGACTAGTTGACAACCCAGAGCTTCGTGTGGTTCTAATCTTTGTCTATGAGGCATATAAATCTGGAGGAGCACGCTTCCTCAGCCAGATACTGGAGCCGCTGGCCAAGAGCAAAGCTCTCATTGCTGGAGGGCTGGTAGAAAGTGTCTTATCTCCCACCAGGCACTGGTGAGTTCACGTCCTTCACTTAAATTACGTTTCTTTTTCTCAGTGATTTTCAGAAGAATCATGCTGTTCTACAAAAATACAAATTGCAAGTGATTTCATGCAAATTCCTCAAGTTCAAATACTGTCAGACGTGGTTTTGACTGAAGGACTTTCCATAGATACTGGGGACTCTTACCTCATTTTGTTTGATTGACTTTAGTTTCATTTCTTCATTTCTCTGTCACTTAATGCCATTCATGGAACTAACAGTAGGTTTGGATTGAATTTATTGCTAAACACTGAAAGTTATGATTTTATCATTTGCAGAGTTACATTTTTCAGTGGCATTGTTTACTGCATACTCGCTGATTCTATTCACAATCTTCCTGTCATTTCTCGCTCTGTAGCTGTAGCCAGGGTGCATACGGTGTGGTGGGCCTGGCCCTGAGTGGCCCTAAGGTGCAGGGGGCATCTGTGCTCTTGGACCAAGACATCAGCAACCCAAAGGCAGCTGAAGCCACGATCCGCCGCCTAAAGGCAGCCAAGATTCCTGAGAGGAACACCCTTGGGTTCATGTTCGCCTGTGTGGGGAGAGGCCAGAACTACTACAACAACCAGACCAACGTAGAGGCTGACGCCTTTCACAAGGTGTTCCCCACCACCCCGCTCTTTGGCCTGTTCGGCAACGGCGAGATCGGCTGTGACCGAATCATCAAAGATGACTACACGCTGTGTGACACTGACACAGACAGTCTGCAGCATGAGTACACGACAGTCATGACCCTGGTCCATCTAGGCTAATTGACTGACCCACAGTGACAATGGACAAACAGAAAAAAAGGACAACCCATTGTGCTCCTGTTTGCAGCAGGATCAGTCTGTTCGCTGTGTAACTCACATTACGACTCAGAATATTGCTGTCACCATTTCTGCTCATACAGCGGGAAAGTGATCCCTTTAGCCATCGACGTAATGGCATCATTTGGGAAATTGTGTCCCGCCTCAGAGACTGTGTGTAAACACAGTTGACATAAGACAAACCGATCATCTCTTTTTTTTTTTATGTGCTAGGGCGCTGTTGTAAAATATATGTGTTTATATTTTCCCCAAATTTTGCGCACATTCAAGGCATATCTTCCAACATCATCCTCATGGTCTGTTGGCTTTGCAGGTGAGTAAATTATATACGCTTGTGGTCCCACAAGCGATTGTTAAACTGTAGTTGTTGCTTCAGCGCAGGCACTTTTTATTCATGTAAGTGAGAGGAGTGTGGTCCCTCTTCCACAGAATCAAGGTAATCTTGATTGGAATGCTCTTGTTATGTAGGTTTTACACTTATGGTTTTTTACACTTTTGCTTACGAGAGAAGAAATAATAAACCGTGTTAGCCTACAGATTAATCCTCTTTTGCAAGATATGTATGTACCATGGTTCATTTGGGCACAGGGAAATCAGTCGGAATCTTACAGTGCCTCTTTGTTTTCATCCACATGTCAGGTCCTATCTCCTACTACCTACATCCAACTGTTAATGGATGAGCTCAGTGGTGACTTCATCTCCCCAGCTTCTGCTGCTTAAATGAAAGATTCATCCTAAAACAGAAGCGAGAACACGGCCGCCCTGTCAGCTGTGTTAGTGACACTGACTAGCAGAAACTCTCACTTTCACCTCACTTTACTCTCATCTCTTCTGCAGTGAGCTAACTTTAGGAAAAAGTGGTTGGAAATTGAAGATGCACTGTTCAAAGTCAGAAAAAATGGTGTCCTTTGCGAAGCTAATACATGGTAAAGACTCTGAAATCTTGATAGTGTAGTCTGAGACTAACTACCTAATTGCACGTTTGAAAAAGCTGCCAAACATAAGAAATGATATTGCTCTTTGTCAAAATCTATTAATCCTTCTTGATGGCCCTGCGATTGATCGATGTCATGCTTTTTCCTCATTAAGACGAATCTCCTCATGACACGAAGGTGCAATTTCCAGTGTGTGTAGGTCTGTTGGTGGTTAGTTGCTGTTATATGTTGACGTTCAGCTTTTCTATATATGCTGCAATGATGATTATTGCAAGAGTAGACATTGTTCAAGAAAGTTCCAGTATTTTTAATTTGGAAAAGGTTCTCCTTTGTATCGTAATGCACACATCTGCCCTCGGTTTTTCAAGATAAAACGAAAACTTAGTGTTTATGGCTCACTGAACAAAGCTGTCTCTGGTGTTGATGCACTTTTCTACATGTGCCAAATCGTGTCTGTTCTGCTCTTTTCCTCAATAAAGGACAAACCTTCAGTTTATTGATGTATGCTTATTTTTTTTGCCTTTCCCATCGTGTCTTTAACGCCACTCCAGCAGCATGCTTAAACCCGCTCCCTGAGCCCACCGGGCACTCGCATCCTCCCCTGGTTGTAACCACAGGCCTACTACACTTAATTCACATCACCACTTTTCCTTCTTTGTGCACACCCTGAAATCTGAGCCTCAGCCTATGATATCTCCAGCAGCCCACGTCCAGGCGTGTTTGAATAAAGGAAGAGACGCTTGGGATTGATTGATGGTCGCTTTAACCATCGACTGGCTAATCCCGATGAATGACAAACGGTTAAACCAATTGCTGTAAAGGCAATTTATATTCCCATAGTATCTTTATTTTGGGAAACCGTAAAAAACCCGCTCATGACACGGAGAGGGACGACCTACCAGGCGTAAAGCTAATAAAGAATCATCTGTGGCGATAATCCGCTCACAAATTGGCCTCGATCGGGAACTGAGAAAATCTACTCACAGGCTTTCTTTCTTACACACACACACACACACACACACACACACACACACACACACACACACACACACACACACGGACAACATTTTTAGACTGCTATGTCGTGACCGGAGCGATGCAAATGTCACACTATTCATTGGCTACTGTCAGTCTCCGGCACGAAAACGTCAATGTTTTGATGGCGTTCGGCTGAAATTCGCCCTGTGTTGGCCGGCTGCTGCTGAGGAAGCGGCTCGGTACGGAGCCGACGGCTTTGTCGGGCTCGCTTCAGCACCTGGACAGCTCCTTTCGCAGGGTTCCCCGCTGCGCTCGCCGGGGAAACCCTCGGCTGAGGAGCAGAACCTGGATCTGGATCTGGAGCAGTACACGCACAACCCTCAGCGAGGAGGAGGAGGAGGAGGAGGAGAAAGAGGAAGACATCGCACTTTCAAGGGTCCTTATTTGATCTGAATAACCCTTAAAAGCTAACATGATCTTGCCGAGTGACGATGCTTCTTGCACTTGAGCTTCAGCCCCTCTTTTGGTTTTCCACTGAAATCCGAGCAGCGCAAGTGGGAGCAGCGGAAGCAGCAGCAGAAGCGGTGGTGGTGGTGGTGGTGGTGCTCGTCCAATGCAAAAGTGCTAAGGATAGCTGCAGCCTACACACACTGCGAGCCTGCTGCTGCTTCACTTACTCTCATCACCACCGAGGGAGACATTACTATCAGCAAGGGGGCAGCGGGAGGCACGATTACCCGTCAACAATGTAAATCTCACACAGGTAAGTCCTTTCTCCGGATAAATCATTCATTTATGGACAGCGAGGAGCTGTCAGTAGTTGTGCACACAACTCTCATTTGGTTTCTCCTCTCTGGATTCCAGCAAGTAAATTGGCTTGATCACAGGTGCAGTTATTACGGTGATGGCAGGAAGTGAGAATCTGAAATGCACCGAACTCAGTTTGGAGAGTGTTGAGCCAGAACTGTGAGCAGATAGATTAAAAGTTAATGTTTGCGCAAGTTAGTTTATGTTTTTGGTGATAACAGGCTTTTGGTGTCTGTTTGGAGTGTAGGCTCTGTGGTGAGTCAAGTCTGTGGTTGATGTCTGACATTTTCACTGAAATCAACTTTTCAGCTGCAGGGTTGGGGGTTTCTGTTGGTCTGATATTTGCCACCATACTCAAGGACAAGCCCTCCAACACGCTCCTTGTGGCTCGTATGATGAATGCAATGAGCTCCCCTGATTTTAACACCTAATTTTCATCAGCAGTTACAAGAAAGAAATCATAGGAGTCAGCAGAGAAGGAGCTTCACTTGCTCCTAATAGCAGAAGTTGTGATGTTACAGTAGCTGTCACAGTTTTACTTGATATGGAAATGCTGCAGATATCAGGCCGAATGCTCACTGTTTGCATCTCCAGCCACTGTGGCGAGTAAATTTACAGATGATTATTAGTCCTGCATGAAACATGAAGGAATACCACTTTTCCTCATGTGCAATAACGAGTGTGTTTGTTCCAGGTTCAACATGAAAGCAGCATCCATCAGGAGAAACGGTGAACTGCAGCACTAAAACAACCAGAACTGAGTGGAAACCCTGTGACAAGTGCCACCACCATCTCTCTTCACTCCATCACCCAGCATCATGGCAAATGCTGAGTAAGTACAGGCCATCGCAGATCTTACTTTCTCCTCTTCCTCGCTCCCTCCTCATATTCCCAACCAGCGTAGACCGTATTCTTATGGATTCCTTCCTCTTCCTTTCACGTTACACTTATTTGTCCCAGCATGCCTTTTCCCCCTTCACCTCAACTTTACTCATCACTCAATCTCCCCTCTTTCTCTGTTGCCCAGGCTTCTGTGCCTCAATCTCTACAATAATGACCTTTGTTCACTCAGACACTGCTACAGCTGAGGTGTCTGAGCCCGGGTCACTCT
The DNA here is from genome assembly GCA_037975065.1 of Chaetodon trifasciatus. Lineage (NCBI taxonomy): Eukaryota > Metazoa > Chordata > Actinopteri > Chaetodontiformes > Chaetodontidae > Chaetodon > Chaetodon trifasciatus. The sequence goes on from JBBMOE010000001.1 coordinate 19,768,447, forward strand.
GAATGCTAAACACAGACACACACTGAGATGCAGAAACACACCTGCACAATGCTGACAAACACAGCGTCCATTCTGCAGCCCTAACCACAGCTCACTATGTTAATCCTTTCTGTGGAACAGCATACACTGATTATTATTATCCATAACTATTACAAATTAACACCCTCCACCTCCAGTTTTCTCCCTGCTTTCCATTTTTAATTTGTGCTCTCCAAGGGTGTAGCGAGAACAGCTGATGCATTACAGAGGGAGTGTGCTGCAGCCTGTGTGTATGTTTATGAGTGTGTGAAGACAAAGTAAGAGGTAAGGGATAACAGTGAAAATCATTATTCTCTGTTAACTCATGACTCTGGCGCTGCAGCATGGCTCTCTAATTTGTCTCATCTTAACTAGCTGCGTTTATTCTCTTGACCTAGATGAATAGCCCTAAATCATCGCTCCATTTGCGCTTTTATAAGAGAACCAGTTCTGCTCGTGGTCCCATACAGAGCTCAGCTCAGCGGGGCTCACGAGCAATGCCATATCATGCTGTGGTTAAGGTGGAACGCATCCTAAAACAGATGACTATAGCTCACAGCCACTTTGCACAGCTCACCAGAAAAAAAGGTTTCACTCCTGAAGACTGACGATCATGTCTTTAAGATACATGATAACTAAATGAGACACAATCATTACTTTTAAGTCCTGTTTTTCATCATTTCATTTTTAACCCATCTTTCTACACCTTGATGTTTATACTGACGTAGCTTTGGAATTATGAACATCATTCATATTTCTACTTTTGCACTTTATTTCATTCAGACCTTTATTTTATACAGATTAGAGCTTGATTTGAAAAAGGAGTCTGTTATATTATCAGCTTTATAAAGAGTCATATTTAAATTAAACAAAAGTAAGAATACAAGGAAAGTACCTGTATTGCAATACGTAAAATAACTCAAAATCCTATTTAACTAATACTAGTAATTACAGAAGTAATTATCAGCAAAATGTACGTAAAGTATCAAAGTATAATAACTGGTTCTGCAGAAAAATGGCCCCTGATTCTGATTTATTGTTTTTTATATTATTAGATTGTTAATACTGGTGTATCAACGTGCAAGCAGCATTTTGCTCTTGTAGCATATGGGCTGTTGATTTGCTGATGAAGTATTTATACACTGTTGGTTTGTTTAGTTCTGTGGTTCCCAACCAAAAGGCATCAGGGACCCCTGCAAAGCATAAATGGATAAATGTCTGAAAGAAGAAAGAGTCAAGTTCTGCTCCACAGATTTGTATTTGTTGTTTGGACTTTCCTCTACTCTTACGCTATTTGTGTGAAATAGCAATGGGTTTAATCTTTAAACATAAAAAAAACAAAACAAAACATATAAATCTGAAAAGTAACCACTAACTGTTGGACAAATGTAGTTCAGAATAAGTCCAATATTTCCATCTGACATGTAATGTAGTTGCAGCAGACAGTAGCAGAAAATGGAAATACTCAAAATATGTAATACTCAGAATTGTACTAAAACACAGTACTTTTTCTGCTTTCTGCCAGTGCTTGTTTGTTACGGACCAATCTTGTGTTTTCTCTCCTAATGAGGACAGGTTTACAGATTGGACTCCAGCTTTAGAAAAAAAATGTGCTCATGTCCACCTGAAGAGTCTACCTTCATGGAATTAATGTATACAGTAAATTGCACTGAAGGGTGTATTTTCCCTTTTAAGATTCTGGAGGGTCCTTGGTGCTGGTTGGGATCATTCATCTTTCTCCCCACGTCGCTGTTTACCCTGTTGTTTATTCAACGCCAGTGGGAGGGTGGAGAGGTTGGACGGCTTTGCCTCTTTTGTACAGAGGGTGGGAGTTGACAAGCACATGGTGTCTTTCTGTCTGCTGGGAGAAATGCTGTCTACAAGGGGCCCGATATTCTGCCTAATTGGCTCTTTTCATAAGTACACTGGCATAATGTACGCAGTTGGTTAGCTATGGATAATGTGTAGGTTGGGAGATGTGCTTGATGTGCATTAAGGCTGCCCTGTTTTTAAAGATGCAACGATGCATTTTAAAACATTTAGTCTGACCAAGTGTTTCTTATCTGGACAGTCAGTATGTCAGATTAAGGGACAGTCCACTGATTTTACATGTCACGTTCATTTTACTCTTTATGAAAAGTACTACTCGCCCTGTGAAACTGAAGTTTGCATCACTGCAAGTCCTGGAGGGAGTTTTCCAAAGTAAAACAAATGGAAAAATCCTGATGGAAGAATTTCTACAACCCAGATTCCAAAAAAGTTGGGACGCTGCGTAAAATGTCAATAAAAGCAGGATGCAATCATTTGCAAATTAACTGTGCTTACCAAAAGCTAATTAATGAAGTGTTCCTGAGTCCATGTAGTAATGTCCTTTATACAATCGTTATACAATCATGTGTTCACAAAGTGGTGAACCTCTCTCCATCCTCACTTGTGAACGACTGAGCCTTTCCAGGATGCCCCTTTCATACCCAATCATGATACTATCACCTGTTACCAATCAACCTGTTTACCTGTGGAATGTTCCAATCAGGTGTTTTTGGAG
>JBBMOE010000001.1:19771109-19829712 GCA_037975065.1 Chaetodon trifasciatus
CGACTGAGCCTTTCCAGGATGCCCCTTTCATACCCAATCATGATACTATCACCTGTTACCAATCAACCTGTTTACCTGTGGAATGTTCCAAACAGGTGTTTTTGGAGCATTCCACATCTTTCCCAGTCTTTAGCTGCTCCTGTCCCAACCTGTTTGAAACTTGTTGCTGCATCACATTCAGAATAAGAATATATTTACAAAAATCAATGAAGCTGATGAAGTAAAGCATTAAATGTATCGTCTTTGTACTGTTTTCAATTGAGTATTTGTCCTAAAGGATTAGCAAATGATTCTGTTTTATTTATGTTTTCCACATGGCGTCTTTTACAGTCTTTACTCTGTGTGTCATGATAGACACGACAACATTTGGAGCATGAGGTTCCTTGCCTGACTTTTCTTTTTTTGACAAGCGAACGCCTGTAACATTTCAGCTTCCTCCATATATCGTCATAACGTTTTCAAACTAATCAGTCTTATCTGTGGGAAAAGTCTCCCTGCAGTAAATTGTTCCTGGAAATGCCATTATAATTCTAATTATTCACTCACTCCTTACTGAATTAAACATTTACAATTTAATAAGATAACAGCTGTTGCTAAGAATTCTGGACAGTGCTCAAGATGCAACACCTTAAATACTGACTTACAGCATCTACTCTGTCTCCTATGTTTGCTCTATATGCAAAAATACAGTGCAGAAGAAACAAGCCAGCCAGTCAAGTCAATTTCACTTCAAGTCTACAGAAATCTGTCTTTTCAGTCATTAAGTCTTTCAAGACCCATATTCCCCAAAGTGTCTGTAGAAATTAAAATAATCTATTATTGGAAACTGACACAGTGTAAAAAGGTCCACGGACCTCTCCATTATGAAGAAGGCTTATGTACATCTGCTGTCTTAGTCGTGCCCCACGAGGGTCTCTGTGTCTCCTGTGTCTTCTACAGCTTGTATCTGTAAAGGTCAGATAAGAGACTGGTCACACCAGGGCCAGAACAGTCCATTGTGCAGTCCACCAATTCATCATAGTTTAATCTGTAATTATTAATGAGCTAATGTGCCTGGCAGACTTCATTAATATCCACTGGCGTAAAATTACGAAACTTTCTGTGGAAGTTGAATTGGGTGTTCTCAGAAATTACCTGGGGCAATTTGTGAAATTGGACAGGTGTTTTGTCCTACAACATGAGCACGGTGCTAAACAGCAAGTTCCATTTTCCAAGTTATTGCTGTGAAAAAGACTGATGGGTATAGATTGACCAAAATGCACATGGTAAGAAAGGTGAGGCAGAGTGTGTTTTTCTGCTGGTATCACCGTTTTTGCATGGTTTAATCTGGATGCTGATAAAGTCCCACATGTCCAAGCTGCCTCATCTTCATCTTTTGATGTGAAATCCATATTATGCTGCGTGTGAGTCAGCAGCAAAGGCAAACATTACTCACTGTCTTTACTTTCCGAGCAGCAAAAAGTGGACACTTCTTAGTTTAGAGCAAACACAACTGTGAAAAGTCACTTCTGTAACCACGACAGTTATTCTCAAACTGATTCCGGCTTTGAGTCTGACTGTAGGTTAGAAGTTGTAGGATATAGTTTGCGGTGGCTGTTCTGCCGACAGCATGCATACACACTCATATGTGATGAGTCTGTAACACTAATACACAGTGATGTCCAGCTTCTCCAAAGTTCTCCACAGCAGCTGGTGGGAGCAGGGAACATCTGCTTTGTGTCTGCATGTTCTGGCCAAGTTTTTGGTGTGTTTTAGATCCTCAGGCATTATGCTCAGACAGCCTCATCTAATGTGTGTGTGTGTGTGTGTGTTGATCTTGTAGTCCACTGAGGCCTTGGACAGAGTGGCGTGTGGTTCAGGGTAAAATATGCCTGGATGGAAATACATTTTCTTTACTCCCCCAGAAAGTGTATTTTCAAAGCTGCCGTTGGGCTTTTCAAGGGGAGATGATAACACCTATGTTTGAGGTATGGTGTGGAAATAATGCCTCATAGTTTTGTTTCATTAACTTGATAGATTCATATATTTACACAACATGAAAGCAGACAATGTCAGATTTTTATGTCATGTTTCCACATATTTCTTTTTCATGGCAGCAACTATATTAAACCATATACTCCCTGACAGACAGTGGAATTTATTCAGAGGATAGTAGATCATATTTTCATAATGCCGAGTGTAGATGGAATTTCTCATTTCTGAACAGTGTGCAATAAAAGTTTAAACAGGATAATAACGAAGGCACTGATTTCACTTTAAGCACTTTGAAGTCAAATTGAAAAATCAGAAAGTTCATGTTTTTTCAGGCAGGATTTTCTTCCTCTGTCGTTGGGCTTCCATAGACTTCCTCTAAAATTATGTTCTGGGGCATTTTATGTCTTTCTTTCTTAGCCAACAGAGAGAAAGATGGCCCCTATGGGCCCCTCAGCTATCAGTGTGCCCCAAGCTTCTTCTTTTTAAATTCAAGATATCAGAAGAAGAGTCAGAGTCCACAGCCTCTACAGCAGTTAGCTAAATGCTAACGTCAGCATGCTATTATGCTCACTATGACAACTGAAACATGCAATGTTTTGTTGGTATGCTCTTTATCATGTTCACCTTCTTGGTGTAGCGTATTAGGATGCGAAGCAAACAAAGCCAAATTTTTCCTTTTCTCGTCTCCAAGGCTGCTTGTAAGTCTGTCTTATTGCACAGGGGTCACAAGGGTCATGAGCGAGACACTTCCAGTTGTCAGAGGAGGAACATTCTTCAGCGCCACTGGCTCCCAGTCACTTACATGACCTTCTGTTTTGGTCACTGAAGTCCCTTGAGCAACTTTTGTCACATAATGACCTTTCGTACCTGGCCCACGACTCTACAGTCCACTATGTAATGTTATCTGCCACCCCCAGGGAATCCTGCTCCCCTGAATATCACTTCTTTCCTGTGGGTGCTCTCCTGCAGTTGCACTCTTTTTAGTCTTTCCATGAAATAATGTGTTTGAGAGTTTTTAGAATTGCCACTTTCTGTTAGATAAGAACATTGGGGGTACTCAGAAAGGTCAGTATTCTTACTTAAAACAGCAAAATCTATCTATGTTTGGACTGGGATGGAAACAGAGAAAGGTTTGTCCTTTGTTTTTTTTTGTTGACATTGTTTGGACTTTAGCGCACTAAAGCTATTGCCATGTATTATATTAATGCATTATAACAACATTACTACAACACATGTACACTATTGATGTGAAGTCCACTTTCTAAGAGTCTCCATTTTCACATTTCGATGCAACATTCATGGAACTTTGTCAACAATAAAACGGATATGTACACTGTAATGGATTACCTTTCCAAAGCAACTTTAAGCCTCTGGAGCGACATTCATTGAAATATCACAAATATCTCTAAATATGTGACAAACCCTCCTGCTTTATTGGCGACCTTTGCTGAACATTGCACAAATCCACAAGCTACACCCGCTGCTTCCCTGATATCTCAACTGGCAGCCAGGCAGCACACCAGGTACATTACTGTAAGCTGTGAGCTGGTGGGGTCCGGACAGCTTGTGTCTGTCATGAGTAGTTATGTGTACGGTCCTGATTGTTTGGGAAGGGAGCCAAACCTGCTGCTGTGCTGTAGATGAGAGGTGGTATGGATGAGGTGTTGTGTGTAGGAGAGGTGTGGAGAAAACAACATCTATCAGGCCAACCCACTGTGGCATAATACTGTATGTCCACAGTCTCTGAGCAGGAATTAATTCTTTGCCAAGTAAAATAAGTGTAGAACTATTTGTCATAGAGGCACATTGACAAACTTCCACAATATAACAACGTACGAGTCCATTCCTGACATAAGTGCATTTACTGTACACATGATGACATAAAGAATCCCCTTGGTCGGTTGGCCATTTTTAGTGCAAGTAAGTCAGTAATAGTGATGTTGCACCAGAAATTACTGCAGTAAATGTTGGTGCTCATTAAACAGAATTGGTGCCTTCAAAACAATTACAGTGGGGAAATGTTGCTTCTGCTAAATAACATTTGTATATTCTTCTTTTGCATATTAGAATTAAATATGCATGATTCAATATGCAATAATCACAGTCAAGTTAAAGTAAAAAAAACATAATTTTGCCTATGTCACACATACTCACCTCTTAATAGTCTTAATACCCAAGTTTGAGATGATAAGGACCAGGCTTTTATGGTTTGGGGTCCGCTCAATTTGGAAAAATCTGTTTGTGGATATAAAGCTAACAGACTCTGTGTCGCCTTTTTTAAAATATTATTATTATTTTTATTAGTAAATTATTATCATGTTTTTAATTTTTAGACAAGGCTTCCCAACAGATTACAGATTTTCTTACATCTGCTCCCTGCTGTGTTTCTGTTTTTACTTTATATTCTTTGTATGCATGTGTGCACTGTACCTGTGCATTACTGAGATCACATTTTCTGAACAGACATGAAAAAGCTGCTGTCTATAGAGAAAAAGTGATATTCTGTTTTTAATTTAATATCCATTGTCTTCACTCATATAATACATATTGCATTGTACCTGAGTCAACAGCCTCACAGTGTCTGGTCCATATAGACTCTGTATGTTCAAAGAAATGTATGGCCCCCTTGCTGAGGGAAATAATCCCATCAAATTGGGATGAGGGCAGCAGCACTTGAGACAAGACTGCAATAACACTTCTTCATGAAAGCAAAGGGTTTATATTAATGAAAAAAAGTGCTGCTGTTGTATTCTATACATGCAGAGTTATGATAGACTGCTCCTGGGAAATGCTGCGTCCTCGACTTTTTAAACTTAACTTACATCATTATCAGCACATCAGCATACAGAGTCATCAGTGTGGCAGTTATTTTGTACTGTGTGATAATTTACCTAAATGTTGCGTGAACTTTCTCTCAACTTACTTCAGCTACGTCTGTATGACGGCCTCAGAGAACAAGTGGACTTTCCTGTTCAGCTGTGATTTACTGGCTGGAGAGCTGATGCCAGCACTGAAGAAGAGCAGAATGTGGAGAAGTACAGTCCAATGGTCTTTCCCATTACATGAAAACACACAGACAGATAAAATAAATAGATGAGTCTGGCCCTTTTGTAGAGGAGCTTGCAGAATTTCCATGGGACAGAGTGTGTGCAGCTAAAGTTCTCTGGAGCCAACGGGCACATGTTTACTCACCTGAAACAGGTTTTGAGAATACACCTGCTCATAATGGCTGTGACTCATCCATTTGGCCGTTTTGTTCAGTGGATTTGGTTGCAGTAACACATCGACAGCTGGTGCCTTTTCCTTGTTTTCATGCTCTATTGGTGTCCAGCTCACAAACTTTCATTTGCGCGCTTGTTGGCTTTAATGGGTCAAGGCTGCTCTGGTTTAGTGTTCGCTCAGGTCACAGCTACAATATATGGTGGTGGGATTTTTTGGATATTTTTCCTGCGGCTTAATGTGTCACTATAGCAACAAGAGCCAGTTGGATTTGCTTTGTGTGATGTCTTTTGGAACTTCACATGGCCTTCTTAATTTGGTCTACAGACATTAGAAACACCTCTATGATCCTTGAACTCCATCAGAAATCCAGACACAACTGTTGTAATTTTTATTCATTCATTTGTGTTGTAACCTCAAATTCTTTGCACAGTTTACCTTCCAGTATATAGATCAGGAAAACTGCATCAAGCTTTATAGAACTGGTGTAAAACAACCTGTAAAAGAGCACTCCACCGATTAGCATTCCACTCATTTAACATTATTGACTCACAATGGAAAAAGATTAAAATCAGTAAGGCAGAAACAGATATATTATCTTTTTTATTCCACGCATGCTCTTCCTTGTCAAAACGTGCATACATTACCCACAATGCAACTCAACCACAGACAGTTTGGTCGGACATTTGGGTGCATTATGCTAGCACCTGCAAATGTAGCCTCGAGCCACTAGCCTCCTCATGAAGACATTAATGACATTAACCAACAGTGTGCTTGCGGTTCACTTAGGTTTGTTTGGTACCTTGGATCAAAGAGCAAGAAACGTCGTGTTTTGTGATTGTTAATATTTTGCATGTCCTTCCATTGCAAAGTTGTATTTGGCTGGTTGTTTTCTTACATCCTGGTGTTAAGGTCACTGAGTCAGAGTTTAGATCTGATCAGCCTTGGTCACTTTGTTGATGTCATCATGATTCCCATAACCCACAATCCACAATTCTCTACAGATAGATATGCAGGCAGATAACAGATAAAACCCGAAGTTACACACACACACACACACACACACACACACACACGCACACACACACACACACACACACACACACACACCCTACAGTCACTCACAGAGAATAGGATGCCCTCCAACAGCTCAGGTCACTCCAGATTGCATCAAAGGTCCTTTAGCATTGACATTATCACTGTATATTTTAATAAACTGTGGCTGTGTTGTGGTTTAGGGCCGTAGTGTGTGTGTGTGTGTGTGTGTGTGTGTGTGTGTGTGTGTGTGTGTGTTTGTAACTTGGGGTTTTATCTGTTATCTGCCTGCATATCTATCTGTCCTGTCCTGCCTGTTTACCTGCCTGTCCTTTCCTAAAGGTATGCCTGTCTGTCAGATTGCATGCCTCTCCTCTGAATGTTTTAGGTCACTTAGTGCTGCCTGTCATGGAAGTTTGAGGATGACTGAAGGAGAGAAAGTGAAGAATTTAAAAAAAACAACATAAAGAAACTGTATCAGTATATAGAAAATGGCTGCTGGGAATACCCTTTATATCCTCTCTGCACACAACCATCACTTCAGTCACTTCAGCTTCTCCCTGTGTTTTGTGCCACAGCCATGAGGGAAAACAGAGCCTGCAGTATCTTGATGAAAGAGTTTACTGTGCGTTCAGCAGCACCGTATGGTTTCCTCTCATCTTGTCTCTACATTTCCTCTTTCTTTTTGTGGTCAACCTTCTTTCCTCCTCAACGTTTGTCCCTCTGCTTACATTTATTTGTCTTCACTCTCTTACTTTTATGTATTACCTCCACTTCTCACTTCCAGTCCTCCTCCTGAATATTTGTGCCCCTCGCTCCCCCCTTGTCTCTTTTACTCCCACCTGCTCCTGGTTTAAGCCCAGTCACTCTGGTTCATTAAAAAAAAAAAAAAAACTCTTCTTGTTCCAAGCCATTTTTTCTTTATTGTCCTTCTTGTATAACCCCTCATGTCCATCCCTGTTTCCTCCCACTCTTCCTCTACTTTCCCCTCCCCGCTCACCTTTTTCCTGACTTCCTTTGACGTTTGAAGGAGAGTGGGGATCCACTCAGCTGACAAAGAGAGAGGCGATGACGTCACAGCAGACATGATACACCAGCATCTGCTCTGGTCTAAAAATACACACCACAGGGCACACACAGTCAGTCTGCAGCTGCACTCAGCATTTGTTTCCACCTCCACGCTCTACTGAGATGGCCCAGCTTTTACACAACTGGGGCTTGTGAGCACACTGGGTTGCATGCTGCTGGCTTACAACTGAGCAGCCTTGATGCGTTCAGATATTAAGGTTTAAAGGTGGATAAGGGTAGAGGGCGGAGGCTTGCTGGTGTGAACACAGAAGAAGTTATGCATGGTTATTAGGTTAACATCCAACCTGTCATTTGTAAATGAATTTCAACATATTTCTTGTTGAAATTCTCCTGTTAAATTGTTTAATACTTGTAAATTTTGCACATTAAAACCTGATAAATACAAAATACTGATGAGAAGTGTGGCATATGTATGGCTTGACATTTAGAAAAACAAGGTATTATCACACCAACTGGATCCAAGTGCGTAAAAAATCACCCAAATGCACTTTCTATTAGTTGCTTTGGTCAGGTACTGTCTTTACACTACTTACTATGGACCACATCTCAGCTGTCATTCACTGCTCACTGACAGTTTTATACACAACAAAATAACCCACCTATATTTTTCATTTTTACCTCAGAAGAACTGATATCACCGAATTAATATCATTTTTACAGAACATTTACTTGAAACACAATTATGTGAAGTAGTATCTGCTATGATAATGACATTACTTCATAGATAGTTAACATTGTGGATGAGCTGTTGCCACAATTAAGTAGCTCAGCTTAATTTAGAGCATAATTTGCAAGATTTGATCACGAAAATGACAAATAAACTTCACAAACTTTAAATAATACTGGTGTAGCATTGAAGTAATTATTCTGATGCAAACTGTAGAATACATCTCAGGTCTCAGCTGTCCTCAGTTTGTCTCTTGTGTCTCCTCTTTGTCTTCTTGTCAATGCAATTTCTTCTTTTCTGTCTGTATTGTTTGTGTGATGTTGTTGTCAATCAAGCTTGTTTACTATGACAGCAGCTCACACACGCTACCTCCAGTAATCACTGTCTTTGAGCAAGGCACTGCACCTGCAGCTGCTCCGGTCCTCCGCAGTGGAGGACTGCGTGAGTGCTCAGTAGCTCCCTGGTGCTTGAGTGGGTGTTTGTGTGTAACCCTCTCTGACCCTGCGTTTACTCCCCGAGGCCGTTGCTGTAAGAATGTGTTCTTAGTGAAGTTGCTGGGCTGAATAATTAGTCTTTTTTATCTGCACTGCTTTTGTGCTCAAACATTATTATACTCTTCTTCAACAAAACCCTTTCTGTCCTTTCCTTCTGCTGTGTTATCAAGGCTACATCTGCTACTTTTATGGTAATTGATGAATGTCCTTATGCTGTCGTTTTGATATTTAAACTATTTTAATATTTATCTGCGATGTTAAAAGTAATAAATTCTAAATTTATGTTATTGGTGTGGTGTAATATTTCTGCACACATCTGAGAAACGTGGTCGTTATTTTAAAGTAATCTCTGACTTTCTCTGTTCTGTCTCCTCTTTGTCTTTTGTCTGTCTGTTTCTGGTGTTGGCATGCGACTAGGGAAGTGGAGCAGGCAGGTCTGTCAGACTTGGAGATCATCTCCCAGCCAGTGGAGGATGAGAACCAGTGCTTGGCTCCTCCGGTCCAGCTGGTGAGTTTTGGCTACAGAGATCTGCCCCTCGCTGCTCTGGACCTCTCGCTGGCTGGCTCACAGCTCCTCTCCAACGCAGATGAAGATGAAAACAGGGACGGGTGAGTGAAACTAGTGTTGAATGTTGAAGAGTGCTGTTCTATGTGGAAGATGCATTCGTTTTTTTCGGTTATTGGTTTGCCTCGGTGGCAAGTGTGAGTGACAGACTTGTGATCATTTCTTGGTTCCAAGCAGCTTCAGAGTGACAGAGATTTGTTTCTCTGAGCAGTTTTGGCAGCTGGGAGGTGTGAGCGACACACTGGTACTTTCATTGGCTCTAGGTGACTTTTCTGAAATCATTTGGAAGTGGCTCAAACATACACTCACAGTGCAGTTGAACAGATTCCTGTATCCTATGAGCACTGATTTGATTGAGGGAATTAAACTCAACTCACTCTTCTGAAAGCCCCATTGAACAATAACACCTGCCAGAGAGCATTGATCTTCCTGAGCTCATTGTGTGCGTATGTTTGTTGGAATACTGATCAGATTTTGGTGATTGATCAGATTTCGACCTGTACAGTATCTCTACTGGCTTCATATGATTCCCCATCTTGTCTTTCTCTTGATATTCACTCCATTAAGTCGTGACTGATTTAACATCACAGTGTATACAAACTCCTGAATCTATCGTCTGTTAGATTCTTTAATTCTTCCTCAGCAGCAAAGAGCAGCCTGCCTTTGGAGCAGCTTCCCGTCAGCACTCAGCCTAAGGTCAGTGTTTTCATGCTGGAATACGCGTCTCTCCAAAAGCTGAATGACGTGATTTAAACAAATATTGTGCAGTGAGATGATTGGCAGAGTTTGTGTTTCTCTGTCAGTTTCTCAGGCAACCTGTTCATATTGTAAGTGTCAATCTCACACAAGCGTCCATAACAGATGGACAAAGTGTGGCGTGTTTGTGTGCTTGTAGCTCGCTGCAGGATCAATCCAGTCACTTTGAGCTCTAGTTTGACTCTTGGTACTAGCTTAGTCCAGGGAGAAGGTTTTCTCCTTTTTACACATTGCAAAGTTGTTTATGACTGTTCAAAACTATTTGATTAAACAACACCTGTGCTATTAATTTAATAAACAAACACCAAGATATTCCAATCACTAATCTAAAATGTGATGATTCTTGTGACATTACTCTTAATCCTGCCATCTGGCATGAATTTTCAAATAAACCTCAGACAAGTTGAAATGCAAATTAATTTAAAATGCAATATAACTGCAGCATCATCTGATCCAAAATGAGTTATTAGACACATTTCATTTTGTGTGTAGGAACATTTTCTACACTAATGTCAAGTTTTGTTGTTAAAGAGTAAGTACTTACATACATAATGTGAAAAATGATTCAGAGTAAAAAAAAAGCTCTTCGACCCAAATTAGTATTCAGAGCTCATCATCTCTGCCCTCGACCAAAACTTCAGATTTAAGAGCCAGTGACAGCAGCGATACGCCATTCATTCTTATTGGTCCTATCTAAACATACAGCTCTACTATGGAGGTGTCCACCGTCCAAGTTCTCTTGATAGCCAGTGAGCTGTCAGCAGTATGATGTGATGTGATGTGATATGATTTATTTATGGATTGCAGACATAAAAAAAAAATATCAGCGAGATAACACGATAAAGGGAAAACACTTACATCCAGCATGGTCCCAAGACGTTAGAGACGCAGAGGAGTAGCGGTGATGAAGCTCAGAAAGGCAGCAGGTGCACAGCCTGTTAAATGCAATGACAGCAGAGGGAAGGGGTCAAGAGACGGACATACATCGTATGGATGGTGAGACCAAATATGCTGGAAGTGTCTGCTAAATGGATGGAAAGGTGCTTAATACCTTTTCCCGAAAAGGAAGAGGAAAGTGGAACAGAACAAATGAGTGCACTGAAAGATCATCATGACCACCCATTATTTATGTAACATTTACTCGAACGCCGGTGCTCAGTATGCCGCTCACCACCGTGATTTCATCTGCTGCTGTCATATCAGTCCTCCAAAGTCCTCCTCACACATTGCGCCTTTTATTCTATATGTGTCATAGATGTTTTGTGAGCTCAGCTGCAACAAGGCTGAATTAAAATGCATCAATATAAAAGAATTTTTGATAATTTCAGCTACAGTAAATGTCACCCCAGTTAGATAAAGTTTGTGCCAAGTGCTGAAAAGGTAGATTCTTGTTCTCTATGTCTGTCAATAGGTGCAGGAGTTCAGTTTACTCCCGGAGAACCTCTGAAAACAGTTAAATGATGTCGTCTGTGACTCTGGAGCACTGTGCTGCTCTATGAGTGCAATGTTTGACAAACCCTCCTTGTTGCAAATATTTAGTAATTTACCACCATTTAGTCAACCTTATGTTCAACATATCATCATATTTCCTGTTTATGTGATATAGTATTTCAGTATGGCCCGATGCTTTTCCCATTTAGCAGGGTTACACCTCGTGAACTGAAGCAGTACTGAAGCTGCACTGTACGCACATGTCTGCAGTACATATTTAATGGCATGTCAACATGTTCTTGACAGGACCAATATTTATCCTGTTAAGATTATGAAGAGCAGATGGTGGAACCTCAATCTGTTACCTACAAACATTTCAGACACACACACTCACACACACATGCCCCATCATGCTTGCATTAATGCCACATAGCATGCATGATTATCATCCATCATGCATTAAGTCTCCTTCCCCAAGTCCTTGACTTGCTGTCCCCATTGCTCAGTATTGCGTCCATTTATCATTAAGTGACAACCTCTGGGTTGTCCAGCGTCCATAAGTTAACTGAGATCAATTCATCATTTCAGACTAAATATCCGCCCTCCTCCCACTGCCTGCTGACAATAGGAGCCTTTATTGTAAGTGACATTTTGCAGCGCGTGAGCCAGAAGCCAATAATATTACACTCTTAATTTCTTGTAAGTCTTTTATGCTGTCTAACTATACATGCCGTCACATTCAATTATTTTATTGGGTGATCAAAAGCAGGCTGTTAAAGGCTGTACAGCGACAGACTTCCAGTTGTTTGATGTCATTGATATGCTGCTGTCTACAGTTTAAAGTCATTTAAACTCTACAAATTGTCACACACTGTTCTTTACTGGTTTGCAGGTGTTTTTTTTTATGATTTTTATGTCATCAGGTGTCATTACTTGGTGTTCACTTTTTGGTTTTTTTATTTTTCCTCAGACTAAGAACTCTGAATGCATCGGCCTTCATTGCAGCCACACATATGGGACTCAAGGTTTAATCAATTATGTCCCATAAACCTCATTTTCAAGATTATTATAAAGCACCAAGGTGTAAAGCAATAAAGATGAATTATATAACAATATAATATGCTTGATTAAAAAAGAGCAAGTAGTGTATTGATTACAGGAGAGCCATGTTAAACTGGTGAACTGCTGGTCGGGGGCCTTGTTTTTTCCGCTTTAACATGATGGTGTGAAATGCTGATATGGCATATGGATGTGAGGTCACATCACAGCTGTCCTTTTGATTAGTCACAACATTAGCAGATTTTTTTTCCACCCTTCAAAACCTGCTCTCTGTCCAGTCTTTCCATTCTGTCCAGCAACCGTGACTCAAACCTGGCTCTTTGCACAAGCTCTCACCAGGACACACATAAACACCATAAGCTGTAGTACAGCATCCAATAGACATACGCACTCACACAAACACACGGCAAATCCATATACGCTGCCTCATCCAAGCACTCCGTTTGACACCAAATCAGGTCTCACTCCATTGGTTCCCTTCAGTCAGCCAGTCATGGCCAGAAACAGACGGATTTCACAGACGCACCGTCAACAGAAGGCGGTGCCGACACTCACGCTGCGCTTGTATCACAACCAGTACACCCCTCATGTGTCCTATTTTGTATCAGGGTCAGTGATAGCATGTATTTCCATCCCTACACATAATGGATTTACTGTTTACTCTGATTGTCTTCACTGTCGAGGACTCGTGTTGTTGGGTAACACTTGGTGTACAATGATGAATTATGCATGTAGCATTTCCTATTGTTGCTCAACCTGTGAAATACCTGTAAGGCTGCTCAAGCTAAGAACTGGCCAGTAACTGGGTCACAGGCCTGCTGTTGTTGAGTAATCATCAAAATGAGACAACCAATATGTTCAAATGAGCTTGGATATGAGGGCAAGAGACCTAAGTTCTCCTTCTGGTCCCAAGTCTGAAAAACCATAAGAAACCTGGCTGTAACAAGCTCTACCAGCAGATTTACCAGTCATGGCAATGAAGGGTATTTTACCAGTGAGCTCAATTTACTCAAACTGTGCTTAGTGCAAAGGGGTCACTATTTCATATTCAAGTCATTAGTGCGAAATGTCTGCCTATAAAAATGCTGCCAGTGGGAGTTGTAAAAGTCATCATTCTTTCTTTTAGCTTTAATGAAATTCCATTTAAATCCACCAGGCCTGAGCTCCAGCAATGTGCATGTTACATCTCCACTATACCTTAAACTCTGTACTAATCTCTCACATTAATCACTATTACCAGGCCCTGTGTTTGGCCTCCTATTGGGAAGTTTCATTAGGATGTTGCGATACCTCTTGCTTTGTGAAAACAGAGGTGAAACATCAAGAATCCCCGCTGTTATAGGTCTCACATCATGTTGGATGTTTTTGCCAGCCTAAAGACTTTTAGATGGAGTACAGAAAACGGCGCAATAGTGAGAATCAGCACTGAAAGAGAAAAAAGTGAGCCCCTCCTCTGACATTAAGGTACACATCATTAGATGAAGTGAGAGAGCGTCTCACTGAATGTGTCAGTCAGCCTGCTGCCCTCCACAACCCATTTCTATTTTATTCTGTGGATTTCAGCACCGTCGGGCTTTTGGTGATTACGCCTGTGCCTCCTTCTCCTCATTACCGTATCGATCTACCTCTCAAACAGACAGCGGCCATTAGCCGCCTTTAATGACATTCACAAGCACCACGCCCGTGAACCATCATCATGTTTTAAAGAAGGACTCCTGCACCATTGGGCGGCGATCCTTAAGTCAGCGCTTTGACATCAGCTACCAGTGAGTTGATTTTGTTGGGTCATAACAGTATGTAAGCGCCATCAGGCACGTATCTGGATTTGCTGTCAGAGTGCAGATAGGAAATGCTGGAGTGCGTCTCGCAGAGAAACCGATTGCCAAACTCACCTTTAGGGAAATGGGGCAGAGGAAATGAACCTTTTTTATGGGCGTATGGGATGATGAAGTGAAGTTGAGCGAAGGCAAGATAGCGGCAGTGGGACAGCAATCCACAGCCATCAAAATGAAAATGTATGTGGGAGAGGCATCCATTGACTGCTCCACTGACTCTACCTGGGGAAGTGGATTGCCCCACCACCCCCCTCACACACTCCTCTACTCCCAGTCTGCATTAGCTGGCTCATTGGCTTTCTGAGACAGTGAAGGAACGTCATGAAGAAAGCTGTGCATGGGAAAGGTTTAGGCTTCTGTCGTGATGTTTGGCAAAATGAGAGTGTGCGCTCCTTCGAGTGGGAATGTCACAACCATGGTGGAGGTGTTTCATCAACATGGCAACGGCTCATTGGGTGAGGGGCGGATGTTACTTTCGCCAGCAGTTTGGGAATCTTTTGCTGTCAGCAAAACTTTTCTCATCTCTTCTTGAAAGCAAGTGGCTGCAAATAAAAATATGTAAACATAATAGATATTTTCTGTTGAAATATATTAAAAACTGAAATCAAATTTACTAGCTTGAGGTGTATTTTACAGTTATTGAATTGTTTTGTTGACGAGTCGCTGAAATTGAAACTCAGAGGAAAAACTACAGGAAAAAAAAACATCATATATTTACATGTTGGGAGCAAGAGGTAAGTCGACTTGCGGGCTGTATTTTTCCCTCACAGGTTTACAGATTGGATGCTAAATGAAAAGAGCTTTGTGTTATTATGATTTGCCTATACTGTAAGGTTCCAGCGTGTTTTATAGCAGGGAGCAAGCAGAGGGGGATTAATCAAGGGAAAAGGCTCCTGTGTCAAGCTGCCATAGAGTGATGAAGCACCTACTGTCAGCCATGTTTGCATATCATAGCCTGTAGCATTGTGAAGGTGGAGCTGACCTTACTGCTATCTCTCGTATAATGTGCTGCCCTCACTTCATATGGCAGCAAAGTAGTCACTCACATACAAACCCTCCTCTCGCTCGCTCGCTCTCACACACACGTACACACACATATTTGTGCATGCATGAACAGAAACACAGCACATAGAGTATTTATACATTGAGAGAGAGAGAAAGGGAACAAGGCCAGGCCTGAAAAGCTTTCTCACTGCACTACATAGAGGTTGTTAATCTAATCCTCTGTAATCATGGTTCACTTCATATTCCAGTTGATACTGGGCTGTCACATCTCATTAGGAACAATAGTGTTCCTTCATTGATGCTTCTGCACATTTAGATCGGCTCTTCTTTCTCCCTCTTTCACCACCTTTCTACATATTTCTGTAGTTCTCCTGATTTTTTCTCTTTGTTCTTGTTTCTTCTTCTATTCTCTCAGTTTCTTACTCTTTTCTTTTCACACTCAGTGTCTCATCTTTTTCCATCCATTTCTGCCCTCGATTTCACACAAAGTATGCCTCCCATGCTGAATGCCAATCTGCATTGTAACTAAACCCAAAGCCAAGAAGCGGCCCATGTTTTCTCATCGTTGTAAATCATGCTGTGTACACTTGTCAGGGCATCACACTGACCAAAACTACCAGGGGCACCTTTGGAAGCCTTCAGGAGCCTCTGGGCTCACAGTTCTGTAGTGAAGGTGAAGAAAGGTGGACAGGTTGGAGATTTCCAGCACCCGTCTACTGTATTGTTGCCTAACACAGTGTTCCTATCGGGAGAGACGTGGGCGACATTGTGGGAGGTGGTTGTTCTAGCTAGCATCAGGGGGCAGTTGCAGTGTTAGCAGTTTTGGCGTCATGGTAAGTGGAGTGTAGTTATTAATAGAGTTGGGCCCATCCATCTTCCTGTCTAGGAAAAATGCTGGGAGGACCAAGGTGGCGTGGGCTTGTGTTCAGCACTTTCATGGCCGCCCACTCTCCCCCTAGTCATCAAGCTGCTTTTGTTTGTTTGCTCACTTTTTTTTTTCTTTTTTAGGTTGAAGGGTTCTTTTGGTGCATTTCAGCTTGTTGTTGTGTAGGCTGCTGCTGGTGGAAAAAAAATGCCAGATGTAACAAAGAATGCCAGCGAGGTAGATTTGAAGGGCCTGCCCTCATCTGTGGCTCACACTGATGGTGAACACCGGCAGTATGGTGACAACTAAAGACAATGAGTCTTTAAATACAACAGCATCTGATCAGAAGCCATGTTTTGCTGATTTTTTAAAGTTTATACTGAATACTTATTTTCTAAGTTAAAAATTGTAACATATGTAATTGTATGTGTGTGTAATCAGCCATGTAGGTACACTGTCACAGCACTCAGTTTAACTTAGAACATAACATAGAATGACATGTAGCCCTGAAGCTAAACTCTAAGGTAAAGCCAATCATAATAACATGTAACAACCACTTTTCAACAAGACACCTGCTGCAGTACCTGCTCAGTGGCAGAGAATATCTTGCTGCCAATGTCTGTGGTATGATACACACATTAAAAGGTAAAGAAAAGGTCAGGGTGGAGAGGAGGTGATGTGATAAGGGATAAGGGGAATTACCTGGGCTTATTATTGTCTGAGAACGAACACCTGGATAAAAACGTGCAGTGCAGAAATATCTTAAGATTTGAGTTGCTAGACTGGCTCATCCGACCACCCCAACCCGCTGTCACTCACCCACTGCCATTATAAGTGCACACCTGAGCAGTGGAATGATGTCACCTCCCATCCCAGTGATGGGTGTGTGGTTGCCAGACACGGAGATAGAGGCATATGTTGCTGATACGGCTGTTCCAAATGTGCCAGCAGTCCAGGGTTAGGTACCAACACCAGATGGTTCATCTAAATCTGTAGTGAACAAGAGGGGAAAAGAGGAAAAACAAGTGCTCCTTCTCTCTGCCACCCACCAGCTTTAGGCCAAGGGTCCAAGTCTGCCATTTTGGAAATAACTACTGGCCCATTTGCAAGTCTAGAATGTGGCTAAAGATGGAACATAAACATGGACCTTTGGTCTGGTGCTCATACTTGACCTTTGTAACACTGACATGAACTAAACTTTGGGATTTGTGCACAATAAGGATATATCGACACTGACCAGAGTAGTATGTTGGTAAAGTGTTGTATTGTGAGGGAATTTTCTATCACAGGCCTTCTGTATAGATAGGTGCCCAAATGTCTCAGGGTTGGACAACACAGAGGCCTCAGACAGAGACAAATTAACATAATATTTAGAGGCCATTCTAGCAGACAGCAGATAGGAATTTTCTCCCCCTGTTCTTACTACAGAGGTAGCCAAGGTCTTATAGATAAACTGTAGAGACTGATACCGGATCAATTCAAAGAGGAACGCTCGAGGTGACATTTTAAAGGAATTAGGTCAAAAGTGTCCTCAGTTAGAGGGTTGGAAGTCAGGGCATACGTAGGTGTGGTATGAGCTATTGTTTGGTTTTGAATATCCAATAGAGTACCAGAAAGTATAGAAGGTGGGTACAGAATATTCATAATAGGGAATAGTTCATGGAGTAGAAAGGAAAACATGTGACATTGTGGGTATTAATACACCCCATTAGAAGGGACATCTCCAGAGTTTGGTGTGGCACTACCTTGGTTCACTTGTGGACATTGTGTTGCTCATCAACTTCTCCTTGATGCATCAAGCCTGCAATAAATACCTCTGCATAACACATCTGAAGTCTCCCGGTGAACTCCCTCCTTCAGCTCACAAGAATTTCCACCACATTATGACCACATGAATGGGCCAGCAAATCAAAGTTTGTCTACCTGTCAGGGCCCGCAGAAGAAAATTAATAGCTAAGTCTCTTTGCATGAGATGAATGTTTTTTGTACATGATCCCAGACAAATAAAGTGTTTTGTTTAAAAGAGTGTTTTGAAGGGATATTTAGGAACTATTTGTGGTGTGTAGAAGTTAGTTTGTATCACTCAACATGCAAAACCAAAAGAGCAACCATTTACTGTGGATCCATCACTGCGTTTTTACTTCACACGCTACATCTTTGTCAGAGAAGGGAAATAAAAGTCAAATGTTGAAGTCCTGCTTTTTGAAATAATAAATTCTCTGAAGGCTCTCACCTGGTCGAGCCAATTTGGCCCGATTTAATTAGAGAGCACAGGAAGTTGTCTGAGACGGCGACCAGAATGACCGGCCTCCCAGTTATCTCCCAGGCTTCTTAATTCCTCTGCCACAGGGATGACTGTTGGCCCTTGTAGTGTAGAAGCTAAATGTTCATCGTTCATCAAATAGATGTTTTCTGTCTTTCTTGAGGAAAAATTACGTCAGAGATTCTCCAAATTATGAAAAATGTTGAAATAGTGCTTTTGTTTCATGATTCACTAACAATAGCGTGTGTTTGACCATCCCATCCCACTTTTTTGCAACCTGTCAGACCTAAAACTAAAACACAACATGATAATTATTTAATTGAAAAAAGTTTCAATATCATTGATTACTCTGTGCATTAATCATAATCATTAAATACAACATTCAGATAAATATCCGGTAGTTTTGATCCCCAAATTTTAAGTAGAAAATCGGCCCATATGTTCATGTTTTAAACATTTGCGTTTCCAGATCATCTGTTTTGTATTTTGCCTGCCCTCGCATTAGCGGTGTCAACTTTTACACATTTTTCTCACTTCGCCGTCCATAGGCTGCACAATAGCACTTTTGATGTAAGGGATAATGCCCGACGAGGTGTCCATTATCAGAAATGAATGGACAACGCAGAGGCGTGAACCGTCCGATAATGGACACCTCAAAGGGCATTATCCCATTTATACCATGGTCACTTACGAAAGAAATAAGTATTAAATCAATTATTAATACGTTAATGTTGTTTTTTTACCGTTAAAAGAAGCGGCTGACTGGACTATTTAATATCTCTTGTTGTGACGCGTTGCCAAGGTAACCGGCTCTGGCGCAGAACCTGCAGCTATTAGGCCTAATCAGTGTAGGGAAGTGAGAGGATTGCTTAACGTTATGTTACGTCATACAAAGTATCATTTCAGAGGGCAAGTGCACCTCTTACCGCTTGTGTTTGTCCAGAGGATGATGCGAAATTTTGTTTCAAAGAATAAAAGTCCACAGATAGTTTCCTAAATCGTTTTTATTGCAAGAAATATTATCCACCATTCACTCTGTTAACGTATGTTCTGAGTTTCTGTTGCCACGGTTACCAACTAGCGTTTGAGCCAGCGCAATAATCCAGAACAATCAGGCTATTTGACCGGAACTTTTTTATAGGTGTCCTACAACACTTTTTAACGGACACCCTGCAGCCAATCAGAATCGAGTATTCACCCAGACCATGGTATAAAATGTGATAATGGCCACAGAGAAATACCTCAGCAGCACCATGTGAAGCTAAGTTAACCCCCATCCTCACACTCAGCCCCTAAATCACCTTCAGAGAGGAGGTGCAGAGTGTTGGCAGAGTGGTTGATATTCACAGACAGGAGAAGTGTGAGGTTGCTTTTCTGGCTAATAAGGGAGAGGGATCAAGTGCCGGAGCTAAAGCCTATTAGTGGAGACCAGCTTGATGGCCTCGGTGCAGATGTAGGTAGATCTGTTTTTCTTTACCTCTGTATTAAAATATTATGTCTTTGGCTGAGAGGAGGACTGATTCTAAGCCCCCATCTTACCCCAAAACACTAACACTAACACTATGGAGGTTTAAAGGGTCAGACATAAAGCATATATCCAGAAAGTTCCGGCATTATCGAGCTGGAATCTTCGGTTCAGCAGGACACACTGAGGATAGTTGTGTTCAGTTGCTCTGTCGTAACACACTAATCACACATGTAAAGACCAGATACATGGACGGGGTCCCTAACAGACTCTCCTAGATTTTCAGCTTCAACTTTCAACTTCTTGAAATGTAAATATTATTTATTATGAAATGCCAAATATATATTTTTTTATTGCCATGTACAATAATATCAGTGACACTATAATGGATTTCTGACAGGTAATTGATCAAAGTAGCTACAGTAAGTCAATGACCAAGCATCAGCTAACAACCCTGAAGCCCATGTTACTTTAACTCTGCTCACTGAGGAATAGTTCAGTGCCTTGTTTTGAAAGCACTGTGCATGGTCTCATTAGTCTTTCTTGTCAATGAAGTCAAAATGCTGTTTTGTTTTGTTCGCTGCATCTTAAATGAGCTCCACAGCGGTTTCTCTTTTTGATCTACTCACTTCTGTCACCTCAGCTGAGATCTATACCTCTTAGTCTATAGTAACAGTGTACTTACCAAGCCTGGTGCTGATTGGCTGCACACATATGAGAGCACATGTGTGATATATACTCATGCAGAATACAGAATACACCCGTGCAGGCACTCACACACACACACTGACCTTCCTGTCCCCTTGTAACATACAAATGAGTCGTTTCCCAGCGTTCCCACAGGACTGCGAGGGTAAGCTGAACACCAGTTGCCCTTGTTCATTGTGTTGTGTGCATGAGGAGCCGCTCACAGTAAACTTAAGCCTGCAGTGCCAGACTTCTACCGAATGAATGTCCGTTACATCCAAGCCCTTGCCAAACGAGTTCACACAATGCTGATCAAGCCTTTCACCCCTTGGCAAATCTCTCCGTACTTCACAGTATATTGGAGTTTTTAAATCTGCTGTCTGTGGTGACATTTGCACACTGGTGCACCCGTAGTGATGCTTTTTATGTCAACCAGCAATGATTAGTTTGCCTGAGCTGAAGAGGGGAGCAACCATAGCGGTACAACCTCTGTAGGTGCAATCTTGTAGTTTCAGTTTAAATATAATCTACATCATATGTATCTTTCTTGTAGTACAACGTATGTATGTAACTTTTACTGTGATGCCTTTCAGCATGAGATCTGAAGCTATTTTGTTGCTGTTAGAGGTAACACAAAAAAGTACTGCATGTGTAATATGACAAACTATAATTCATATACTGCCATTGCCATATACTAACATTTAAAGTATTAGCATCTTTATTTACCCAGCTACAGTACTACTGTAGCTTGTACAGCATCAGCTATAGCTACTATCATGACTTGGAGAGAAAATAAGAAGCTGTTATGTAACTGTCACACATAAACAAATGAACAATTTGAATAAATAATACGCTTGCCTGACAATATTGTTGACCTAAGAAGGTAAATACTGTTTAGTAATAATTCACTTGTCTTTTTTCCCTTTAGTTATTGCCAAATTTTTAAAAAATTAAAGCCGCTCTATCTTTGAGCAGAAGTCAGTACCTCACAGATTTATATCCTGACTTCAGGGTCAGTCATTTAGTCCTTTGTTTGTTTCCTCTGAAAGTGCTGCAGGAGTTGTGGGGCTTGCTTCTTCCCCTGCTGATGTGTTGTGATCAATGGTGCACAGGCATTGGTAATGGGGAACCTTTCAAATGTAAAATTAATTACCTGCAATCTGACAGCATCAGGGAAACTCAGCATGTATTTTCTGCTTAGTTGGTACTCCCCCTTTTCCATGCTTGCTTTAGCATGAAGCATTGTGCATGTGTGTGTTTGTGTGTGTGTGCATTGGTTGCTGAAATGTGGAGCCTACTGGAGACACATTTGTTTCTCGGGGAGGGTAGGATGCTGCCTGTCAGGTGAGACTGAATTTGCCATCAGCAGACTGTGATTTTACTTGAAAGGACAGTTGTAATCCTTCCTTCAGGAAGAAGAGGGTCTTCTTGCACCTGTCCGCTCTCTCCTTTCCTGCTAAAAACAAATTCCACAAGCACTGAAGTGTTTCTTGACAGCATGTTGTTTGGCTGTATATACAGTGATTTTACATGGACAAACTGTGTGCGCTGTGCCTTGAAGCAGTGGCTGCAGGAAAATCTGGTTTGGCAATAACACAAATAAACTTGTGTTTACTGCCAGCCACTAAACCCCCTCAAACTGAAGGGCAATAATCTATACCCATGTTCATGATGCTTTTTATGTCTTTGTGCCAGTGACAGTCATGGCTGAAGGCATTATGTTTTCGGGCTGTCCGTCCGTCGGTGTATGTTTGTCCGTCCATGCTTCCTTCCCATTCTCGTGAATGCAATATCTCAGGAACACCTTCAGCAATTTTTTTTTCAAATTTGGCTCAAATGTTCACTTGGACTCAAGGATGAACTTGTCAGATTTTGGTGGTCAAAGGTCACTGTGACCACACAAAACACATTTTTGACCAGACCACAAGAATTCAAACGCCAGTTATGACAAAATTTCACATAGATGTCTAATAGGATAAAATGATGAAGCAATGACATTTTATATCTCAAAGGTCACTGTGGTATCATAATGTTCGACAAAAACACTTTTCCATCCATTATTCGACACCATAACTCAGGAACAGAGGGCAGATTGTGACCATATCTCACATTCGGTCAGATATTGAATTGATCACACTAATCTTGGGCGCCCACCTTGAAATTGTAGTGATTGTGTAGATCTTCTGTAGCATCCATGTTTTTGTAACATGTTTGCAGCATATTTGAAGCATTGAAGTCGACTACAAGCTCATTTGTTCTGCTGATATTGAGCTTAAGGTGCTAGTTGATGCACCATGCAATTAAGCTCTCTATCAGTTCTCTGTACTCCTCTGGAAAAATAGTCTCTAAGTGAAGACAGCATGTTTCTCAATGGAAATTGTTCACTGGAATCATACATATGGTGTATAGTGCATATAGTCAATATAGTGACAAGCTCCATTTCACCAGAAAATACACTTAAAACCTTTTATTTAAATCCTTCAAAATCTTCGCTACATATATTATGTGAGTCTGGGCAGACATGGATGTAAAGTGCAACTTGGCTGGTTGGTGGAAGCAGACAACCACGAGGTGGTGATTCTAGTTTAGTTCCTTGAGAGTGCAGTCTTCTTACATGTAGGAAATCATTTGTTTCCGTTTAGTAATTTAAGGCATCTGTGCTGTGAGCTCAATGTGGCGTTAATTACAGAAACACATTTTTTCTTACATTCTATACATTTGACAGGTGGCCAGCAGAAGGTATCCCATGCTGTTTCTGCTGATATGAGACTAATGTAGCACAGCTTGAGAAGCTGAGTTAGAATGCTGAGATTTATTGTTATAAGTTTACTTTTGAGTCACTTCCTGACCTCTGCTGGTCAGAAATTGCTCAGTGCAGCTTTAAATGTGTTGATGTGAATCAGCATTCTGTTGGTCCATCTATTGAGCTGATTGCCATAAAACCTTCTGCACACATTCATGTTCTGCTTTACTGAACCTGCAAAACTGACTCATCAGCCTCAGCTGTGTGTTTAGTGCTTATTAGCAAAATGATCATGCTAATTTGCTGAACTAATATGCTGAACATGGTAAACATTAGCCTACATGCTAAACATTAGCAAATTAGCATTGCTTATGTTACCATCAATGTGCAGCCTCACAGAGCTGCTGGTGTGGCTGTAGACTCTTGTTTAACTAAACTAAACCAAACTAAATGCTAAATTTTGTTATCTTGACTGAGCACATTGTGTTTTATCTTCCTTTTTCTCTGTGTCTGTCAGTGTGGGTGTGGATTCATCCAATAAAGTCACATTTCTTGAAGAGCAGTACAACTAAAAAAGTATTGCGATGATCTCACTGAACTTCTTCATTCACATTCGCACCTCTCATCCCAAGAATAGTTGTCATCAGCACTTCCAAAGCACCTCAAGTGATTAGCCAATAATAGAACACGTCAAAGAAAAAAACTCGTGACTTGTGAGTGAAAATGTAAAATTAAAACAGGCATTGCTCCAATTCATACCACACAATTTATTACACTTGATTGAAGATCAGTTTGTAAGGAACTGGATGTATTGTTTTGTGACAAGACTAAACAGAGCGACCAATTTAGTCTCCTTGCTGTGATTTGTCAAAGCACTGAGAATACAGCATCACCAGTTGTTCAGTATGCTTTTCCTCATTGTTTGGACTTACAATGTTGTTTATTACGAACCAGAAGCTCAACAAGTTCTGGCTGGTAAGGCCATGCATACGTTTTTTCAAACTTTTATATTTTAATAACTTATACAGTCGTACACCCTTTACAAATGTTGGAATATTAACTTTATATTAACTTGTTTTTTTTACTGTACACCACAGCTTCAATTGAAATTGATCAGAAATACAGGACTTCAGGATGTAGAAGAGGAGCAGCTTGCACAACATAACTTGCACAATATACTGTGCATTTCCCAAATTTCCTTGAAGTTACTGTAATGCACAAACATGGCACAGGTAAAAGACAGAGTAGAAAAGTTGTGAGAAGTAGTTATAATACAAGTATAATATTTTCCAATGAAGAAACTTCAAATTGAACTCACTGTTTGAGTGAAAGGACTTATTCTCTGCTGCGGTCTGTTGGACTAAGGATGAATGAATGTTTAAGCAATATAACCCCCTCCACTGTGGTGGAGTACTTTATCTGATGAGACCATCAGGTGCTGCGAGTCTGACAGTCCCAGTGTTTGGTGGCTCACTCCACATGCTGGTATCGATTACTTTGCCTGATTTAATCTCCCTCCTCTGTTTCCCTGTCCAGCTCCACTCAATCTCACCAACAGTGGGAAACACTGACAGCTATATCAACCTGCCCCACACACCCGGCAGCAGAGAGGATGCAGAGAAAGAAGGAGTGGACAGGGAACAAAAGCAGCAGAGATAAAGACAGAAATGCAAAAGCAGAGCAAATGAAGACAGACCCTTTGTGCTCTATGTCTGTGTCCATGATGCTTCGCAGTTTGTCTAAAATTGCAACATGACTTAATTGACGTCATTTTGTAGATCAATATTAGGCTGCAAAATCCATGACGCCAAAGTGAGTTTGAAAATAAGCAGTTTGAGAAGTGACCTTGTCCGCTGTATGCGCTTGTCGACTAGTGACTTGGG
The DNA here is from genome assembly GCA_037975065.1 of Chaetodon trifasciatus. Classification (NCBI taxonomy): domain Eukaryota; kingdom Metazoa; phylum Chordata; class Actinopteri; order Chaetodontiformes; family Chaetodontidae; genus Chaetodon; species Chaetodon trifasciatus. Next base: position 19,796,145 of record JBBMOE010000001.1, read on the forward strand.
CCAGGTGGTTCTGTCAGGCCGTCAGGGCTGAGTGGGTCAGAGAAACAACATTTGCCACTGTTCTGTTGCTTTAATAAGACTCATTAATATACTGCATGTGTCACCAGTAGCGTCTGACTGCGTCCCCTCTGGGCTGGGCTAGTTTTGGCATGACTTGAAGTAAGGACACACACATTCACTGAATTTAGCCTATTTGTCTCACGTATCAAAGCTGAGTCTTCACACTGCCTGTGAACTCACATCCCTCGTTTATCTGTGTGTGTGTGTGTGTGTGTGTGTGTGTGTGTGTGTGTGTGTGTATGTGTGTGTGTGTGTGATGCATTGCTGTGCAGTGCTGTTAGCCTGTAAAAAAAAGATGCATGTTATCAATACTGGGCAGATTGTAACTTACAGGTTTATTGCCTTGTTGACTTACTTTAATATCCTCAGGTATAGATTTGATCTTTGTCAGGATGCTGTCTTGCCATGCATTATGAACAAGCAGAGCGCTGGTTGCTATAGGCTGTGCTTAAATGGACAGTTTTAGGGGGAAGTGTACTTTTTCCTTTCTGCCTAAAGACTCATGAACAGTAACTCATGAATTCCTTTCTTTAAGTCTGGGTGGACGTTAAAGATATGTTGCATGGCAAGATTTACCTTTTTACTCAATGTAAAAGAAAGTTTCCTTGCTTATTACTGACATAATGTAAACCTTCCAGACTATTGGGCTGAATTTTGCCACTGCAGGCTCAGATTATTATTCAAAGTGTCTGACAACATTATGAGAAGAACTCTACAGAGAAAGAAAACATTTTTCTTTACCTTTTGGTTTATCCGGTATGTTGTCTAACCAAGTTTCGCCCTCAGATACAAAATAGGGAATTAGTAAAATTACCCCAAAAGAGGACTTTCTTGAGCTATTGTACTCATTGTGATTGGCGGCACTATGCTGTTAAAGCCTGAGGAGACTGTACTGCTCTAAAGTTTATGAGAAGAGTTCTTCACTTTTACCACTTACTTTTACTACTCCCACTCACGGAGTTTTATTGTTCTGGTAATTTTTTTTCTTATTTTTACTTCCCTGCAGCAGTTGAATGAAGCATGAAATCATTTGATATAAGATGCACTTTGATGGACTATCTAATCATATGGTGGAGGTTTGCTAAACCATAACCTCTGGAAATGGAGGTTATTTGAACCTGTGAAATGTTTGGATGACTCAAAAGCATGGATTTTCTTCTTCCTTTTTCCGTCTTTTTTCAGCGTAACATGAAAATAAAACTCCAAAACTGCCTGCAGTGTCACATGCACTAACATGACTCAACAAGGAAACACCATTGTTGGTGAGACATTTTTAGAATGTATTCTCTCAGTGTTGAATATTGCATTTATTATGTTTACACTATCAGATCTGATAAAAAGGCTTTGGTTAAATGAGACTCTGCTGTACTGCTGTGTGCTGCTGGAAGTAGCCACAAATCCATAAAGGTTAGAGAAGGTTATTACTGGAGGTTGACTGGTGCAAATCCCCAGAGCCTCATGTAAAATGTGGGTGGAGAGGGTGAATGAGTAACTCTCCTCACCTTCAACTACTGCCAAGGTGGTCTTCAGCAAGGCAGTAAATTCAAATGGCTCTTGTACAGTAGATCAGCAGCAGTGAGCGAATATTTGAATGGAAAGCAAGGCATAGCTGAAGGAGACTGTTCACTCAGTTCATGTTTAAATTAAGAAACAATGAGTTATGTGTCTTGTTTAATGGCCCCGTGAACAAAACCGGAATGCTTTAAGTCTCCTCAATGAAATAATGATGTCTTCCTTTTATTGCATTTGGAAATTAAATATGAAGTCCTCTTACACCGTCAACTGCAATGGTTATTTTATCAATTTCTCATTTCCAGTTTTAATTTGGTTGAAAGAAAGATTTAGTTTGGTTGACAAAGTTGTTTGTTTTATACACCAAGGCTTCTGATCCACAAACCATCAGACTCACTGATGTTCAAATGAAGTTAAATTTTAGCTCGAGAACATGTCCAAAATTTCTCCAGCTAATCCTGTTCACCATATCAGATGATGATGCAAATTCATGCAAAATCTAACAAAATGTGCATCTGCTATGTTTACTATTAAATGTCCAAGAACATGTCATCAGTTTATCACTTCCATTTTGTACCAGCCCTACAGTGTATATAGTAAATCATATTTATTCTTATTGGAATATATATTCATACAGTGGTTGTGTGTTTACAGTATATAGGTTGGCATGTAGGCTGGATCTCAGGACGACACGATACCTGGCATCCACAGAGTCTCGCCGAGACTCTGGAGGAGCAGATTCTACACCATCTGGGGCTCGTGCATTTGTGCCACCCCACCCAAAGCCAAGAAGATGATTGCTATCAGCGTGATGATGCCTTTATTAGATTAGCTGTGCATTGTTTACAGGCTTGTGGCTCTGCCCGTGCCAGCCTTTGAACGAATACTTTCCCCTGAAACACCAATGGGTGGGTGGAGTGATCAACTCAACAACTGCTGAGAACATTTCCCTTATCACTACATAAATGTGTTTCTCTGGGAGAACAAATGTGCTCATTTTGCTCTACTGCAGTTTATTCTTCAGTGATGTCCTGTGTCTTCAGCAAGGGTCTCTTATTGGGGTCAGACAAATTCCTAAAACAGGTTATGGCAGCTATTTTAGACCAACAATCCTTCACCATCAATCTATGCCTAACATGAAAACAGTGTATTTGGTGGTCATGCTATTTTTTTTTTGCAACAGGACCTAAAGTGGGAAGATAGTGTCTAGTTCCAGCTCTGGCTGGTGTATATGGAGCAGAATTCTGCTATCGTGTCATGCCAGTTTTCATTAGTTGTGTCCATTATTCAGTTAAGGTAGATTCAACTTTGACAGTGATCTGTTGTGGAGGTTGTGCGAGAATTCAGAAAGTTTTTCTTGACCAAATAGCCAAAGAGTGATACACACAGGGTAAAAAAGACACATGTGTGGCCTCTTCCACTGACTGAGTACACGTTAATATGTCAGAGATGAGGAGGTGACACGTGAAAACCTCTCTCCCCATGGGGATAGTTTTACAACAGCATTGAATCAACCACAGTAAATGCTCTGGATCTGTTTTGTAGTCATGTGCTTTACACTGGGAGGCAGCCAAGAAATCCGCCACTCCTTTCATCAAAATAGTGTATAATCTGTCATTGTAGAGCCTGATTTTCCAAAGTTAGTTACATAGCAAACAGAAAGGCAAAAGTAGGACTTCTATTATGGCTTGATTTGTTTCATCCCAGTACCCTCAGCGTTAATGACAGATGCTTAATTTGCATCATCTCATTCAAATACAGTTCTTACAAAACCCCTTTCAAAGACAGCACATGTCTTCATCCACCAGTTTTTGAGTGAGAAAGCAGTGTTTTTTAATAGGCTATAACTGGTATTAAAACAGATAAAACATCCAAATTCTTCCGTAATGAGTGCAGCATAATCAGTTTTCAAGCCACAGTGAAAACTGAGCCATTTTGCCACCGATGCAGCTCATATTAGCACCATGCCAAGGAATGAAGACATGATCAGAGGAGAGAAATGCTCTGCCAATGTCTGTCTCCTCCATGCCAGTACATGGGGAGAAGGGAAAGGTAGTGGGCTGAGCCAACTTTCCACTCCAGCTGGAGAGCTGGTGAGAGGCATTGTTTCTCTCATCTCCTACTGTCAGCCCTTGTTGTAGCTGGTCTGTAAGACTAACCGCTATTTCAAAATAGCATTGAGTATCTTGCCAGACACTTTAATGGCCTAAATGCTGGATTCTTACAGTACCTGGCAAAATAATGCTTTTTTCAGGTCTTAAAAATGTTCACTTACTATTTTCTCTGGAGCAAATTACCTGAGATAAAAACATGACTTTCCATCAGACAGGAGATTGTGAGGGTGATGTTTCATTGAAAAAACATATTCCATAGGTAAACAAACAACTCTACCAGTGATATCTAGATGTGAATTTCAATTGAATTTTCTGTTTATATCTTTGACTTGTGTCTCAGGCCATGGATTTTTCTGAAATGCTTCTGCCTAAGCAGCTTCCCCTACAGTGACTCCCTTCATCGCCATGTAAAAAGGGGTCCATCAATATTCCAGTCACACCTACGGCTGATGGTCAAGTCACTAGTTCACAGAGCTTCACTGTCCCTTCCTCTGTCAATGCTGTCTCTGACCACGCTGCCTTTCCCCTTGCTCTGGCCATCACCACCAAACTTTGCTGGGATTAAGCAGGCGTCACCTTTCATAAGTGTAAACTACCGCCCTCTGTTGGCCATGTCAGGGAGTTCAAATATCAAGATTAAACCACTGAAACCTTGTTCAGTGGTGGACTTAGCCTGGGATTCAATGCAAGCAAACGTTGTATTTAGGTCTTTGTTTATAGGCAATACATTGACCTCAGATAATATCATTTGAGGTTGTCAAATATTAATTAGTATCTCTGTTTTTTGTATTGTGTAGTCTAGAAATACAACAGAATAACACAGACATATACAAATCTACTTCTAGTAAAATACCTACCTGAGTGATTTTTTGTGTTCACTCTCTTCAGGTCCAACTGGTTGAAGCCCTGCTGTGGCCGTCGAGTGGCCCTGTGGCAGGTCTGTCTGCTCAGCGCTGGCTTCAACTGTATCCTGGTGGCCTGTGTCATCCTGGTGGTGCTCTTCCTGTCTCTGGAGCTGCTCATAGACACCAAACTCCTACAATGTAAATAGTGTGCCTTGCTGCTTATTTGTTTATTTCTCCTATTTTCAGGGGAGGTTTTGCTGAGCATGCATATTTCTCTCCAGCAATACACTGTGTGACGTCCATAAAACACCTGGGAGGCATCTGGTGCCACACACACCAGCAGTGGGGAGTTAAATGCTGTAGTGTCCTTGAGCATCCACCCACTGTGTCCTTACAGTGCTGCTCCTGCACTGTGACCTCCCTGCTGACTGGGTCAAATTCAGAGAATTTGTTGCACATCTTTATTGATACACTCTTAAACCCATGATAAAGACTCAAGGTTTAGAAATACCTCAGTACGATCGACAGAAGAAGACATTAGGAAGAGCATGTCACAGTAAAAAGGTCCTGATTTGAAATCTTTGTTGTATTTCTTCTCTGTGTGCAGTTTGCTACATCCTTTTATGCAACTCTGAGAAGTAACTATATATATTTGCTCATACTTTCATACTTTAACAGTTACACCCTCAACTAATTTACGAGTGTGACTTTTGTCCCTCATTGTTTTTCACCACATTAACATCGGACAGTTTCTAAAGATCATGTCTGAAAATGTATTACCTGTAAATGTTGTGGAAATCATCATAACTGTCATGTGATTTATATTTAACAGTCACAAATATGCATTTAGTGTCCACTCTTTCCATCACCGTTGTGTGTGCAGTCTTGCCAGCCACAGAGGAGCTGGTGGTGGTGGACGGTAAATGGTCATGATGGAGAGTGATGGAGAAAGGTGATAATGAACCAAGTCTCTTGTCAATGGCAGCAGGCACATGTCCCCATCGATTACTGGACAGCATCCAGCTCTGATGATACCTGAGTCTCGCTGCGGGGACTGCAGCACTCTAGTCACTTCAGATCTGTTGTAATCTAGTGCTTCGTCTCCTGCCAGTCCCGCTAGACAAATAGAGGATTGGACAATAAGCCAAGAGTGAGTGAGTGCACAGAGACATTAGTTATGTAGGACATGGGTAGATACAGGTCGGTGCTCGAGATCAATGGATGGAAAAATGCTGATGGACAGAATGTCAAGGAGAGGAGTGATATGGGTAAAAGTTCAAAATTAATTCAGGCGGGAAACAAGAAAAAAAAGATTTTCTTCTTCTTCTTCTTAGAATCAAAATGAAAGGAATTAAGACAGTTATTATTATTTTTGAATTTCTTAACTTGAATTCATTTGCCGTCTCACCTCGCAGGCCTTGTTTCCTTCTATCGTGTCTCGTGTGCTCCTCTTGGTTAAATTTGCTCCGTCTCTTCTCTCAACAGTTTCCAATGCTTTCCAATTTGCCAGCATTATCCACTGGATCAGCCTTATCATCCTGTCACTCTTCTTTTCAGAGGTGAGACATGTCTTTGTTGTCCATAAGACGTTATTTCAGGTGCCACCATTGATAAAAATCTTCATAGTTCTTGTTCTGTTATTCTCCCACCTCCCAGTTCTTGGTCTCTTGTACAAGTTGTACGATGTTATATGGTCACATAATTGAATTAAGCCAAAATAACTTTCTTTCACTGTAGATCATATCCTATCAACAGCAATGCAAACCAGGTAAAGGCCTAAGGGAAGTAGAGTTTGTGGCTGCCAAGTAATTCCCCTCATTGTTTTGTCAGGATTTAGCTTTAGCATCAGAAATGCTACCTTGAGGCTGAATGGACGGTAAAATGTTGTTTGAACCATAATTGTAATTGGTCTTAATAAAATTTGAGCCAATGTTTTAAAATAATGTCTAATCATCACTGTGGAGTGGTGAAAAACAAATGGAGAGGGGAGAATTCGGCCCACAGGCCTCCACTCCAGTGCAAACCAATTACCCTGACAGCCTCAGCCCCAATGCCCTGAACCAAACATTAATTACCAGTGAGCCAGCAGGAGCAATAATTAAAGCTGAGCTTAATGAGCAGTGGGGATGAGGTTACAGTGATATGATCCATCCAAACACCTCGCCTACTGACATCACAGAAGAAGAGTCATCTGGGAATGGTGTTACATATACGTAGCATACCACCAGCTGGCCCCTCTGCACCAATCAGAAAACAGGATTCTAACATGTGGGTGGAGTCTCTGCGTTTCTCACTTGACACCAGCACTGTTGTTCAACATGAGCTCCAGATGATGGATTAGCAAGACTGCTCGTACATGACACCCCAAGCTAATTGGAGTGTAAATCAATGGCCCTGCTCAACAAAGGGTCCCACACAACCAACAGCGTTTAGCTCAATGTACAGTGTGATAGGTGATCAGATTGCAAGTGTTGTGTTGTCCTTTTGTAGGTCAAAGATTGGGGAGGCGATTAGCCACGGCTATAAAAGCCTTATCAAAGAGTCTGTTATAAGTGCTTTTAAAGGACTGTCTTCTCTCTTCTCTGTCATGTGTCAAAGGTAAATCAGTGACATCATTCTGTATGTGTGCATGTATTTACTATTTTCTTGCTGCAACATATTTTACTCTAATCAAATACAGCTATTCCTTTTACTAGGGGCTATTTTAAGGGTTCTAGCTACACATTTTTGGAGAAAGAAAAATTTGAGGAAGAAAACAAGAACACACAGGCATCTTCTCAGTTTTTAGTCTATGTTCACACATCTTGACAAAGCTTGTTGGATGTGATGACAACTCAGAAGACTAAGAATATCACTAGAGCTTTTTATATGTATCAGCATACTCCCTCACCTATCTATTTTAATGCTTTCATTTATCTCTCTCTGTCTGTCTTAGACTGTCTTCAGAATCGTAGTGCTCGGGATCTGGGACTACATAGAGAACAAAGTTGAGGTTAGTGCTTGTGTTCTGTGTTTACTGGCAGATCTTGATTGCCAGTTTTCAGTTTCTGTCAGTGTCAGATATTATTTTCAATTTGACCACCTGTTCTAAGATCAGTACCACAAATGTGTGTGCCTTAAATATAAAGCTACAGCAGCACAGCCAGTTAGCTTAGCTTAGCTCAGCATTAAGGCTCTTCAGTAGCCTCATATTTACTGCAGAGACATTTGAGTGGTATCAATCTTGTCATCTAACTCTGCAAAGAAGTAAGTAAGTGAAGAAGACATTTCACACTATTCCTTCAAAGCAACCTACTGTGCATGTGTAACCAATAAGCAGAATATATATTCAGGGTTTGATAGCAGTTTACTATCTGTTCAGTCTTATTTACAATTTGTTGAACTGAAGTACATTAAACCTCATCACACTTTAAATGAATATAACAACTCTGAACCCAGAAATGAAACTTACAACTTTATCATATAAATCCCAAGTTCTTTAAAAAAAAATGAATTCCAGACAACAAAACACTGCTGCACCACAGCAGAACCTCTTAAATGAACTGAAAATGGCAATCTGTCACTCGTAATTTGAGTCCATAAAATAAAAAAAAAAAAAATACTCCTCTGATCCAGGAATGTCTCTTTCAAATAAACAAGGAATAATAATCTAAAGGTTAATTGTCCTTANAATAATAAGAGTAATAATAATAATAATAGTAATAATAATAATAATAATAACATGATAAAACTTAATTTGTATAACACCTTTCAACCTTTCATACATTTTTTTTAAAGATCAATCCTATTGAACTAACAGGGACACATCAAAATGACATGATTATAATTTCGAGAATTAATGCAATACAGCTTTCAATATCATTCATTTACTCTGGCGAAACACGGTGAACAGGAGCATGTTTCCTACTTCTTAACATGCAGCTGCTGTGCTGGTTTCCAGGGAATGAACTCGAGATTTTCCTGCCGCACACCTCGACCTGTTGGGTTTGATATTTGTGAGTGATTGACTTTCCTTGCTAGGCAGGTGGTAACACACCTCAGAGGGAAACAATCACACTCATACCAATAAATGTACACCTGAGGGCCCGGCTCGGTTATCGTAGGAGAAAGATTGAGTCTCTGGCAGAATTATCTTGATGTATAATAGTGGCAACGTGTGTGTCAGTCCGATGGGAGTGGAAATAAAGAGAAGTGAACTGCAGCAGAATTTGTAAGGACTTGAACAAGAAAGTAGAACTCATAAGCAGAGTGATGGGAAATATCAACTGCTCAAGCATGTAAAAAAAATGAAATGCTGAAATGATGAATGTCTTCCTTTCCAACTTCTGCACTGACTTTAGAACTCAAAGACAAATATGAAAACAGTGAAAGCAGCAGTGCTTTAAACAGAGCCATGTCACCAAAGTCACTGTGTTTGCCATAATAGTAAATGGTGAATGAATACATGATGGTGAGGAATGTTTTCGTTGTAATGTACAAAATATATACCGGCACACAGTAGAAGTGATCCGTGCAAAGACCTACATTAGTATGAAACGCAAGGTAACAGGAGTTTCTGGGTTGGTGTGTCATGTAAGTGGCACAGGTTTGTTTAAGCAGTGACACACTTGACTCCAGGAGAGCAGAGAGCAGAGCTGGGCCTTGTCTTGGCCTCTGTGAAGTTGTGGAATCAGTCGTGATGTGAATTACACTGTTATGCTGTCAGAAGCTGTCAGTAATGCTGTAGCATGCACGCACACACGCATACACACACACACACACACACGCACACACACACACACACACACACACACACACACACACACACACACACACACACACACACACACTGACACAGATACAATATGCAGGAGCACAAATGAATTATTATTGGGGTCAAAATGATGAACCTGTGATTGAGCTTTTCATGCCTGTTTGAATTCTGACTGGACTGACCCCTTCTGATGTCCCCACTTTGCAAACGTGTGTGTGTGCCAACATGACTATAAATAGGTACAATGAGCATGTGGTGATGGCTGCGTGCTTTGCTCTGCCCCCCTCAGTACCACAAAGGCTGTTTCACTGTCCTCTTTGTGTTTTGACAAAGTAAGCAGGCAAATCTCATAATAGTTCAGATCCATGATCACAATCACAATCACAACAACAACAACAACAGAAATATTGGAATAGGACGAGTTCAATTACTGATCATGTCTCACCTCTTTATGTTGCCCATAGCATCAGGATACACAGTATGTGTGATATCATGTGAGAGAGGTGTGAGGACTGACTGCCACCTGTGATGACAACAGGTATCCAAATTTACTCTCACTGTCCTTTTTTTAGGTGCACCTTCTCATCCTGCTCCTGAAAGTGTGTCATGTATAAATAAAATGTGCAGTCAGACTGTAAGAGGTGGAGTTACTGATTGATCAAGATGAGATTTAAGTGGTTGATGCCTCAGTCCCTGCATGCTGCCCCTCTGATATGTTATACTTTACCAGGAAGCATTTAATAAATGATTTAAAATCATAGACATCAGTATGTTTTCATAAGTGTGTAATCTCTGGAAAATATCTATTGCTGTGTTTTCGTACCTTTGAATGAGCTCTTTACATGTACAGAGGGAGTGGGTCCTCTTCCACGGAGGTCGCTGTGTTGCACTGCCATGTTCTCTAGAGAGGACGTTTTCCGTTTTTTTTTCAGAGTTTCATGGCCACTGTAGGTTGGAAAGGGAGGGGTGAAACGATGTGTATTCAGTTGGTTGCAATCAGCAACCTCACTCCTAGATGCTGCTAAATCGCACACACTGGTCCTTTGAGTAAATTAGCTGCTTTGTGTCAAGAACAGTTCATTAAATGGTCTGGTCAATGAAAGTTAAGATAAAAATGACGTGAAATGATCTGCTGATTATATACACAGTCCCTTAAAGTAACTAAAAAAACAGTTAACAGTGTTATAAACAATAAAACAGCACTGCAAAAGAAACTTTTAAAGTCTGATTTGACAAATTATGACAGATAAATTCTCACTTTTTAAAAACATGGTTTGAAAACTCTGTGGAGACCTGTCTCATCTCCTAATGACACCACCATTGTTACATTACCTAAGGATGATTCCAGGACTGTGATTACAGCTGATGCTGTAAACCCCAGATGTCGACCCAGCAGAGACTTTTTGGATGAGGTAGAATGGGATCTTCACAGTGTCCATCTGGACAGAAAAATATATTAAAACTTTGTGACACCTCAAGTCACATTTCATTGTGTAGCTTAGCGATGTAAACAATTATTATCTTTGTTTTAAAACTCGCCATCTCTCTCCTCTTCCTTGTTAGCTTATGTGCTACAAGTCAAAGTTGAGATGGAGCTGGAGATCCAGCAGTGTGAGAAGACCAAGGCTGTGCGAGAGGAGCAGCTGGAGCGTCTCACTCAGATCTGCCAGGAACAGGCTGTGAGTAGCAAAACACCTCCGATTTAACCTTACAGCCAGGCTACATTTCCCCAGATACATCCACATAATTAGCTTGTAAGAAAACCGGATGACAGAAATCCACCCAAAACTGGGGTTAAATTATCACAGGAGCAGAGCCCTCATGCACAACACACAGCAAACTGTGCACAGCCGCAGCTTGCATGATGGTTGACACGACTGCAAAACTTTTACAGCCATGTTTTAGCCATGTAAACATCCATCCATGTAACCAAGACGAAAACAGTCTGTAGATTTGTCTTGTTAAATGGTTTATGACACTACTGGTCTGATAAAGGCCACACAGAGACAAATTATGCTTGTGGCCATGTAGGAAACTGTAGGTTCATCTACCACCAGAGGAGGGCAGCAATGGCTTACAAACAGGTTCAGTCCCTCCACACGTTTCAGCAGCATGAGTGATAAGAGCGCACACACTGATGATTTCATACAGGAAAATACAGACTATAATAAATATTGATAAAGACTTAACCCTCAATCGAGTGAGACCAGACATATACAATAAATAAATTAATTAACTAATTCTCATAAATGATCGGATCCTTCCAAAAATTCTTGTTAATCAGATTCCTCTTTGTAAATGTTGCCAGTAGTTTTCCAGTCACTGTTTTAATGTACAGGTAGGTGATACATTTTCCTACAAATTCATATATGACCTCAGTCAAAATGTGATTTGACAGCAGGTACATTTAGAATGCAGGTTTCAGTTGGCACAAGAGTAATACAGACTCCCTGCATGTAGATTTTGTAAATGTGGGTACTTCAACATTTTGCTGTTGTTTCTTTATTTTATATTCACTTCTCTTGACAGAGTTTATTGCCACAGTGGTTTCTGGCCAGTTGACACAATCCTCAAGGCCAAAAAACCCTGAAATCAGAGCAGAGAAACCTCACAGTTGTACGTCAGTGAAGCTCATGGTTTTACAAAGTAGCAGCCACATAATTAGATTATAATGCACTTGGATTAATGCTGAAAACAGTTCACTAGTAAATCATCTTGATGTTTTTCAATATGAACTGTCAGATCTGGACAAAATCTCAACACTGATTCCAATCCAGATGATTTACAGAGGTTTTAGGAGTTTTGCTGTTCTGTGTTTATGCTGTTTATCTGGGACGGTGACACTCCGTCCTTCCTTCTTCTCTCTCTTCTCTTATTATCTGTTCTGTTTCCCTCTCCTCTTGCTCTCCTCCTGTCTCCAATTTCCGGCCTTGCTCATCCTTTTTCCTTTCCTCTTCACTCATCCATTTCTCCAAAATCCTTTTCTACTTTATCTGTTTGTTTCTTCATACTGTCAACCTTCTGCTTTTCTCTCTTTTTGTATGCTTGCACACCAACCGTCTCCAGTTTGAGATCAGGCAGCTGAGGGCACATTTGGCCCAGCAAGACCTGGACCTCGCGGCAGAACGTGAAGCAGCCATGCAGATCCACCACGTGTGGGGAAAACAAGGGAGGAGTTTTCAGGTTGTAGAAGGATTGACTCCTGGGGAGTCTGATGATGAGGGAGGCCAGAGAAACCCCAGGGAGCCTCATGCCACTGCAGGTACAATGTTGTTCCTAAAGCTGAGTTTTTAGGTTCACAAGATACCAGAACTGTTCTGGTGAAACCTACATGTAAAATTATTAGGTTCGTGAAATAAAGGATACATCAGATACAGCTGAACTGAACATAAGAACATAAGAAAGAAAACAAACATTTTTAATTTTAATTTCCTCTGACACAAATTTTGACTCCAAAATGATCTGCAGTGAAGTTCATGCATTAGGTTAGAACTAATAGCAAAACAGTATTTCACAAAGCGGAAATGAATACAAAAGACCAAAGAATATGGCCTTAAAACTATATCTTATTTGAATACACACCATGCCAGGTGCAGTGTTTGCTTGAGAAAGCAGGATGACAAACCAGGAGAGAGGTGCAGCATAAAGTATGTACATAATTATGTGGTACAAAAAGTCTCTAACGGTGTAACATCAGGTGAACTTGATGCCAGAGCAGTGTACAGTTAATCTGGAGCAGTAGCCCTGGAGCATCTTCGAGGCCAGCCTCTTAGCCCCTCCAAGCTCGCACACAACACCCATCTGACCGCAGGCGCTCTGGGATCAATATGAGGGCAAAAAAGCTTTTAGGATCTGGTGAATCCTGGAGAAAACAAGCTTGTTCTCTGACACTACGTCAGCTTGCCTGAGCTTCTGTCATGCCCCAACTATCTCTCTTACCGCCCCCCTCGTGACAAGGCCAGCCTAGCCGGCCCAGACCACTTGGGCTATTTCAGGTACAGAGTGCTCTGTGCATTGGGCCTTGTTAGGAGACAGTGGGCTCCTGTCAACATCTGTTCCCCTTCACCTGCAAACCACAATAGGGCACCAGGAGGCTCCACGGCGGCCACAATATTACCCCAAGGGCATACTGGGAAATCTGGCTCTTGCAGAAACAAGTGGGCCTTTTTACAGAAACATGGTCACTGGGATGCACACTCAGGCCACAGGGCTCAAGTCAAGTCAGGACAATTCAAATCAAGTCAAGTTTATTTGTATAGCTCAATATTGCACACACAGTCTCAGTGGGCTTTTCTCCCACTCACCTGCAGCGTGCCATCAAACTATTGAGAGCCCTTGGCCTTCAGAAGGATGAATGACCCAGGAGACTGAGGGTTTTTGCCACCTTAAAGTACTAAACCATGTAGAATTTCAGAATGACTTGTGACAATCAGCGTTAATCAATGAGCCAGTGGAGTTTCCTCTCAGATGCTGAGAGAGGATTGGAGTGACATCACACAGTACTACAGCAGTACTGTAACAACAGAACAGAGGCATTGCAACAAAGAGTGATGTTTGGCTGGAAAGAACATTTGAAATTATCCTACTGTATCTATTAAATTGTCTAAACAAAGCCAGATGTTCTAAGAGTCGACAGAGATGTTATTGACTTTCAGAGGCTAACTCAGAATGCTGACATGCTCACAATGACAATGTTAACATGCTGATGTAAAAGTTTTTTTTTTTTTTTTTCCATGTTTACCATCTGAATTTACTTAATTTTCACTAAATTCACCATCTTATTTTAGTGTGTCAGCATGTCAACATTTGCTAACTAGCACCAAATGCAAAGAGCAGCTTATTCTGAGGGGACAGTTGTTCATTTTACAAGTGTTGAGTCAGAAACTTAAGTATTGGACATATAAGAAATCCAATAGTATTTGAGACATTTTACTCAAAACTGCCAACGACAACCTGCTGGTGACCATAGAGGAAAATTCAGGTGATCAGGAGTCAGTGGGGTCATTTTCTGAGGACCGGGAACGTTTGTTGAGTGTGATCTGTGGTCTACTTGCCTGTTTGGTTAGTTAATCTGTATTAACAGTAGCTGTGGCTGCTAATCTCCCTGAGGTCTACTCTCATAGCAGTTCACCTGTGGTGTAGAACTACACCTCACCCATCAGAAAGTTTAGATTTGAACTAAAAGGACCTCAGGATGTCGCCTCTCTTTTTCCACTGACAGATGACAGCCCGGTAACTTGACTGTCACAGCCAGAGGAGGAGAGCCTTTTATGTATGCTGGACAGCCCATTCTTTCTTCTTTAGACTCATGTGTTATTAATTGTGGAGTGATTGTCTTGGTCTTGTTTTAGTGAGTGCAATGCTTCCTCTCCAGGGGTGGCTCAGGGATTAATATTTTAGACTGAAAAATAAATGAAATTACCCATCAGAGTCTGCAGCATGTCCCCGGGGAGAGGGGCTAGCACTCAGGGTACTCTGGGTTCGCACTCAGCCAGCGGACAGTGAGCTCAAGGCCAATCAAGCGAACAGAAGAGCAGAGCAGATCACGGCCATTCACCAGGCACGCTGTGGTCTGCTAGACTGGAGGGATCTGTGCCTAAACAAAGAGATCCCCCTCTCTCATTTCCCCCCATTTCTCTCATCCCTGAAACCAACCCCACCCTGTCCCTGTCCCAGTTTATTTCTGGTGCACTAGGGTGCAGCTAATGCACAGCGTAGCAGTTTGTGATCCCGGCCACTTGCCAATAAAGCACCAGTGGCCTGGGGCAGAAGTCATCTCTGTCAATATTATGTTGTAAACATAAGAGATATTTTCCATTTGGACTAGTTTGTGATGTTGACACTGAAATGGACCAAAGTACTAACGGACAAAAAGGTGTGAAATCAAATTAACGCCACTGCCACGCAGTATTAACAGTGTGAGTCAGTCCCACTATATTAAACCAAAGCTTGACAGGTCGCTTTATGTTTCTGTTTTCAATCTATATATAAATACTGTCAAACAGTATTTGATGCATTATTTGTCTTTATGTGTGATCCCAAATTTCAACAACCACAGAGTGCTGTCAAAAGTGTGACAACCATGTACTTATAGTTACAACATGCATATTTGTCATATTTTTATACTATTTATGATACAAAGTGGATAGCAGAGCCTAAAAACATTGTATCCCAAACAATGTGTTGTGTTTGGAGGTATTGTAAGACAAACGATCAGGCTTTTTCTAAGTTAATATTTTCTATAAAGATGCAGCAAGATTCACCAAATTTAACAAATGATTTGTAGACAAAGTGTTTATTCGTGTTAGTAATTAGATCAGGCACAAACAGAAGAGAAACTAAAAGGTTTGTGAGGGATAAAAGAATGTATGCATACTAGGTTTTTTATGGTGGTATGATTTTGAGTGGATGATAGGGAAAGCATTGCATTCACACAGTGATGCAGCCAGAGGTTCATTAGAGAGAGGATGGTGTTTAGATTCATGGTATGGTGACATGCTTAGTTTTTTTTTAAATATTTATAATATATTAAACAAACCTCCATGATAGCAACATGTTTATGTTTTGTTATTCACAACTCTCTTTGCTGAAATAGTTACTTTTATTAATTTATTTTTAACTCAGATCCAGTTGTACGTGATGACATGAACAACTACATCAGCCAATACTACAGTGAAGCAAGCAGCGGTAAGTGACGATGAACACTCACTTGATAAAAATGCTACTCTGTGTATATGTGGTTAAGTGGTTATAAGGCTGCTAAGTCAAAATTCACAAAACTTCATAGATTTGGCTGCACAGAAAACATTTGGTGAGCAGTTTGTAGTTTGCTGTTGGACCAGCCTTACACAGAGGAGAGCTGGAAATCTTATATCTCTGTATTTAATTGTAAACTCAAAACTTAACCTAACCTTATCGGGTCAAAGGAAATCTGTTGAGTAAATATCTAAGTTTTGTCTGTATGGCTGACAGAAGAATACTGCTGTGGGCTCTTTGTGTGTAAAGTAATTTGTTTTATCTGTGTTGTCAGACTTTCTCTAACATATACAATGTCTTTGAAGATGCTGGAGCTTCTGGCTTAAGTGCCCGTATCATCACCACTGCAGCCATCGATGTTCACCTCCCCACCAATCCAAATCCCATCCAGTCAAACCCGATGCTTGCTATGGAGCGGGTGGGCACCGCCGTAAGTGACGCCTCAACCAGCATATCACGGTCCAGTGGCAGCCTGACAGCCCGCCCGCACAGCCTGAGTAGCCACACCCCGGGCTCATCTATGACAGACTGCAGCAGCAGCACAGCTCAGGACCTCAGTCTGAGCTACAGCTCCCATCGCTGCTGCCCTCCTTCCTTCTCAGGCCAGGAGCCCTGCAGGGACCCCAGCATGGTGGTGCAGGAGCTTCTCTCCTCCCTCTCTGAGGACTCCTGTCTTGCTCAAAAGGGCCTGGCAGTGGACCCTGTCAACCTTAAGCTTCCAAGCCCTACTGGCTCAGAAAAGGCCAGCCCTGAGCTGGACAACAGAATAAACATCTTCAACCGCAGGAACCAAGAGGAGAGGCGAGGCCGGGGGAGGGGTTGCGTGCTGCTGCAGACCAAGCCACTGATCCACCTGCAGGGCGGCAGCACTGAGCCATCCCTAGACGAGAAGTACCGGCTCCTGGGACCAGCCGACACACCTCTGGGGCACATGCCTGATACATAAGCTACATTTACACAGAAACAGAAGTCTTTTCTATTTTTACTGCCACCCTGTTTAGCATTTATCTGAACTCCTGTGGCCAGTCAAACCTCATGAGAGGTACCACATAAAATTCAAAAATGGGATTTTTCTGTCGCTGTGTAAATCCAATCTTAGCCAATTGAGAGCAAGCTTGAGCCTTAGCTTGCAGCTAACACTGATGCTCCTTAACTGGACGTGTTCAGAGGCCAATAGTAGAAATGACAATACGAACCCTTAGGCCCTTTGCCATACTGTCCAACCTCCCGTGCTCCTCCTTGATGGATTTTTGAAATAAGAAATGCCCTGAAATAGCACAACAAAGATTCTAACATCCCAGTTAGGGGGAGTCTAATGTGTTCTTGGACACATTCTTCATCAGGAATTCTCACTTTGAATAGGTCCTAAATGCACTGAATTAAAACCAGCAAGGGGCCATTCAAGCCTATATTGAACAAAAACTTCAATTCTCAACAGCGTTGCAAACCAAGACACTGTTCTTGGAATTTCAAGCAGTTAAAAGGAGTCTTTTCTAATACATTTCTCTTGTTATTTTTTCTTTTAATTTGTATGATCAACTCAAAACATCAATCAGTGCTGTTCGTTGTTTAAACAGCCACAGGGTACATAAGACTGGCGCGACAGCCAATTTCTTCTTTCTTTCTTTCTTTCTTTCTTTTTTTTTTTTACCTTTGCCTTTCTGTCACCTATTGGTTCGATTTGAAACCATGGAGCATCATCAAAATTGATTGAATAGCATTTTTGTTTTACTTGTCGAAAAAAAAAAAACAGTAGTAGGGTATTCTTGTGTGGATGAAGTGAAAAGGTAAGTGACTGGATGCTTCACATGAAACTAGACTGGAGTGCTTGTAGCATGAACCTTTAAAAGATATGTGCCCTAAATGGCAAGCAAATTCTTTGCACTTTAATGTTTACAGACACTTTTGTAAACTTGATATGGAGGAAGTTATTGCCAAATGCAGGTGTTGTCATTTGAATGAAAATAGCAAAAATAAAAGTTAGTATTTCCTTAACTGCTTTCACTTCACTGACTCTTGTTAATAAACATGATACTTAATGTTAAGATGCTGCAGCAGGATAAAACATTGTTAAAGGGCATTTTCAAATCTCACAGGCTCCTTGATACATATTGCACTTTACAGCATTATTTCATTAGCATAATCTCCTTATGTGCATATGATTGTGAAAAATCTGAATTATTTAAGGTTATTAACATTGGAAGACCTGTCACAACAACTGCTAATTGGTCAAATCATTGGAAGTGTGTCGTGAGAGGAATCAACCTCCCTAATTACTCTCTTCATATCATTAATTCAGAAGATAAACTGCTGTACCATTTTGTTGCTTGTCAGATGTTTACAAGTATCCAGAGAATGTTTTAATTGTTAATAACTATTACGGCTGCAATTAAGCTATGAGCACGTGTTGTAAGTTTGAAGAACTGGGCACTTAATTTGCAGAGGTGGCTATGAGGACTGTAACAGCCTTTTTTGATTCACTTGTTAATGCATATGGAGGGCAATTCCACATACTGCGGCAGTATTCAAGGGCTGTTGTCAGTATTACTTTAGAAGATTCTGTCTGTAGCCCCAAAACAGAAGATCCATCCCCCTGAATGAAGCCTTGATGCTGTATTCACATGACACTGGCCAGATGTTGAACTCTGTTGACCATGGACTTTTGACTGGAAGTCACATTAAGCTACACCTTTTCACAGAGGTTAATACATCCCCAAAACTGCATATTAATCCCAAGAAAAATACTGTGGAAGCTGCAATGAAGCAGCCGATGGAAACCCTGAGAGATGAGAGAAAAATACTGAAAGCATGAATACAATTTGAAAATGCTGAACTTTGCATATTCCAATTTAAATGTCCTGTTTTGTTTTTCCTTTTTTTTAGAGGAAAAACACAATACCTACCAACTGTAGTCTGCTTAAGATCACTCTTGGGATGTGCGTTTAAGTGACATCTCTCCCATATCCATCATAGTTTATCTTATCACAAAGTAATTCTGGTGGCCAACAGCCAATACTGGAGGCCTCTTATGTAAAAAGCCTGTAAACTGTATTATTTACAGATAAAATATGCAGGAGGGAGGTTTACTTGTCAATAAAAGAAAGTCATTGTTTAATACTTAAATAAGTAAAATATGAGTTAAACTGATGCTGCCTTCTTCTAAGCTTGAGTCATCAATGGAACAGCCTAAAAATAGACTATATTAAAATAAAACAAAACTTAAAACCTCAGAGTTCTTCTGAATAAAGCTGCTCCAAACAATGTACAGACATGTTTGCTGTTTCAAGCTTTCCATTTTACTTTAAAACCATCATGAGGTAAATGTAGAGCTGTTGGGAACTGGTCCATAAAATTGAATCTGTAAAATTAACTGTCAAAAAACAAACAAACAGACATTTGTTTACTGTCTTCGGCAGACAACTGTGTTTTTTTTCATCATGTAAGTTGAGAACCTGGATCTGCAACCTTCTACCTATTACTAGACCCATCACATCAATCCAGTTTACAAAAACAACAATGCCTATTGCATGCCATGGAAGAAGTAAATAAGTAATGATCTGCTTGGCTCTCCATGCACACAAAGGAATCCTCTTGAATATGGGTGCCAAATCTTGGCTCAGCCTCTATCTGTCACAGCTGTCTTGGTATTAATGTCTCAAGTGGAGGTGCTGTGCCTCTAATCCGAGCCCCTTCCAGCCATGTAAAAGAGATAACCCTGGTGGCTTCACTGATGAAGCTAAATTATTTTGTATGTGATAAAGATATCTGTAAATTTCACTAATAATTGCAGACAAAACATAATGCCCAATGTCTTTCCTTAAGACTAAAGGCCAAATGAAAGGTGAGCCTAAATGATTCATATGAACCCAATTTGTCAATACGTATCATACCAGGACAGCCTGAGTTAAGTGTTCGCTTTGACAGGCAGGGACACTGAGCGGACCTTTAGGAGACATGCTAAGAAGTAAATTGCTTTTGGGACCTCTCCGACGATCTAAGAGGTACAGTCCCTGTCATACTCACAGGAAGCTAAGTGAATTAACAGTGACCATTAGACACTTAATAATTAAAATGTTTTAATAATGGCACAGAGGGAGTCACTTTAACTGCATTAACATTACATGATCATTGTTTTCCTTCTCATTAACAGAGGGGAACATGGACGGTGATACATTAATGTTCTTTTGAGGCTTAAAACCATGTGGGATCGACAGTAACCAGGTGTGATCCCAAAGCTATGAGACGACCATAGCGCACTGTAGATGGCTTCTGTGGGCAGCATGGAGTCCTCTGGGATCAGATAAAAAGATTGGCATCTACTGACTCTTTGTACAGTTAACAAATTCCTTCCCTCCTCCCTTCTAATATATAAATATGTTAATTCTGCAAATATGAAAAGCTTTTATAAAATCTTTCAGTACCATTAAGAAAACGTATTATTTTAACTCACTGAGCACATACATTCACTGAAGCTCAAAGTTAAACTGTAATGTTTAAAGGCTGACTTCGTTTGAATAAAGTTTCAGTCACAAAATTCAAAAGCAAACAAAACAAAACTTTTTGTGGACCATTCATTCATAAAAAAGCATAGAAGTCCCAGTTTGGTGGGTCATGTTTGGATTATGTGTTTGGGATTATGTGATTATGACTCCAGTCTTCTCTGTCAGGGCTACACACAAAGACAGCAACGCTTAAATCTTAAATGACATAATGAATTAAATATGCTGCATTTTTATTATTTTACAAGCTGTGACTTATTGTATTTTAAGCCAATATACCTATAGGTAAGTAGGTACACATACTGTGTACTCACACTGTCTGTGTCGAGAGAGTTAATATGAGTACAGCTCATTTACAATGGAATCCAGCCACTGAAAGACAAGCAGGTCATCCACCAATCAGAGGGTTGGTAGTTTGATCCGTGGCTCTTCTAGTCTGCATGTCAAAGTGCCCTCGGACAAGATACTGCACCCTAAATTGGTCCCGATGGCTGTGCCATTGGTGTGTGTGTGTGTGTGTGTGTGTGTGTGTGTGTGTGTGTGTGTCTTATTGTTTTAGTTTTCTGGCCCACAACTTTACCCTTTTAGTAAACATGCAGAATTCTGGACCGAAGATGAAAGATGTCGCACCATGATGATGATGATAATGTGTTTACGTTTTGAAATACCGCCCACCGCTGACTGTCGCACGCAACCTAAGGAGTTGGTGGAGATCAAAACAGAGCTAAAAGAGAGTGACATAACTCCATATGACTACTAATGTTACGTATCTTCTGGATTTTTAAATAAATGACTCTTTGCTAACAAGTCTGACAACTTATCATATGTCAGTGGTTACTTATTTCTACTGCCCCCAAGTGGCCAAAGAACATCCATTGCAGGCTTGCAGGTTTTGTTAGCTGACTGCAACTGAAACCTATTAGCACTCCTCACATAAGAGTCTGGTACTGTGATAGAAACTGAACTACTGGAATATCTAGTATGACCTTAGCATTAAAATGTAAATGTACAGCATTTAATGTTTTGTCTAAGAGACATTTACTCAGTCACACCTAAGTGATTTTGTTGTTTCTTTTCAAGTGCGTGGAAGAGATTTGAAATGCTGCCCTATGGCACCGAACAGCTGGGTATATGTTAAAAAGGGTCAATCTCATTGAGAACAAATACATGTGGGGAGCATGGCAGCATTACTTCTGTGGTCTGACAGATTCAGAACACGTCTCACACAAGACCCTCTTTCAAGAGGCTCTGAAGCAGGAGAAAAATACAAATAAATTATACATCATTCTCTAAAAAGCTTCTCAGGTTCTCGTTTTGAAACATATTTCTTAAGTGCACAGGATCGAGAGGTTCGCTTGGTGGAAGAAATCCACTCAGGAGACTGTTGTCATGGCTACAGAGGATTTTTTCTTCTGCATTTACATAAAAATATGGTTTTCTTCTGGTACTCTCCGCTCAGATGCTACTTGGGCTAAAAGTGGGTCAACAGCAGGAAAAAAAGAAGAGAACTGGAAACAAGACCCAATGAGTGACCGCACTCAATCACTTCAGTCATCTTGAGATATATTATTAATTATTAAATCAGTTTTTGGTAAATGCAAATCACATTTTTAATTTGCTAATAAAAGGAACATGAACAAACGATCAACAGAAAGAGAAGCAGACACAAACTCCTGAGTCTGATTTGCGTAATGTAAAGGTGATGTTTTTTTCTGTGTTTCTCTACAGGAGAAGAAACAAAGAAGAAAAGAATTTCTCTTGTTGCTCCTGCATATGTAAGAAGCAATCACAAGATGTATGCTAGTTAGTCATGTGATAAACACGAAGACACAACTCAGATATCCTCTGGGAGGAAGGACACTGCATCACTCCAAACTGAATAAAATAATCTCCACAACATCAAAATTAATTCAGCAATCCAGCATGTAAAGTCGTGCATGACTTCATACGTGATGAGTAAATTAGCAAACGTTTCTGAGTAAAAAGCCCAACTCTTCAGGGAAATGGCTGCCACAGATTCAACATTTTTCTAAAATCCTGTTGAAGCCACATACACAATATTCAACATCATGCTTTTGCAACAAATGCATTAACATCCTGACCAAACATTCATACCTTACATACACTCTGAAGAGACTGAAGGGAAGAATTTCCACACTTCTAAACTGATCTTTATTCCAAATGTGAACAGATGATCCATTTTCCCAAATCTCTGACACACAAGGGCTGTTTATTGTTCCAAACGCAAACTTTTTGAATTAAATACGAAATCTGAGCTCGGTCTTGTGAAAAGCTTATACTATATTCATAGTGGAATACACTGCATGAATATATATGAAATAATATACAAAATACGGTGCAGGTAGACTATAAAAGAGCTCCTGCATTTAAAAAAACAGACATGTAAAAACATTAATAGAACAGAATTACAACAGCAATACCCAATGCATTAATATTTTAATTTAGCCATTATATAATCACAAAATATCTGAGTGTGCACTACATCCATCTAAATCTAATCCCTGCTGACTTGTGTCCATAACTGTTTTGGACAACGTGGCTGTTTGACAACATGAACCACTTCTTTTTGTACCAGTGACTGGTTTTCTTCAAACATATTTTTAATTTGTCCTAAAATTCTTGATAGCCTTCAAGTTGCCTGCTAATTTGCAGCACAACACACCAGATATTCTCTGGCCACAGGGACAGACACCGACATCGGCTGTCCTGAACGCAGCAGTCTTCAACCCAGTCCGATTCAGTAGCCTTGGCTAAATCACAATCACAGTCCCGGCCAGAGCTCAGGGTGTCTGCCAGCGCGTGCTGGGGCCCTGCAACATTTCCATCTGGTGTCTGGGGAGTCGCACATCAATTGCTCTCAGCTAAATGCACTCACATATGAATATTTCAGTACAATTTAATGTTTCAGCTACAGCCCCAAAGGAGCAGAGCATCAATTTGTGAACACAGTTCTCCTGGAGTTAAAAGCCAGGCCGGATAATACAGTATGAAAGGCGCTGTCAATCTGGAGGGCCTTTTTTTCACTTGAGAGACAGAAAAAAAAGGAAGAAAGGAAAGCACGCCCCTTTGCCTTCATAATCCAGCTGTATTCAGACAGCTTTTCAAAGTTTCCTCTGGAAAGTAGCCGACTGAGGCAGCAGCAGGGAGCTTTTGGTTCAGCACAGTCACCAGTCGATTTGCCAAGCTCGGTCAGTTTTCCCAGAGCTCTGGTAGTCTGCCATTTGGTCTCCACATGTTCACACACACACACACACACACACACACACACACACACACACACACACAGCTGGTGGAAGGAGCAGGTCAGGGAGTCGTGCACCTGCTGTCCTGTTAATAAAATACCCCAAAGTGATGCTGAAACCTCTTCCTTCACACAGCAAAGCTTCCCTCAGGTGTGAGAACATGAGTGCTTTACAAAACATGCAGATTGTGACACAACTGAAGTCATCAGCTGGTCAGTAAACAGAGCACCGTGGAGCACACAGCAGAACAATAAAGCTGAAGGACTGTTGAGCAGATCACATTATGGCTGTGTTTTACAGGAGAGGGCATTCAGTGGTTGGTCGTCAGGGTAAAGCTGCAACTAATGATGATTAACATGAAGATTATTTTCCCAATTAATGAAATAATCATTTGGTCTATAAAAGCTGACACATTGGAGACGAGACTGGCATTTTTGCTTTAATTAAATGATTCAAATGATAAATAATGAATAGAGGTTAATTTCCAGTCAGAGGACTATCTATGTATTGACTCTCCTTCATGGAGTTAAAAAACAAGGTTTAAATTAAATCAATAATATATATATGATTTTTGCGTGGACAGATGGATGTGTTGACATGTAGGTAGATAAAACAATCAGAAGAAGCAGCATTAAATCTGAAAACTGCTGCACTCTTACATTAGATTATATTGCAAGGTGTTCCTATTGTTTTGTCCACCCCCTGAAACAGGTTCTATTTGAAACAGTTTAAGCAAAGACTATAGTAAACTGCAAATACAACTAAACGACTGATGAACATAGTGGTAAAACTGGCTTATGTAGATGTTTCAGTTCTTTTTCTTTTTCTTCAGTTTTAATGGACAAAACTCTTTACAGGCCAGCTGTTTCAGTGCGTTCAGGCGGTCACGCAGCAGGTGAGAGCATCGTTTTGACTGGTCCAAACAGAGATGCTTCCTTCCTCATTTAAGTGACACAGGCGCTTGTTAAAGCCGCTGATAAGCAACAAGACTGCTGCTCTGCGCTGATGAGAGCAGCTGATAAGAAAATACAAGATGTGCATTTGTAAAATAAAACAGGCGGCTGACAGTTACACTAATAAGGTAATAATGGCACAGGTTCTTCAGGCCAACAATGCAGAACTGCCCCGAGGCACCAATCAAAAATTAATACTAATTATCATGTGAATACTGCATTAACTCTGAAGAATTATGAATTATAAATCTGCAACATGGTTCCCCTCTCAGAATGGCTTCGCTTGCATGATGATGTGATTTTTTTTTTCCTCTCTGAGACCTTTTTTGAGGACCTGTCACAAAATAAATAACTGTGCATGCAGACATACCATCACTGTTGTGACATATAAAAAAACATCTATTGTGAGGTATACTGGAATTATGTCTTTAAAGTAATTCTTGACCTTTTTGTCATTAAAATCATTACAAAATAATTTGAAGAGATATGTTTACACATTTTTTTTTATCTTATAGCCTGAGTGCTTATATTAATTTCCCTTTTGGCTGACTCTGGACATAAAGTGGACTCAAAGCACTTAAACTCACTGTTGGTTCTGATAAATCATTTAGAGCTTTAAACCAGCCATCAACTACATTTCAAAATGTGGCCCAAGTGTCTCTGAGAGTAAGCAAACGTGCAAATTAACCCATTTAAATGTGTTCAAATTAAAGTAGTTAAACATTATATTGCACATTGGCATATGAAGCAGTCACACTGATTTTAAAATTGTTTGAAATGGGTCAACTGTGTGCAGGAATTAGATTGATGCCTTCAGACACATGGCTTTAATGTCTTATGATCATAGTAATTAGACGACTATAAACAGTTAATAATAATAATATCCAAACAAAATATGGCAGATGATGACTATATGATGAAGAATACTGCAATAAAGATGTTTTTTTATTTTTTATTTTATAAGGACTTAGTACGAACACGTCTTCTCCATGTCTTTCCCACTTTGATTCGGTTGTGATGCAGCATATTTTCTATGTATTTGTTGTCATTTGAGAGTATTCACATTGGATTGTTTTGTTTAGCAATAAAATCTGCGGAGACATGCTCTACAAAAGGTAAACAGAAATATTGATAGAAATCATTATGTATATAATTGTCGACAAAAAAATCTGTTCAGATTTTTCATTTAAAAATTCTAACTACAACAATTGTGGATCTTTTGCTGAGAGACAAACAAACCATGTATGTGATTAATGAGTCTTTCAGGTCTGGTTGTCCTGTGTGTCGCTGGGGACAAAGCCAACATCTACAGCAGCTCACTGCATTTCAATTGAGCTGCTAATAAAACAGCCTCTCTCTCTCTCTCGCTCTCCTACTCACACAAAATACTTGCAGCGTTCAGTTTATCAGCCAGCTCATACGGTAGTTTGAAGCTGTGACTCCTCTTCAGGCTTTGTCCTGAATAAACGCAAAACAATTAAAGTTCAGCAGAGGTGATGTTTGAGTTTTGACTCCCACTGAGACCACGTGTACTAATTCTGCATGTACAAGTGCTGTTGCTGCTTCAGGTACAAATATACCTAACTGCATATTTTTTTTAACATCAATATGAGATGACAGACCAAAAATGAACAGATCAGCCTCTGCAGTGAACATAAAAAATAATAGAAAACACAAACCACCATACGATGGACAAGATGACAACAACAAAAAAGGGTTGTTAAGTCAAGACTGAAAAGAAACATGATGTTTCCACTGATTTCCACCTTTCACAAGCCACATGCAGCCAAACCAAATGGACACATGCCTTTTATTTTCCAAAATAGCTGGTGAGCTCAGGTGTGTCACTCTTGGTTTAGATTCTACTTGAGCTTGAGAAGGTATTAAGCTGGAACTATATCAAATATATTGGAGTATGCAGTACCACGTACTGTGCCTTTTGACATCTTAATTACACAACAACTAGATAGTGATGGTCAATAAAAACACTTCTATCATTTGAGGAAGAGGATCTTTAGTTAAAATCAAGAGTATCGTTCATTTGACGCGATCATTTATGTGATGATCAAACCGCAGACCAATGTCTCTTTTCTTCTTTTATTCTTTCATCTACAAGTAATGTTCCATTCAGTGTTCTGCAAGTTTTTAAATCAATCTCACTTACTTTCACAAGTTTCAGAGAAAAGTTTCTACCTATAAATTACTTGAATAACAAATAACTACGACTGAAAAGTTTATCACCGTGTTCATTAGCAGCACTTCATCCTTTCATCGGTGCAGCCTCACATGAAGCCCACTCACAGTGAAAACCTTGTTGCACTTGACTGCACAAGCAGTAAAGCAATAATATATCATACATCTCTTTCAGCTAGCAAGCCACTTAATAAACAGGCACTCTGCAGAAAACATGTATTCTGTGTTAGATTGTGGGTTTGACTGTTTTTTGTTTTGTTTTGTGGAAAAAAATGAAGACGCTCCGACAGATATAAACAGATTGGCACAATGTCAGCTGAATCAAACCTGGGGAGTTCAGCATAGTAAATTACTTATATGTCTGACAATAAAGGCACAGTGCCACAGAACCCTAAAACATTCAAGAGACAGCAAGTCACTGTGAAAAGTTTGGTAATGCAGCCCAGGAAAGGCCCCCCTGAATTCCAAACAAGAACATTTCGCTCTTGCCAAAGTTTAAGTGGATGATTTCAGTCACACATATATATTTCATGAGGTTAATGGGCCCCATCAAATTGTGATCAGAGATTCTTCAGGGAGGCTTTTATGCTGGAGTGACAGCTAGGATGGCTGGGCTTGATCTGGCAGTCATTAACAGGTCACACACAATAAGGCCACATGTGATATTTCTTGTCGCTGTATATGCATGAAACACTCATAAACTTAACCCTCGACCTGCTGCATTCGCCAAACAGTGGGCGCACATAATAATTTGGTCTACATTCAATATTTCAATCTTCTGCGTAGGCTTCACATTGCGGGAAATCCTATGTGCAATGCAGCATACAGGAATAAATCACAGCATCATGACCAAAGCTTGAAACTGAAACCACAATTCACACTCCACATGCACGCTTCTACGGAAGGACTCAGGTCATGTCTATGCTCTATTATTACAATGAGTTATCATAATATTGGGGTCTAACTTAGACAGACAGAGAGCCAGAAAGAACTTTGGAGCTGGATAGTGTTGAAGTAGGATCAGCTCATGTGGTTGGTGTACCTTCCTTCAGTCCTCTTTACATTTTCATTGTTTACTCCACTTTTTCTGCATTTACGGCAACAAGAGGCTTACCAGCACACACACTCCAGACAAAAGTGTTTTGGGATTTGACCCCAGTGATGTCTGAAATAGTAGCCACATCCAACCTAGCAGACGCTCTGGGGAGGAGATGCTGTAAAGGGAACCACAACATGTTAAGGCTTACAAAGCTCTTGGGTGACAGTGACTGAGACTATAAAAGTTAAAGTAATGGTTATAATGAGCTCTCTGAGGACAGAGTGAAAAGGTCATATAAAAGCATAAAAAAGAGGTAATGCTCATCCTGGTTTTAAAAATATCTGCAACAAATTTCAAGGCAACTTTTGGCTTGAACATGATACCTCTCTCTGAAAAACACCATACCAACAGTACAGTTTAAAGTGACTGATGCCAGTGACTCAGGCACATTGAATCAACCACGTACAGCACCTTGTTCTAATATGAAGCAGAGTAAAGCCGAGCCTAGAAATAAAGATCAATATGAGCTGTAATAAAATACCTAAGATTTAGTTTAATGCATCCTAATTCAATTGAAATACCATTATATCTACAAGATGACGGTTGTATTGAGCAATCACAGAATACTGGAGTGAGGTCACTCATTAAAAAGAAGAAAAAACTTTTAGATGCACTAGAATAATGGGACATAATTGGTGAAGTTGCTAAATCTAATATGCATAATAAAACATTTCATTTTTTTATTTTATGCATACCCAAACATGGAGGCTGGGTTGACTAAATTTGAGTTTGAGTAGATGAATTACAGCGGCCAACAGCTTCCATGTTCTGCACACTTAAAGATATTACTGTGATATTGTTAGTAATCTTTAGTTTTTCAGGCCTGAGAAACAGAGAATTCATGATATGTACATCATGAATGAGAGATCATTTTTCTCACTAAATAAATGACCTCTTTTCCACTGACAGGCGCACAGATCACATGTGACAGAGGCACAGATGTGTGTGAAGTTGAGTTCGTCTGCGCTCATTTGGTGTGAACCAAAAACTGCAGAGAGACAGTAAAAAAAGCCCCAAAACCCAAGAATTATAACAAATTCTATTTGTTTGACAGCATGCATAATTAACTGTAACAATAACATTTCTATATCATTAATTATCATTCTCTTCTGACTAAATCCAGCACAGAAAAGCACACATATTTCATAGGCCTTGATCTCACACTGCCCAAAAAGACAAAAAACCCCTTCCAGCTGCTTTACAAATTACCTCAGTGAAGCGATACCGGTTCATGAATCCTAACTGGACTCACTACCTTCATGTCAGCTGCACTCTAATTATAGCTTGCGTATCACTTTTTGTTTGTGCTCTCTTGAATGATCTGACCCAGTGCCCTTATATCAGCATGTACTTGTTTAGACAGACAGCTGTGGGTATTGTTTGTACCAGCTATCAGACATGATACCTCACTTCTCCTCCCAACCTTGCTGGCAGCAGTGATGGCAGTCAGTGTGATAGCGATCAGTTTGTTCTGCAACAGCCAGAGTGTTCTGGAGGATGCTGGCCTGAAGAGAAAGTTTTAGACATACACAGGTATTAAAAAAAAGATTAGGAGTAAAAGCCAAAAGCACTTTCTATAGCATATTTAATGGCAAAAATACGTAAGTGCCCATGGTTGCCCTGTCCTCAAACGCATGCACAACAACATGAAAATACAGTAGACAGGTAGCTAAGCAGCTGCTTCAGTTTAAGACAAATTCTTAACATGAGACTGTAAATCTTGTCAAGTTGAGACATTTCATAAAATGAACTGAGAAGTTAATTAATGAGACTTTGTATTTAACATTTATACCTGACACCAGTAGCAAAAATAATGTGTAGACTAGTGAACTGCAGGAATGTCCTGATTGATATCAATAATCAAATGAATATGTGCTGCCTGAAAGTTGTGAAATCAATCAAAAAATAATCCATACAGAAATACGATACATTTACAATTAAGACACTAAATATATATGTCAGCATTTCAAAAATAATAATACATTAAACATCGTTTGCACAACAACTCACCTGTAAGCCAATCACGCATTTCCTGATTGACCATGATTTGACCTTACAGAGTGAGTAACATCTCCTTCTTCTTGCCGCACAATGACATTATTTCCCGAACTGCTCTTCTTTCACACTGATGTGTAGCCGTCAGTTAAGCTCGTGCGAAACCTCACGACACGAGCGGCCCGGAACCGACCAAACCACTGTTCCACCAAAGAGGAGCACATCTGGTTTGTGGCTTTCAAAGTAAGAGTCATTGTTTAAGAAACAAAACAATCTTTTTGCAGTTCCTCGTCTAACAGCATGGTGAAAGAATACTGTGTAAATTGTGGTAGCAAGAAAGGGAACGAGAGAGGAGAGACATGCAGAAAGAGTCTCTGTTTGGATGAGGGAAGGGAAGATACAGGAAACCAGTGTTTGAGTCAGCAACACTGACAAGTCTGTGCTGTTTGTTCTTTTCAACACCCTCAACATTCAAACACACTGACCGTGTCAGTGGTCATTCATCTTTTTTTTTTTTTTTTTTTTTTTTTAAACTATATCATGTTTGTGATCTTGCACATATATATAGACACTTTGTTTGTCATGACAATATCTTTTCTATATGCAGAATACAGAATTCCATGAAGACTATATTTAATATAATCAAACTTGATTCGCATCTGTTATTCAGGTCACTTGTCTTTTATAGTAACCAGGTTTATCTAATGTAGAAACACTGATATTTAGTTTACCATAGAGAGTTTTCATGCTCATATATATATATAGAGAGACAGATTCATAGACAATTAAAGCCCAGTCGAATATATGCTCCGCAATCCAAAGGACAAATCCCCCTCCGGCTCTGATAAATGTAGTTCTGACTTTCCTCCAATAGATGGCCTTGTTCTCGAGTAGATGAGCTCCCGGACGGAGCAGACTTGCCAGCTGTCCCCATCCTGCTCAATTTATGTCCGAAAAAGAAATTACTGCAAGAATTTTTCCTTCTGGTTTAGCCTTCGTGTTTTTCATTAAAACATCAAGGCAGTAATCTGCATTGTTTTTTCTCCAATTTATAGAATAACACTTAAGCAACATACATTTCCCATCATGATGAGGTTTGACCAAGATATGGTGAGGAGCTAAAATGAAAATAGACAGAAATTTATTGGAAGCGATATACAAAAAGCCCTCTCTTACCTGTGAGAGTTTGCGCGGCACAGTTTAACAATCTGTTAACATTTGTAATGTGGACTAAATAATACCATGAGAATATATTTCTATAGTCAATAATCAGTTGTTGCATCATTGTGTGAGGGAGAAATTGAACCTTTAAGTTAGTTTAACTAAACTGGCGGTGTAGTCTAAATATTTTTAGATGCAGAAGTTTTGACACATTTTTAGTATCTCGATGATGATGATGATGATGGTGATGACTGTCACCGTCATGAAGTGTATGTGCATTTTAAAGCCGGATTGAAATGGATCGATGAAGTTAAAACATTTTTACCCCCCTCGTCTTCAGCCTTTGTTGGGTGAAACAAAAAATATGAACATCTGCATTCTTGAGCGTCTCTCGCACACCGGATTTCTTTCTTTCTTTGTTTTTATTTTTATTTTTTTAACAGGTTGTGCGAGAGGTGCAGTAACGCGATAGGAGAAGTTGGGTGTTGACGTCATGACGTCAGAGGACCAGCGTGTGAGACCCTGCTGCCTGCTCACCCCCCCGCCCCCCTCTCCACGTCCGGAGAGACACACGTTATCAGGGAGGCAGCCGAGGGGCCAGTCATCTCCTCACATCTTTTCTGCATCTACCACAATCCCCTCTATCCTTCCTGTATGGTGGATATTATTTTCAGCTCTTCTTTCTTGGGTGATATGGGGGATCATTCCAAAAGTAAGTAAGCGACACTGCTCGGTCCAGTTTTAAGTGGCAGATTTGGTTTTCGTCGCAGTGGCACCGTGGAGCTACATGATATATCCAGCAGCGCACCGATTGCTTAAGTTATTTTCTTAGTAATGCAATATTGTGTAGTATTTTTTCATCGGCTGTGCATTTTGGAGGCGCATTTTAGAAATGAAATAATTCAGTGTTTTTCTTTATGAATACTGGCAAAAGTCTTCATTTGTTGCATAACATCAGGATTTGTCCAGTCTGCAACAAAAGCAGAGGTTTACGGCAAAATTGAGACACACAGGCTGGACTATAAAATAAAGTAAAATAATTCATGCTGCAGTTGTTTGAGATAGTGGTTTTATTTGGTTGCATTTTTCCGTCAGTCAGTCGGTGACAGTGCTGTGGGCTCTTTGCAGAGAAGCCAGGATTCGCGATGTGTGTAGGATGTGGAAGTCAGATCCATGACCAGTACATACTGAGAGTCTCTCCCGACCTGGAGTGGCATGCAGCCTGCCTGAAGTGTGCAGAGTGCAGCCAGTACCTGGATGAGACCTGCACTTGTTTCGTCCGGGACGGAAAAACCTATTGCAAAAGAGATTATGTGAGGTAGGAGTTTGGAAATATTCCCCGTATAGGCTGAATTTTGTTGAATGGTTTTAAATGCAAAGTTAATATATTTGAATGCAATAATGTATGGTATAATAAAGAGGTTAAAAAGAAGTTAAAAAAGACGAATTTGGACATAAAAGAAAAAGTGCACCAAAAGCAGAATAACAGAAGTTAAACTTGCAGTTTAAAATAGGTTTACAAAAAGAGAAAATACCACTTTTTTTTTTTTTTTTAATCAGCCATTAAAAAAAGAATAACATAAGAACATTGTGAGCCTACAGCTCTCAACTGAGTAAAAGCCAAAAGTTATTTCTACATTTCTTCCCAGATTTTTAATTCTTTGACATTTTCCCCTCCAATTTTCCAGGTTGTTTGGAATAAAATGCGCAAAATGCAACCTGGGATTCAGCAGCAGCGATTTGGTGATGAGAGCCCGGGATAACGTGTATCACATCGAGTGTTTTCGGTGCTCGGTGTGCAGCAGGCAGCTGCTGCCGGGAGACGAGTTCTCCCTGCGGGAAGACGAGCTGCTGTGCCGGGCGGACCACAGCCTGCTGCTGGAGAGGAGCTCCGCAGGAAGCCCCATCAGCCCCGGACACATCCACTCC
Organism: Chaetodon trifasciatus; assembly: GCA_037975065.1. Classification (NCBI taxonomy): domain Eukaryota; kingdom Metazoa; phylum Chordata; class Actinopteri; order Chaetodontiformes; family Chaetodontidae; genus Chaetodon; species Chaetodon trifasciatus. The sequence goes on from JBBMOE010000001.1 coordinate 19,829,277, forward strand.
AACAGACCGCTGCACCTGACAGGTCCGATTCTATGTTATTATTATTATTATTATTATTATTATTATTATTATTATTATTATTATTATTATTATTATTATATACTTAAAAAAAAAATACTTAAGACAATGGGATGGTTTGTCGTAACAGGACATAATAAAATTGATAAAAGAAAAAACTAAATAAAAGGCCATGTCATTTAAAGAAATTAAGGAAATTCTCATGTGTTGCAACGAGACTAATTAAACACAAAAATGAACATTTGTTGAAAAAATATCTAATCGCTTAAATTCAGAAAAAAAACTAAATGAGAAAAGATTAGCTTGTCTTTTTTCTTTGTCCATTTACATTCACATTATTTGTTATGTGGCAATCTGGTTTTGTGTGTGTGTGTGTGTGTGTGTGTGTGTGTGTGTGTGTGTGTGTGTGTGTGTGTGT
>JBBMOE010000001.1:19834363-19864901 GCA_037975065.1 Chaetodon trifasciatus
TATATATATATATATATATATTAGAAAAGTAGATTACATTTTTTGTCCTCCAAAGACAAAGGAAACAAAATGAACTTCTCCAAAAAATAATGGTGTCATTTTCCCTCTTTAAAGATCCTCATTGACCTGAGCCATGATTTAAGATGTTAGACATTAATCTCATAAAAAAATCATGGCAGACTGATATCTAATATTATCGGCCTTTCCTGCATAAAACAAAACAACCCAGGAGATATAAATAGGCAAATCATTGCAGATTGACATTAATGGGCGGCAAAGTATAACTAGATCAATATTTGAAGGGCTTTCTGAGGCCTTTGTACTCTGCATGGCACTTTCTGACCAATATCCGTCCCCCGGACTCAGCAGACCCGGTGGCGGTGCGGCAGGCCCCGCATCGGAACCACGTCCACAAGCAGTCGGAGAAGACGACACGGGTCAGGACGGTGCTGAACGAGAAGCAGCTCCACACGTTGCGGACCTGCTACAACGCCAACCCGAGGCCGGACGCGCTGATGAAGGAGCAGCTGGTGGAGATGACCGGCCTGAGCCCCAGGGTGATCCGGGTCTGGTTCCAGAACAAGCGCTGCAAAGACAAAAAGAAGTCAATCCTCATGAAGCAGCTCCAGCAGCAGCAACACAGTGATAAGACTGTAAGCATCTTCGTAAGTTTGACCACTTGATTACTATCAACGATTATGTTTTTATTCTCTTAGTTGCATGTCATTTAAAATCCTGAGACTGACATGTATCTTTATTAAATGCAGAGTGCGCTAAAAAGCAACCAAGCCATATTTAACTTTATATCATATTTCAATGAATAATGACGATCTTGTTGTTTATATTGGTGGTTGTTTGCCTTGTGCTTATCACTTGCAGGTGATGCCCACCTTTTTGTCTATCACTGATGGGAATCACAACTAGCCGACTAGCCCATAATTTGACTCTTTCACAAACTTAAGATTTTACTTTGCTTACGCTGAGGCACAATAGAAGAGTTCCAGTCGGCTCCAGTGTTACTCTGTACTCAAACTTAAGGTCAATGAATTATGAATCAACTGCTTTGGCTTCAGTTGCTTGATCCCAAAGATAAAATCAACCTCTGCAAACAGGCTTGGTCTGCATCTCTGCAACATCTCTTCCTCTGTGACCATAGTTCAATCTCTGCTCCACCCCAAAAGGAAACTTGCTGTCACCATTATTCCAAATGTAACACTCGTCATTAATGGTAAAAGAAAAAAAAAGGATTTTGAAAACGTGCAGATGAGGAGATACTAGCCAGTTTTTGGTGACAGACGCTGTCCTGCTGGACACATGATGCTTATGCTATTTGAACAATTTTGAAAATTCTTTCGCCAGAACCTGCAGGGCCTCACTGGGACGCCTCTCGTGGCTGGGAGCCCTATCCGCCACGAGAGCACTGTGCAGGGGAACCCAGTGGAGGTTCAGACCTACCAGCCTCCATGGAAAGCCCTGAGTGAGTTCGCCCTGCAGAGCGACCTGGACCAGCCAGCCTTCCAACAACTGGTGTGTGTGTGTTCAGGACAGACTGAGTTAGATGTGCACACACACTCACACACTCACACACACATACATGCATGCACTGCAGACTGTAACCTGACCTATCTATCTATCTATCTATCTATCTATCTATCTATCTATCTATCTATCTATCTATCTATCTATCTATCTATCTATCTATCCACATGCACAGGGACAGTCATTTGAATTTTGTTGTGAATAAGACATGCGCACGCACGTGACCACACGTAAACACAAAACTGCACAAGCCTGAATATTTCGCATATTCTGACACATGATTTCTGTCCGCTCAGGTGTCTTTCTCTGAGTCGGGCTCTCTCGGGAACTCCTCGGGCAGCGACGTGACTTCTTTGTCCTCTCAGTTACCGGACACCCCCAACAGTATGGTACCCAGCCCGGTGGAGACGTGAAACGGGGCCCCTGAAACCTGTCGCCCCGAACCTCACCTCCTGCAAGGACAGTTGCAGCATGATCCCGGCCCCCCTCTGTCTCCCCCTCCTCCCCTGCATGTGACCAGCTCATCACATCGCCCAAACTACAGAGAGGAGAGTGTTTTTTTCCTGACATGTAAGAGATGGAACGAAGAAAGCACCGACTGACTCCGAGTTTTTTTTTTTTGTTTGTTTGTTTTTTTTGTTTTTTGTTTTTTTTATTTTTTTCGTGGAGCTTTCATTGACAATAAGCAGAACAATTGATGCATGACTTGATACGGAGAAGGCAGATGTACAGAAGACCTCCCGATGGATATACTACAAGAAATCCTTCCCTCAAAAACAAATTGGAAACATTTCCACGTCGAAACAGAAGGACTTTCTGCGAGTTCATTGTGATCATATTGTGTCTTGTTTCTTCAACATGAGAATTTTTTGATACATTTATTGCGTTGTCGAGTCCAGTTGACTCTTTGTCTTAAGGTCAGAGCATGATAATCTGCAAACTATTCGTGTTGTAAAATACTTTATCTTAAGGGCAGGACACAGGTTGTTTGAGCTTCTCGAACAAAAAGTAAATTATTGTTATATTATTTATTGTTAGGAAAGCGATTCGTAAAGGGATTATTAACTGATAAAAAAAATAATAAAAAGCTGAATACATGTCTTTGTACAGGCGCAGTTTTCTTTAACCTCTCAATCTACTGTCGCTTTTGCATTTGCGAGACATTATTTTAGCTGATAATTTATTTTATTTGAAAATTCCGCTTTCATTGCAAAAGTAAAGCGAGAGAAGTAGTGACTGAACGGACCCAATAACAGCTTGTGTCGTGACGCGCTCATGGTGACAAAGTCACACTCACTGTCCTCAGACCGTAAACATCTCATGAGGGCCTCAGTAATAAGGAAAACAAATATTAATTCCTGCTGCTCTGAAATATGCTGTTTGTCCTGTTCAACATACATCAAGTTAACCTGCAGGAATCGAAGCTTGGAGGCTCTGTTGTCTTATCTTCGCCCTCCATCTGCGGAGCCCCCCCTCCTTGTGTAGCAGGAATCGGCCAGTGGTCATTTACTATCTTGGGGGCAAAAATCTGCTGTAAATTGTGCTCAGTCCAGTTACTCTGGTTGAGTCACAAGCTGGTCTAGACAGCGCGGAGGGATCGGCGACCTCTTATCTAGTCCTGGCATCACCTGCAAGCGATACACTGACTGAAGCCACAACAAACTAACTAACTAAACACCCCCTCATCCACACACACACACACACACACACACACACACACACACACACACACACACACACACACACACACACACACACACTCCCCAAAGCCCATCGTATGTGAGGGGAGCAGAGAGCAGCTCGTAAAGGGTCACTTCTCCTCCTCGGTTTATTTTCCTTCGGTGAATTGCGTTATTGCGCACGGGTCAGCCGACATGACAGCTCAGGCTAAGTGAACTAAACCAACTGACCCCCCTCACGCCGTGTGCAGGACCAAACAAAGCTGCCATGCATGCACTGAAAATCTGTGGATCAACCTGCTCTGTTGGCACATACACATAACTTAACTTAATTTATGTAGAGGCATGGGGTGCTCTGTTATATTTGACGTGATTTAGATATAAATCGGCTCTGAAACGTTCTTTGTTATTGTGAAAATCCTACTCATCAAGTGTGCTCATTTCACTTGTCTTCAATGCAGTTTTGCTGTTTTGGAGGGAATTTAGATAAAAAGGCAGATAAGAGAAAACGTCTTTAATTACAAAAAAGGGAGTCTTGAAATTTAATTCTCGTCACATTTGGAAATAAATAGAATTATCCTGGTGCAGTAATTTCCCCCACCTGCCGCCTTTTAACAAAACTGGATTCAATAATAAGGACACCAAATCACCGATGAACGTATGTTAATATTTGAGCGTTTTTCACTGTTAAACAATTCAACTGATGTTTTTTCCTGCACTGACACCGTCTTAATCGGAAGTTTAAATGACAAAAGGCAGATAACAGATTTGTAATTGAGCTATTTCAAATAAGATAAGTAAACAATGCGAGCAGATTAAGATAACACAGATAAGTGAAGAATAACAATGGCGTTTACAGACAAGAATGCAGGCCTATTAACCCTCCTCTATCAGAAAATCACTGTGGGGCCGTGCATGTTTCCAAAGCAGCCTGTTCCAGCACAGAGACTGTATATAACTCATCCGCTAAAGGACCACACGAGATCACATTAAAATAAACTAAAACAGTTCTTACTATCATGTAAAAATAATCCCCGCTCTTATCTTTTGAACCATCAATTTTGAAAAAAAAAAAAAAAAAAAAAAAGCCAAAATTGCAAACAGGTTTAAAAAAAAAGTTTTCTCAAAAGATCAAATGAGTTACAACACCTAGATAAAATATGGAGAAATTAACTAAGGATAAAACATTTTTTTTTTTTTTTTTTTTTTTTTTTTTTTAGAAAAGCTCTTAGAGATGTTTTCTAAAATTCAGGTTTGCATGAAAAAAAATGTACCGAAAAAATAAAAAACGGGGCAAATAACAGTTTAACAATTCAATACATTCAATGAACGACGTGGAGTACAAAAATGAAGCTGCAGTTTATTATCTGTTAGCCTGAGATGCTGACAGATCACGTCCTCTGACAGCCATAAAAAGGGGCGTGAGTACCTGTAAGGCATCTGATCTTCTCTCAGGTCAATGGGCGTTTCCCCTCAGTGTGTTAAACAAGAAGTATACAAACACCGGTGATCCTTACCTGCAGCCCCGGCTACAGTATCTGCACCACAGCCTGATTTTAACCCGAGCGTGTCTGGGCCTCATACTGACCTGCACGCAGAGACCCCGTACAGCAAATATTAATATACTCCCGAATTTATTTCTCACATTTTGAAACAAACCACAATTAAGCTTCTGTCACATTATTAAGGATTAACTGCGAACTGTGTCAAGTTGCCACAACGCAACCAGACGCTGTCAGAGGGAATGACACCGTATCATTAATGATTAAGAGGACGAGTCCATTTAAAGGTGTGATGTAATTCTCTAATTGGCGAGGGGTGGACGTAATTAGATCACCCGGCGCGCTCCCGAGAACTGCAGCGCCGCCCACAACCACGAGTCACTAAACGGTCAGTGACTGATGGACACAGGGCCCATTAAAATATTCTTTCATCTACTGCAGAAGATATTTTTTTTGTTAGTCTGTCAAGGGAAAAATAAATAACACTAAGACAGACTTTGACACGTGAGCATGCTGCACCCAATATGCAAAGTAATGTTTCCCACAATCCCATGATAATTTAACAGAGAATTACATGGTCATATGTACCATTTAATATTGTTGTTTTATGAAATGGGTCTATTTTGACCATTTAAAATAAATATATAGGCCAACTACATTTGTTCAGCTGTGGGCATACACTCAGTTGCCAGTTTTTTAGGCACCCCAGGGTGAAATGAATGCAGTGTAATACAACAGTCCTGCAGTAAAACCCTCCTTCATGAGTCTATTAATGTTCAGGCTTTGTTGAAACTGACAGGTGCTGATTCAACTTTTGGTCTGCTGCATTATATTGAGGAGTGTTTCTAATATTTTTTTTTTTCATTGAGGCAGACTATAAATTAGAAACGCGCCTCAGCTGATTGGCTAAATTGTAAATTACGTTAAAAGGCAGTTTAACATTTTCAGCATTTTCCACTGAACACTAATGAATTGATGAATTTGTAATTGCAAAGACAATTACCACAATTCAGTTTAGCAATTGAGCTGTAAGGTTTGCTGTCTATTGACTGCAACATTACCCTCATCAAAGTCATGACAGACGCAAAAACACCTATGAGGTATTTTTTTCTTTGTGTCTGTAACTTCTGTGAAATTTCTTTTGGGTGAATCTTAGTCTTGCAGAGGGTAAACAGTGGTCAAAGTTTAGCACCCAGCAGTTCAGTCATCTAGGAACAAGAGGAAATGGGACAAAAGGGAGAAGAATGTGGAAGTTTTTTAGGCTTAAAATAATGAAATTTAATCTTGATGGGAATTTAAATAAACCAACATACACAGAAGCATGACTGTCATATTATAATTGAACCACCCATAACTGAATCTCATAACCTTTATTGTCACTGATAGGTCACCCACAGGAGCCAGTTAGTCAGTACAGAGAGTCATGGCTAAAGAAACGAGGCAGTGATACTCCATCAAACTTATTATGCCAAAATGACACCCTGCAATGTCGTTCACACATACTTGCATATTTTCATCCTGAAATACACAGTAAAATTCATATCACTGGAGAAATTACATTTTTATTTTCTATGCAGTGAAAACAGTTTTAACTATTTTAAACTGTTATGAAATTAAATTAGATCAAATTAAATTATTGTTATTGGTGTTTTTTTTGCTGATTGTTGCTTGCAAGCTGCACATAAAAATCCTTGATGGATGATCCATGTGCACATGTGGCAGATAAAACATGAACATTTTCATATTTTCACCTTTAGAAATTGGATAATTTAGCGCCACCATCAGGAAGGTTGGTCCCATATTATTGTATGGAGAGACAAGCTTTTGTGCATTTTCATTCAGAGCAGTTGATAAACATAGATATAAAGATAAAACAAAGGCAATGTGTTTTCAATAGGTTTATTGTCAATTTGCCTGCAACCCCTTCATAACCCTGTTGTTACATACAAAGAGATTGTCATGAGACCACTGTATTACAAACATTGTGTAAAAATGAGTGCGTGTGATTTCTGTGGGGGCTCTGTGAAAGTTTCAACACTCGGGTCCGCTGTGACCTTGCTCCTCGAGTGGGGGCCACCAGCAGAGGAACTTCAAGTCCAAAAGTCTCCAGGGAAGCATACTGACAGTCTGACTTAATGCAGAGTCTGAGCCTGGAGATTTCTTTTTTCTGCACGAGAAAGAGAGAAAGGGGAGGGTGGGTGTGAGAGAAAGTGTGGCACTCCAGTGGAGACACAGCAGTGACTGGGCTCAGGGTCTCAGTAACTGCTGTAAAATTAAATCATACAATATGAGATGATTTAGCAGGTCCCTGCACGCTGGTCCTCCACTTCTGAAGGCAAATTGAGAAATTACAAAATGTGTGACTCACAACAAAACAGAACATCCCAAATTAAGACAACAATTTCTCCTAAGTCTTCTTCATGTCATATACTCCACATAAGACAGCCAAATAGAGCGTCAACTCCATGATGTCAACATCGCTGTGATTGTGTGCTGTGTTTTATCCACCTCTTGTCAGGTGTTTTTAATCAGAAATTTAAGGACCAATTTATCTTAGATGGGTAATGGCCAATTTAACATCTGGTGACAAGAATTTAATCTTCACTACTCTTGGGTTACACTGATAATGAAAGGGCAGCATCAACATCTCTGTGCAGCGCCGGGCTTCTTGTGTACTATCGATCCTGGGGAATGAACGCTGCTTTTATGGGAAACTGACACAATGAGTAAATATCCACATATTATCCTTTAAACTTCTAAAAGCACTGGGGCCAACAGGGGAGGAGGTATTTTAGAAAGCTGCATTAAAAACAACAAATATTGATTTCTTTGAAACAAGACTTTCTCTTTAAGTGTTGTGTTGACATATTTTGACCATTATTTTTTGGATTTCCAAGCCACAGTTTTGTCTAGATTTAAACAAAAAGAAGAAGAAATGTCGCTCAGCTGTGCAGCTTTTAAACTTACTGTTCGGTGCTTGCAGGATAGCAAAACATGACCTCTTATACTGCTGTACTTCAGGTGAACCTAAAGGGAGGAAATTGCAACAGTAGCAGCTTTCCTGCTCTATTGCACTACAAAAACTGAGTGTGTATGTGCATTAAAGTATCTGTGTGTTCTCATCTGTGAGTTTCTGGGCATGTTGCTCACACTGTGTGCACGTGTGTGTTTGTGCGCATGCAGGGATGGTGAGCAGACCTCGAGCTCACCTGGAACACACACATCGAGCTACAATCAGCCTCTCTGGTTCGGCTGCTGAGACAGTGTCAGAGCTCCGTAAATCACAGCGCCCCACCCACGCATAAATCTACAGCAAAAACAACACACCAACGGCCATTAGGAGAGGAGAGGAAGGTTGGAGCCGCCCCACTCGACAATGACTTGCTATAAAACACAATGAGTGTTCACCTGTACTTGCCACCCCCCCACGCCCCCGCACCCGCCTTTGACAGGACCAAACTGTCATTAGCCCAACAGCGAAGACAAACACGAGTGTCACTGGAAGCAAACAATGAGGCAGCGAGTGTGAGTCACTTAAGATGAGAAACGGCATCAAAAGGTTTCAGGGAGACACTCTGGCGTTCATCGGGGTCGTATCAGTGTCAGTTCAGGAGTTCAAGAATGTTTTCAGGAAGTCTTTGTGTTTTAGATTTAGTGCTAAAGTTCAATTAACCTTCTGACTCATGAGTTAGGATGGAACAGAGACAAACTTTAATTATAGCATGCAGAGCAGACACTGAAATGTAAATGCCGTTGACATACTGCTCCTGTCAGATGAAAACACTGTGAGTCAAAAGAGTTGCCTATTCACACGGTCAGGGAAATACAGTTTATATTGATAAGCTTTCATTCTTGAGGGGCCATGTACAGGAAGATGGCTGTCATGCAGTACACATACCATACGTTGTTATAATGTACAGCATATTCTGTAAACGTTTAGGTTGAAACAGCAAGACAGTAGTTACACATCTCTTGCACCCCATGCCTTAGCAGCAGTCTGGAACGACACACATACTGTGACCAGTTAAAGAAATGGTCCGACAACACTAAGGAAGCACAATGAGCGACACGAATGATCCTGAGTCGGTGAGAGATAACGAGAGTCAAATAAAAAAAGAGAAAGAGGCTAAAAAGGGGAAGGGAGGGCCGTGCCTGCCAACTGCAGCGATCCCCTCGTCCCAAGGCATTCCTGCCACTTTAAGAAATGAAGCAATATCATTAATGGAGGCCTCTGAGGGCTGACATCTTGCTCCAATTCACCAGTCCCCGTCCATCACACCATTACGGTGGGCCCAGCAGAATTAAAATCCAATCACTCCTCTGGCTAGTTTGATTAAGGAGGGCAACTGCATAAAGAAGGGGCTCTGACCCATTGTTGCCTTTGCCAGGGAGTCCCCAGAGGCTGGAGCAGGTTTCTGGTCCCAGGCAGCACCCAGACAAGGCCTGGTCACTGTTGAAGCTTCACAGTAATCTAGTGTGACGCCTCATTGTTGAATGTTTTGAAGTTATTTCAATGGCTTTCTGTTGTATTTTTCAGCTGGCAGGGGTGTATATACAGTGATTGGTCAGATATAAATTTGTTGAATACGACTGGTTGGTGATGCACATTCACAAAGGAAAGGAGAGGTTGTCTGCACATTGGAAATTTGCAAGTTATATTTTAAAAAATAATTTTTATTGATGCTACTTTCAGACCCAGAAGGTTTACATCAGGCAGATGTTCATGAGCAGAAATGACATCTCCAGCTGCAATTAAGAGATCTGACAATACAAAATAATACTTATTTAAAATGTGCGTATTGCAAAAAAAATTAAAAATAATAAAAAAATAAATAAATAAATAAAATAAAATTAAAAAAAAATGCTACGCTCCATTCTTTAGAATATTGTTTTTTATGGGCAGTCTAGACTGAAATATCTCAATAACATTCACATGGATTGACATGAAACATTGTGGAGACATGCATGGTCCTAAGAGGATGATCCTACTGATCCCCTGACTTTTTCTGTAGCGCCACCAGTAGGTCAGCGTTTTTGTCCCTTCATGAAATGTCTCAGCAGCTTTGGTAGGAATTGTTGTTAAATTTAATACAGATTCTGCTGCTCAGAGGATTTATAATAATGACCTCTGACTTCTCCTCTAGCACCACCACGAAGTTGGCTTTTGTGGTTTTTAGTGAAATGATCCTTTCGCTTTTGATTGTGCCATCATCAGGTCAAAATTTCAATACCTCTACCTGCAAAACTAATGACATTCCCATCAACCTAAACTTTATTTAATGTTCAGAGCTAATTAGTAAATGTTAGCATGCTAAAGTGCTAAACTAAAATGGTTAGCATGGTACATTTGCCTTGCTCAATACATTGATGCAAATGTGTTAATTCACTTTTCGACTTCACTAAAGTTGAGGCGACCGCTGCCTCACTGAGAGGGTCACATTGGTCAGATTGTGTCTGGGAAAAAGCAGCAGCATCACAGGTACAGACCCCAGAGAGCAGAGCCGAATCCAAATTAAAGCCAGAAGGCCAGGGTGAGCCTCGGCGAACACAGTGACATAAATTACTGGGATTTACAAGATTTTTAAAACACTTTTAACAATACCCCCCTTTTAATGTGCTCTCTGTTTAATAATGCACTTTAGGTTTAAGAGCATGATAAACAAACCAATAATTCACTTTTTTTATCATCTGAGGGTGAAGCCCTTCAGGACTGGGTTCTACAGCAGCGTTCAAAGGGGCCTCGAATGGATCAAATGAAGGGCTGTCGCAAGATGTTTTGGACAACAGTTGACATGCAACTGGTGATCTCTTTGCTCTCTTTAGGATGAAAGTACACCGTTCTTTCCAAGAACTGGGCAACATTTAAAAGGGACTCTGTTACTGAAAAAGAACAAACACAAGATTTTGTAACAGAGAATATTGGGCCTCGTTTACAGGCCAGACAGAAAGAGTCTTAGGTCATGTGGATGGCAGAGCGGTTATCCAACATAAAAAGGATGCAGCAATTTTATGTAAAAGAACAAAATGTTATGCCTTGATTTAAATTTTAGATAGATGATAAATAGTGGCAGTAAAGAAACAGAAAACTACATTAAGACACTGCTAACAGTGAAAGATGAACTTGCTTCCTTGGGTTACGATATTAAAGCCAGCACGCCTCCATCGCTCTTTGTGCACCCGTTTGCTGGTGTGTCATTAAAGTCTGTCAGTGTGAGATCTGGGAAAGCTCACAGTAGCATTTGGCTGAGTTTTCAGCGGGTGAAGCTTCACAGGGTAAGTCAGTGATTCTCCAGGCTGCCAAAACATATAAAGAAGACACAGCAAGAGGAGGCTTTCATAAATCTTAAAACAATGAAATTCAAAGATTATTAATCTTTCAACAGGCAATGAATGTTATAGTGTGAAAAAAAGAACATGTCACAAATGTCTTCCTACAGTGACAGAGGCAATATTGTCATAAATACAACAGTTCTGAGGAAGCAGTGTGTGAGACAACTGATGTCTGTGTTAAAGCGAGAACCTGGAACTGAACACAGCCACAAAACACCCAAACGCACAATAGCTGACACACATTCTCACTGTCTTTATGCACACACACTCTCCCTCACACGCACTAACACACATGCTTAGGCCGAGCCACTACCAGCCACCACAAATCACTGGACCATCTCATATAATCCTCCACCAGCCAGTGCCGCAGCATTAAACATCCAAACAAATTGTCCTTCGTCAAGTGCTCTCTGCAGGAAAAGACATAAAGCAAAAGCAGATAGCTGGGCAGGACCGAGGGGTTGGATATGGAGCGGTGGCAGCCTCCATGTTGCTCCAAGAAACAGGATGATAATGTCTTGGCTGCTCTTGGCCTGTCAGCCTGCATTACACTGCTCCTCGCAACTTTTTGTGAAAGAGATTTCAGGGATAGCAGAGGCACTGAGGAGCCACTCGATAAGACGAATAGGCATCTTGGGTTTCAGCTGTATGCTTTCCTCTCTCATCTTATTTCTACATTGGTTTATTGGTACCAAATAAAGTAAAGTATTTAGAGTCAGCACAGCAGAATCTTACAAACAACTCCTTTCTGGAGCAGGTAAATGGTAAAACAGCCATGCAGAAAGTAAATGAAGCTTCAGGGATGCAAGCATTTGTAGATTCACTGTTTTTTAGCTATGCTAGCAGCGTGGCTCAAGGGACGGATATTTCAGTCTGTTGGTCAGTCCACCATTTTTTTCCTGAAATATCTCAACAGCTGGATGGATTTCAATGAAATTTGGTAAAGATATTGATGATGCCCAGATAATAAATCCTAATGATGTTGGTAATTTGCTGACTTTTCAGCTAAATATCACTAATTCAATACTTGGTTTTATGACCAGTTACCTGAAAAACTAATGGAATTCCCATCAGCCTCAATTGTAGTGTGCATATAGTGCTAATTGGCTAATGTTAGCCTGCTAACATGCTAAACTAAGATGCCAACTACAGTAAGAGTTTTGATATTAGGTAAAATATAAATGAGCAGTACTGAATATTCAACAAATATAAATATTCAACAAAGCACAGTAACAGATGTGACATGGTTATTTTCAATGTGGATTTATTTTCATTGCCGAAGATATACACTCATCATCTATTGCACAACATTTAAAGGTTCACAGAGGAAACAAACCATTGCAGTCTCAGCACAGTGGACCACAGAACCAACAGAGTCAGTGGTGTGTCATCCAGTTGAAGAGAGTGTATGTGTACAAATGTGTACCAAACTAGTGAGAATATTGACAAAAAAGGCGCAACTGTTAAAAATGTGACCACGTATCTGCAAAATATCAAATTTTCAGGGGGTACGAAAAATGGTTTAGTTTTCACAACGATGCATTTTTCATGAAATCCAGTGATTTCTAGTTTATTCATTTTAAGAAGTAGGGGAATTTTCTCAACCCACAAGGGAATAGTTAATCTCTGTTTATTTAAAAAATCCGAGATCATCAGATTTGAAGATACACAATGTTCTCTGGACAACAATGACATGTTGCTCATGCAAAGAATCCCTCAATAAGACAATCTATGAAAGGAAGAAGGTGACACATGACTGAACTGTAGGCTTCAGTCCCTCATCTAGACTGCTTTAGCATCTTTTACCCTGCAGAGATCTGATATGTGTTAGGCAACAACCACCTCAACAAATATCTGTCCTGCACACCCACACCCACCCCCCCACACACAGACCAGATCTCCATCTTTCTCTCCAAGCATAAGCTGGAAGTGGGCATGGTCAGGTTTCTGATAAGAGTGAGGGCAAGGCTGTATCTGGGAGATCTGAGAGATGCCGAAGGCTCTTGTGAAAAGGAAGCTCGGCTTAAGCTGTTGTACTTATCTTTACAGTTTCCTATACCACCTACTGACAGGTCCTGAGACTGTGTAAATTCCTCTGCTCCCTGAAATGACTCCTGGGTAGACAATGAGACGACACTCTGTGTACCGATGTGTACCATAACACAGAGAACAGAGGAGATTTTACAAGGTATGTGGGAGACAAAGACAAACACGAGTTTCATGTGTTGCAAATTGTGTTTGAAAATGGACAATCCTTGAAGTAAACCAATGAAGCATGCTTTATGTCCTCTCTATAGCAGCTGGTTATATGATTCTGCACAGATTCCTACAGGAGACACGAATATATCATTTATTTGTTGCATTTGCCAAAAACTTTGCTCTGAATTTGTATGCTGAATCACAAGTGCCATATTTCTCTTTTAAAGCCTCTCAATTAAAAAGTGATACAGTTTGTGTCCAAATCAGAGCTTGAAAAAAAATTCCCAGAGGATGATTCAATATGTGAGGAACACCAGGGGTGGAAACACAGCCCAGTGTTATTGTAGAAATGACGGTGAATAAGTCACTCCTGAGATTGCTTTTGTACTATTGGGAAGAGTTATTTATATCTGAAGAGCAGAGGGCATTTATCATCCGGGGTACTGGTTCCCCTTCAAAGTTCTCCTTTTTATGACGTGCATTATTTCTCGTGCACACACATAAACAAAGCCAGGGTTGCCGGCACTGAATCAGCAGACTGTGTCACCGTGTGGCCCCTGGGTCAGACCAGCTTTCTTGTGCCGCCAGTGCTTACATTAGCATGTGAAAGGCTAAAGCTGTTCCAAATATTCCCTCTAAACATTTATCCTGCCCGAACCCTGCATGGAAAAGTTCCAGGGAGTGGGATGAATCTATGGTGCAACAAGGGGATTTGAACTGCTGATAACATTTTGCCTTGATAAACTAATTAACAAGATGATGAAATAAATGTTTAACTAACACGGTGAATGAAAGAATTTTACTCTTAAAAACAAATTTCATTGTTAATCTTTAGTGACTTTTGAGTTTGATTTGAGTCAGGACAGAAAAGTTATTTTTGATATAAAACATTTAAGCATTGCACGGCAGTTTATATCTTTGCATTTTATTTCCAGATTTGTCATTTTCAAATGTGTTTAAACTACATTCCACATGTCTTTTGCCAAGACAGGCATCATCAGGGAAGTCGAGCCTGTCCATAATGTGGCGGGCAGGCAGGCAGGCAGGCAGGCAGGCAGGCAGGCAGGCAGGCAGGCACCAGGAGTCTGTGTTTACATTGGAAGCGCCTAGAAATGAATTTCCCCACACTAGTCTCATTTGTCTTATCAACTTGTAAATGTGTTGCCTTGATGATGGAGGAACACATTTAAAACACTGAAAAAAAGTATTTCTCATTGCTCCCATTCCACTTTGTGCACAGTCTTAGCCACTGAGGAACAGCCAGAGGAGCAGAAACAAGTTTAGCCGCAGCCATGCTGCACATTTTTTAAATTAGCGGAGTGCGTCTGCTGGGGGTGACCACGGTGGAACATATAAATATTCAAAAGGCACATGTTGTATTCCCAGTCTGCTCATTCTGTTAACTTTTCCACACTGTGAGCTGAATCATCTGTCATTCACCCTAATTTAATCATCAGCCACTCTCATTCAATTATCCAATATAATATGCAAATTAGGTGAACAATGGCCAGCTCATGCTAATTATGTACATCAGAATAATTAAATTGGATAGAAGTGGTGGAGGGGAACTGAACTATCATAAAATGGGGAGCAGATTCTTTAATTAAGGCTGCAAAAAATTTTATTAGAATCTTTAATCTGCCCGTAAATTGTTGAATGGTGGCCATGCGCAGGGGGGACATTACTCTTATTAGAAAGCGCTCCCTGAAGACTCGCTCAGGGAAGCACCGAGGGACGTGGCTCGTATCAAGGGCACGTCCACCCTAAAACAGGATTCTCATTTATTGTGGCAATGATCTTGGACTGTGAACAACTTTCCTCAAAAGACTGCAAGCCACTGCACTGTTAATATACTCAAGAAACTGACTGAAAGAAGCCATGTGACCACAATTCTGTTGTGTATAACTGGCGAAATAAAGTTAATGAAATGTAACATCTCAAACAAACACTCAAATTCTTCACTCTTTTTTGCTTCCAGGTAGAGCAGTTAGTGGTCAGAAATACAACTCTTTCCCAAACTTAATGAATAGTCTGAGCTCTATTTAAACTAGATTTTCACTCCGCAGCAAGCAGAACTAAATGATGTAAATTGTGTGTGCTGTGCCAAGGCGGCAGAGCATGCTTGGCAGCCAGTTAGACACAGAGAAACATCAACCCTAATCCTCTCCTCTGCCACTGCATGCATGCAGGCACCGCTGCCTCCCTACAACAGGCCAGCCATGTCCAGCAGCACAACACAAAACAGTCTGCCATGGGACACACAATGGCTCACTCTGAGGACCAGCAGACAGCGAGCAGCAGGACCCTGGACGAGGTGCTGAAGCCACTGAAATATTTACAGAGGCGTGTTTTGTTGCTTTTGTGCCGAGTGATTGAAGGGGGAGACCGCCGCAGAGGTCTCCCTCCCTCCTCACAGTCTATCTGGCCTCTAAAAGGAAGTCAGTGGAGAAACTAAAGAAAAACACAATAAAAATTAAAATAAAATTACAATATTGGCCCCTGAATGTGTATCATGCATATATTCTTGTTATTGTGCAGAGGTGTTTGAAGTTTGAACATATTGATAAGAAAGCCTGAATCACATATAATCCATCACCTTCTGTGCAGACCGACAACAACACCTCTGGTGTATCCTGTCCCGGAAGACAGTATTTGTTAAACATGTCAGGGTGACAGAACAGCAGTAGGTCAGGAGCACTGTAGATTAAAGTGGGAGTAAGTTTGAGTGAGGATGTAGAAACATATAAACTGACACATGACACAATACACAGCAGTGATAGCTTGTCTGCTATCTCTTCCTTTTTGTAATATATTGACAGTGAATGTGCAAACAGGAGAAAGCCCATTGTTTACACTGTGCATCTTCTTTGCAGATACGCATAGCCTGTGTATAAAAAGTTAATACAATATAAACATACTCATGGTGAAGCAGTTCAGTTCCATTTCTCCAGTGTTTTGGAATTAAACATGTATTGCATGTTATTAAATGTTTGGCTTGGATAAACCTAATCCTGGACTGTTTTTCTTCATGAGTATTTACTCTGAATTAAGGTTAGTGTCAATCGGTCATAAAAAGTAAAATAGGCAAATCTGGCATATCTACAATGTCTTCTCAGCTGATCTGATTCTGGCCTCTGCTGTTTCTGTTGATTCTCAAACACATACTGTGCACCTGTGTAACTCTCTAAGTGAAATTCTGATCAAACAGAAAAAATCACAGGCTGAAACGTGCTTGTTTCATTGATACTAAAAGGACTGCCAGAGACAATGTTCTGCTTTGAATTTGTTTCTCATGTGTTTTATTCCCACATAAAATTAAAAAAAATTAATCAGTCTGTCAAAATTACATCCCAAATATATGAATATCCAAATATTTTTCTGACACTGCTTTTTCAACACAAATGTCTTCTACTCTTTTCAGGGTGTGCGCACTGGAGGCTTCAACTTTCCACACTTAACATGTGTATGTTGATTACTGGATCACATTGGCTTCCACTCTTATTGTGATGTCACAAAATCATGGTTGTTCTGTTTCTGACCTGCACAGGTCCCAGATTTAAGGTGAGCACACTATTCCCCCTCAGATGAGTGTGAAAACAGCCTCTGAGTGTCAGACGCTGCTCATACATCACTGTGCATAGTGAGAGTCAAACATCCAAGTGAAGGAACAAAAAGCAAAACACATTTCTGAGCGGAAAGGGACTTCAGTTGGATGGTTTGAATCCAACATGCTCTTTTCTGCAGAGTGCAAGAGCTTATGAGTTTAGAATCGACAAAGCAAACATGAGCTAGTTCATGTAGATGAGTGTTTCTCTGGTTTTTCTGCATTTATATCCGTTTAATTCCACTCAATTTCAAGTCTTACAAAGTGACATTAAGCCTTTATTTAATGAATAAACTTAGAAAGACACATTTTGCTTTGTATATCTGCAGATACATGGAGTTTTAAAACCAGTTCTCTCCCAAAGTCAATACGATAAATTATTAGCAGCATGTTGCAGCCCCGTATACACAAACTGCGCTGATAGGTCATAAAAGTTTTTATTCAGACAACGTAATACTTAGTAATCCTTCATGAGTCAGGCCAGCTGATTTAAGGTCGAACAAACTGTACTAACTCGACCGATGTGTTTAGCTTTGTCATGGTGATGATCTTCGTCGTCATTGTTAGTCAGAGGAGTTGTGTATATTGTAGACTGAAAGACTGCCATCTGGTTTAGGTGTTTGCTGAATTAAACCTGAATCACTGACTGCTGTCTCCACCTTTGTGTCCCTTCTTTGGGTGTTTCAGAGTTTGTGCTTTGTACCACAGAGTCTGCTTTTGTACAAAGTTAGTCAGATCTGACTTGCAGCAGGGAGGAAATCACAGCAGATCACCTCAGATGTAATCACACTGAAACACTGATATATGAGCTACTTTCAGCTCATGTCCCTCCTGTTTGTTTGTTTCTGGTTTAGTGCCTATCTTGTGGATTTCTACTGCTATCTTCAAAAAGGAACTTTTCATGACAGAGCTTGTTTTTTTTTTTTTGTTATTCTTAAAAGGCTTCTCCTGAAGTACCCAAAGCACATAAAAGACTCCTCATTCTCAAATTACTTAGACAAAAACAATACTTGAGTAAATACATGAAAGCAGCAGGTTGACTGAGCTTGGCTGGTGCACTAACAACGCTATCTCTCGGCCCTGCCTTGTCTGTCCCCATGATGGATTAACAGGGGTCAGAGGTCACACCCGCTTATTCTCGCAGGGGAAACGTCCTTTCCTGATGGCAGTTCAGTGGTACAATAAGAACGCTTTTCCTACTCGCACATAAGGTTGGACCACATGAAGATGAGGCTACTGTAGTTTGCCTGCTGCCTGAATCACTGAAATGCATGTTGATGAGAACACAATGAATTAGCCGCTGTGCACTAATGTGTGTGGTGTGTGTTAAATGACATTATAGTGGCCAGATTATTATATTCAGACAATGATGATGTTCAAGAAGTAATGATAGTGTTTTTATTAGTACTATTGATGAGTAAGTATTCTAATTTATTCAGCTTTACTTTATTCATTTCTGTGTTGGATTTGTTTTCAAGACTTGATTCTAAAATGACTTAATCGTGGTATTGTCTTAGTGACCCAACATGGAAACATATTGACATTCTGATGGAGCATTAGTTTTGCTTTTGATCATATTATGGATCTTGTACTGTTAACTGGCACTGATAACTGCCAATACATTATATATATATATATAAATACCATATACATGTATCGCATATACATGCATATTATCACATGATGTGTATTGATCCAACCAAGCATTTAAAATGTGTCTGTACAGCTAAGTGAGACTGGACTTGTGGCACTTCTGAACCTCTGAAACACAACGCTCACCCTTTCTCCTATATTATGACTGCAGAATGGAAGTTCTGTAAATTCCAGTCCATAACATTTCACTGCCTTTGTGCAAAAAGATGCATCTGCAAATCATCAGTGTGCAACTGACTTTACAGTGTGCAAAAATGACTGTCAGCCTGTCAGCAAAGCAAGAAAAAGATGTTGGATGTTGAATATCCAAGGCCTAGCTGTCCACACACTGAAAAGAAATCCTTGTTTCCAGATGAAAGTAATGAAAGCTGGCTGGAAAAATGATGATTTGATTCAACGCAATTATCGCTAATAAAGTAATTATGTAATTAGCCTCCAATTCCCAGTTCAACCAAATAACTGTTAAAATTGTTCACAGCAGGTAGACAAACAAACACAAATCTGTCTGATCTCTCAGAGTGCTGCAACTTAAACCGCTTTTAGGATACATAATGAGTCAGCAAACATTTTCGTTACAAATTTGCACCACTTTCTGCCCTAAATGAGAGAGCTGCACTTCCTCCTATAAATACCATGAGCAGGTATCTCTTACTCAGTGGCATGCTAAGCACAGGATGGATACCTGTATGCCAATACCTCCACAGTGTAAGGGCCTGATTGTGCCCAGGGTTGCCTGGTCACACTTAATGCTGCACTGAGACACCTGAGCATGGAGGATGGCTATTGTACATCAGCCAACGCTGCTCCATGGCTCTCCTGTCCTCTTAAAACCAAGGGAGGAAGAAGGAAGACTCATTTCCACCTCCTCCCACTAAAATCAATGCATCTCTTGGACACTGGCAGGTCAGGGCTGTCAAATGGCACTACGGAGACACCATTAGGTCTCCTAGAGGCCATGGGTTACTTCTTGATGTACTTGTCTAAAACAGCACTAAAGACAAGTGTGCCTCTGTGCAAAAGGCAACGTTTTAATGTTAGAGCACACGGGGGCAAGAAGACTAAATCTTAAGTAAAATGTAAAACAAAGTGCAGCCTCTCTTCTCCTCTCCTCTCCTCTCCTCTCCTCTCCTCTCCTCTCCTCTCCTCTCCTAAAGCATTCCCACACATTAAACTCTCTCATATTATCCACGACTATAGGTTACATTCACTGGCTACTGTGCAAACTGTGGTTATGGTGGGACTATGAAATGAGTGAGGGGAACAAGCGGCAGGTTTCTCACACATATTCAGTGACAGGCATGCAGCCGATCAAACAGCTGGCTGTCATTAGAGCACAGCAGCTGGGGTTGACATGGGCCCTGGCTGCAGCACACAGTGAGAGCTGACACTGACACAGACAGGAATCAGTCACATAGATATGAGATATGTCAAGCTGCTGGTACTGTCTCTGTAGGAGTGTTGGAAGAATTGTCAATGCACATGACTGAGTTAGTTTATCAATGATATTCAGTGATTTACTGTGTGCTACATTAGACAGACACTAAGACACTAATACACCACAACAATGTGAGCCTTATGAATCTTATGAGTGAGTATCTAACAACATATTTCCTGATGGCAATATCATTATTATTATTGAATTTTCTATTTTGCTGAAAACTTTTGTAATGCTGTCTCATCTTTGTGCTGCAGTTCTCAAACAAACAAAATGCCACTGCTGTTTAACAAAAAATAAAAAATCATTTATTTTCTCACTTGCTTTCTTGCCAAGACTTAGATGAGTTGTTTGATAGTTTGGTCTATACAATGAATTTGAAGCTGCAACCAGCAGCTGGTTAGCTTAGCGCCTACAGACTAGAAACAGGTAGCTTAACTATCAGCTCACAATTTCAGCCATTCATCTATCATGTTTGTTCAATCCATACAAAAAGAGTAAAGTGGTAAAAAACACCACATTGTGGTTTCACGGTAGGGTTATGTGCCAGACTATTTCTTGGCCGGACAAATCCCAAATAGCTGCTGTTCTCATGTGCATGCATGTTTTGAATGCAGAACCTTTACTCAACCCATGCCACTGTAGTATTTCTACTTTCTCTTTGATTTCAGCACTCCTTCCAGTTTCCTGAAGAACCTACACAATGTCAGATGAAAAGCGTGCATGAATGGGTTGAACCATCAGTGAGCAAAAATGTCACAGATTAGTTCTTTAAAATGACTCATAAAACTTATAAAGATATACTCCAGACTGCAAATCCATAGGCTTTCTGTTTGTCACAGAAACACTCATATCTGCCTCTGAAAGTGAGCTCATGTTGAGCGATTGAGAGGACAGGCTGTCTTCCATTTGTCTGTTGGCCTCCTAGATTACTATCATCACCTCTCCACCACAGAGGGCTACTCACATCCTACATAACACTGATAAAAGCCTCCTGGACAACATTACCACCTAAATGAAAAAGCAGCAGCTTACACCTTTCATTGCGCCAATGAAAAAGAAATTCACCAAGTGACAGAGAGTGTTTGACTGAAGGTGAGGAGAGGGACAGACGAGAACTTGATAGTGTGAGAGGAAGTGGTGAAGGGAGTTCTGTCCAAGACTGATTGGGTTTGAAGTAATGCCAGCGAGCTGTAGTGGAAAGAAGCTGGAAAAAACAGAGAAAAGCCTTGCATAAGATTTGCTCAGGTTAAACTCTGATTATTTCGTATAGAGCCTATATATTTATATATACATTAATGCACTTGCTAAACATAGCAGCATACAACAGAGGAGAAACATAGAGAGTATCAAAACCTCTGAAAAATCTGCCCTCAATAGCTGTGTTGAAATTCAATACACTGGGCTTTAAGGGAGAGTCCACCATGACAATGCATTATTGTGATATCACAAATTTGCCTGGCAGTGACAGTTCCAGAGAACATTCCCTCTCCACCCACTGTAGTACAAATCACTGGTAATTGGCCTATTACTCTGTCGCCAAGTCGACTTCAGTAGTCGAGCTCACTGAGCTCTGGGAGGAGCCAGCACGAGGATCCGTCTCACCTTGTCTGAGTGGCTAAGGTATGTCTCCCCCGGAGGGACTGCAGTCCACTTCTCTTAAACGGGCATCCTGCAGAGAGAGCTGTTGATCACCAGACCTCCCAGCATGTCAAAATTCTTCCAGTCAGCTCTGAGGCCGAGCAGCATTCGATCATCACCGCTAAGAGCATTTAAGACGGCTTTTCTCAAGCTCTGCCCTTCACCAAGGCAATCCCACTCCTCTTTCACGTCTTTGTTGGAGCTGTCAGTCAGTGCAGACTTTACATATACCAGTAATTACATTTTCAAACTGCTCACAACCTCCTTACTCAGTGTGTGACATGTCACTTGGGCTTAAGCTTGTTGTTATGACATTCTCCCCCTAAATGGCTTCACTAAGGCATCCATTGTCAATTTGTCAGTCTTTGACTGGCCTCAACAGAACAGGGTGCTTTTACCTGCAGTCATACTAGACCTTAGGGACTGCAGGTCTAAGGGCATTTTGCTGTACAATCAAACATGGGTATTATTTTTAAAGATGTAGATTATTTCAAAACACACAACTAACTGTTCACATTTTTAGTCAATTTTACAGGTTTAAGATGCTAGTTATGATGCTAAATATCATATTATTTGTTGTATCATTTGGTTTGGTTCGTATTTGCATAACTGTCACCTACCTGGTATCTTTTGAGTGTAGATAAAATTATCATTGTGCCATGATATTTATTATAATTGTGAAATTGAAACAAAAAATTCAGCCTGTCCACACCAGTGAACAGCCCTATAGGTCGACAATTCAAGCAGGTTATTATGATCCATAGTTATGTTTATTGTTAGGAGGGGACCTCTAGTAGCTGGAGAAATTATAACGTAAGCATAGGAGTCAGTTGGATGAGCAGTATAAAGAGCAAGAAAGTCTGCATATGGAGGATGTCGGGCAGATGGATGGATCAAACAAACCAGGACTTTCACCCAGGAGACCGCTGTTCGTGTCTCATGTGGAATGCAAGTCAATGTTGACCCATTTTAAGTTACATAATGTACTTTATTATCTCATGTATGTAACAGTAACATACCTATTTTAACTCAAACCATGATCTTTTCCTAAACCTAAGTAAGTAGTTTTGGTGCCTAAACCACAATGTTATGGACGTGAGGACAAAAGTCTAGTGAGACAAATGCAGACGTGTCACTTGTGTTTTGGGAGTCAGTGGCAATCTACCTATTGAGTCTTTTAGGCAGGAGGTCTTTCAATCCTACTGCAATTGCACAAAGAATATTTCCAGCACATTTAGCTCTTATTAAAATAAAATTAGTTTTGTCTTAAGAATTACTAGATTGTCAGTTTTATAAATGAATGTGTGTTAAGAATACCACAATACTCTTTTCACTAAAAGATGAATAAATAAATCAAAAGTGTCAGACTCAGAAACATTATTTGAATGAATTCAAGCTGAAATGTTTACTGGCAGGAAGTTGAAAAATAAAAGTTCAACACTCTCTTTTCTGACTCAGGACTTTACCGTTCAAGTGATAGGTCACACCTCCAACTCCAGCCTTGTAGAGTTGCTGCATTTTGTTTATTGTGCATTAGAGCAGAATTGAAAAAACTCTCTTTTTAGCCTCTAAAATAATGGATGCCTAACCTTTGCTCAGTCCAATAAATCGAGAATAATTTGATCTTTGAATAAATTCAAATGAACAAAAATGTTCTCCCAAGTAGACAATTACTTAATTGTATCATTTTAAGAGGGGACAATAGCTGTATCTTTGTGTTACCTAATAGCGTCTTAGTGACTGGCCAAGATCATTTCCACCACAAGGCACCACCAGAAGTCTCTGCCCCTGCCAGCACCCAGTGAATAGTGGGCTCAATTAAAAGCCCTTCATAAATATTAAACACTATCTATCAGCAAGTTATTCATTTAAATGATGGATCCACTTGTAAGCATAGACTATCAACATCTAAATGTCCTCTGTAAATACAGCTCAGTCATGGAATCCTCGCTCTGCTGTAATTCCAGAGCCGGACAGTTTTAAACAGGCACAGTGCCAGCTCAGCACTTCGCCATGCTAGCTAACAGAGAGGCGGCAGTACTAATGTTTGGCTCCTGCTCGTATGGTAAGTGCTCAGTTTCGTCAGAGCAGGGAGATCCCTGCACAGGGCTGGTTCATCTGTCACCAGAGTGAAGGAGGCCTGTTGAAAGACACAGACCGCTTGGAAGGAGAAATAAGCCTGGTGAATTTATTCATAGTTATACCGAGGTGTTTGATATTACAGCTGAATCTGTAAACTTCCATATCCCAGTTCTGTAACGATGAAACATATCTAATTACCCTGTAAATACATTACCTACTATTTATTTAACATAACTGATAATGCCTACAGATACTGTGTAAATGTCAACTTAAAACACATCATAACGCACTATTCAGCAGTGTCAAAAATGTCCCTTTTTATTAATTATAGAGTCCAAGAAAAGCAATCTATTTTTGAAACCAGGCTTTAGGATGTCTTAACTCTAATAAAATAAAATAAAATTCAAAAGCGTTTTGTACCATCTCAGAGATGATTCCTCTCACAGAGAATCCTGCAGCATTGTACCATGAATAATAGCACATGTCTCTATATTATTCATCAGCTCTGGGCTAAAGTTGCTCACTAAGAAGTCACAGTGACAGATGCTTTCTGGTCGGGTGCCAAAGACAGGCAAGTGAGAAGTCTCGGAAGTGTTTGCAGCAGGGTGTAAAGGAACCCAGCAGGTCATGTTAGCCCTGTTCAGATAACCACGGCTAAACACTGGGGCTAACTAGGAAAGCTTCACAATGAGAAACCACCATGTCCTACAATTAACCCTTGAGTGTCTCAGCAGGACAGCTTTGTTGTGTGGGGTCGAAGTATACATACTAGATAGAGAGAGTGTGAGGGAAGGGCACATGGAGGAATAGGCAGAAAAAGAATGAGGCAATACAAGATTAGGAAGGAGGAAAGTGGTGAATGTAGAGCTAAAGTAGGTGGCCGATGGTTTAATTTGCAAAATAATTGTGAAGTGCTCCAAGTAGTTTGCAACCACTTTGGTAAAGTGGGGTGAAAGCAATGCAACAAGCTGTTGAGGTATGTTGTGCATTTACTCTAAAAATGGCAACATGCATCTTAAAATTGCTTGATTTTTGAGTGTGGTGAAGCAGTGGAAGAGCTACTAAAGTTAGACCTGTAATATGGTTTGAAGCTGTAGGCTGACTGACACTTGACAGATCTGTTAGTACAAGATGATACAGAACAATGGTTCACTGTATACTAAATGCCATACTATCGCTCAGTCAACATCCCTGTATGATCAATAGGATATGTTTTATAGCGTCATGGAATTTGAATCCACATTCAATTTGATGTGAGGTTCTTCGTGGCCGTACAGTCTAGAAGTGAAATGGTCAGAGCTGTCTGATTTACGTTTTCCTAATATGAACCATATGTGTCGTATGCTCGTGAATGATTCTGACAAGTCTACATTGTTTAGTCTGCACGGTTCCGTTTACATGAAAATGTGACAAATTCAACATCACTGCTGTCTTTCGATCAAGAGATAGGCTTTAAAAATAACACATTATTGCAATGTGCAACAAATTAAGTTATCACAGAAAACAGAATTTCTACAGTCATCACTGACATCTATGAAGAGACTGAGGTGAAAGCTCCATGCTCTATTTTCAGGCACTTATGAGCGCCATTTTTCAGCGAGGAAAGGTGGAGACGAACTTGTTGTAATATTATTCTTACATCTTTTATCCACTTTGAGTCAATCAACATCTGTGAAATTCTTTTTTTCACAAAGCAATTCATGAAGTGAAAAAGTGTCTTTAGTCAAACATTCCTGCCTCTGTGTTCTGCTCATACGGCTGTGCAGGATTCATTTGTGCCTCTGAACATGGTGTTAATTCCAGAGACCCTGTATTTAATTATTCATGCCAAGTACATAACTTTTCAATTAACTAATTGCAAGACTCTGGAGATTTTACTGTGCCCCGGGCAGGTCACGAGCAGCCACGGAGGGATTTCTTCACCTGTATTCTTGATACATAGTGACTTAAAGAGAAAAGACTTTAGTAAATATTTAAGAGAACAAAATGAGCTTTAATAATTATACATCTGCAGGACCACAGCATGGGCCCACAAGTACATTAAAGCTGCAGTAGGTAACCTGTATAAAAGTAATTTTTTGTCATATTTGCTAAAACTGTCCCTATGCCCAGATAGCAGTACATGAAACATGTAATCTGTGAAAAAAAAAAAAAACGGCTCCATTGGTCCCACCTATTGCTCCTACTGCGATTTGCAACAATCCACTGCACCCGACACAAAACAACCAACCGCCCCCTCCCTCCGCTTGTGCTGCCGGCTGCCGCTCAGTCGAACAGCTCTGTGAGCGTCGTCAGGAGGCTAGTGAAAGCAATGGTGGAGCAACAGCCACCGCAAAGGAGAAACCACCCATACCGCCGCTGCCAACACCAGCATATACGGCTAAGACAACAAATAACCATAAAGCTAATATGGTGATTGTTACAGTAACACTCCGCAGCGTGTACGGTATGTTAGCGACTGTGATGTAGCGGCTGAGCAGAGTTAGCTTGTTTCCGATGCTAAGGCTAACTTTACTGGTTGTCACGGCAGACGCCGCAGGGAGGAGGGGCTTGGAGGCAGGACATGAGTGCAGCGGAGAGGGAGGGGGAGTGACGTGGAACTTCTGTTGGTTCAAATTTTCAGGCCAAGTCTGCTCTCTTCTCCATCTTACCTACTGCAGCTTTAAAGGCATTATTAGTCTGTCTAATTTTTCTTCTTGTCCGTACTGGCTGCAAATAAAACATTTCTAAAAGCAATTTTAATGTAAGGCAATGGGGGACAAAATCTACAGTCTTCATAATGTGCAAAAATGAATTAAGTCAGTATGTCCCAAAGTTACAGTCTTTTCCATGGTATTTCTCTGGTGCAAAAAAGGGATTCCCTGCTAAAAACACTGTAAGATATCAAGTTGATTAGTCCAGCACAGACTGATGATCGTGGATTTTGTCCCGTGTTACTGCTTCAGAAAAGGATTTACAGATATAAAACACAGTCACACACTGAATCCAAAAATCTGTTTTTCTCAATAGGATTACAAGTAGGACTCTAACCATGTCTATCTGTGTTGACATGGTTATCTGAATTTGAAGACAAATGTTAAACCTCTCACTTATAAATAACAATATTCCAAGAAGGAAGGAAAGTTTGACACTTCTGTCATTTGGATCCTTACAATGCTGACAATATAAGCATGAGAGTGCCTGCAGTGAAATCCTGTGGTGGTCAGAGCAGCAGTTCAATGTCTCAAACACAAAGAAGGAACAGCGATGGGTGAGGAAGTCTACAGCAAGAACATTGTTTCACTCACTTGCCAAACTCTGCCACGTTACTGACAATCTAATCTCTGTGACCTGATGACCTGTCCACAGAGATAAAAAACAGGGACAACAGAGAGTTCCCATCACCAGCAAGACTGCAGTGCTGCACTGAGAGCTGATGCGTACTCAGTAGCAGTTATCTCTGTGGTTATTTTGCCAGAATACTAACTGTAACTATTCGTGGCTCCAGCATCATTTAAGACAAAACACGTGCAACAAAAAATGAACATCATTTCAATCAGAAATGGAATTTGAAGGGAGCAACTTGTGATATTTTAAAGCAAGCCCCTGTTTATTCCCTGTCATAAACATCCCAACTTCCATAATAACTTTCTCCATCTGGTCCTCATTCTCAAACCAATCCTCACTGGAATAACAGTAGACATTACAAACAGCACCACATACCAGCTTAAAGAAGCTATGCACGGGCTTGTGGTCTCTCCAGATCGAGCAGATTTAAATATAGTTAAAGTACGCCGTCCTCCGCCCTCAGGCAGGTAAACAATGTAATAGGAAACTGTCACAACTGATTTGAGGGGCATGCAGCCAATAGCAGGAGACGATATGACATTTCTCCTCAAATCACAGCCTCCTGATGGCTATCTGTTAAGTTGGACAGCGTGTAAGGAGTAGCAGAGCATGGGAGGAGGAGGAGAACTGGAGAAGAATAAAGCCAAGAGGAGAAAAGAGGAACCATGATGGCAGAAGTGGTGAACAGGACAGAGATGACGGAAGGAGAAAGAGCAGAGGGAGGAGGCAGAGGAGAAGAAAGAGGAGGTGACAAGGTGAGTGCTGTACAGTGATAATACTGGCTCCTTTCAGCCAGTGCACAGGAGTAAGGTGAGACTCCCTCCAAACTGTGCTTTCTGGGCAGTGGCCCAAGCCCGGAGCTGCCTGATTGATTTGCCCAGTAAAAGGCCCGTTTGTGCAGCTGTGCCAAAGCTGATTTCTCCTAACCAGCCGACTACAGCTCCCACTGCGGAGAAACCACAATAACCAAAGACCCCTGCTGAGAGCAAATGAGGGTGACGGCACTCTCCTGCTGATATTTTTACTGAATATGTATATGAATACAATAGCCCTCTGAGATTGCATTTTGGCCAATGTGCTCTGTCTCTTTTGAGATCCACATGGACTGTGCACCTGCATGCAACCACAGCCTTCTCAAATGTGATTAGTCAATACTGCTCGGACTACAAACTTGTGATACCAAAGTCTTGTCCACTGCCTATAGATTCTGAAGATATGTGTTTATAAAGAGTGTGTTGTAGTTTAAACTGTTGCTGTTAGATATTACAGTTTCCATGAATTCAACAGTATAACAAGTTGTCTCTAACATGGGAAAAATTATTCTCAAAATAATCTCTGTAATGGTTTTCATTAACATCAGTGTGTGCTGTTCACCTCATGGAAGTCCGAGCCCGTGCATATGGTGACAATCAAAACTGAAATGAGATGCATGATGCTGTTGCAATATATTTAACTGTAAAAGGATTTTTACAAAGTAATTACACATGCCTATTTCAACTTTTGAAACAAAACAAAATTATCTAGAAAAAAAGATATATCATGAACTTGTGAGTACAGATGGGAATGAGACAAAGACAAACTGTGTCTAACTAAATGATCTTATACAGGAAATAAAGCACGGTGTCTTTTGACTGGGGAATCATCCATTTATTGGCTTGTGGAGGTGCAGCTTCTGAGTGCTGGGCTCATCCCTGTGTGAATCAAACCCTCTCTGATTAGCCATTCAGAGTGGATGGGATAAGGCAGGCCCCAGGTGGCTCCCTCTGTTAAATGGCAGATTAAAGAGTGCACAACTAATTTCTTTAGCCTAATCTTATTAAAAGAAAAACAGCTGTCAACTGTCACCATATGAATACAAATGGTCTGTGTCGAGAGCAGAAGAGTGTGTCTGTGCCATGTTGGTGGGATACACGGTGACACGGCATGCACACACTACTTGCATATTCATCGCCTGCAAATTTGATTATTACACATATCATTTGTTGACATTAAAGCTACAAAGGGCCTCTCAAAGATTATTCATTTCCTATTTTAAACCTGATATCGCATTTTCTATCTTGGTTTTCTTGGCTCGTAATTGCAACACAACTAACTGGGGAATAAAGAAATAGATATATTTTTACATCAAAGTCTTTGATGGAGAACTAATTAATGCTGAAAATCCTGAGGCAAATATTTATTTACAGCATATGATTCTCTCAGCGTATGAAGGAATGCACATGTGTAAATGTATGCATTTAATCCCAGTAGTTTTTAATTCCTGATCTAAATCTATAAAAAGCTTATAATCATACTAAACTTACTGCAACACACTGTTCTCATTGGGAAATATGAAACCTTTTGCAGCATCCATCTGTACCTTTTTACCATTATCGCTCGCTCACATTCACAGCTCGTACTTGGACATTTTGGCTCCCTGCCCTCTGACATGATCTGACACCAGGTGCTCGGGACTGCCAGGGTCTTTTGGGGATACCTTGAGTTTAAAGCCTCATCACCTCTGAATCCCCTCCCACGTAATCCTACCACTCCCAAACACTCACATAAACACACACTTGCAACTTCAGCACTATGTCTCGATAATGCATGAAGAACCCGTCCTGAGAGTCCAGGCGTTTGACAAATGGTTGGTTTGAGTCACAGTGGCTTATGACACCCGAGTACCACAGCCCACACACTCCAGTGCTGCGCCATCACGGCCTTTTGATTGCTCCTCCTCTCTGTAATTGCCAGTGATTAACCCTGGCATGAGAGCAGGCCAGAAAGAGTCTCTCTCCCCTCTCTCCTGACAACCCTTGTCAGTGGGTTTGAGGGGCAATTTGGCCGCTGACATGCCTTCTCCAGTCTCTTGTTACTGGGGAAGTATGCTGCGCTTGACCTAGTAGTGCTAGACTATCTGAGGTTGCTGAATTCCTTTCTCTCCTTCTTTCTCTTGTTTTCTTCATTGGCCCTTTTCCTCTGTTTGTCTGTCTCTCTTCTCTCATTGCCCCCCCCCCACACTCCCCAAAGCTTCTTGTTGTTCCTCTTCTGCTTCTTCATTCCTTCCTCCTCTTTCTCAGTGTTTCTTTCTCTTTCTGCTAGAATTCACATTGGACAACCAGACTCCCTGGCTTTAATGCCTGGGCTGCCTGTGTCTGCCTGCTTGCAAGACTGCACGGGGGCAACAAACAATGGGCATATTGTTAATCTGTCCATAAGAAAGCCTTATCTTGTTGTAGACATGGTATTAAATTTCGGAGCGGCCCCATGCGGCCAGCCTGGGGAGGGGGTGTGTGGCGGGGGCGCAGAGAGAGAGAGAGAGAGAGAGAGAGAGAGAGAGAGAGAGAGAGAAAGAGAGAGAGAGAGAGAGATGTGGATAATAAGATGTGTAATCTCCTCACCTACTCTAAACAGCTTAACCTTGTCAGTGGCTGCTGGCCCAGTGGCACCCTGGCAAAGGGTAACATAGGGTTAATATCTGCAGTATGCAAACCGGGCTCAAGGTAGGTTTGGACAAAGTTGGCAACACTTATACTTATATATATATATATATATATATATATATATA
>JBBMOE010000001.1:19879744-19918485 GCA_037975065.1 Chaetodon trifasciatus
ACCTGAAGTGAAATCTGAAACATAATGATCCCAAAACATTCCTACTAAACCTCAAAAGCCAACGCATGTGCCTCACCCCCACCTACACACACACACACACACACACACACACACACACACACACACACACACACACACAAACACACACACACACACACATAAATGAGCACAGGTAAACACAAAAACACATACATACCAACACACACTTGCATACATGCTCAAACATGCTCACACACAACACTGATTCTGTGCACACACATGCACACACACACAGGAGTGAGACATGAGATGGAGAAATTGAGAAGAAGCAGGTCCGTGTGTGATTGGTAGCAGGGAGGTCTGTCCTAATCCAGGGCGTCCAGGAGGAGGAGGAGGAGGAGGGGAAGAGGAGACCATCAGCAGACGGACATCAGTTAAACACCTCTGTTACAAGAGTACACCCATAGAACTATTTTCCATCACAATGCACCGAGGTCTGCACATCTTTTGATCGTTAGGTATTTGGGCAACTGTTGCCACAGATAAATAGTAATAGCCTCTTAATGTTGGGTAATATTTACAACCACAGAAGTTAGTCAGTCAGATTGATATGAAATCTGCTTACTCTGCAAAGAAAATCTTGCATATAAAACTTTATTCAGACTTAATGAAGTGCATGCCACACAGTTCTTGTCTGACAGGCATTATAAACAGTGAACAATGAGCTTACCGTAATTAACAATTGCTCTTTGGACAATGGAAAGAGGAGAGGGGGGAAACATTATCAGCAAGTCTTCAACACCCTCCTCCAATATCTGGAATGTTTGCACAGCAGTTTGTCACCTTTTTCTCAAAAGACTCATCTTCAGAGACTGTAACATTCAGCATTATGTCACTCATCAAAGATCCAATTCCAGTGCATATGTTGTGGTTTTTCAGTGGATCAAACAATAAATCATTGCATCAAATTTTTTTGCAACAAAAGATGGAAAACAAAAAACATCCTGGCTGGCTTTTGCTCTGCAAGTTTGCTGCAGCCTTGTGAGATGACTGGCTGCCAAAATTGCTTGCAGATAGACTTAAATGTGTGATGTGTGAGTTAAACACCACCCACTTTAATGGTTTTCAAGGTAGTTGCTTTGTGCGTGACCTTTCACTGTGGGCAGCCGTAAGCCTTTATGATCTGTTTGCATTGCTGACATACTTAACATGCACCCTGAAGGCTCCCTGTCAGGACTCACAAATGGTTTTCCAGTGGTGGTAATGAGGCTCAAATGCTTTGGTTGGTTTTAAGGAGGCATATAATATTTAATGGTTCGATATAAATTCATTGTTCACTCAATGAGTGAATGACGTGAAATTGAAATGTATGAGGCTGATGTATGACCGAAAAAACACATTAATGAGGAACAAAAAAGACATGTTGTTGTTGACATGAATTAGAAATGTGTGAAATACAGGCTATCAATCCAATTAATGAATACATCTGACAGTAATCTGGAACACACACACACACACACACACACACACACACACAAACAAAACTCATTCATCAGACAGACTGATAAACATAATGAGTCTGGTAAATGACAAGACAAATAAAAACCCTTAAATTGTTCATTTGGATATTATGTCAAAGGCCAAAAGCCTCATATTTCTCCTTGAGTTTCTGCGCCAGTGATACTTCACAACACCTGGACTTGGCAGTAGTGAAGAAACTTTGTCTTAAACAAATCTGAAAGTTCAAAGACATTATAATTCTGCCCAGCCTGCTTGAAGCAGACAGAATGACAGTCTCACAGTGAGGGTGCTTTGTTCCAATGTCTTGCGAGTCTCAACACATTTTAGATGGAAACATGGGAAAGTTTCCCCTCAATTGCACCTAAGCAGCTTTCTGTCCATCACTTCAGCTGCCGAGAGGTTTCATCATGCAGCAGTAGCCAGAAGAATGGCAAGTTGGCATGCAGCTTGGGTTT
Organism: Chaetodon trifasciatus; assembly: GCA_037975065.1. Taxonomy (NCBI): domain Eukaryota; kingdom Metazoa; phylum Chordata; class Actinopteri; order Chaetodontiformes; family Chaetodontidae; genus Chaetodon; species Chaetodon trifasciatus. The sequence goes on from JBBMOE010000001.1 coordinate 19,881,700, forward strand.
CAACTGGCTGGAGTCCATCCATGTAGTCGACTACTGATTGAACTGTGTTTGTGTGATTTCATGATGAGACATGTTTCTTTGTGAGTGAGAACAAGTGCAGAAGAGTTTACTTAAATACAGCATATGTGTGTGGATGATCTGCCTCAATGGTGGACTCACACCAGGACAGGACAGGGAACTCCCCATTCGGTGTGTTCCACTGACCACTCAATAGTCAACACAAAGTAAATCAGCTACAAAAGCAAACACCAGCTGACACTGTGGCAAACAGAGCTACAGATACAGAAGCTGGTGTTCAGGGGGTCTGACCATTTTGGTAACTTGCAGAAATAGACAGTCTGCATTCACACCCACTTCATGGCATGATTCATTAGCTTTCTTTTTTACTTCTGTTTCACATTCGTTGTCACTCTTCATGGGAACAACAATTTGAGAGATCGGTCTGAAAATGTACACCGTTGTCTCAGTATTTACACAATGTTGCATCTCCCCTCTTTCTCTATGTCCAGCCTTTCACTCAGCCCTCCAGTGTGGTCGTTTGGAGTAATTACAAACAGTCTACAACACATAATTCCCCACGAGTGTTTTAGAGGAGTGTACTGCCTGGTATCACTCAATGCCATATGAAAAACAATACACAATCTATTTTGTATGTCATCATGCCATTTATTCTCTACTGATTTCTGTTGTTCAGAGGCAGCTTGTCATTTTGCTAGTGTTAAAAAAAATGTCAGTTGACGTAGGATAAAAGGCAACAGTCGTAACCAACATCATGCACGTAATGCAAATGAATTCCTTCATAAGCCTAACTATGTAGTTTTGTTGCCTAAACCTCACCAAACTGCGACCATTTCACAGCGTTAACATCACTGTTGTTATGATATTGATGAAGGTCACCTAACAAAGGTTACCTGACTTCATCTTTTCCTGCACATCCAAAACTCGTAAAATGCAGCATCAAGTGTGGGGACTAATAACTGGTGTTAATGACACACAAAAAAAGCCTAAAAAACATAGGCATGACAATGTCCTTCAAAGAAGCATTATATTTCTACACCATCCAGATTTGTAATCAGACCATATTTAACCATACTTTACAACCATATTTTATTTCCTATAGCCACAATCTTTCCTTAAAGATGACAACACAGTTGTCTCAATGCACAGATGTTGCAGAGGGTAAAAATTTCCAAAACACTGCCATTGGACAAAATAAAATGACACTGAAAATAACTACAGAATTATCCAGTAGAGCTGTTGTCTGCTGATCAAGTTATGTATCACCAGTGACAATTTGAATGTTTCTTATGCCTCTTCCATTTATGAATACTGGTATAATCAACATTTTTGTTACTTTCTATGTTAGACTAGCTGTGGTTTAAATCAAAAATATGACATTTCTGTATATATATGAGGGGAGAAACTTGTTTTTACATTGATCAAGCCCTCACGTGGTTTTAGTTTTTTTTAGAACAGAACAGACACTGAGGACATACCTGTAAACATATAGCAGATCAGAAAGACAATATCTTTGTTAATGACAGGCTAACGAGAGAGTCTGAGACAGACTCGCTGACCAGTGACAAGATTAGAGGCTCATTTCTTGAGCAGCAGACCAAAGACAAACAAGAAGGCTGAACAGGGTGGGACGGGAAGGGGACTACCCCAAAGATGAGGGACACAGCCTAGCTAGTCGTATCCCATGATTAGCCCTTTGTGTCTAGGCAGTCCTGGCCCTAATCAAAAGACTAAGACAGGGCTAATGGCTAGCAATGATGGCTCAGAAAAGGGTGGAATGGGGTCAGTGGGTGGGCCAGACAAAGTCTTTGTACTGCCCTTTCCACACCCCCTTAATTAGTTGACATTTAGGGAGGAGGAAGGAGAAGAGGGTAAAGGAGGATGAGGAGCGAGAAGTACAGGGGTGGAGGGGAAATGGGATATAGAACAGGAGGAGGAGGACAACAGGAGAAATGGGAGAACTGAAGATGCTCATCCAGTAAGATCTCAGACAACAGATGGAGACAACAGAGAGTGGTGGGAGTGGCTCAGACCTGCTACTGTTACTGTACATTTGACACAGAAACGCACAGTGCGATGGGAACTGACACACCATCGCAGGCATTTCAACATAACTAAGCAAATGCTTAGTCAAGCTGTGATAAATGCCCTTAGGTGTTCCATTCAGCTGCACCAATGTCCCACTCTTCAGTTCACAATATTTGAATTATAAATGCACCCACAGCCATCATGGCTGCATCTGTATATAACAATTTTATATTTGTGTAGAATGTGTGATTAGCTGTGATGACCCTAAATATCAATCAAATACCTGCAGAACTAATGATATTCCCATCAGCCTCAACTGTACTTGGGTATATTGCTAATCAATAAATGTTATGATGCTAACATGCAAAATTATGACTGAACATCGGAAACAATTTACCTGTTTATCATCACTACATCAATACTCAGAATACTTTGAAAAGCAGTTTATATATTGTGTCAAGACAAACATGTGAAGTTTGCAAACTTATTCACATCTTTGTGCAAAAGACCAGCAGCATTGTTGGGACAAAGCACAACTCTATTGCAGGTCATTTAAAACACTATGTACGAGCCTGCAGTCGGGAAGTGGGGGAGGGCTCAACAACCATCAAATTAGCCTCCAAACACCATCCCAGCGGACAGACCTGCCAGCCACGGCCCGTAACAGCTCCCAGCATCCTGTAAACACTGTCCATCTTGGCTACCTTTTATTTGAAAGGTGTGACAAACAATGGCAGCCCTGCATTGTAAACATGTGAGCTCATGACAGGTTCAAGTTGCACAACTGCTGAATTTGTCCTGAAAACTTGAGCAGAGTGGAACCAAAATGCACTTTGACACAAAATAAACCATTACTGGTCACTGAGGGAGCTGTACTGGAAGGTCATGGGCTTTGCCAAACTAGTAGACGGGTAGAGGCAGGGGAGGGTCAGACGGTGGAGGGGCAATGGCAGGGTGGGGTTGAAGGGGTGCTGGCTGCATTCTCTACTTGCATTGCTTTTCAGTGGAAATAAGGTACAAGATCAGATAATCCAGGGAAAACAAACTTTCAGTCAGGGTGGCTCCAGGACATGAGAGATGGCATTTAGGTCAAAGAAGAAAAAAAGGATGCTTTTTTGCTGATTTGTCAGAAGTGAGTTAGCACAGCAGAAGGTTGTATTTCTTTACATGATGGTCTGGAAGCTCCTGAACCAGTTTTGACAGGGAGTCAACTCCCCCTCCTCTGCACCAAACTTGAACATTCCAAGAAAAATTGCAACTCTGACACCGGATTAACATTTATACACACACACGCTTATTTGCTGTGTCAGTATTAGAACACTAAGTGCTGTTCACTGCACCTCTACACTGCTTAGGAGCCATGAGCCTGTGGTAGCTCAGAGGTAAACAAACCAGGCTTGGATCAGCCAAGATGAATACAAGTAACTCAAGCTTGCATCCCCACATGAGGTGAAGTTGTCAGCCTGCCACGTGTGTCCTCACTGCTGGATCTCTGCAGTATGTATTTTGATTCTGATTTATTTCACTTTAAATGTGTAAAATTCATTACAGGAGTTCCAGTTATGACAAAACGGACTTGCAGACGTGCTTGGCTTGCTGACTGAAAAGTCAAATTATAAATAAAAGAATGTTTTTGTAAAAATAGGAAAAAATTCAGCTCAGTTAAATGGCTTTATCAGTAGCACATGTTGCAATCTTTCAATCACCGGGATGCTAGAATAAAACATTAAGGAGAGACAAATATACTGTAAATCAATGTGATGCAGTTCCACAGTTGAGTCTATAGAAAAAGGAACAGTATTGTCAATGTCTGTAACAGTGACAGCAGCCAGTTTATTGACTAGAGTGGATACATGATCTGAACACTCCGGGGGGGACGTATTGCCCTTTGACCCTGCAGCCCTCAGGCATGGCCCTTGTGCACGTTGGCAGATGTGACTTGCTGGAGCAGACTTTCCTCCAGTGTGACAGCTTGTTACCCCCCCAACCCCTATTGGCCTGCTCCCCCCCCTCCTCTGCATGCACACACACACAGACAAAAACAAGCAAACTCCGCCTCTGGTGCCTCCTGTTGCAGCTCCTCCTCTTCACTCCACCCCCATAATTCCTCATCTCTGGGGAGATTCATTAACGGGGCCCAGCTCCTCCGCCCTCACCAATGATTGGCACCATCAGCCATCTATCCACTCCGCCCTGTTGTGTGGATGATGGGTATACTGCTTTCTTGGAGACTGTAGAGTAACAGCTGGACACAGGGTGAAGGTGTAAAATATCTTGTATATACAAAGGGAAGGAACAGGAGTAACACATTGACAGCAGTAACAAGGTTTACGTGCCACTGGTCACTCATCACCTTCTACTGTCCTCTTATGTCCTCTCATGCTGGAAGAGTTACTCCCTAACGTCATACGATTTTCGGCTTTCTATAAAGAAAGAGGTTCTTCGTGACTGAGTTGTTTTGTTTCAGTGAACTTCAAGGCCCTTCGCAATACATGTATTTGTATTTTTGTAATTATGAGTGTTAAATAATATACCTATCACTCAGATAATGAGAAGTTTCTCTCCTACCAGCATAGTTCTGCCTCAACAAGCCGTAAGATATCGTCTTCCTCACCATGTGCATATCTTGTGCAGCTCTGCTGCAGCTAAGTGGAAGGAAAACAGTGAGTGCTTGCCAGAGAGAGGTGTCACTTGTTCTCAGTATTAGCAGTGGAGTAGATAAGAAAACAGATGGGACAGGGGAGGTCAGAGGGCCATGCTACGGCTGACAGGTTTGTTTATTTGGCCTGTCTCTGATATCCTGCTTTCCCCCTCCACACCCCTCACCGATCCTGCCTACAGCCTGACCTGGAAGTGACCACGCAGTGATGGATCAAGGCCACTTTTCACCAAAGAGTCAACACTACCTACCCCACTCACCACTCAGGCCAACTCAAAACACATGGGGCAAGTGTGGGCTTATTACCCTTCTCTGACAAGAATAACAATTGACTAATTTGTACTCACGTAGTTGTGCTGAGTTTAGATACTGTAGGGGAATTTCAGCCAAAACAAACATGGCTGACACCCACGGCAAATACATATATCTGATAAAAGTGATGGAAGCTAATTAAAAAAAAAAAAAACTGCTGACATGCTACAGTGTAAGGATTAAATGTATTTATGTTATTTAAGTGTTTGATTATTGCAGGAAAAAGAGCCCTGTCAGAGGAATATGACATTAATAACAGCCTAAACTCCAGTGTTCCCTCTTTCCTCATGTCTGTGTGAGGTCTGAGGTCCTTACGCCTGAGGTAGGCCAGAGCTGATAACCCCGCCTGGGCAACAACTGATAAGAGCGTTCAGTGAGATCCCACTAACACTGAGCTAAAGAGGTTCTGTAGGCAAGAGGGAGATAAACTGGATCCAACAGATTCCACAAGATTCTGTCGGTCGGCATGACTCATTTCCTTTAATGACAGATGGCAAAAAACAGACGGTTGAAGTTGGGGAAATGAAAAAAAAAAATTTCTGGGGAAACTCCTGCAACTAATCACAACACGAGTTTTCCACAAAAGACGTTTATTATACATATTAGCCTCAGATAAAATGATTTTGTCATCTCAGTCACAGTTAGATCCATACCAGACCAGGTCAGATGATTGTTATCTTCCTTGCATTTATTTGCATAACCTAAACAGTCTTGCTCGTGTGTAATTATTTCAGGAAACTGCCTGAAAAGCACTTGAATGATGAGTGGTCAGTGGTTGGAATTTCACCATGATACAAGCTGGAAATCCCAAAATGGTCTAATGTGAGATCTTGAATAAGAGTCAGCATTGTGTAACAGAGTGTATCCAGTTTACAAAGAGTTTTGACATAGATACATTCTTAATGTGATATATCATTGACACAAAATATTACATTCTGCGGACACCACACGCTTCCCACAATGTGAACAGCAGAGATACATATTTCAGCAGTAACACACCAGCCCATTCTGCTCACCAGAGTGCCAGATACGGATGCTTTGTCATGCTCTTCGTCGTCTCGTGCAGACACAGGCGGTACCCTGTAGCATCTGTATGAAACACACCAACTTTCAACTAACTCCAATGTAAATCCTTCTACTGCAATATTAGATGTGCAGAGCAACTGCTCCGTCTGTCCAACGTGTTCTCATCCCAGCAGTGCACAAAGCCTTCCCATTAAGGAAAAGATTGTTCGCATGAACATGACACAACCCGGGTCTCCTGGGTGAAATTCATGTGTTTGTTTGACCCATCCATCTACCGAACCCTCCTCCAATTGATTTATACTACGTCAACCCACCGTGAGTGTCCAGTATTGCCGCTGGTGGGTTTACAGTGGAATTGTAGAAAGCCTGGTGTGTCTCATATGTAGACACTAAAGGGTCTCTATGAGATGCCAAGGGGTATGACAGAGTGTCAGTATTTGATGCTCTGGGAATGAGAACGGACTCAAAATACTATATGTGCAGTCAGTGACTCTAATGCCATACACTTTTTTCAAATCCAGTCCACATAGCCCGCTAAATGTCCATGATGTGTGTGACCTGAAAAAAAAAAAATCCTTTTTTTTGTACACAGCCTTAGCAGACAAAAAAATGTAAATGGCAGACAAACATAATGGCTCAGACTGTGCCACACAACCAACCCATTCTCACTCCCATCTTGTCACATATGGACGCTTGATCAGAACCAGTTGTGTCACTTTCTAAGGCACTGGGTAGCCCTTTTGCATCATTTTACACTGTGAAGGTTAGTTCAGTAGACTTCTGCAGACAGCCCCTTTTCACTGCCAGCCCATCAAATGATGTAATATTAAGAGCAAGAAAAGTTTGCATTTGGAGGAAGGCAGTGTGGTTGGGCTTTGGTCCAGGAGATTGGGATTTGTGTCCCTTGTGAAGCCAAATGTGAAGACTGATTTCTTTTGTAAGTGAAGCAACATAACATTTGTCTCTCCATGCATGTAACATACGTAACTCACGCACATATTTTAAGCCAAACCTTGATCTTTTCCTAAACCCAACCAGTTTTGGTGCCAAACCTAACCAAAGTGCAACCATTTCACAACGTTAACCACATGTTTATTATTGTTGTTGGCGAACTTTATTCTAAAAGTGTCATCTGATGTACTATCTTTGTTATTGGTAACTTGACCGTGGAGCCCTGCATGTTGAAAAATGATGCTAAAGGGATACCCAGTGCCTTAAAAAGTGATGCGGAGGAGTTGGGAGTGAGAATGTGTTCCAACCAATCAGCAACCAGGGGCCTTCAAGCTCATGCACAGAAATCCACAGCATTCAAACATCAACAATCTTTGTCCAGAATGTCCCTTTTTCAAAAGCGAGATCTATGCTGCATACAGTAAAAGCCACCATCACAGCAAACCTCCACCCTGCTTAAGTGTCATTCTGTGAGGCATTGTGGTGGTTTCCTCATCATTGTTCTGCAGCTGACCGTGGATCTTGACCTCTCAAGCAAACGGAAATGTTTTCCAAAGGCATCAGTAGAGTATTGTACATGCATTCTACAACTGCTGCATAAACTATATAGACAAATATTTCGTTCATTGTATAGTTTGACAGGAAAACAGCCAACAAAACTGCAACCAAGCCGGGAAAGTAAGCTATATGTAGGCAGCTGCAAACAAATCACCTCACTGGTACAATAAAAAAAAAGTTTGAGCACAGAGCAGTATGCTGTGCTATGTTCCAGTCTGTGTTCAAACAGGTAACAAAAAAAAAGGCTTTTTCTTCATCTGGCTTCATATTGTAAATCTGTGTTTGAATGCTCTCAAGATAAGTGGAATGGCACAGACAGTTTTATAGAAGGGGCACAACACAGGGTCTTAACTAACACTTCTTCAAATGTCCCACTGTGGATGGCTTGTAATCCCTCCAGTTCTAAACAGACGAGGGGAAATCAAAAACAAAGCAGCACTAAAAACAACCAAAACATCTGCAGGGCAGCACCGCCAAGGCAGAGGGGATATCAAGCACACCCAGATTCAGCCAAACAGATGGTTCATCTCCGCCATCACCCTCACACACATATCCTGCTCAGACACACACTTGCACCCACACATCAGGGCCTTCCCTGGGAGTGTCATGCTGCAGATATAGCCCACCAGCCAGGAGGATGAGGGTGTGTCTTCATGTGTGTGTGTTTGAAAAATCAAGATGAAATCAGACAGATCATCTGTGTTCAGTTCAAACATCGATGTGCCCACATCCTCCACATGATGTGCAGTGTAGCATGAACACACACAAAAATATATCTGCGCACACAGTATATGTAATATAAACACAAGACCACAGACTTATATGACAACACACATCCTTCCAAATAATATTTTGGAAATAACATCCACCCATCTACAGCAAAGTATTTCAAAGTCACGGTATTCACATAGTGTCCAACTGACTGCATGCAGCATAAGAGATATGTGTGAATGACAGGGGGTGGGGGCTTTCTGTTTGTGTGTGTGAGCATCTGAACTTCTTCTCTCCCTCTCTCCCTCCCTACGACGTGCTCAGTGTGAAGCAGACCTGTTCAGACAACGAGGGCCGACTCCTGTTTAGACTGGGCCGGCGCCAGGCGTCCCCTCACTTCGCCTCAGCAGCGACAGGTGAGAGCCTTCAGCTGACTATCATCACACTCACCACTGACAACCCAGCGACACACACCACAGTCAATTCATCACTCCTCTCACACAAAAACTTTTTCCAGTGTAGTGTTAAGGAATTAAGGAGGAATTGCTTTTCTCTATTGTTTTCCGACTTTTTTGGTTTTGTTTTTGTGCCAAAATCTCAAATAAGGTAGATGCAAAGCAACAGCGTAGAAGTAGATTCTGTAATGATAGATAAAAGCTGTTAGTGTTCACTGTGTGGTGCCTCTATAATTGTGTCTAATATGAGTGAATATGTGGTTATACATATGGACATGCATTGACGCCTGTGGTATTACAAATCTGTGTTGATGTACTTTTGCATGCAAAAGTATGTGTGTACTTTTTTTTAGGTGTACATTCATGCAGTATTACTGTTTATTCAGATGGACTCTAATCAAATAAGCAGGCCACAGAGGTCTTTCTTTTTCTCCTTCTGTCTCCTCACTAATAATTACAGTGTATTTAAGTATGATCCTGTCACACAGGATGAAAAATATAATTTCTCTCTCTCTCTCTGTCTCTCTCTCTCTCTCTCTCTCTCTCTCTCTCAAAGAAATCTTAAATGTGAAATGGTGGACCAAAGTTTCAGACTGCAGTTGGTCACCATTAACTGCAGTTGCCCCCTCATGAAGGTGAATATTACATTGTTCCTCCATGACAGCTTTACAGTCCTCAAGGTTAAATGAGGACCAATTGCAAAGCAATATATTACATCCCAGTTAAATGGGCTGATAGGTTATAAATATTAGTGATCAGCTGCAGCAAAGAGGGGGAAAACACACGGCCTCAAAGCTGCACTAATCATCAATGAATCAAAACTGTCCCTACGTTCACCCCTTTGTGGGACTGATTCAGACAACCCTTGTCATAAAAGGAGATCACTGAGGAATTTGGTTTTCAGTGCTGCACTGACAGAGGACATATATCTGCTTTAAAGGCATTGTGAGTGCATGCATTCACTGCATTACTTCTCTCAAAATGTGTAGGGACCTAGTCATGCAGTGAAGAATGTTTAGTTTGCATGGTTTGTTATCATGTGGAAATTAGTATGTGCAGGGGTATTGCATGCGCCTGCATGTAAAATATAACTCAGCCACTATACAGATTTCAGATGGCAAAAACAGGCCATTTATAACCATGGATGATGATAAAGCACCATGTCCCATGTAATGTAATTTGTTTTAACAATAGAGATATATTGTAGACACAAACTAAGACTGAAGAGTGGACACTCTTACTTGCTGCAAACAAAGCCGGGCTCAGAGTTTGTGATAAAAAGAGGACATGAGACAGGTCCCTGTGAGGAACAGTGAGTGGCAACAAAATGGCATGTGGACAAAGTCACAGTGTTTCACAGGTTACAAGGCATGCTCCTTTAAAAAGGCTGATCCAGCACCTATGTAGCAGCCTGGTCTCCCTGCTGTGCTTGTCCCCCCCCCCCCCCCCCCCACACACACACACACTGACTCACATGCACAAATTACATTTAAGCACAGCACACACACAAACATGTTCACTCGTTATATGCATACACACATATGCTGTACAAAAACACAGACTGACACACATGCTGAAATGACCACTGTGACCCACCTCCCTCTGGTTCCATTCCCCATTTACAGCCTCTAAAAGCCTTTTCCATTTACCAGTGGGCCTGGGGCTGTGAGTGACAGGGAACAGAATGGACCTTATGTTGTCACTTTCTCAGCACTGTGGCCTGGAGGGAGGACTGGCACAGCAGTCTGCTCCTGGTGGTGTAGTGGATGGTGGGTGGGGAGGACTGTGGAGGAGAGTAGGAGGGGTTGAGTAGCCCACTCCAGACCTGCAAGGGCACAAACATAAACTTGGCCACAGTCTCAAATTTACTTAGAAAATGTAGCCTGAGGGGAGGCCTGGCACAGCTTCCTGCCCCTTTGTATTCAGAATCAATGGAAATATACAGAGCTTGAATGACATCTGACCAGACATAAGGAGAGGGTAATGGGAAACCAATGGTATCACCCTCTGTAGAATATTGTCCAGTGGTTAGTTTGATCAGCAATAAATGCTGTACGGTAAAATACTTACTTCTGACCTCAGTGTCTGGCATAGAGTTGCTTTGAGCAACAAATCAGTTACATACTGATACTGATTATCAGATAACTGAGAGACAAAGAGCAGGCTTTTATAAACTGCAACAATGACTCCTCTTGGGTGTAGTCCCAAATTACAACTGTGTAATTTTCAGTCGAACTCTAAACATTGCCCAATTTCAAACCCTAACCACAGCTTTACAGTTTCTTGCTAAACAGACATAAAACATGAAACAGACTTGTCATTTTTTAAAAGAGTACTTTTTGGCATTTTGCCTTTATTTAGTCACAGTTCAGATCCAGGCAGGAGATGCAGGGAAAGAGAGAGGGGTATGGCACTCAGCAAAGGTCCCCCAGACAGGGTCTATGACGGCTATACAGTAGGTCACAGGATGCCACAACCAGATGTGTCACTGATGCATTATGGTCGTCTGATTTATTGACAATGTGGCGACTGTCCAAATAAAGCAAAATTAAGATCCATTTACTCTCTTGGAAAAATATTCTGACAAAGAGAGCTTCAGGATCAATGTAAAAAAGTTTGGGGAAACATCTCAAATAGATGCTGGTCCATTGTTTGGCCCCCATCGACACTACAGCTGCCTTCACCTATTAAAAAATATGAATCGCTCAGTCAGTGTTTGGTTACTGACTTCTCTCCCTGTGAGCAACTAGCCATCATGGGCCCAACATTGGCTCAACATTCAGGTATGCAGCAAGAGAGGATACATGTGACGTTGACAGATGGCTAGGTGTTGACAGTGAGTGGCAGGTAGACTACCTGTTCCACAGTTCACTTGGAGATTCATTAAGCATTTTGGACAGGCTTCTTTGGACTGTAGTGTAACCTGATCCCCGGCCTGAGGGATACTGTAATGTTTTTACATGAATCGCCCCAAACTATGGGTGAGCGATCAGCCACAGGCCAGAGGAGAGAGGGAAGAACAAGCAGCAAAGGAAAAGTGGGTGGATAAGTTTGTGTAGTTTGACATCCCTCTCTTCTTATCTCTCTTCTCCTGTAATGACAAATGGCTCATCCCACTATTCACTTTCCATTCAAACCAGGTTCTCAACATTTTTTTATGTCTCCCCTTCATCCCCATGTTGTGACAGGTATCTAAATTGATTAAGTTGTGCCCTGGGATCTGACACTACAGCGTGTTGCCTTCTATTTGTTGATTACTATTGATTTTCTTTGATACTTCATTTAAAAATCAATAGCCAGAGCAGAAGAAAAATAGGTGCAGTTTACACATACTTTAACATACTATTGTGCAACACAGAAGGCCGCAGTTTTGGCAGTAGCCGTGATGGCAGCAGCCAATTACGAGGAAAGCTCTTAACAGGTGAAAGAGAGAGACCCCGGATCGATTCTAAGCTTTCTTCTCCAATCACAGAAAGTGGCCATAAATTAAAGCGCATCTGTTTTGTTTTCAAGACAGCCATGAAGCATGGCTGCAACTTTTTTTTAATTTCCTGGTATCCTTTACTCTTTACACAGCAAGCGCCCCACTTTTGAAATAACTGCTCTATCCTCCATCATTACATGACAGACAGAAAGGACAAGTGTCAAATAAGAGGCAAACAGCGTGCCTACAGAATGATGTATCAGTGAAATTTGACCTGTCTCACTGCATTTGAATTTACAACAGGAGTGTAAAGTAATTTACAGTAAGTTATGTTTTTCTACTCCTCAGATCAGCCACTCAAGCTGTATTGCTTCAGAGTCATTATGTATGAGATTTCTGGCTTTTTTTCCATAAAAGGAGAGAAGTTAGCTGTTTACAATGAAATTCAGTGACACATTTCATTTAGGATTATTTTTTATTAAAAGCAACAGTAATGCTTGTCGCACAATGTGCCATTTCAATTTTATTAAATGGCACTGACGGACACTAAAGATGAAGGGGTGTGACGGATTGCAAGCAACAAAACTGAAATGCATTCGATTGTTGGATGCAGTTAAGATCCACTTGACTTCTGTCTTCTGGAGTGACACACAAACTTGACCTATGCTAAGAGGTGGATGTCAATTATTCATTGTTCACATAAAGATGAGATATGACAGCTTCTTCATATCAACCATAGTGAATCTGAAGTGAAGAGGAGAAAAGAAAATACAGACACATCGACTTGAAAAGTGAATTCTTTCTGTGTATAATAAAGTAATCTGATGTCAGCTCTCTCTCACATACAGAACAATATGCAGATACAAAACTCATGACCACATTACTCGACACATTGTTGAATATGTTGATGGGACTGCAGTTTCTTTAGATATTAACTCTTGGCTGTTTTCTGTTTTTATTATTCATTCAATCTTTAAAGTGTCAAAAATTATATTTTTGAATTAAAAATGTCAAAGTGTAATAAGCAGTCTGATTATTTAATTTTTGCAGCTTCTGACGTGTGTTTTTAATTGATAACTGACAAAAACAGTCTTTTTTTTTTTTTTTTTTTTTTCAAAATTATTATCAGTCAGGATGACCAATAATCAGTGTTGGGTGACATAATGTCTATGACTCATTACATATTAATTTGCCTATTTGTCACCAGCGTTACCCTCAGCTCTATCAAAGATATGTGCCTTTAAATAATAAAGCCTCCACAGGAACACATCACATATTTTATCTCACGGATTAAGAATTTAGGATTTAGCAAGTAGTCAGCTAATGTTTTTGGTGTTTTAACTTAATTAGCTCCAGCCAGTGCACAAACTGAACAAACTGAACAACACAGTGAATGCAGCATTCCCACAGCCACCATCTCTGAACTAAATCCAAGGTTATTTCTGAATCAAGGCTTACCAATAGCTAAACTTAACAAGGCAGCAAACTAAGAACACACAGCGTGCGAGCCTGGGCGGCTCCCTCTACCTCTCTCTGTTTTTCTCCCTGTCTATAGAAGTGAATGTCTGTCATTCATCCTCAGCTGCACTAATCGTTTTCTCTCATTTCTCTCTCCTTCTCACCTATTCTCATCCCCCCACCCCCTTGTCACCCCTTGCCCAAACTCAAGCATGCAGAACAGAGCAGGCAGGTCTTCTCTAGCAGACCAGAACGCTCTGTTCTCAGCCTTCTCACCTTTCACCCGGGGTGAACGTGAGGCGGCATCACCCGGGCCCCCCGAGCCCCGCGGAGACCAGAACACAACACCAACCCGACGATCCGAGCTGCATGGGGAGCCAGTGGCTCGCTGAAAGACACAAGCTTGTAGAAAGAAACCAGGTAGAACAAACAAGTGACTGACATCATAGAAGAGACACAGAGATGACATGGAGACATCAAAAGCTGGTTTGAGTGTAAGGTTGTCGAGTTTAGGCCTCTTATTCAGGTGGCAGGTGTCAGTGTCTTTGTGTGGTGCACAGATCCCTCTAGGTAGTGGGGTCAGTCTGTCATAATGACCTAGTATGTAAATTGTGTTTATTTGTGTGTGTCCTGCATGACGCACATGATAATTTGACATCTTCCTGCTGTACAACCATCAAAATAAATCGTGCTAAAAATCCTAAATCAACCTTAAATGTCTGGATCAAAGAATAGCTGCTTTGACCTAAAAAGCAACAAATTAATTAATTAATTTGTAAGTCTCCCCCAAAATGTGCAGCATTCATTAAGTGAGTTCCTCATTTGATACGTGTCATTATGGTCATTTGGTTTTATGTTATTGTGTTGTATGATGATCCCTGACTGGTGTTCATATTGATCAGACTCTTGAATATGTTAAAAAGGCGAACCCTGTCTAGGAGTAGAACATTATCACCACACATGACCTGTGATTTTTTTTAGCTGATCATATTAACTTCTAAGCAAACTTTTTATCTTCACTACATTGCCATTATACATTTGTGAAATTTGTGTGTGTATTCATGATTGCCTGCTGTTCTGCACACCGGTGTGAGTGGATGTGTGTGTTCCAGCGGTAGCGACCTTGTCCCTGCCCCCTCCAGCAGGAGTGACAGATGCTCAGTAATCTGTGTGAAAGGCGATCCACCACTTAATGGGATTGTTTCTGTTACACCTTAAAGAAGAGGCAGCCAGCAGACCAGAGCTGAGCAGTCGTCCTCCATAACTGCTGTCCTGGGACCTCAGGTGGACACAGCGGGTGAAGAAACGCCACACGAGTGTTGGGGAGGAGGGTGGGTGGGGGGCTTCACACCTCAGAATCATAAAACAGTGCAGAGCTCCCCTCCCAGCACAGTGCATTGTCTTAAAACAGATGGCTGACATATTGACAAGGAGCAGAGAGTTGATATGTTTGAAAAGTGTGAAACCCTTGAACATATGGAAGCCCAATTGTCACAGTTAATGGATCTGTTTTTGAGGTGCTGTCAAACAGGTGTCTCCTCAAGATAGACCCAAAAAAAGTTTGTCTACTGAGAGTTATCAGATAATAAGTAACTACTCACCACCAGTACCAGGGGCAGCTGCCATTTGAGCACCTTTAGGTCTAAACAAGCAAGATATAATATGTTAATTAGTGAGCGTTTAAGGTGTCAGTAGACTGATTTTGTTATCTTCTGATAGTCAGGCTAGCTGTCTACCCGTTTTTTGTCTTTGTTTTAAGCTAAGCTAACCAACTGCTGGCTGAAGCATCATATTTAGCGTACAGATATGAAAGTGGCACAGAACTCATCTAACACCAGACAGGAAAGAAAATAAGCTTATATCCCAAACTATTCCTTTAAAGGCTGTCTTCTTATCACCATAGTAATCCAAGACACCCAGCCCGGGACAGAGAGGCAGACATTAGACAGACAAACCCACACACAAAGACAGGGAGAAAAAAAGATACAGAAGAGAAAGATAGAAAAGGACGACAGCATCTTTATCTCTCCTTGCTCACAGTAACTTGAGAAGGAGTTTCCTTCCTTCCTTCCACCTATGGCAGCAGTGAAACTGTCCTTGTCATAACGCCCAGCGTGTCAAAATGATATGTTTAACCATCTCCTGCCTATTATTCTGGACAATGGTCACCCTAGATGGATTTCCTCCCAGTGTGAAATGACAGGTTCTCCTTCTTTCTTGCCGAGTGCCCACTCGGCTCACCGCTCCTCTTCAAAAGACCACGACTATGTGTCATCTGTGTAGAATGCAAAGACACGTTAGATAGAGTTTCACAGCAGACCTCTATTCATGCTTATGATTGCTTTGTTTGGTGGAGAGATTTCAGTGTCCATAGGGGACAAGAAGGTGGGACCTCTGCTTTATAAATGAGCCGTTGCTTTGTCAACACAGGAGTGGGGTTATCTCAAGCGTCAGCTGAAAGATTGATGGAGTGAGATGATTATCAGTGAGACCACAGTGTGGTGATGGGGCCATAGAGATACTGTACGTACGGAAGAATGAATAAATTAAGAACACAACAGATTCAGGCTGTTAAAAAGTCTGGTTCCACAGAGTGAAAAATATCATGTGATTAGTTTAAATTAAATACAGCTGCAATTATTAGTCAAGTATGATTGACTAACTGATGCCAATGATTGGAAAATTTATCTACAGCTATTTTGAAGATCAAATTATTGTTTCAGTCATTTTTCCGAGTAAAAAGGACAAACAGTTGCTGCTTCCAGTTTCTAAAATGTGAGGATTTGATTCTTTCTTTGTCATATATTTGGTAAACTGAATGACTGAAGTTTTGAACCATTGGCTGGACAAAACAAGATATTTGAAGATGTCACCTCAGAAAGTGGGAAACTATAACTGGATGCTTCCACTATTTTCTGACATGTTATTACTGAATTGTTTCTAGTCATATACATATTATCATAAAGGATTAATTGATTGGTTGATTGATTAACCGGGGAGATAACTGGAAGAGTAATTGACGATGAAAATAATCATTAGCTTATAATTACTTATAATCTCAATATAATATACATAATTTTAATTTATTGTGAAATAGGTTTCAGAATTGATATTCTATGTATTGGTGATGCCTCTGCTGCTTCACAGAGGGGTCACCAACAGAGTGACAGCCAACAGGTGGCTTTGATTTGTTGTCATGGTCATGTTACCAGTTGTGTTTTGAAAAAGCAGCAAATAGCTGTCTTTTAGCCACAATTTTTCCATCCATCCAAAATGCTTCCACACGTGACTTGGCTCAAACTGTTGCGCTGACTGTGATTTTTATTTATTATTTTTTTGGAATTCTTTTTTGGTAGTTTATGCCTTTATTTGATAAATCCAGTGGAAATATGAGGGGAGAGAGAAATGAGGAGTGACCTGAAAAGTACCCCAGCTGGACACAAACCAGGGATGCTCGGTTCATGGCCTACATGTGAATATTGAATTTCATCACAGACTGAACATGAAATTTTTTTATCTCACATTCGACCAGTAGTTGGAATTTCAGATCAGGCTTCATCCTGATTCTGACTGTTTTGAGTCTCTGTTTTCTTTCTCTTTCCTTCCTGTGTAATCAAAATTGTTCACAGAATGTACAGTGTGACCTGCTGAGGCTGATTCATGGCGTCTTTATCCCAGAAGAAGGACAACAAGTGACGTATCTGGATACAGTGGCAGAAAACACTTTAGCACTTACTTACTTGTGAGTAATTCATGTATTTGACACCATATTTACCGTGACAGACAAAGGGACAGACGCACAGTTGAATGAGTGAAGACCTAAGGGTCACAACGGAGGGACGTGGGGCCACAGATCAGGGGTCTCGTTCCTTCTTCAGCCTTTTCAATTAAGCCTCAGCACACTGGTAAGAATTTATGAACATGACCTTCCAACTCTCCCGCTCCTGCACTCAGCCCTGGGAGCCAACCTCTCCCACCCCCCAACTACATCAAACCAACCCCCAGTCCCCCAGTACCCCCCTGACCCTCCGACCCACAACACATAACCCATCTTGAGAAGACAAACCTAATGTCGCACATGCAAAACTCTATATATATTATGTATGTACTCATATGACAGCAAATGCATACACACACACGTGCGCACTTGCCCACACAGGTCCCCTGTGTTCACACCGAGGGGTCAGTGGTTATTCTTCAGCACAAGCTCAAAGGTGAGTAATAAAAAAATCCAATACAGTAAATGCACGGGGTCACCAGCATATCAATATATAATACAGAACGGGAACAGATGACAAGCCATAAGACGATGGAAAGCAATTGAATTCTCTGTTTCTCCCTATCTCGCTATCTCTGGATGCATCAATCTGCAGCTGTTGATAATTGAGTTAAGAAGGAGATGTGATTAACAAGTTCTTCAAAAAAGCTGGAATTGCCTGCAATCTGACGCCTGGAGACCTTGATGGGCTTCTTTGGAAGCGAAAACTATTTGTGACATCTCCACAGTTCAGCCAGCTGTCTTCATTTTAATTAAAAATCTTTCACGAGTGTAAGAGTTATTGAAGGTACAGCGAGGGCTGCTGGCAGCCGCCTGAGTGAAATACCACATAACAAATTGTGTGTGCGAACAGAGTAAGCAACAGCTACATCAATCGGATGTGACGGAGGATGCGATTTCCCAAAAAGGGGGCATACTGAGGCAGCCAATACACAGTAATGCTGTACAACTTTATTGAAACTATGAAACTTTATATGATATTATGGGGGCTGCTGTCATTAACCTGAGCTCATTGCATTACCAATACCTTTACTGCAGAGCTGTTTGACTTTGGAAGGACTATTATAGATGTGTGTTTCATATCTTGACTTTTATTCAACCTGTAACATGAAGCCAAACATCTATTAGAAATATAACATCAAATTCAAAAAGAACTTTGGTGCTGTCACTGAAAGGTTGTGAAAGGTTTTATAATACTCTCGCTCTCTGTCTTTCTCTTTGTCTTTAAATGCTTTTGATCTGAAATTGCTTCTTGTGTTTGAGGCTGTGATCTTATTTTCTCCTTCTTCACTGTAACTGCAGTGAAGCTTAGATGTCAGTTAACAGGTAAAGGTGCTGCAATATATGTGCTTAAGTTTGATACTTATAACTCTTATCTTAATCTTTGCAGACCAAAGAAGTGGCTGTCCTCTACACTGTAATGTAATGAGTGAGCTGACACTGTAGAGAAGACACAGTAAGTATAATGGGCATTCAAAGATGAAGAAGTGTGATCGCATATCTTATCTTTTATTCAAACCAAACATGCAGTATACATATGTGTGTGTGTGTGTGTGTGTGTGTGTGTGTGTGTGTGTGTGTGTGTGTGTGTGTGTATGCGTGTGTGTGTGTGTGTGTGTGTGTGTGTGTGTGTGTGTGTGTGTGCGTGTGGAGGAAAAAATGGAAAAAATACAGGCTAATTTCGGGCTTATGAGTGCTGCTTTCTGTGTATTGTATTTCAAAAAGCAGACATGAGGATAAGAGAAGGAGCTCTGGTTCCAAGCATTATCATGTGAATAACATTAACAACGAGCCCAGTGAGCATCAGACACACGGAGTCGCTCATCACAAAATTAATTGTCAAATTAGTTCTGATCTCATTGCTTATTATGTCATGTCTGTGTGCGCCACAATGAATGTAAAAAAGACAATATGCTATATCTACAATATCCAGGCCATGGCAGTAATTTGAGACACCTGTGTTTAATGACTATGTATGTGGGGCCATATTTGCAAATCATTTTAAATACCAATGAATGAGACATAACTGACTGACCTCGCTGCTAACAGTTACACCTTATCTTACCTCAGATAGCATGACCTTCTTCAACAGATAAGAGACAGGGAAATATATCTCAAAATAAGTCTGTTCTGCATGGGAATATGAGAAAGTGAGGGTCAGTTTTTATAGTTGGTTATAACCAGCTTTTTATTATGCAAAACAAATTTTACCCTCCACACCCGAACTGTTCCACTCTGTCATCTTTATTCAAGTTCACTCTCCCAAGACCTCCATCACACTCCCTGCAGCTCCTTAATAGACTGAGGTCCTCTCAGTGACACCATAACTCACTCTCATGTCTCTGCTCAGGCTATTGTTCTCTTTCCTTTATCACTGCACCAGGACTCTACACCTTCTGCTGCAGCCATGAGGAGTCAAACAATCTGTTGTGAATGAAAGTTTTTAATGAACGGTGTTAATTTGCCTTCACTTTGACTCTGTGTCAGCTCAGGCCTCCAACACTTAACGCACTGTCTCAATACTGTCTTCACACAAACAACCAGACATCAGAGGGATGCACCGAAGATCAAGCGCAGGGCTCAGTCATAATAGGGTCCGGTGCGGTGCGTGTCATTTATGTGACCCTGGCAGGGCAGTGGAAGGGGAAGTAATGAATTAGAGTGGAGCTCGGAAGGCATTAGAGATTAGGCAGCAGAGTGGGCTCCACTGAGGAATGACTGCAAGGTCAAGGGTTAGGCATATACCACCAACAGTTGTCAGACAACCTCAGCATGTTTATTAAGCAGAGATTGGCTTATTGTGAACGAGAAAGGGAGCGAATAGATTAGTTTCTACTGCAAAGCCAAAGGCCTGTCCGGCTTGTGAGTTTAGTTTATTGGTCCAAATATCCAAGCTCTTCCTTTTAGGATAGTGTGTGCAGTATGTTGCCAATTTATGGGACAATTTCTGGATGAGTTGTTGCCAGACTGGATGAACACACAAAAGAAAATCACAATCTCATGAAATCTCATATTGTTCTCAAGAAAGATTTCATGCCCACTGATCCAGACTTTGAAATAGATAGCAAGGCAAATTGTGACCATGCTGAGGAGAAATGGCTAATGAATACTTGAAGTACAGCAGCACAGTAATATTGGTGAAAACACAATATTTTAATTCTCCTTTTCTGAGTGATGAAATGGAAATAATTACATTATGGCAAAAAGATGTCAATAGAAAAACTTTTTTTTTTTTTGTCATACCTCCTGAAGAGTTGACATTTTGTTTATATGTATAAACAATTTTAGAACTTCATAGTGCAACTAGCATCTTTTTCTAATCTTACTGTAACTCTGCCTTTAAAGCTGTGGTTGGTAAGTAAAAGTAAGGTAGATTTTAAAAGTATCCAACCAAAAAGTCCCAAAAGCTAGCCTTCTTGTGCAACTAGCTTGCTACATATTTAGCAACTTATCCGCCCAGCCTTGTGGTAGACTCCAGTCATGCATAATGACTGCAAGGGCAGAGTTATTAAATCATTTCATTCAGGCCAAAGAAAATGATTGGATGTGCTTATTACAGGCCTGCAACAGCCACAGATACTATATATTTTTATTTCATTATTATCATTATTTTTTGTCAGAGCATTTGATATATTGACTGTTGTCAGGATGTAAAGACAATTTCAACAAATGTAACAAAAATGGTTCTAAATTACATTATGTACCCAAGATTGAAACCTAAATAAATGCAAGATTCATGGCTTTGCAGATTTGATCCTTCCCCCTTTGAATGTAAAGAAGCACTCACTGGATCCTGACAAGTATAAATTGTGCAATACCCCGTGAGAAAGACCTCATTCTCCCTCCCTGGGTGCCTGCCCCCATAGGTGCGATAAGTAAAGCATCCCCATAAATCTGCGGTCATCAAAGAAGTTCTGCTTCCAGGCATCGTAACCGCAGACTCTGATCTGAGACAGCACGGGGTCAGGAGCACAGGGCGTCCTGACTCACACACAGGCCGTCAATAACAAACCCCTTCCTCACCGTCCAGCTTCTTGCGCGGGGTCCTTCTGACACATCATTTTGTTATTCTTACAGTGAAACATTACAGAGTACAGCCATCGCAGTCGTAAATGACGAACGGCCCCAGATGAGGGAGTCTGAGTAGGTCTTACCTTCAGAAGTTGGCTGGGCTTGTTGTGATGTCATTTCCTGCTGCAATGATGATAACTGATGACATGTGTTTACAGTTAATCACCAGTTTGTCTTTTACTGAGATTTTTTTTTGTGAATCTTGGATACACATGGAAACAATTTATAACATACATATTACATTTCAAGTATTTTACAGCATAAATGCATAAAATAAGCTCAGAACAGCTAAAGGTTTCCTTACTGGCGTTTGAAGAGTTGACCTTACTGTATCTTGGCAACGTAATGAATTTCTGAGGTATAAGAAAAGCAAAAGGGTCTGATGGTGGCTTCTCCTTTTTTATTTGGAATTCAGCCTAACTTGAACAAACTGGCCCTGTGTCTGAGGCCTTTTGACCAAAATAAAAAAAAAAAAAAGAAACATTATGGGCACAACCAGTGCATCTAGCATAAAATTATTTGTTTTCTTGCTCATACAAACAACAAAAAGCTGGACATTCCCAATGACTGATTTTAAGACCAGCCTGTTGTCTTCTCCCTGACAGTCTTTGGAAAAACTGGCCAAGCTGTGGCTTGCATGAGAGAAGCATGAGTGGTGGGACTCTCTGTTGTGCAGCCATGGCTAATGTCAATTAAACAGAGTGGCTTAGTGACTGTGACCTAAAGATGATCGCTGGTGTCAGCTGCCAGCCAAGGTCATGCCACAGTGTTAACAAGATTTGATCCTCTGAGCTCTCCATTGCTCTTTCCTCGCTTCTCTCTGTTTATCCTTTCTATGTGTCCTGTCTCTCATAACCATATTTCACTGTCAGGTTTTTGTTATGCTTGGTTTTTACTATACACTCTCTCTCCTCTTTGCACTTTGTGTCTCTCTCTGTCTCCCCCTCTCTCATCTCTGTCTGCAGGATTGTTTTAATCAACGAGATGCCAGGTGACATTCATTGTCTCACCCGTTCCATTTTGTTCCATTGCAGATAAACATTGTGCATGTTTTGATTTGTGGCTCGCTGTCTCTCCTCTATAGGCATAAACATAAAAGTTCATTTATCACCCTGGCCACTTCATGTCCAATGAATGTAGTTAAATTCTCATTTAAATATGTTCTCTGCAATGACAACAGTACAGGGACCAACCCCTATGTCAGTGTGTGTGCCAATAAAGGTTTGTCTTTGCTTAAATGTTTCTGTTGAGAAGCATAATTTAAAATCAAAGAATAATTTAACACACCAATGTTTGATTATATTTATTTGCACAGTACATGTCGATACCTATAAAACAAAATGATTTTACCTTGGCTTATTGCCCCCTCTCCTGTCAGGACACAGGTTGTAAGAGGGACAGCATAAATTAAGCCCAAAATAAGCCTTTTAACAGCAGACATTCTGACTGCTCATAATAAGAAAAACGCAAGTCTTATTTATGGCATTAATGGTGGCTCTGTTCTAAACCAGAGTCCCAGTAAGCCTTTGAACCAGCATGAACACTACCAGGACCCTGAAACTGAAGCACCTACATGGAATCCAGCCATCATTTATTTTATCATTTACACTTGTGTTTTCTGCTGTGACATGTCAAAATGTCTCCTGTGAAAAAGGCATGTTGCAGAGACATTGATCACAAATCACACACTTGGATAACTTTCCTGTCGAACAAGTGTTGGACCTCGGTGTCTCCTCCGTCATCCACTGTACAATTAAAACTATGACTTCATTTCAATTAAACGACAAAATACATTGTTTGTGCGTTTCTTCAAGAGCAACACAGAGAAGCATTTTCTGATCTGGCACCTCCATCTGCAGGACGACATCAAGCGTCTGTTCCTTCCAAAACTGTTACAGATCACTGTTTTAAGATGTGACATCACTGTAGTGGAGGTTTGGTTAGGTTTAGGCACAAAAACATCTTGGCTAGTTTTAGAGGAAAAACATGGTTTGGGTTAAATTGATTACTTTGTTAAGATCAGGGGACCTTCACTGTAAAATTTTTTGAAGGTGATGGAGAGATTGTGGCAAGCTGTTGGTTGAAAACAGGAAACAAACTGCAGTCTCTTGAGTTAAACTCTGATGTTCAGTTGACCCAACCATCCACCATGACTAGTTTAACATTTATAAAAGCAAAACTCACGTATACAAAAAAAAAAAGAAGAAGAAGAAGTAATCCTGACATGGACTTGATACTCTATAATAGTATCTCATGGCAAAGCAGGAATAGCAGTAGTAGAAAAAAATAGTAATTAATAATATCCATGATGGCTGCACTCCATTTAGCTTTACTATTTTCAGAGCCCTGCCACTGTGTTTGCAGATAATATTGATAATGTTTACTGCATGTAAATGAAACTTGTTTTTTTCCAGCTATGGTGAGTCAAAATATCTGCTGTGAAAAGGCCCAGTGAATGATCTATTCTTGTCCATTAATTAATGATTGAAGAGTAATTTCATCGTAATTTTAGGTGAAAATAAAGGAGTACATTTAAAAAGTAACTTCCTTTGAAATTGTTATCCAATCATCTGGTGCTTTAGTGTCAATTATGACTCATTTTAACACAGATATTTGATTCTTGAACCTTAACAAGACTTTTCCTCAGTATGGCTCTGTGTGCTTCCATGAATCAAAATAGACAATACATGCAGCCACTGATCCACCATTAGGAAATCCATTGATTTCCATCAGACATACAAACTGCCATACATCCATCTCTGGTAAGTGATGCTTAGATCATCACTCAGGCTCAGTAAAATGATTACTCAGCTCAATAAAGACATTTTTATAATAGGAAAAAACATTTCCTAATAAAGCAGTGGTCTGACAAACAGGCAGGCTATACGTGTGGAACTACTTAGACACACACACAGGTGCACACTTTCGTTACGAACACACTTATGACACACTTTATTGTTGCAGCACGTTCACATACTGAATGTGACACATGCTCATACACCCACATACACGCACAAACACACACACATTCTTTGCATTAAATACATAAACCACTAAACAGGGAGGCAGTTAGACAAACAAATATGATGTCTACAAACCCTGAGTAACACACACACCCACACACACACACACACACACACACATACAGACTCAATCACATCCAATATTTTAAAGGCACTTTGCCTCGCAGCTATATATACTGAAGCCTATAACCCATACAATACACACACAGGAACATCATACACACACAGACACTGTCTTTTGTTGGTCAGAGGGTGGAAAGCAGCATCAGTATTATCTTCACCATCAGCAGCAGCAGCATTAGAGGCATCGTCAGGCTGTGCAGGTCTCACTCAGATGATGTGATTATCTGCTCCACTGGTCACTGTCTCCTGACTGTTTGGCTGGCTGGAACACATTAGTGACTGGGATGTTTCTGCCTGGCAGAGCCACCACCCCGAGCCTCGCTGAGACCTGTGTGTGCGTGTGTGTGTGTGTGTGTGTGTATCTATAAATGGTTGCGCTGGCCGGCTGGAACACGTTAACAAGCTGGATATTTCTGCCTAGCAGGGCCACGGCTCCATACGGCTTCATTTCTGCTGTGTGGTGGGAGAATGTATTACAGTACATGACACTCAGAGTGTGTGTTTCTTCTAAGAATCTAGACCTTGTGCAAAGTAAGGTTATTTTATTTCTGGGTAAAAAGGTGGATTTAGGTCACCACTACATTTGGGAACGGCATGGTGGATTATGATGTGAAATAAAGAAACCAACTGATGGTCACACGTCAGTACAAACACAAACACATATGCATGCATGCGTACAATGCCTATGAGAAGGCCCCATGTGGACAAAGATACTGCGCCAATCTCCTCTCACTCAGTGAGGCAGTGAGATGAGACACGGATCAGTCAGACGTAATGGGCTGGGATGTGCCGGAGCTCCCTGCTGACCCACCAGAGGCTCGCTCCCAGACACAGCAGCACTGTACAAACAGCCTTTAACACACCTGCATGCTTCACTGAAGCCACCACAAGTGTGAATATCTCAGCCCAAGCTTGCTAAACATGAATACCCTACTGAAAATATGATGAAGGCTGCAAGAGTCTAAGATTGTTGCTTCATGATGCAACCAATGCTGAACTATGTGTCTGGAAACTCTTTGTGCTAAGGTCTTGGACTTTTCATTTGCAGATATTTCAATACTCAGCAGCCAATTTAAAAAAATAATGTAGTTTAATGTAGTTTATATTGTAAGTGGTTTGGAGAGAATGGGGTGTGCATTTTTTCATTCCAAAATGTGTTAAATTTGTTATGCTTTTTTTTTTTTTTTTTGACAGATTGCTAAAGTTAACTTAAATTAACTCTGGAGTGTGTAGCTCAGCAGTGAAAGCAGTGAAAGGATATATGGTCAACGTGCTATGGAAGTATTGAAGGTTCAAAGAGGTACAAAACAATTTGCATGGAAATTGTATGGACAGTCTCCATGACAGTGGAGGGGTGTCATATATCAGACATCATAAACTGAGCACTTATCAATTTGCTAAAGATCGACCTTGCTGTCATGGCCCCTTCACCAAATCATACTGTGGGCTAAATAATTTGTTTGAGACATTATGTAACCAAAATACAGGAAATGTGAGAATGAAAATGTGAAACACAATCCCACTGTCTTAAATGTCCTATCACACAATGGGTCTTTGGAAGACTCCTATGCCAACACAGCAGTTTACCACAAGTTATACTCTGTCTTCTAGCTGCTCTGATGGGACATTTTGCCATAAAGGTGTGATTATCTGACAATATTCTGTCAGCTGTTCATTGCAAGGGCTAAGATATTATGCTGTCATGTGAAAGAGCACTGCAAACTTGCATGTACTTTCCCAGGAGGTGTTGCTGCTCCGTCTTAACACTCCTCACTGGAGCTGAGGCAGACAGTTTCTGGAAATCCCATTCATTCCTGAAAATCGATTTAGTGTGCATATGGGAAAGGGGCTTTGAAGAGACAGCAGGACTGAGAAGGGAAGATAAAACAGGGAGAGAAAGAAAGTGGAAGAAGTGTGAAGGATGAAAAGGATAGAAAGGCAGATATTGGTTGCTATGTTATGTGTGCAAGCCCAGGAGCCACCTTAGCCAACTCACTGTGAATGAACGCTGTGTTAGCTTCTGCAGCCAATTATACACCAGTCAATGACTTCTGGATGGCCTTCACTTAACTGTTTTCACGCCTCTTACCATGGCTGCTGCTTAGCCGCTGCTGATGCCAATACAGTCGTCACCCTCCTCTCTCCTCCCATCAACCACTTCCACTCCATAGACCCCTACACTGTTAAATTTATGGCATGGTCTCTCTCTGAGGCCTGCGCTGCCACAGGTCTGTCAACAGTTTGCCAAGAAACCTGTTGCCTTAGGCGTAAAGTCCACACTTGTGTTTTTCTCTGTTTAAGTTCCTCCACACAGCTCCTTGGCTTTGGTAAATCGCCTCCAGTCTTGGGTTTGTATCTACAGCATAACCACATGTAAGAGCATCAGGCAGCATACACAGACCAACACACACTACACAATATATCCCTCTATTCCTGTCCTCCCAGTACCTCTCCTTGCAGATACCAAACCACCCTGTACTCGGGGATCCAGGATGTGTCTGACAGCAGATGGTATGAATTATTTGCTGGAGTCTCATCCAAAGCTTCTTGGCATCTTAGTTTTTTGAGGTGAAATATTTATGGGGCCAGCGCTCGCCAGAACAGACGGGCACCTCACTGTGCTGCTGTTGTGTATTTGTGAGGAAATGAAGGCCGACCACAAACACAAGGGAGTGGATCTCTCTGCTAGATGAGTTCTGACTGCTCTCTCATGTGCTATCAGCACTGATGTGTCGGCTATGGTTATGTTAGATGTCCGATAGGTTTAGATCAGGTCATGAGGAGAAGCCCTCTATGCACACAAATGGTAAGAGATAGGCCATCTCATTGTGCTGCACTCTGCCAAGACTCATGTCATCTCTGCTGCTGGATGAAACCTCACATCTCACCTCATATCTCCGTAAGTGAGATTCCAAGTAGATTAGAGAATTTTGACTTTCCCACAAACTGGGCCAAGTGCTATGTTTAACACAATATATTATTGTGATTTTTTTTTTTAGACTGATGCAACTATTGGACATTAATGTTCAGTTAGGGTGAACAAGGCTCGACACATGTTGTACATACCATCCACTGTCAACTGAGAATGGGAGGGTATGCCAAAGGTATTCATTAATCCTCTCTATAAATCTGCTTTATAAAGCAGACTGTCAAAATGTTAAATCAATTTATCAATAATCTGTAGTACATCTATGTCTAACATCTATATGATGTATGCATTATCACATTTTTAGACCTTTACAATGCTTTCCTATCAAACCCATGTTCATAGTAAAGTTTAGATTTGACACCATCTGTGTGATTTGCATTACATGTTTCAGGTCTTATCTTCAGCCAAAACCACTACGCTCACACACTTTCTGGCTACAGCCCCTACAGCCCTTCACTCCAGCAATGCATTTTCTGATGTCGTATCCATTTACAGGCTGCTAATTTACTATTGTTACAGCTCATATGCCTGAAATGTTTCACTAACCTCAAATGAAACACACAGTAAAGAGCAATAAATAAAACTAAGTGGGGAAACATTACAGTAAATAACTTCTCGTTTGTTTATCTGTAAAGACACCTCTATGAGATAATACCCATTTACAACAAGCTAATATGAAGTATTCAAGTGCATTTATGTTTCATCATTTATTCATTTCAACTTGCAGCCTTTTAAACAGCATTTTAGACAAGCATGTATGTGGTGAAGGTGTTATGGAGGCTGGCTGTCTGAGCAGCGTGTATTTAGTTTTGAAATACTTATCCTCCTGTTGACAGATGAGACTGGAGTTTTTCCATGACAACCCCAGTCTCAGGCCACCTAACAATAGCTGCCCCAGTCTCATGTCTGCTAACGGGCTACAACAGGACTTAATGAGAACAGGGAGAGACAGGGCTCCAGCAGCACCATGACTGAGGAGAAAATCTGCTCTAAAATGGAGTCTTTTGTTATGTTTTTCAGCAGTTGAACCTTAAGCTGTTTACAGGTTTCTGTCCTAATTACATGCTGTATTATATTTACAAAATTTATATGTAAATTCTATTCGCGTTCATGACAGAAAATGTGTGCTCAGTGGTGTCAGAAGTGACTTTTCAGTGACTTTAGTTTTTGACACCTGCAGAACATTTTACAACACTATGAAAGTCACGTGGAGAGAGAACATCCTTTGTTCTACGTATTTTTAACTTATTGTCGTGAGTGAATTCTGTTTGGGTGGCATTTGGAGGTCCTACATCGGTGGGCTGTCACCCAATCTGGTGTCATAGCCCACACTCAGAGAAAGAGCCAGACCAACCTCCTTAGATTAGTATCAATCCCTGAAGGCTATTAAAAAGCCATTTGTCTCAATACAAATGGCAGCCAGTCATATGCAGCCCAAGTGTTGCTAGTTTTAGTTTAACCCTGTAGATTCTCCTCTGTCTGCCGTAATGCTGCTTGTGTTACACCAGAGTTTCCAGATAAAAAAAGCGGAGTGGGTGTTCTCAACACCTTATCCAAGAGGTTCTACCAGCCACTTTTACTGAGTGTCCAGTTGGTAATTCATACAGTGACAATAGAGATTCTTTCCACTGCATCGATTTAAAAAGAAAAAGCACAAAAAACTATTGACTGTGTTGAAACTGGTGATTGATGTCATAGCAAATAATTATCAAAATGCATTGGACAGTTTTTTCATTAAAAAAAGATCATATAAATCATATAAAGCTCCATATCAACTGGTTGAAGACATGAGCCACTGTGTCTTTTTTTTTAAGTTTTTGAATTAAATTACAGGACCTTAGAATAAAGATAAAATGGCAATTAAAACAGCTTGGTGCCCCTGGATGTCAGACCTTCCCACCAGAAAAATAGTGCGACATAACAGTTGTGGCAAAAAAGGCTTGAAATACATTTTGGAATTGATATTAGTGTGATCAAATGATCTGTTTTTTACACGTGATGAGCCCATGGATTTTAAGGGAGAACTGCACAGAGAGGACACAAGTAATAACCTGGTGTGTAACTATGCTGAAGTATTTAATTACTGCATTTATTGACAAACTGTTTACAGTGTGTCAATGCAATATTATTTAATTACCTGCAGTGTATTTCCACTGAATTGACTTGATCAGTCATAAACATATATACAGCAATACTGCACTCAATCATCAATATTAATCTCTTATATCTCAATTCAGCTGTCTCTTCCCTCGCCCTCCTTTACTTCACTCACCTACACTGAGTAGACGACCTCCATTTCCTGCCCTGGATCTTAGTGAAGGCCCCTTTTCATTCAAGTATTACATTTAGAGACAGAATTGTGCTGCAGTGAGGACAATGTGGCATTTGACCCGAGTGAATAAGGCAAAAAAGGCGCTTCATTGCTAACATGACATATTAGTTGCCATTGGGCTGCGTGGCCTTTGTTGTGACTGAGACCAGAGAGACAGAGAGCCAGATGGAGACAGTAGTGGAGCGACTGACAGATGACAACATTGAGAGGGAAAAGAAAAAGAGATAAGGATAGAGACAAAGGGAGGGTGAGAACGAGAGTTGTAGAGAGCTGGCAGGTTGGAGTGTGCTGGCCGGGCCCCAGTGGAGCCATCGATCCAGGCTGGCCTTACATCAGAGACAGGAAACCTGAGCTGCATGCTTCATCACCTTCCCCACGGAGTCCTCCTTCTCTTCTCCTCTCCTCTCCTCTCCTCTCCTCTCCTCTCCTCTCCTCCCTTGTCTCTTCTCCTCTCCTCTCTCCTCCTCTCTCCTCCACTCCTCTCCTCTCCTGTGATCCAGGGCCTGTCAGCCTCCTCTACAAGCTGCTGTCAATTCATCATTCTAAGGCTGAGGCTCGCTGTGCCCGGCACTAAGTGCACACAGCCGTCCATTCACAACCACTCATTCATTATAGTCCGTGTGCATGTGTGTGTGCATTTGTGGCTTTCAGTGTGTGAACATGTGTGCACATCAGTGTGTATATTATGCACAATCTGTCTCGCCTGTCTGCTAAAGCTATTGTTTTGAATGGGTGTGTGTGTGTGTGGGGGGGGGGAGGTATTATGAAGGCCAGTGCCATGCGAGTTGGGGGTAACAAGGTTAGGTTATCGAATTTGTTTAGGCGTCACTGTCTCCTGTGGGAGTCACCTCAACCCCCACACTCCGCTACCTCAATCCTCATCTCTCAGCCCGCTCAGTCTAAAATATCTCAGCAGGCCAGTGTTAAGGGCTCTGTTGTGTAGCAGTCTGGGTGTTTGCTTATATATGTTTCATGACACTGTAAGACTCCATTTACTATACAGTTTAAGAGATGTTATCATTTACGCTCTGTAATTAGCCACAGCAAACAGTTAAGGACTAAAGCCATTACAGAGTGTCTTAAGTTTCACTGCTGAGTCTGGCAATAGTGACTGTTTTGAAAGTAATTATACAATCAGGTTAAGAAAACTTAAATTCAAAACATGGTGCTGTTAAAGTGCTTGGTAGTTCTTCATGCTCTCCACTGGCAGTGGTTCTTTATTACAAAAACCAAAGTGGAGTTCAGGTATAATCTGCAACAGTCGAAGTTCAAATATATTATAAATCAGAATGCTTCAGAAGAATTGAGGGAACTGGAAAATTTTCCAGCTACCTAAAAGAAGACAGCAGATTCGCAGCCAGTGGAGGGATTTAAAAGAAATTCATTTAAAGTAACTTTTCCATTGTTGTGCTTCGGCACTCAGAGCATTTGGTAAATTGGTAAATTTTAGCCAAAGTGCTTTTGTTGCCGAAATGCAACCTCAAGCACAACTCAGGGCACAAATCCTTACGAAGTCCTGCAATTTGTACACTCACCAACATGACGAGCTGTGCTTAATACAAAATTGTTGCACTTTCTTCGTTTGAAAAATGCCATCTGTGAACATTATCCTGACAGCAATTATGTTTCAACTTAATTGAAAAATAAAATTGTATTATAGGACCCTAATTTCAAGAAAACCAGGCTGAACGATAAGTGAAATAATGTTTCATCAGTTTCATTATACCAGTAATATTCACCAGATAAGCTTGACAGACATTTGTCGTCCCCAGAAGATGAATCCTACTGATGCTGGTGATCCCCTGACTCTCCTCTAGCACCACCATGAGGGTGACATTTGTGTTTCAAGGTGAAATATCTTGATCTCAACTACTGGGTGGATTGTTATGAAATTTACTACAGCTGTGCATTCCCTATATTTTAATTTGCAAACATTAGCATGCAAACATGCTAAACTAAGATGGTGAACACCATACCTGTTAAGTATCAACATGCTAGTGTTATCACTGTGAAGAGTAGCCTCTCACAGCTGCTGGCATGGCTGTAGACTCTTGTTTCAAACTCACTACTGATATGATTTTTTTGTATTAGTGTACGATGGAGCTAAAGATAATTTCTACATCTTGGTGTCCAGGGAAACCCCCATCCAGATTTGTTGCTGGGTCCTATACCATCTTTCAGACCACACATTCTGTACAACACACACTGTGTGATACTCTCAGCTTTCACTAGGAGACATGAGCCTAATGAACAACCCAAACAGGACAAACACACTTTTTCTTCTTTCTCATATCGTATTGATTTATTCTGTTGATGTCATACTCCCTCCCTCTGTCTCTCACATACAAATGTACACTCTTATGATGTGTCCTTCCTCACACATCGCCCCATCAAGTCTCCAAATCTAAAAGTTTAACAGTATTAGCTGAGACAAATCCTCTTGAATTCCCTGCCTTCTTCTTCATATCCTCCTCCTGCACATCCGGTTCATCTGCTGTGCAGATCAATGCTGATGGAATTCCCTGGATGAGACCAGTGGAAGAAAAATATATACATACATACATTTTCCTATGAATAATACATTGACAAAGAACTGCAGAATGACATCACTGTGTGTGCTTATCAGGACACACAAAAAGCCTCCATGCTTTTGTGTCATAATATTGCATCTTGAGGTTATAAGCTCTTGATTTTTTAAAATTGTTTATTAAAATGATTATCTACTGGTGCAAGGAAACTGGGAGGTGGAGCGGCATATGTATGAAGGCTCATGAGAGCAGAGTCTTTATGAAATATTTCCCAAGAAGCCTGTTCATGGCATCATGGCTAACTGGACTATTCTGAAAGGACATTAGCCTGTCCTTTTTACATGCATGACTGGTTGGTGCACTTGGTCCTGTCAATTAATTTTTCAGCATCACAGGTAAGTTCAGGAGCCTGTTAAAAAAAAAAACTGCAGATGCTAACAGAAGCTGAAAGCTCAGGCTTTAGTGTCTGGGCAAACAGATTTCTGGGATATGAATAATGTAAAAACCAGAAGAGAGGAGATACGTAAATAGCTGAGAGAAGACGAAGATACATCTCCTACTGGAGGCAGCTAGAAGAAAAATATGTGCCGTCCTGGTAGATGGGCCTTGACACAAAGGTTCTCGTCTCAAAGTTATGAGTTTGAAAATGCCTCATGATATTTGCTATGTGTCTGTCATGTTCTCCACTGTTTACTTTCACATCAATCACAAATGGCATACCACAACTTTAATGCATAAGGCCCTGGATAAC
Source organism: Chaetodon trifasciatus (assembly GCA_037975065.1). Taxonomy (NCBI): domain Eukaryota; kingdom Metazoa; phylum Chordata; class Actinopteri; order Chaetodontiformes; family Chaetodontidae; genus Chaetodon; species Chaetodon trifasciatus. The sequence continues at coordinate 19,914,835 of JBBMOE010000001.1, forward strand.
ATATATTTCTGCTGTCATCAACAAATTCCATAAAAACATCCCCACATGCATTCAAAGATGTAAATCTTTAAAAACAAGCTCCATAATTTCCCAGTTTTCAGACGTGGATTCGGTGACCATGTGAGTATTTATGACATTGAGAACATATAGGATAGACTCATTATGGATGGGTGTGTCACCCAGTGCAACAGTGTACCTCATTTATGTGTTTTTAATAGCTTTTGGACAACAATGGAACAGAGAAGAAAAAAGTAAATCTGGCTTTTAAAATTTTTTGTCAGTAGAATCAATTCATTGCTGGTTTTGGTATTTTTATGGGCCTTGTTAAAAATTTGAAATATATAGGATATCATCAGACTTAACATATATAGAAAACACAAGATAGTTGTCTCCAGTGAGTGTGAAAGGCAGCAGTGCCATCTCTATTCAACTAAGAATCTTCTTGGCAGGTCTTGCTTGGCCCCCCATGTAGCCACAGAGTGAGTAAATGGTCATCATGATCAATATCTATTTCCTGTGGTGTCAGGTTTCAGAATAATGTCCATATTGAACCAATGTTTCAGCAGACTCCCACCACAGTTTTACTCTCCCAGCTGTGCACCGTTTCCGTTGCTGAAGGAGAGAAAATCCCTACAAATCAGATTAAACAAATGATTTTCAGAGAAGCCATTGATCATCCATCTTGCTCCACTGGCCTAACTGGGAGATCCTAACAGCGTAGACTGGGCATCTGAGAAGGGAATGTGCCTTTAATCTGGTTTGCAATTCCTGTTTATCCTGCGCAGATCAGCAGGGTTAACTTAATAGGTGGAAAATCTTGATCTCACTGCAACTCTGAGCTCGAGAAAATCCAACCTAAAACAAAATTCATGTGAAATGCTGAAGCTAAAAGCTTTTGATTTGTGAACACAACTCTCTAGAAAGCAGAAACAGTGACCTGTGATCTCAGTAAAACCAGCTTACCTCCCTGACATTTCAGAGGACACTAATTTTAGGAAATTTACTGTGGGTCAGGTCACTGTTTTGTGTTGCTGAGCACTGTAAATCAAGAAAGGGCTCATGATCGGCCTGGTTTTGGCTATCATATTTCCAACTGTGGGAAAGAGTTCAAGATTGACACCTTAACATCAAAGAAATGAAAAACATATATTTTGTTCAAAGGTGGATTTTCTCTTTGAAGGACGGTTAAGAATTAAATTTTAAAGCTTTCCTGAGAGGCAGCACTAGTTAGTGTGTTGGTGAGTCGACTGCCCTCTTACCATCTCTCCCCACAAGTTTGTAACTCTAAAAACCAGCTCATGTAAAATACATTTCTACATCAGTAAACTGTTATTACCCTTGGAGTAAAGGCCAGAACCCACGCAAAGCACAAGTAAGCCAATCAATGTACAGTCTGTACTAAAAGCACATATCGGGGAAGGGGGTACCTACTTAAAAGCCTGCACTTTAATGCCTTAATCAATTTATGGGTGTACTGGTCATTCTGTTTAAGCCAATAAACTGGTGGATTACCTTGAAATACTGCTTAGCCCATTGACCAGCTATGTTTATGATGCCTGTGTGTGTGTGTGTGTGTGTGTGTGTGTGTGTGTGTGTGTGTGTGTGCGTTTTTCTGTTAAGATTTAGGCTGCACATGGTGACTGGTGCCCATATCAGACCGTGGAAGCTGCCATGAAACACTGCTGGACTGGATACACTGATCATCAAAAGTCAAAGGGAGATTTGCACCTTAGTGCATAGTGAAGACCTTGCAGATAAAGAAGGTGTTGCAAAATACATGAGCATGAGGAACTTTAATCTTTTACATAATTGCAACCATGAGGAAAAAAACAGCTTTCTTACTGCTTAGTTACAAATCAAATGATAGTAGTTTCACTGCAACACATGAAAGGTCCTGAAAACTGTTTGTCTCATTAAGTGTCTTACTAAGAGTAATGGAGTCCTACATGAACACACTGTTTTCTGCCAACATTACATCTGCCAACAGTTTTAGTCAGTGCAGCTCATGTAATAATAATAATAATATTCATTCATTCATTCATCTTCTATACCCCTTATATCCCTTTTGGGGTTGGGGGGGGCTGGAGCCTATCCCAGCTGTCAACGGGCGAGAGGCGGGATACACCCTGAGCCGGTCGCCAGCCGACTGCAGGGCAACACGCACACAAGCATTCACTCTCACATTCACACCTAGGGGCAATTTAGAGTCACCAATTAACCTGATGAGCATGTTTTTGGTCTGTGGGAGGAAGCCGGAGTGCCCGGAGAGAACCCACGCATGCACGGGAAGAACATGCAAACTTCACACAGAAAGGCCCCCGCCTGACCCAGGGATCGAACCGGGAACCTTCTTGCTGTGAGGCACGCGCACTACCTGCTGCGCCACCGTGCCGCCCGGGAGTGAAAATGTGTCGGCAAAATCATTAAAAACAAAATCCGACATGATAAGAGCTAAAGATTCAGACATTAGTAGAGCATAAACGGCATAGTTGGAAACACGGTTGCCTGTTGTGAAGTTAGCATTTGGTGGCTCACAAGTTCTGAAACCCCTTAACAATTCAAAATGATTACTCTTTAATTTAACACAATTGTGCATCAGTAAGCCCATTTTTTAAAAATATAATATACAGTTTTTTGCTGTCGGTTGTGTTGCTAGACATATTCTTTGGGAACTGTGGTTTGAGAAAACATGGACAGCCTCTGGAGGAGAGAGGCATCTTGAAGGCCGGTGTTATTGGTTGGTCAGAAATAGGAAATCCTCAGCTCCTCTGGTAAAACCACATGGATGGTTGTTCCAAACAAACTCGACTTGCGCTGAGCACCACTTGTTGTGAGCACCAAAGGATTTCTCCCAGGAAATAAGAACCAGACATGAGCTGTTGAGAGCAGCTACTAATAAAGCTGAACTGGTTAGAAAAAACAACTCACTGTTTCATTGAGCATCTTTGGATTTCAGGCTGTTTCTTTGGTAAAACAACCCATTTGAAGCTTAACCTTTAATCAAAGAAGACATTTATGGATGAATCAATGATGAAAATAATCATTAGTTGCAGCCCGCGGTTATCCAGAGCGAGCGACCTGGACAGTTCATCTTCCTCCCGTCCTTCACTCGCTTATTTGTTGACGAGCAGGCATTAGCAGATGAAGTATCATGTAAGGTCGATGGGTGTTTGTGATAACTCTGGAGGGCAGTTCAATATATGGATTTGTTTATCTCCTCGCTGCATCCACAGGGGGCACCTCCACGCTCGCCGTTCCGCATGGCAACACCAACACAACGGGTTACACATCTGACGGAGCAGGAGCCGAACGAACGCCACCCTCGACAGTTTTCAGTGGAAGGAAGTTCACAAAATGCTCACTAATGTGAGCCTTGATCTATACTGTTTTGAAAGCTCTGCAGGGACTCGGGCTTGATTTGTGAGAGAATTGACGGCGGACAGCTGGTAAGTATGGAGCCTGTTTTGTTTTCCCCAATCAGCAGGCTTCCTACTGTTGTAATAGTGTTTTTTTCCAATGCCGCTATTATCTCTACGGAGCGCTTATTTTGCTCTTCGATAAACCTAACAAAGAGATCATTAGAATTTTCCTACAATATCCCAGAAGGGGCTTCTAATATGTTTGTAGAAGTCAGTAATGTGTGTTTATGGG